>OZ057415.1:93534560-94734560 GCA_964056705.1 Troilus luridus | reverse complement strand
CTGAACAATATTTAAATAATAAAATGGGATGCCACCCTGAGATCGTTATAATTAATATATAGTAATCCTATATCATTAATGAATATCATAATATCCCTCTCTTCTCCAAAGGTTGACTGACCAGGAGTGGTTTATTAAATAAAGACCCTTTTACATTTCATTATATAACATTATATTTATTATATGCTTATGATAGTTACAAGATAAATTATAAATTATAAATTCTACTTACAAAGAAAGAAAAGGGGGGACCTTTTGCTTGATGTGATAGCCTGCATCTTGAGTTGCCCGCTTCTCGCCTACAACTGCCGCCCTCTTAAGAGTAAAGTTACCGATCCCAAGGGACGTTTAAGCTACCTGTTCGATGCCCCTTACCCTATTTACTTAGGTACTCGTAATGTTCCAGATAGTGTCACATTCATTGTATAGCATTGTGTCATTGAACACCGGGGAAAAACTTGGTCGACATAGTTAAGAGAAACGCTTATAAATTACTTAATAAAAACTAATAATAAAGCTTTATATAGACGAATATTATAAAGGAGGGGTTCCCAACCTTTATCGTATCATGCTCCTTTCCTGTTGAAATGGAAGCCTCTGTTACACAATCAATTTTATGGGCTTATGAATATCATTCCATGGTCCTTGTTGGTAAGAACAAAAAGCAATATAACTAATAGTAATTGTTTGTATTACAACTGTTTCATATAATATATGCTCTTGAAAAGATTTCTTATTTCAAATTTTTTTAAAAATAAAAAACAAAAACAAATATATATATACTGTTTACGATTTCATTTTATTTGAAGATCATTTGGAATGCAATAACAATCTCGACAACTGCACTTATTATTCATTAATTTGCAGAGAGGCACTTTGCCAAGATATTTGTCCTGGCCCCAAGCTTTCAAGCTCTTGATACATTCCCTTCTCGATTTCTGCAATACCCTTTGTCTAAGGTTTGTTATAGCATTGTTAACATTATAAAGTATCGGACATTTCATTTTTAATGCTTCTAAAACTGATGGAATATAGTCTTTGTTGATATTAGCTATTCGGACATCGAATATTGAGTCTATACAGTCAACAGCTATTTTGACACCAATGTTAAAACTGAAAAATCAAATAAGTTTATATGATATCGTTAACTTGGTGTTTATTGTTTCAGATAGCATTTGAAATAAGATGTTTTATTACACCAGAAATATGACTAACTATTTTCATTATTAACTTATCAATAACGCTAATCTATTCGATGAAAATAACATGATTTTGATAGTAAAGATATACTGACAATATAATAATATTAATATACTAATTTATCAATCACCTAAAGCAGTATAATAAGCCTACTATCATAATAAAACTTTGGGTTTGGGTTTGAGTACAGTTCTGCCGAAAATCAGTATCAACTGAGGATAAATATATTTATATTTTTCTTTATTCTTTAAACACCTTTATTCCTTAAAGGTAGAATCGTTACCATGTTTTATTTTCTTTTGATGATAAAAGATTTTATGCTAGAAAGGAAAATAGTTGACTGGAAGATCTAATGGAGGATGGAAATAGTTGGGGGGGGGGGGGGTGCAGCCAAAATAAACACTAAAGATAAGTGAGGACTTATTTTATTTTGTAGGTCATCTTCAGGGTTATGAGAGAAAAAAACAGATGAAACAAAATTAACTATAAAAAAACCATTAGAGTACCAAGAATATAATAATATATTGAGTAAAATAAGTCCTCACTTTTTTGGTGTTTATTTTGACTGCACCCCCCCCCCCCCAACTATTTCCATCCTACATAAAAGATTTTACTTCTTCATATTTTTCTTCCTTTCTTTCCTTAAAATTCAATAGAGCCATACCCTTACTCTTCTTGCCTCCCTATCCTGACATTTGAGCAAAGGTTTTCGCTCTTCATTCTTCCATTCTCTGAATTTAATATTTGAATAGAATTCGCAGATGCCACACAGGGTCTTTTGCATGGCAGGCCCACTTTTTTCGGCATTCCTAGTCCATACAACAGACATGACCAAACCCATCGAGCTGTTGCTTATTCTATTCCCAGCATCTTCATCTATTTTAACAGATCAGATAATGTTGGTTCCAACATAGGGAAAGCAGTCCAATACTTCAAGAGCATCAGTTTCCTAAATAAATGCATCAGTATAGCAGAAACTATGTACATCTGCCTACGCCTGGAGCACAAGAATATTATTTTTGACAGTATTTATTGTTACTCTCTTCTGAGTAACTCCTCTTTCCATTTTTCAAGAGATTGTAGTAGTTTTATACTAGAGTCTGCGAGCAGAACAATGTTGCCAGCAGAAAGAAGGGTAAGAACTAGTACTAGAAGCATATTCCATCATTATCTGTCCATTAATGACAGACCCTGTGAGACTTTTTTATCCATTTGGAATGTATCTGTACGGATTAATATATATTTATCTGTATATATTTCATCTGTACGGAGTAATATTTCTGATAAGGGAGTTATTAATTTATATTTAAATATGAAAAAATGGATTAGAAAAAAAAATTAAATTATGTACAAGTCATAACAAATAAAAATGTGTTTAGCATTCCAATTTCAAGTTACCTGTAGTGCTGAGGAGGGCTAATAAAATCAATGTGAATATGTTCTTGGTCAACTACGGTCAAAGATATTTTATCGGTGAGGTTGAGAACTATTGGCTTCAGCAGGCACTTGTTTTCCTTTACATCTTTGCACTTTGTCAAGGATTCTCTGCATATAATTTCTTCTAAATTGAGGAGGAGCCCTTTTGATTTTCCTCTGGAACCTTATAATAAAATATAATATTAATGTTGAATAATGTTAGTTGACCTTGTAAATATGAGGAAGAAAATGGTCCAGGTGGAGGTCAAAAGCATTCTCTTAAATAGGGAGAACTGTGTTTATTTGGAAGCCGACGTTTCGACCCACATTCCAGGTCTTCTTCAGGGCTAAATATATAAGATACAAATAAATTAAAATAATACCTAGTAAAGATTGAATTATATAATAACAAAGAGGTACTATATATTACCAAAGAAGCACTCTTTAAATCCAACAAAGTAACAAATGAAAAATTGAAAATTAGAACAGAATTATAGTAAATGAAAATAAAAATAAAAAATTATAAAAACTAGATTAGGATTGTAGACCCACATAGAAATTTTATAGTTATAAGGAATTTTATACGGAATAACTTATAGGAATTTTATACAAAAATAACTCAACAAATTTTGTAAATAAAAGAAATGTTAAATAATAACATGACATAAAGATTATCCAAATGAAGGTATGAAATAACTAAAATAATAAGAATAAAGTAAACAAGTATTTCATATTATATATTATATATTTGTTATTATATAATACAATCTTTGCTAAGTATTATTTTAATTTATTTGTATCTTGTACAGAATAGAATCGAAGGGAGAGGAGTGGCTCAGTGGTAGAGTACTGAGCTGCCATGCCGGAAATCCTAGTTCAAATCCCGCTCCAGGCCATGATTTTTATTTAGTCTGTTTGCAGCGGGAGATGGATCATATAGGATCTAGGACCCTCCTGGGGCACACCCAGCCTCTATAAAATATTATAAAAATAGGGTACCCAAAATAAGGGGGGGGGGAAATCTGGCGGTTGAGCGTGACCTAGGACAAGTCACCTCCTTGCAGAACCGTTGTCCATGAAACAGTACAGTCTCTACCATGTACTGAACCCCAGACCCTTCATGGGTTGTAGTGGTACAGGTTTTTTTTTTTAGGTACAGAATAGAATAGAATAGAAAAGTAACTTTATTCTGAGACTAAGCCCCCTTAGAATAACAAACATAAACAGAAATAGAAACATAATATATATCTGGGCAGAAGGCTACATGATACAAATCATAAAGCGTATAAAAAGTTACAGAAAACAATTGAAAATAAATAAATAGTAATAAGTAAATAAACAGTACGAATCCTGATAAGATATTAAGTAATTTAAAGAATAGATAAATCAATAACATCTGTTAAATGCATGGGCTAGCATGCAATAATTTCTTTGCATGATGTAAATCTTCTTAAAAAACAAAATTAAAATGACTAAATAACACAATGAATCATTCTATACATTACTTTCTAAGCTTTTCACAGAGGAGCTGAACCTGATGGGGTGATTGTTTAGGATTAATGTTGGGAGGTTGTGGATGGATGTAAGGAGGGAATTGGAACCTAAATCAATGGCCTGAGTTTTCGTTGTGTTCAATTCCAGTTTGTTCAGCATATAGATGGTAGGAACAGTTGTGAACAGATTTAGGAAGATCATTGATATAGCAGTTGAAAAGAAGAGGAGAGATGCTTGAGCCCTGTGCCACACCTGAACACACACACACACACACACACACACACACACACACACACACACACACACATATTGTCGAGGTTCAAAATGGGTTATGAAATAAATAAAAAAGTATCATTTTGCATATCAATCAGACCACCATAAAGTTAACGTAAATTTTATGAGGAATTTATTTAAGTAAATAAATATAATTCTAAATCTTATTAAATACTTATTTGTTAATTCCATATTCAATTTTGTTCAAATAAAACACAATTTTTATATGTATAACTGATTTCAATGTAATACAAATGGCATTGCCGCCATGCTAGCGGGGTCTCCCGCCATATTACACCCACTCAGCAATTAATCTTCCAGAAAATAGGAACTCCCAAGTTATTACTGGTCTACCAGTGGAAGCCTGGGTGCAAGGATCTTCAAGTTGTCAACTCTACGAATGGGAGGCGGTTTCTCAAGAGGAATTGGATTATATTGTGATTGAGGAGGATGAGGACAGAGGTTTGATGATATACATTAAAGTGTTTATTTGAGTCGTTGTACTGTAAACATTGGGTTTATCATTTAAAATTCGTTTTATTTATCCCCAATTTAAAATAATTGTCATTGAGCCCACGGAAATAAAGATTTCATGTTCAATAAAATATCTAAAGATTAATAAACTGTTATGTATAATAATTTCAGTTTTCTGTAATAAAATAAATATATAATTAAAATCAATTTTTAATTAACTCTAAACATATAATTTCTTACTAACATTGTATATATATATATATATATATATATATATATATATATATATATATATATATATAAAAGCCCCGGTGAATAACTGGTTAAGTCTAATTTTCTCCAAAATGACTTTCTGTTACTTTAATATCGGAATGGAGTTATTTTCGTAGTGAATGGGAGGCTAAGTAAAGAGGAGTTATTGTCTAAATTACAACTCCATTTAAAGGCGAAAACTACGAGAATGATACGATTCCGGTTATCTGTTAGCAGTTAACTCTTTCTGGACAAAATCCTACTTAACCACTTATTCACCGGGGCTGTTGATATATGTATAGTGGGGAGTGTCATTCCCCATCAGTCTGGCCCTTAGATTAGTCACTACAGGCTATAATGAATTGAACTTTTAAAAATATTTGATTATTACATTTAGGATTGGGAGTATTATTAGATTGTAAGTATATCCTCGATATTTAGTGAAGAAAGATGCAACTCTGGGATTAACATCATCTAATGAATTTTTAACTGAAATGTTTGGGTAAAATGTTTATTGGAAACCTGTTTGTTGAAACTTAATATAATTTGGGAATTTAAAAAAAATGCAATGCCTTTTTTTTGAAAAAATTAATAGCAGTATTGATCAGGAAATATAATAATTTAGTTGTAGATGAGTCAAATTTAATTACTATACAAAATTGCACTAGCTTCTCTAGTTTTAACATCATTTAGGAAAAAAGCAACTTAGATAGACTCTTGGAGGTCCAGGCCAGAAAGAAGGACTAATGGCGAAGCTAGAGAGCGAATGAAAACTCAACAAAACGTCCACCAAAATTTAGAGAAAAATAGATTGGAATGGTCATCTCAGAAGAATGAAGGATGAAAGATTGCCCAATTTAACTTTCAATTGGAGTCCTGAAGGGGGGAAACGGCGAGGAAGATCATGAAAAGGATGGATAGAAGGGATTGAGGAAAGTATGCACGGTCATGGTCGGAGGGATGAAGATGTACAAGATAGAAGAACATGGAAAAACAAATTAAAAGAAATTTCTGATTTTTGAGGAATCAATCTGGGAAATGGTTAGAAAAAATGTTATTTACCAGGTCTGCTAGTGGCATCCCGTGAGTACTTCTGGCTGGCAGAATCCAAAGGGTTGTTGTTATCTAGTAAGCAGAGGGAGACTATGTTCCTTCTTGGGAGATCCATTTCCGAGCAGGGCGTCAGGATCGGTCTTATCGTGATTCCGCCATCGACAAAGCGGATGACTTTAGGAACGTCTATATTCCTGAGGATGGAATTGTCTCTCATACTCTTCTTACCAAAATTCGCATTTATTGCCAATTTAGAACTAGCTATCTTGGAGCCGTATCTGTTCTTGAATCTTAAATTGCCCGACTTTTTCGATTTCTTCTTAGTCGATTTCATCGTCTTTCTCGTGGTCGGAGTTGTCCCTTTATTCTTCCTCTTTAAACTTCCGTAGTCCTTCGTTTGTCTCTTCGTCCTCAGATAATCGAAATCGTCCAATACGGTCGGATTTATGAACTTGAGTTGCGCTCTTTGGCACATCACTCGATCATAAGATTTCCATCTCCAAGGGATTGGGTACTTGGATGGGCTGTCGATATAGATTCCCTGCGCTTGGTCGTAGATTAACCTTTAAAAAATATTTAAATTATCTACTGTCTAATGGGCAAATAATGGCGATTGTATAAATATTAGGAAAGCATATTTTTATGGAGCTAAGTATTGAAGAATAGCTCCTGTAATGTTGGCTCATAACATGTTTCTAGACCCAGTCAAGAGGATTTGTTCTTAGCCAATTCCAAATATTAAATTCGGAATATATTTAAAATTTTGGACACATCGCCGAGGGAAATTTGACATTGTGTTATCATCGAGAATGTCTTTCCATATATAATGGCCCAATATAATGATCTGTACTAAAAAGATTTTGGGTATTTTTTACAAGTTTCAACTGTTTGTTTGTTCGTTTAATTTTTAATAATTTCCAAAAATATAAGCTATCGTGAGCTTTAGTATGGAAAAGAAAATGTAATTACGGTTAATGAGAAGATTTCGGTTATCATTTTATCAAGAAATAATTGTTTCGACTACCGTTTCGAACTATAGGTGAAATATGTTTCTTTAAATGTTCATTTCGAGATGAAATAAGTACCGAAGTATACACATTTTCCACAATCACATCCTCTTTTTCAAATTAAAGCTCGTGGTAACTAGTATTTTTGGAATATATTAAAAGGAGAAGGAATGAAAAGTTAAAACTTGTAACTCAATTCGAAGCGACAACCAGCGGAATAATTACCAGATTCGCCAATCTCAGCTCTTTTCCAAACCCGTCAACCATCTAGACATAGCGAATAGTAAAAAGAAGAAACTTTTCAAATAACGTGCATTGTTTAAATTCGTTACGCTCCTTCACAAAAGTCACCTTTACGATCCAATAGAGGTAAAACAAAAATAAATTAGTTAATTGTTACCTTTTCTTGCCAGTTTTTTTGCCATAAACAATACCGTTTCCTTTGGTATCAAACAACGCAACAGGAACTTGCTTGATTGTTTTATCCCTGATCTTTTCGCTCTTAGAGTATACTATAATCAGCGGACCTTCAAAACGTTATCGAGATTACAAATTTAGTCTTCTGTCTGTTTTTTTTATGATGAAATTTTACTTATATGTAATTATTTTCTGATTACCTAACCTCCCAAATATAAATGAAATGGCGGGTTCTCCGTTATCGTAATATACAGCTCCGACTCCCGACGTTTCGTGCATCCAGGAAACCTGTCCGTTGGGGTAGTGATGTACTACCGGCTCACATCTGGTCTGGAACCTGGAAAAACACGATATATAATATAATTCATAGTACGAAGTTGAAAAAAAGGAGTTCTACAATTCACAGTTTGCTGTCACGGTGGTACTGCTACATCTCCATTTTTACTTGATATTAACTACAACATTCAATAAAATGGTTCCATTTTTACTTTAATTCCTTCTTAATACAAAATTGATCTTTAAGCCTTAGAAATACTATACAGTCCCTGGCAAAATTGTTAGACGCACTGAATTTTTTAAATAATCTTATGTTTCTTAAGAGTTTTTATGCAGTAATTGTGTATTTAAACTACAATATTATTGATTTTTATTTAAAAGATTTGTCGTAGACTACCCATTTGTATTTACTTTAACATATGGGAACACTGTGTTGACAAAGTGATACATGAACGTAAGCAAGTACAAACTTGTATCAGTCGCGATCCGAATCGCGTCAAGTACGAACGTGTTTCTGTAGCTTTATGGACTCCGATTGTTTGTTTAGCAGTTTTATACTACTCAGTTATTAATTTATTTTGTATGCAGTGTTTTAAAAAATAATTGGACTATTTTCATTATGGGTAGGATCTTTCACCACATAAAAAAGCTGAAGTGAAGGCCCTTGTGAATGCGAAAATATTTACCAACCGGGAAATATCACGAAGATTGAAGGTTTTTGAAGCTAGAGTACGACGCATACAAAATAAAATTGAGTAAGGGGAGAAATTAAGCCCGAAAAGAAAGAAAAGATGCGGTAGAAAACCAATTTTCACTCCACGGTCAGAGAGATGTTTGAAGAAAATTTGTCTATAAAACAGATTTGCTAACACAAAGGTGATAAAATCACAACTCCAGGATGCTAGCGTAAATACTTCTGAGCGCACTGTTGGAAGAAAATATAAAGAATTAGATTTTAAGGCCTGTCGCCCCGCCAGGAAGCCCAAGCTAAAAGCTGGAATAAAAGCAAAGCGCCTGAAGTGGGCCAAACAATGAGGTGCACTTCTGGAGATCGCTAACATATTGTAATTTAATCAAAAATTGATACATTATTATCATTTTCAGTTAAATAAAGCTAAGAAATATGGAAGTTTATATATTTTTATATTTTTGACAGGTCTGCTTCAGTGACGAAAGTACATTCGAAATTTTGCAGAATACAGCTCCGTATGTGCGGTGTGGTGATTTTTAATCCCACTCATGTGTGGGAAACTTTCCCTACTATTGCTTAACCTGATAGATAACCATTTATATGTTTGTAAACTCACTATTCTTGTACAGTTGTTGTTTTAAGCTAATAAAAACCTTTCTAAGGGTAAATCATTCGTTCTTCATTTTCATCAAAATTTTATTAGCTTAAAACTTCTTTCGTTCGTCATGTCATTTAAAATTTTCAATTTCGGTTCGGAGATTCAATCACGGGAGTTGTTATATTTATTTCGTGGATTTGAATTGTTTTTAGGCATTCCAGTGACGAAAGTACATTCGAAATTTTGCAGAATACAGCTCCGTATGTGCGGTGTGGTGATTTTTAATCCCACTCATGTGTGGGAAACTTTCCCTACTATTGCTTAACCTGATAGATAACCATTTATATGTTTGTAAACTCACTATTCTTGTACAGTTGTTGTTTTAAGCTAATAAAAACCTTTCTAAGGGTAAATCATTCGTTCTTCATTTTCATCAAAATTTTATTAGCTTAAAACTTCTTTCGTTCGTCATGTCATTTAAAATTTTCAATTTCGGTTCGGAGATTCAATCACGGGAGTTGTTATATTTATTTCGTGGATTTGAATTGTTTTTAGCCATTAAAAAAAAATCTTGTAATCCACGATGGACAAGTATTTAAAGACCGACAAATTCTGCGCAAGTCCAGATTCACCATCTAGTGGAAAGGAGTTCTCACATTGGCGTAAAACATTCGAAAATTTCATCTCATTATCTACTGAACCATTGGAAGACATTAACAAATTGAAGGTACTCCAAAATTTTCTTTCATTCAGTGTTTATGGTCTGATTTCAGAGACCACAACATATGTTGAATCAGTTGAAACCCTGACTAAAATCTATGTTAGGGAAAAGGGGGAAATATTTGGACGTCACGTTTTGGCTATACGTAAACAACAGCAAAACGAAAGTTTTGACCAATGCGTTCAGGGTCTAAGGCTGTTAGCAAAGGATTGCAACTTCAAGGCTCTTTCTGCTGAAGATAAATGAAATCTGTACATTCGCGATTCTCTTATTAACGGACTATTGTCTACTCAAATCCGCCAACGAATACTTGAAGAGACTAAAACATTGAGCCTCGATGACGTCATCCAACGAGCCCAAGCTCTCGAGCTTGCCCATAAACAAGCTGAAGGATACTTAAACGGTGCAAATGATTTCTCTTGCGCAGGAATTGCCAGTCCAATTCGAATTCATCACTTTCAATTCCTGGTTCCTCCCACCCTAGTGCACGATCCGTTTACCCCAGATCATATGATCCGAACGATGATCTTTGTGCCGCAACGAGTCAGAAGAGGGGCAGCCATTGTTTCTTTTGTGGATTTAGTCGCCATCCGCGCTCGGCTTGTCCCGCTCTTGAATCAGAGTGTGCCAATTGCAAAATCAAGGGCCACTATGCCCGTGTATGTCGGAAAACTTAGAAAAATACTCAGAAAACCAAACCTGTATCTGCAGCTATTTTAGCATCACTGAATAATGGGTTTCTGCCTCAGTTAAGCCATGCTGTTACCTCTGCTCTTTATAATGGAATCCTCTGTAACTGCCTCGTGGACACTGGGAGTTCTGGTAACTTTGTCAGCCTTGACTTTGTCTCTGAACACAACAGTCAAGTTATGCCTCAGGAGGGACGAGTGTCAATGGCATCTACGTCGTTATGGACCAAAGTTGAAGGATTTATTCTTCTAAACCTAGAAATTGCGGAACACACTTACACTAAATGTAAGTTGACTGTTCTGAAAGAACTCTGTTCCGATATTCTCATCGGACATGACATACTCAAAGCACACTCAAATATTCTGCTAAAATTTGGTGGTGACAAGGTACCTCTCACAATCTGTTCGCATACTGTACCTAAGATTGACCCTGTACGTCTCTTTGATCATCTCTCCCCTAAGTGTCATCCAATTGCCACGAGGTCCCGCAAATACTGTAATGAAGACAATCAGTTTATTAAGACAGAAATCACCCGGTTGCTTTCCGAAGGAGTAATTGAGCCCAGCAACTCACCATGGAGAGCTCACGTATTGGTTGTAAACAACATCAAAAGAAAGAGACTGGTGGTGGACTATTCTCAAACGATAAATAGGTATACTCTACTTGATGTCTACCCTATACCAAATGTTGACCAACTTGTCAGAAAAGTAGATAATTTCAAACATTACAGTGTCGTGGACTTACGGCAAGCATATCATCAGATCCCAATATGTGGAGATATAAGAAGAAATATACTGGGTTTGAAGCAATGGGTAAGCTGTATCAGTTTACACGCATACCTTTCGGCGTGACTAATGGAGTAGCCTGCTTCCAACGCGCAATAGACCAAATTATAACTGCCGAAAACCTCACCGGAGTGTATTCATACCTCGATGACATCACTGTGTGTGGGATGGATAAATCCGACCATGACCTAAATCTAAACAAGCTTATATTGACACTCGACAAGCTTGGCATTGAAATCAACAAAGAGAAAAGTAAATTTGACCTCACAAACGTAAAACTTCTGGGACATCTTGTTTCATTCCAATCGATCAAGCCAGACCCAGCAAGGCTTGCCCCGTTGCTTAATATGCCACTGCCACATAACTCTGAATCACTGAAGCGGGCTCTTGGTTTCTTTGCCCATTACTCGAAGTGGATACCTAAATTTTCAGACAAAATCCGTGTCTTGATTGATACCACATCATTTCCGCTGAATCCATCTGCTGCTTCTGCTTTTGAAAATCTAAAAAAGAATATTGCCAACTCAGTCGTCACAACCATCGATGAATCTCGCCCGCTCGTAGTAGAAACAGATGCCTCTAAGTTTGCACTGGCAGCTACTCTTAGTCAAGATGGACGGTCAGTTACATTTTTCTCACGATCACTAAGCAGATCTAAAATCAGTGGACATCCACCAATCGAAAAGGAGGCTGCGGCAATTGTTGAATCCTTGAAGCATTGGAGATCATTCCTCCTTGGCAAGCATCTTCGCCTGATAACTGATCAAGAAGCTCTGTCTTTCATTTTTGACCGAAAACATGGGAGTAAGGTAAAAAATGAGAAGATCACTAGATGGTGAATAGAGCTAGCTCCGTTTGTTTATGACATATCTTACCGTCCCGGTGAGGACAACACTTAGGCAGACACACTCTCTCGTGGCTGTAATGCGTCCAATTCTACTGACTTGTTCCAGCTTCACCAATATTTGTGCCATCCTGGTATTACACGTATGTACCATTGGCTCAAATGTAATAACATTCCCTATTCACTTGAAGATGTCAAGAAGATGACTTCAAGCTGTACCATCTGTGCTGAAGTAAAACCTAGGTACTTGAAAACATCTGGAACCTTAGTTAAGGCCACCTCTCCATTTTAACGCATCAACATAGATTTTAAGGGCCCTCTCCCTTCCAGGACACAGAACTTCTACCTCCTAACCATCATTGACGAGTATTCCAGCTTCCCTTTCGCATACGCCTGCCGTGATGTTTCTGCTGCCACTGTGGTTGATGTCTCAAAAATCTCTTCTGTTTGTTTGGATTGCCAGTTTATGTCCACTCAGACCGGGGACCTTCCTTTATGTCTAGGGAAGTCAAGGATTTCCTCCATTCAAATGGTGTAGCTACCAGCAGAACAACACCATACAATCCGGCAGGAAACGGGCAAATTGAACGCCTCAATGGAACTCTGTGGAAAACCATTTGTCTCTCTTAGAGACTCTAGGACTGCGGACGGGAAATCCTCCACGCTATTCGATCTCTACTTTGCACAGCAACTAACTCCACTCCTCATGAACGATTTTTCACCCATCCTCGCCGTACTGCCAATGGAGTCTCCTTGCCGTCTTGGTTAACCCCTGGTCCTGTGCTCGCCAAAAGGAATGTGCGAATCAGCAAATATGAAGACCCTGTCGAGGAAGTGGAATTACTTGAAGCTAACCCACAGTACGCCCTAATTCGCAAGAAGGATGGATCAGAATCAACCGTGTCCCTGAGACAATTAGCACCTAAATGAACTCATGAAATGTTGGAGAAGCCTTGCCCTAACGGTGATGATCCCGCTCCAATATTAGAGCCCTCTAACATAGTACATCCGGAAGAACCCTCTGCCACTCCATTTGTTCATGGCTCTCTCTCTAATGAAATTAAAATCCCAGTGTGCCCCTCAAGACCTCAACGGATGACCAAGGCTCCATCTTACCTCAAACACTCTGTTACTAATTGGAAACCAATTCTGGTGTTACAAATCTTGAATGAATTTTAAACCTTTCTTCTGTATCTCAAATATTGTACTTAAATTTTGCCAAATGTTTTAAGAAAAACTCAGGGTGAATGTGGTGGTTTTTAATCCCACTCATGTGTGGGAAACTTTCCCTACTATTGTCTAACCTGGCAGATAACTAGTTATATGTTTGTAAACTCACTACTCTTCTACAGTTGTTGTTTTAAGCTAATAAAAACCTTTCTAAGGGTAAATCATTCGTCCTTCATTTTCATCACATGCGCCGTCGTCATGGAGACAATTTTCATCCTGACTGTGTCGTTCCAACGGTTAAACATCCCACCAAAGTGATGATTTGGTCAGTCATCAGCGGCAAGGGCTCTGGACGTCTGTACGTCGTAAACGGAATAATGAGGCAAGATCAGTACAAAGAAGTATTATAAAATCGGTTGAGCATTCCGCAGCTCAGAGAATGGTTTCCAAATCGGGAACCATTCACTTTCATGCAAGATTGAGCTCCCTGCCACACTGCTCGGTCTGTTAAAGCTTTTTTGGCAGAAGAAAATGTCCCTCAGTTGGGTTGGCCAGGTAATAGCCCCGATATGAACCCAGTTGAAAATGTTCGGGAGCTGGTGAATGAGATGTGGCTAAAGATGTGATGACCAACAAAACCCAGCTCCTAGATAAGATTATTCATCCGTGGATTCATCATCCTCAAATGCAGGAGACATTACAGTCTTGCATTGGATAGCATGCCGTGCAGAATTAAAGCTTTGATTGCGGCTAAAGGTGGCTCAACTAAATATTGGCTTTTACTTATATTATTTTCACTTTTCTTTAAAACTTAATAAAGATATGATTTTCTAAATTAATGCTCTTTTATGTTAAATTAATCGTTCATTGATTGGATAATATAAAAATAAAAAACACCAATTTAAAACCATAAAACGGTACAATATCACTCGGTAATTAATATTTTACATGAAATCTTGCAGTGCGTCTAATAATTTGGCCAGGACGTGTATATTCGAATGGTTTCAGCGAAATAATTCCTTCGTGGTTATTGAGGTTGTAGTTTGATGATAATGACAAAGGGACCATCTAGCACATTCGCAAATAAGATGTGAAATATACTTAAAGTATTTCAACTGTTGAGTTATATCAAGGTCTAACTGTTTATCCTTTTCATTTTTAATATTTTCCAATAATACAAGCTATCGTTTGCTTTAGTATGGAAAACTGAATGTAATTATGGGCTATGTTTAGATTGATTTAATCATTTTATGAAGAACTTTTCGCTGACAATTGTCAAGTTTCAACGGTAATTTCGAACTATTGATGATATGTGTTGGTTGAAATGATCATTTCTAGATAAAATGATTACCGAAATCCAACTACTACCCATAATTATATTTTCTTTTCCATACTAACGCTCATAACAACTTGTCTGTTTTGAAAATATTAAAAGGGAAACGAATGCTAAGTTAGAACTTGTGACTCGACTCGAAGCGACAACCTCCGGAATAATTATCAATATTTTTACTAATCCCGTTAAATCAATGACATACTTTATCTATACAAGAAATCATTAAAAATGCTTATTGTATGATTCATTGTGAGCTATTGTTAGGATAAATTCTTAAGGAATACTATTGAAAAAATGATGATGTAAAAGAAAGTAATTACCAAAACGATTGGTGACACGTAGGGTATGCCGAAAACGTGACGAGCCTCACAGGCAGTTGGTAGTTTATCGTGATCCCTTGTCTTATCATTTCTGGATCGGAGAGCTTGTAAACAAAAGGTTTTACTGAAAATCATAACGTATATTATTTATTATTATCGTATATAATGTTATCATTTGTTATTATTATATTTATTATTTGTTACCCGACTTAGATATCTCTTTGGAGGGCTCAGTCTTTAGTTCCTCTTCGCTCGAGTCGACTAAATCACTAACGCTTCGATCAACCATCGATCCGAGCCCATCACCTTTTTTTGTCTTCTTCGTCCTTCGGGAGACAGATTTAGTCCTTCTCAACGTTGATCCTGTCTAAAGAACGAATTGGTGCGTGAGTGGATTTTTATTTTTTAGAGAAATTTTTTTAATGGAAACGATAGGAATAACAGTCCTTGCATTGATAAAAAATATTCTTAATGCCGGTAATTTATTAAAATATATAAAACACATACACTCAACTTATAAATACTACAAACATATTACCCGCCTCAATCTAGTTTTGCTTTGGTCCTTTACTGAAACAAATAGAAAATCATTATAAGATTCTAAGTGGGATAATGCAATGTATTTATTTAAATAATTTTAATAGCTAAGTAAATACCAGTTGTAAGATTAAAAATCTTATCCTGAGATATCGCCTGACCAGTTTCTGTGAGCAATTCCTTGCTGGTCCTGCTCCTCCAAGAGTGCAGACTCCCATCCCATACCGCTCCGGTTATCATGCGAAGGATTTTCCTTTCACATCTCTCTATTCTGCTTTCCAGGGTGCCAGTGAGAGTCCACGTCTCACAGCCGTATATCAGAATCGGCTTTATTACAGAATTATAAACCCTTAGTTTTAAGTTTCTAGAGATGATTCGGGATTTCAACACTCTTGAAAGAGCGAAGAATGCTCTGTTTGCGCTTATTATACCCTGGTTAATCTCAGTTAATAGGTCATTCGTTGAGGCTATTGTGGCACCACGGTATTTGAAGTTATCTACTTTCGGGAACGATTTGCGATCCACCCTGAGACTATTTCTGGGGTGAACGTTACGGCTTATTATCATGTATTGGGTTTTTTCCTCATTTGCCTGGATGCCGATTTGGTCTGCTTCTATCTTTACCGTCGTAGCGAGTCTCTCGATATCCTTTTCATTTTCTCCGAGGATTGCGATATCATCGGCGTAAGCAAGAATTGTATGCTCCTCCCCGACTTGCACCCCGCCATTCACTCTTGATGTTATTCTTATTACCTTTTCAAGGGCTATGTTGAAGAGTAAAGGCGAGCGTCCATCTCCCTGCCTTAGGCCGGTTCCAACTTCAAAAGACACATCTCCCTGTATCAGGACTCGGCTGCACACCCCTTAGTCAATCTCACCAACTTTCCGGAAATACCCAGCTCAGTCATGATCTTCCATAGACAGTTTCTCTCGATGGAATCATATGGAACTTTGAAATCCACAAATAAGGCGTGTACATCCTGGGCCACTTCCCATCGTTCTTCGAGTACCTGTTTCAGTATGAATATCTGGTCTAGCGTACTCCTCCCCCTTCTGAATCCTGCTTGCTGGTCACCTGCTGTGTTGTCATAATACGGATATATCTGATTATGTAATATATCTTATGTAATATAGATATAACATATAAATATAAATTTTAAAAATCATAAATTTAAGTTCATTCTACGATTAAAGAAAAATATAACTATTGAATAATATCTTACATTTGCGCCTGGAAATAATTGAAATTTTGCTCTTTTTCATTGACCGCTGAAATCAAAAATTAATATTTTAAAATAAATTATTACTAACTGATTATTTATATTGTTTAATTTGTTTCTAATGGCATATATCTATCAGGGAATCTAGGACGAGTAGATTGCAGAGAATCTACAGTAAAACCTTGTTTATCCATCTCTCTTTTAAGATCTTGTACGAGCCTGTTCAATATCACCTTTTTTGGAAATGATTGCTAAAACTATTTGGAAAATCGCATAATATCAAGTACATGAAAATACCATTGCGGTTATCCTCCAATATATACTCCAACAATTATGTTCCAATAGTTATTATACGGAACTAGGAAAATAAACACCTGGTCCGTTTTTCAAAATGATTTAAATCTCCTAATACAATAAAATAAGTTTTTATAAATTAAACAATATCATAGTGTATATTGTTTGCAGAGGCTGGGTGAGCCCTGGGGGAGAGAGTGTGCAGTTCAACAGAGTCGATCTTTTATTTCTTTCTATTTTTCTCTCATCCTCAGATCGAGCTTTTCTCCAACCAAAAATTTCCTTTAATCCATGTTTCCACTTTTGTCTGTCTTGTATATCTTCCTACCTTAGACCATAGGCGCGCAGTATACCTCAATGCCTTCTAACCATCTTTTTCGTGGTCTTTCTCGCCGTTTGGTCCCTTCATCACTCCAATTGAAAATTAAATTGAGCAACATTTCTTCCTACATTCTTCTGAGATGACCATACCATTCCAATCCTATTTTCTCTATATTTTGGAGGACCTTTTGTTGAATTTGCATCCGTTCTCTAATTTCGGCATTAGTCCTTCTTTCTAGCCTGGATACCCTGGCAGCTCTCCTCCAATAGTCCATCTCAGAATCAAGTAGGTTTTTTCCTAAAGCAGCGCTTATCGTCCATGTCTCTGCTCCATATTGCAATATGCTTTCAATTACGGACTTGTATATGAGCTTCTTGGTATCTTTCGTCATAATATTGCTCCAAACGACCGAGCTAATCATACCGACAGCTTTGTGGGTTGTTATTATCCTTTGTTTTATCTCTTTTTTCGATGTTCCATTTTTTTCCATTATAGAGCCCAAATATTTCAAACTGTCCACTCGTTTTATGACATTTCCTTTAGCAACGAGGTCCTCCTGATCTATTAAGGTCATATATTCAGTTTTGCCGAAGTTTATTTTAAGGCCTCATCTCCCATTTTTTCGTAGCATGTATTCTTTGTTTTCTTTGTATTCTGTATTCTGCATCCTTATAGTCTAGAGCGACAATTACCTGATCATCCGCGAACAGTAGATTATGGAGATGGCTGTTATTTCTATCCTTACTCCCATTTGCTTACATTTTGTATCCCCTTCTTTAAAAGCCGATAACATGTAGATTTTAAATAGGGAGGGTGACATACACTAGCCTTTACTAGCCGAAAATTTTGGTGACACATTCCTACCAATTTTAATTGACAATGGTTGCTGCTATATATTCTTCAGATAAGGATTATCAGCGGTCTTTTAATAGAATTCTTTTCAAGTGCTTCCCATAATAGAGTTGATCTACATATTTTAAAATAATAAATAATTTACCTACATCTGTCGATCTAGGACCCGAGATCTACACCATTATATCTACAGCTCCGGCAGCTCATTATATCTACAGCTGCGGTAATAAGTGGTTAAGTCGAATTTTCTCCAGAATGATTTTCGTAGTGAATAAGGAGATAAGTCAGGCATTGGCTTAAAAAGGAATTATTACAATTGTACTTAAACTCCATTTCAAGCCAAAATTCCGAGAATAACACGATTACACTTTCCTCAATACAGTTGACTCTCTCGGGTAGTGATGGGCTTAACTGTTACTTTTCAGTAACAGCTCAAACCGTTACTGTGATTTTTCTTACCTGTGATTTCTTAACTGCTACTAACTGTGATTCGTGATTCTGTCGAAATACTATAAATTCCACATCTTGAATATAACGATCACAGAATACGCATTATAAGGATAATGATTACTTTGACACTTTTACAATTCACTATAATCCTATCAATATACATACAGATTATTTTCAATATCCTATATATCGTAAATTTTCCTCTTATGGTTTAACCCATTCAATATGACGATTTTTTTCAAACACGGTCCCCAGGAGCGAACATTTTTTTTTCCTTTATATTGTTCATTTCTAATAAAAAAAGATGTTTACAATGGAAATCACCTAAAAAACGGATGGAACAACCTTTGGTGGCCGGAAAACCTCTGGGAGACTGGGTAGCTCCCCCTCCCCCAAGGGCGGACCCAGGATTTCTTTCTGGGGGGGCACAGGGGGCAGACGGGCCAAAAAAATCAACAATAACTTAGAAATAAACTTGTAGTATTTATAGAAAGTTTCGAAGGTTTATTAAAATATCAAAACAATAGTTTCACTCATGTGCTTTCTGTTATTTTATTCATACATTTTAAGAACTATGATCTGGTAATTTGCCTATTAGTATTTACTGTAATGGATTCTCCTCAGTACAAAAAAAACCTTTGGGGTGCCCCCGCCCCCCCCCTACATAGTAGTACCTACTACTACTACCATTATTTTTGAATGAATAATTTACAGGTAAATATTTATACTTTACAATAAACAAGCTGTAAATAAATATAAGGCTTTCCCTTTTATTTAAACATTCAAATATAATTTAAATTTGTTACTCAGCAGTTAATTTTCTACAGTAAAATTAATTGAGTCAAATTAAGGCAGCAGCGTATGAGAGCTTATTACTATAGGGAAAGGCTGCAATCCCTGTTACCCTTAAGGCGCCCTAACAACAGTAATCACCCTTTTCACCTAAATCATTGTAGTCACAACGATCGCCGACGATCTGTTCCCATATGTGAAGAACAGTTTGGAACTGTTACTGATGAATTTGTAATCACAGGTCGACCTGTGACTTTTGAGTAACAGTGAAAAAGTAAAATCTCGTGATTTTTGGCCTCTTGGGCCAAAAATGGAACCACTTATTCACTTGTGCTGCAGATGTACTCTGCTAAACTGCCTATAACTGTTTAATAAAATAATGTTTTACTCACCGACGTCTTGTATTTTTTCTTTTTTTCCTTGTCAGATGTAAACAGCTTCATTCTATCGAAAACCAAAAGATCTTCAGAGGGTTCAGGAGATTCGTAGCTAAATCAGTGGGGAAAAAATCAATATGCGTATGTATATCTTTTCTTATAAACTTTAAATATAATAAATAAGACATATTATGCCTACATGTTTTGTCTGTCTGCTGTATTTTATTTTGTAGCTATTACAAACATAAAAACTAAACAAAATATTTCTTTTCTTAGGCGTTAAGTTTTTGCGATAACCCATAAGATACTCATTTAAATTATATGTTATAAAATATTCCAATAATGCCCATGAAATGCTTAAGGTAACTAAAGTATATAAGTTGATAAGGGTTAAATACTGTACTCTTCTAAATATCATTCCAATTACCCCAATGTACGTAATACATTTTTTAGAAGATAAATAGGCTTAGTAAGTTGTCCTTAAAAGATAGATAGATGCTATCTCGGACTTTTTTGTAGATCTATCAAAGAGGAATAAATCGCCATGCATGGTTTCGTCATATGACAAAGGGATTGGGAAGTATCATCGATAAAACCTCCCTGGAGGGAACACTTTTTCAACATTTCCGATTATCATTTAATTCCAACCCATTTACACAAAACCTTGACAAATTATATACCTAAACCTTCCTGGTGAATCAATCTATTCGTGAAAACCACTTGAAAATCCTTGCAGTAGTTGTTGAGTTTACCGCGAACAGACAGAGAGACGCGGCCTAGAACTTTGTTCTATAATATGTATAGATGTATTAAATAAATTAAATCCGGCTGTGGCAAATAAATTCTTTAATATGTTAACAGCTAAAGCGTAATATATTATAATATATAATAGCTAAAGCTAATATTTTAACACCACCATGGGGCTGGCCCAACACCTATAAATTGAGTACCCTTAACTGGAGGGGGAGCTTAGAGGTTGGGCGTGATTTCGGTTAAATACCTCTCTGCACAACCGTTGTCGTAGAAACAATAGAGTCTCTACAACCGAACCAAAGACCCTTCATGGCTTTTCGAGGTACAGGCTTTTTTACAATCGTAAACT
Organism: Troilus luridus; assembly: GCA_964056705.1. Taxonomy (NCBI): domain Eukaryota; kingdom Metazoa; phylum Arthropoda; class Insecta; order Hemiptera; family Pentatomidae; genus Troilus; species Troilus luridus. The sequence goes on along the minus strand of OZ057415.1, from coordinate 94,713,600 downwards.
TACAACCGTGTGCAGTTTTCGACGTATTCGTTGTAATCTTTTTCAGTCTTCCCATACTCTTTTGTAAAAAAACTGCGACAAGATTCTACCAATTTTTTAAATAGTTCGTCATAGCTTCTGCTGCTCAAACCTATTGGGACTTTCCTGCCCTGTGAAGTCATATTTTGAATTGTTTCGAAATATCTCGTTTCCCGAATAGACCTAGTGATGTAATCTTTCATGAAACGATCCGAATATTTTTTTTTCCGTTCTTCACATTTTGGTTCCAAGTAATTTGTTATTAGTAATCTCGTAGACTTCCCTGGTTTCGTTAATTTTGACGCCATGTTCTAAAAAATAAGATTAAATAAATAAATTTCAAATATAAATTAAAATGCAATTGAAAAAAAAAAACAGCCTTAAGTTTTTAAAAAGTTTAAACTTTATTCATCAGAGGGGTATAATCTGAATTTAGTTCACATCAATGAAGATCTGATGCATAACGTTTAATTTATATCTTACAGGAGACTTAATTTCCTATAAGATCCATAAAAATTATTCTCAATAGACCTAAAGATATATGTTAAGAAATTTTAGGGAAACGGAAAGTGATATTTCTATATTTCTGAGCGTTTATTAGGAATAATTACAAATGTTATTATTATTATATATATTACTAACTTTTGCCCACGGCTTCTCTTAATTTGCTCTGCCACATAAAGTTTCGTAACAGATCATTTTAAATAAATAATTTAATTTTTAAGTAAACAAATTTTAAATCACACGAAATTTCAGATGGCTAACTTCAAAACTGATGTATTCCATACAATCTTTGAACCCCTGTTATACTTAGGGGAGATTCCTTTCTTAGTGGCCATTTAAGCTATACAAAGAACCTATCTGCGAATTTCAAGATGCTAAGTTCAGTGGTTTCTGATGTGCGAGTTAGTCAATCAGGTTACAGTTTTATATAAACTTCGCCTACGTGGTGTGTTGATAAAAAGTAGCCTATGTCCTTCCCCAGGCTTGAGATTATCCATATCAAATTTCATCACAGACGGATCAGCACAGCCGTGAAACATACATTGACACTGATGAACAAAAGGGACGGACAGAAATTTACTTTTGTAAAGGATTCGTATGCAATATTATTGCGAGAAGTGAACTTTTTTTTCTTAGCCCCATTGGGTTTGAAGGTTACTAATGAGAATTGAAGATAAGAAGGTTACTAAGAAGAATTGAAGGTATCTGGTATCTCTTGTACTGTACGATGTACATTTTAAGAGGAGTATGAGAAGGTGGAAGGTTCTTATGTATTTTATTTATATATAAGCTTTTGACTTTTACGGCGATGGGGCTCACCGTGTCCTTTTCCTTTTATTTGTTTATTTAATTTATTGCTCAGTTCAGGCTGAGACTTTGTACGTAATCTTGCCACGTTTGTGGCCGTCTTGCTGGGGTGAGTGTCCGAAAAAGAGGGTTACTACAGTATTTCAGGCTGTCAAAAAATTTAATGTGTCTACGCTTAATGAATTATGTAACTTTCGGTATGTCGAGAATAGTGTGTAGGAGGTCCGTTTTTGTTTTGTTTAATGTTGTGTATCTCACTATGCGTTACAGTACGCCATTCTGAAACTGTTGGAGCCTTTTCGCTGTTGCCGGCGTGATGTTACCTAATATTGGTGCTCCGTAAAGGAGCGCCGGTCTTAGGATGCTCTTGTTGATGGTCAACTTGAGGCGGAGGGATAAGTTAGGAGATGTAAGCAGGTGGTTAAGTCTGTAAGACTTGGTCCTAACCGACCTGAGTTTCTTTCTGCATTGGTAGGCTAGTTTAAGGTGCCGGTCAAGGGTGACACCTAAGTAGACAATGCTGCTCGCTGGTCTGTTTTCGCGTCCCGCTACCCTATAGACCTCAGGGATGGGCGGCGCTTTTTCCCTGAAAGGAGAAAATTATGCAGTCCGTTTTTTTAGGATTCACTGTGATGTTGAGTCCTTCTAGCTTCTGTGTGATCCTCGCGCAGACCTCCTCCGCAGCTACCGTAGAGCTCTCACTGCGCTGATCGAGCTGCTGTAGTTCGATATGTCGTCGGCATAGGCAGCTACAGTAGCTTTTTTGTAGTTGGTCCCAACAGTTTCAGCTGTGTATATTGAGAAAAGTGAACTATGTTACTTGATTTGTTTTGTTCAGCGAAAATATGTAGATTTTGCGAGTAAGAAACAAGTGAGCAAGCATACAACAAACTTTGCCCCCCTTTTTAACCCCCTTAGGGGTAGGATTTCGGAATATCCTTTCTTAACGGATGCCTACATCATACAAAGAACACATCCTCCAAGTTTCAGGACTCTACGATTAGCGGTTTAGGCTGTACGTTGATCCGCTAGTCAGTCATTCAGGATAAAGCATTTTATATGTATAGCTTACATATAGAATAATTAAAAACATAGAAATTATATTGTTATTGTGTGGTAGATAAACTTGTTGTTTATTATGTATTTCCCACAAAATTGAATTAAAATATATAGTGAAGAAAATAAACTCGAATAGGACGAAATATATTGTTAGTAGCATTAACTGAGGTGATTTGGTAATATTGATATAGCTGCGAATTAGTTTGAACAGGTGGAGCAAGTTTGAGTATTTATGCACCATGATAACTAGAAAAAAACAAATACAGCAGATAATAAAAGCGGAAAATGCTTCTTCGGTAATGGTATTACTTATCTCGTTCCTTCCCTACTTGAATATTTTTAGTTATAAAGCTATCAGGCTTACAACTGTTATTTTTTGATGTGAAACATGGCCGTTAAAATGAGTGATGAACGTCTTGAGATGTGTGAATAAAATGTATAGCATAGCGTACAGGGTCCAGAACATACACCTTGTTATTATAATTGAATTGGTAGTGTCGTGAAGGTTGAAGTGGGCTTGTATTGTTATTATTCTTAATAGGGAATAAATATTAAAAACTTGATAAGTTTTGAGCGATTTAACTGATCGAGACGTAAGTGGGAGTATTGTGCTAGAAGTGATATAGATTTCTGTTTACCATTACGTAATGTTACCAAGACGGTAAAGATTGGTCAGAACTTTTTAAACAGCGATAGGTTGTTTCGGTAAAGAACCTTCGGGTTTATTAATATTATAAATATTTCCCCATTGTTTGTTAATTTATTCTTTGTAGCCGTGCGATTGTCTGGAATGCATGACAGTTTCCAAAAAAAATTGCTAAACGCGACTAAAGAAGTTTTTACTTTAAAAAAATGATATGATAAAGGATATCAAATAATTAAGATAAGTAAAAATTAATCTAAACAATAAAATATAATTACTTTAATTGCCACCTCTCTCTCAAGAAGTCTGTTTCAAGAACTTTTACATACTATCAATAGTTTTTCAAAAATAATAATAGAACTATCGATAGTGCCCAACTATCGACTATTGCATGAAAATGGGGTTACGCTATCAACATCTATACTACAGCTGTCCTACTTATATTAAATGATTATTTGAAAGTTGTTAATTTTATTAATTTAAATTTTGATGTTACAAGAAATATTTATATGATGTGAGTACTTTAGTAAGTTTCATTGGCAAAAAAACTAAAAGCTTCTTTAATTAAATTTTTTTTTAGCCTCGACGATGCCAACGCACTCTATATTGAGTAGCAAAGCTTAGTTGCGGTTGGTTCACCGAAGGAATATGGATTCCGCCCGTGTGTAGTCTACGTAGTGCATCTTCGGAGTTTTGTGCTTTGTTTGTTCTACATTTTTAGAAAAATATTTCATGTTTTGAGCGTAATTTTTTAATTATGATAAAATCTAAAGATCATTAATGTAATTACGTTTAAATATCCTTTCTTTTCTGAAACATGGGGGATTCCGAAACGATAACCAATACATCCATACCCTTAGAATCTATAAAAGTTATTGCAGAAAGTATAGGAATAAGTAATTTGACAGATGAACCAGCTAAAGAATTGGCAGATGACATCTCTTACAGGTTGAAGCTAATAGTTCAGGTATGAAATGTTCTAAATAGTTGGTGTTTCAATTTAATTTAAATGGAATAATATGTGTTGAAGTGTAATAGTTTTTTTATAAAGGGAAGAAATTTCAGGATGCCGCTAAGTTCATGCACCATGCGAAGAGGCAAAAGCTAACTGCTTCTGATATAGATCATGCCTTGAAAATAAAGAATATTGAGGTAATAATTCTTATAATCATGTTGTTCAATGTGTGTTTTTATGCAATTTATATCTACAAAGATAGTTTTTAATCATTAATTTTTCTTCTAGCCACTTTATGGATTTTCGACAAATGACCATATTCCATTCAGATTTGCTTCTGGCGGTGGTCGTGAACTGTATTTTAATGAAGAGAAAGAACTTGACCTAAATGAAATTATTACTTCAGCAAATGCAAAGTTACCCCTAGATGTTTCAGTTAGAGGTTAGTTCAAACTGTATTTGTTTTTGTTTATTTGTTGCTATTATCCTTTGTTACATATAATTTTAAGTTTTAATCTCATAGTAATAATACTTGATTTTAAATTTATTGACTTGGGTAACTTCTTAAACCAAATCTGTTTTTTTTTTCGTTTACAAAAGAATATTCACTTATAAGTTAAACATTGGTCATCATCAACTGTACATAATGAAATCTTGTAAAACTTACAATTTATAATAATTATATACAATAATTGTAACATACTTACAGTTTATTGTGTATTTATATTGATTAGATATATATATTGACTGTATTGTTTCTTGAATTGAGTTGCTGAAGGGACACTCTGATACTTCTTTAAAATTATTAAGACTTATATTTAACCATTTTTCTACTTAAGTCTGAACTGATCAAATTATAGGTTCAAACAATATCATAACTAAAGGAAGGTTTCAATCTTGTTATATTTGATAAGTTTTTATTTTGATTATCATCCTACAACTGTTTGTTATTTATTATTCTGTTGAAAAAGTTGTTGTTATTTTTCTGTATGGCTATGTTATTGATAATTATTATCTTGAATTTTTAATATTTAATTTTCATTTTATGAATAAGTTTTCACTTTGATTTGTTTTGCTAGTAAACATCAATAGTGTCTCAATTTTTTATTATGCTTAAAAGTTATTATTATATCTCTTGGTTTTTTCACTATTTTGCTTATATAATGGCCATATATATTTTTATAATTGTTGTGTAGAAGAATTGAAAATTTTTATTCTGAAGTATTCTGTTCATCGTTTTTAAAGATTAAGATGTATATTTAGGTTTTAAAGTCTTGTTTCAGTTTATTTGATATTCAAAGAAATTAGAGTGAATTTTCTCTCTAATCTATTTCCATCCAATAGATATTGTGGCATGTCCAGTAATTTATTTACTCTGGATGCCCAGACAGATGTACTGTGTGTCCCGTGAATCTTTACAAATTTGAATCATTAGTGTCCTAGACATAACTAGTGCTCTTTCCTTTGCTTTTAGTGACTGTTGTGTTGAAGCAATTATATTTAACATTCCACAAACCATCTTGATCTGTCCTCTAGGCCCATAGTAGATGTGAAGTGACAATGTTGGGCAAAATTTATCAGTTAGTGTGATTTGATATAGCAGGAATACTTGATGAGCGATTGTAATTCTTTTTTATTTTTATTTATCCAATGCCAGCACGTGGCATTTCTGCCCTTTGCGTAAGAGCCTTCCAATAAAGACATGCATCATTATCATTGTTTGGAATATCTTCAAGGGTTGTTTGGTGGAGGTAGTGCTGGATTGTAATTCTAATAATGGGTCACAAATAATTAAAATAGTTCATTATGTAATTTTATTTATGCATCTTCAAATTATCTACAGCTATTGACAAGAAGATGGAATTTCATTGTCTTAAATATGGTAAAACTTTAAAAACGGGTGAGTTTCTCCATGCTGAAAATGCATTTATACTGAATCAAGCAAGTGAAAAAAATATTTTAAAACAAAATTATGAGAAAAAAAAAAGCTCATGCAAGTAGTGGTTGGTAAAGGAATTTCTCTGAAAAAACCAATAAAATTAATAGCTTTCATTCTGTGATCCCTTATTTACAAATTTCATTCACTATCGATCACTATTTTTCTTTCATTTTGGACTCATTTAAAAGTGATGTTCTAGTCAATTTATCCATCAGTACAACTATTGTAATCATTTTTATTTTGATGTTTATTTGATTACCAAGTAAAGTTGGTAACTATAAAGTTAGAAACAGGGTATTCTACCAACCTATTCTAACCAAGAGGGAGATTGAGTTTTATTCCATTGATCCATCAGAAAATAAATTTCAATCCCAATCCAACCAGCCCAGAGTTTAGGTTGCTAAGGTGACACCTGAAAATTTTCAGTCATCGCTTATCAAGTAATTTAATTACTTAAAAAGACCTAAACTTTCTGAGGAGTCATCAGTCATCTTTAGTCTAACTTATTCTTACTGAATCATTAGATCTAATTTGGCTAGTATTATCTATCATATTTAGCTAGATCTTACCAATTCCTAAAAATGTATATTCAATTTCTTCATCGCTTCAATTCAAAAGCAATATTGAAACAAAATTATGTGTTATTAATAGATATTAATTGTAATTTTATCTTAATCATATTTATTTATTAGATGTATAGAAGTTTGTTAATTTAAGTTAGTTAATTTGTAGCCAACTGCATAATTGGATTCTGTAAAGACGTTGACATTCTGTAGTTTATTTTTTTAATTAAGTTTTATTTAGATTAATTTGTGGTATAAATTAAAAGTAATTTTTTATTTATTAATTAATCATAAAAAATTTCAGCTCACTGGTTGTGTATCGATGGAGTACAGCCGACTATCCCTGAAAATCCTCCGCCGGTTTCCAAAGATCTTCAAAAATTAGAGGCTATTGATCCTCTTAGTAAATTGAACAAGACATCTAAGGAGAAAGTTGATGTCTCCGGAAAACCATCTTCTGGGTAACTTTTATTATAATTAATTTTTATATCAAAGGTATAAGTTGGAAGTTGCTAAAGAATACAACCTTTTTTTTTTAGTGCTTGTGCTCTTAAGCCATTCCTAAAATTATTTACCCATATTTGTCTGTTGTATACTAATGTTTTGCAATATTCCAGTAAATTCCACAAGTTGCGGAATGTGGAAACAGTTCATGTTAAACAACTGGCTACTCATGAATTGTCAGTGGAACAGCAACTGTATTACAAAGAGATAACTGAAGCCTGTGTTGGATCCGACGAAGCTCGCAGGGCTGTAAGTGTATCTTTCTTTTTATTCATTATTCCTTTAAAAAAGGCTCAATTTTACAACAAAAAATATTGATTAAGAAATATTACCAAAAAGCAATTCATTGTAAGGTAAATAAAAGTTTTCCAGATCAAAAAATTTAAATATTATTTGTAAATATTTTATACATAAATATAAATTTAAAGTCATGATAGTTATTGTGCACTATATGTAAGAAATTCTCTAAACAAATCAATTTTTTTTTCAGGAAGCTCTTCAAAGTTTGGCATCCGATCCTGGTCTCCACGAAATGCTTCCTCGAATGTGCACGTTCATCGCTGAAGGTGTAAAAGTGAACGTGGTGCAGCATAACCTAGCGCTTCTGATATACCTCATGAGAATGGTCAAGGCTCTACTTGACAATCCTTCATTATTTTTAGAAAAATATGTAAGTAATTAATTTTTAATAATTTTTACTGATATTATTTAAATAATGTTTCATGGCTATCGGTTCCTATTTAGAATGTTCTCAGCTATAAATTCACTCAGATAGCCCTAGTATCTCACTTAACTTTTCAGCCAGGTTATGATGTGTCCTCTAATTATTATTTTTAAAACTACTTTGTTTTCTTACTCTTTTTTCTTGGGGCTTGAAATGTTTTCCTTTTCATCAAATTATTGTTGACCAAAATTAGTTCTGAGATGAAGTGAAAATGTTTAGTTAAAATCTGAGATGAAGTTATTAGCAATATAAGGCAATATTGCTTTAAGACACAACTTTCTATAAAAGAAATGTATTATCGATCCTTGTTTAAATTTATCATGTTTATGTTATTTCGCTGCTTCACAACCTTGTTTATTCTTTATATTTCAATGATCGATTAACATTAGATTGATTTGTTATATTTTCACCTGGAAAAGTATCATTTGTTCTTATTGTAGTTTTTGGAAAGTCTTTCTGTTTATTTAACTTACATTAAATCAAATATTTATATATATTCCGGTGGATTTGTATCATGATATATGTTTATTCTCTCATATTTAAATAAATATATTTACTGCAATTATTTTTAACTTCCTAATCTTAAACTTAAGGTCTTAACTTGGCTCAAAATAACCTTTTTACACATTTAATTAAATGCTTGTTCATACTCGTCATTTTTAACAAAAAGGTTTTCATAAAAGATATTTTTAGTGAATTAAAAGGTGTATTTTTTCCCCCAGTAAGTTGCCTTAATTTTCTTTGAATTTGTCTTTATAGGGCTCGACCCAGCCTCTATAAGGTGGGTACCCAAAAGAAGGGGTACCCAAGGGAAAAAATCTTGCGGTTGAGCATGATTTTGGACAACGGTTGTGAAGGCAGGTGATTTGTCCAAGACTACGCTCAACTGCCAGATTTTTTCCCTTATCGCATTTATTTTGGGTACCCGTTTTATAGAAACTGGGTGAGCCCCAGAAAGACAAACTCAAAGAACAATAAGCCAACTTAGTACAAGTGATCTTGGACAAATCACCTCCCTGCAAAACCATTGTCCAAGAAACAGTAGTCTCTATCATGTACTGAACCTCAGATCATTCAGGGATTGTAGTGGTATAAGTTTTTTTCTTTATTATAAAAGAAAAATTATGTCATTTAAAGACACTTCAGAAATAACAGTTATTATATTATGTCAACAAAAAGTTAATCGCTGCTGAAGTACAATGTTTGAATCAAACTTTTTTATAAAAACATTTCTTGGTATTATGGATCATATATACACTAATTGATAACTTGGAGTAAATTACAGTTCATTATTGTTCTTTTTCAGCTTCACGAATTAATACCTTCAGTGAGCACTTGTATAGTAAGTCGACAGCTGTGTATGAGGCCGGAGCTGGACAATCATTGGGCCCTCAGAGATTTTGCTGCTAGACTAATGGCTCAGATTTGTAAAAATTTTAATACATCCACTAATAATATTCAAACGCGAGTCACACGTATGTTTGCGTCAGCGATCAACAATGAAAAAACTCCCTTATCGTCGTTATACGGTGCTCTTGAAGGTAAGCCTATCCATTCAGTCTTGTAATTTTTACCCAAAAGTTACTGATAAATCATCTAGTTACGAAAAATTAATTAATCTAATGACTTTTTATAGTAAAATTGGTGTTACAGGGCTTTCTGAACTTGGCGGAGAAGTGGTCAAGGTTTTTATTTTGCCTAAGTTAAAATTAATAGGAGACCGAATAGAAAGCTGTACGAGTAGCAGTGATAAAATTGCAGTCGGTCACATTAAACATTTGATACTTGTAAGTGAGTAAATGATAATCATTTATTTTTCAAGGGCATTAGATTTAACTTCATCTTTACCGAAATTGTGATGTGCACCAGTCATTGAATTATTCAAGTTTTTATTTTTATTGGCAATTACTTTTATAATACATATGTTTAATTATAAGTATCATTTTCTTATTTAATGTTTTACTCTATACCTTCTGTATTTATCAGCCTATTAATACCGTATGCTATTGTAGTTTTATTCTATTTTATAGAAAGTAGTACATCCAGTTTTGAAGAGCTTGAGGCCTGGTCCAGACGTGGTAGAGGAGTATAGGGCGGAGTTCGGGAGCCTGGGTCCTGCTCTGCACCAAGCTGTCATCAAGGCACGTCTCACATCGGCACAGTCATCGTCAGGGAATATATCCATTAATCAGCCAACTATTATTCAGTCAAGTAATAATTTATTTATTTTTTCTAAATCTTTGATATACTATAACTTGTTGTGACTATGAAACTAAGGTGTTGGTTATTCGGAACTGGGCCTACAGATTATTTTTAAACTATTTTACCTTTTAACATTTTTTATAAACTGAGGACACCTAATTTTGCCTGTTAAAATATTTTTTTTTAATTGTAAGAAAGATACTTATGCTCTGCGCAGCCCTTTCATATTGCATTTTTATCTTATATAACTTTTGATTTTTACTAATAAGCAATAGACAGTGAAAATAAAAAATAACCCTTGTACACTTCTATCCGCATAATGAATAAAATTACTCTGTGACTCCTGGACATTTATTTTAATTTTAGTATGCAGCATACCTTAATGGCCATATATCCTATCAGACAATGTATAGATAGATACATCTGATTATTGGTACAATTGTTTTTCAATAACGACTAGAAAATATTTGCCTTTATTTTTCTTTGTGTTATCTCCCAAGTGTGATAACCTTTTGTATCGATCAAGTAAATTTTCTCTTTTCTCAGAGCACATCATGTTCATTATCATTTTAATTCAATGCATCATTTAATTTTATCAATAGAATTGGTGTTGATTTTAGAAACACCCAGAATTTTTAAGTTGGATTTACCATAAGATTTTTTGGTTGTTTATTAGTTATTTAGATTAATAATATAATCGTACTTTTAATAAAGTATTACCCTTACTTTTGCTTTTCACTAGGAATTTGTTATATGTATTCAGGTTTAGTTTTTTGTATGTTTATAGCTATTTCAAAGAATTGGCCATACGTAACTTCTTAATTTTAGATTTTTAATCTTATAAAAACCTTCATGTAGACCAAGTATGCATGATCACACACTATGAAAAGTTAATAATGTTTTACAACTCCACAAAGTTTACAAATTATTTAGTTCGATTGCTACAGAGCTACAGTTTAATACAGAATCATTTTTATTCATTTCACTTTATCACAGGTGGAGCTGATTTGTTGCTTTCCCAGAACAATGCAACCCGTACGATCGTTGTGGGAAGCGTGCCGAGACCGCAACTCCAAAATCAAGTTCCCCAGAGCAATAGTACGCAAAAATATGTGTTTGTCACTTCCAGACCACCGCCTTCGCCATCTCCCTCTCAGGTAAGCTGAATATTTCCATGGCTTACTTTTTATATGAATTAGCAACTGTAGGAATAAGTGTTGTGTAGTAAAATAACTTAGGTTAAGTTTCATTACCCCAACGTGGTGGGTTGGGTAAAGTTGAAGGCATTCATGTATAGATTAGTATTCGATATTGACTAATATATATTTCATATTATATTTATAGTTTAAACACTATATATTATAAACTATAGTTAATGATTAATTATTTACTTATTCTTAAATAATTTCTTGATGGGAATATATTAATTCAGACTTTTAACATGTCACTAATTTATTTATCAAACGTTGATTATAAATAAAATTGAAGATAATTAAAAAACATTTACAAGTAATGATAGATTTTTTTAAAAATGAACCCACATAAATATTACAAATTCACATAAATATTACAATTACGAGTCATTTATGATAAAGATATTCTGTAACAACAAAAACTAAACCACAAAACCCTAATTTCAGAAAAAAAAAATGAAAAAATTAGAGAATCTGATATAGAAGCCTCAAAATAAGGCTTGGTAATATTAAATGGGAAAAAAGGGTTTAGTGTATACAATTAAAATTTCCTGGTTAAAGGTAACATATTTAAACCATTAAATTGAAATAATAAAAATGAATTGATATTAACATATCTCTAAAATCATGGGTAATGTTATTAATTTAAAAAATGTAAATAACTAATAAATATTCATTTTATCTGATTTTCCGATCCAAATGTTTCAAGGAACCAACGATCTTTCCACTGAAAAGTAAAAATCAATTGACAAATATCTGGTTTCAATCAGAAGATTATTAATTGTCTGTAGGGGTTCTAGAAAAAAAACAACCTAAATGTATTTAACCCTCCAAAGCCGAGAATTTTTTTTTACATTTTTCTATTCTAATAGTGATACAGAATTCGAGAAAAATAATTTTAAAAATTTGCACTAAAATGGCTGTCAGAGCCCCTTCCAAGTGATGCAACGATAATTCACCCTTAACAATAATAAAAGAGAAAGTGGAATCGGGAACCCGGGCTACTTTCTACTGTAACATAAACGTCACACTGGGCTTTGGAGGGTTAATAACAATGATAGTATGTTTATGAGTGAAGATCAGTGAGTGTCTTTAGTGGGTTCAACAACTTGTGTCTTCTAATGTACAGAATGTGGCAAAATCTTTTGGAGATCCTCCATAAGAACTGACTTAGTATCTTAACTTTTCAAAAACAATTAGAAATAATTTAGTTTTTTTTAATCATTTATCTAAGCATGTTATAATGTTAACCTAACTCTTTTAAGTGTTTGTTGTTTCTTGCTATTACTGCTTATTAACCTTAACTTTATATCTTTATTGCCATGTCTTTTTTATTTTATTTTTGCATGCTATTTGTTTTATTAAACTTTTATTTCTTAGCATTATTATAAAGTATAAAATATTTCCCTTACAGTAAGCGGTTAAACAAATTTAATACCTTATTGGTATGTGATAAAAATATTTAAAAAATTCAGAAAACAGTGAAGTAAAAATCAGTTAGAAAAGGCTTAATTTTAATTTAACAGTTCATCTGTTTAAAACAGATAAGTAAAGAGCTGGTTTTTCTAAAGCCACCGAATATGCTTAAATCTTTTTTTAAGGATAAAATATCAGTAAAAATTGATATGGTGTAAGATTCAGAGTTAAAGGCTAAAATATTTAAACTATAAAATGAATAAAAATTAAATTAATACGAATTGATGAAAAAAAAATGGTATCATTCAAGTTTACTGTATAATAATTATCAATATTTTGCCAGAATGTATTTAAAACTACTGATTCTTTTGATTAATCGTGTTATTTCTTATTTGTCTGTTTCAAATATAGTTTTGTGTTTGTTTTTCATTTAGTGTTTTACCTAAATAAGCTTGTTACCTAAATTTGTGCTTTTTAAACAAATATTTTCTGGTAGATTTGTTGATTGAGTCGTAACGTGAGATGGTCTCTCTTCTTTTCTTGTTGGATGTTCACGTTTTTATTTATATTAAGTAGTAGGGGATCTGAGTATGTAAGCTCGTTACTCTGTTATCCACTGTGGATCAACTATAGGACCCAATTTCTATAAAGTGAGCACCCCCTATGTAGGGTACTATAGGGTTAAATAACCTGGTTATTATAACCAGGTTATTATAGGGGGAAATAACCTGGTGGTCTAGCAAGGTCTTGGCCAAACCTCTTCCCTAATTTTGAAAAGAATTAATTTTTATTTCTCTTCAAAATAAAAATATCACAATAAAAAAAAAAAAATTATAAATATAAAATTGACCTACGTCAACCAGATCCCAATTAAAGTAATGTTCAATGAACATTCTTTCCCATATGTACATCGCAAAAATTGCGAGTGCTGGGGATGTGGATTGGTGAAGAGAATGGATTTGTCTGCCCTGGTTACGAGCCCTGGTAGCTTAGTTGGTAGAGTACCGCATTAGAGATGCGGAGGACCCGGGTTCAAATCCCAGCCAGGACAAATCTTTTCTCTTCAAAATAAAAATATTTAAATATGACAATAAAATACAAATAAAAACTTCCTTAATTGTTAGCTTATAAACAGTATAGTTCATACCAACTACTTAATCTGGAACCCTTCATGGGTTGTATTGGTGCAGTTTTTTTTTTCTTTAAATATTCATAAAGTTTGATAAATGATCGATTTGCTGAAGACAATATGTTAAGGAATTTCAATTTACAGTTAAAAAACTTTAGTCATCAAGATTCATGAATTTGGCAATATTTTTAGCTTTTGAAATATAAGAAATTTGAAGGTTTTGATTTGTTGTCTTATAAAAAATAACCTGATTTTTTGACATAACTCCCTAGCAATCAAAAATTTATTATTTCATCCCTTCCAGTATTGACTTTAAATTTATTTGAAAAAATAAATATACAAGTTTTGCTAACTATGCCATTACGACATAGTCTCAGAGGAATGTTTATTTTTCTTCTTCTTGTTTTGTTGTTTTTTATTTTTGTATTCTCATTATTTTTTCTCTTCATTTAATCTTTTGAATTTAGAATTGAATGCTTAGAGTTGTTATGAATCATTCTTATTTCTTGAATAGTTAGTGAATAAATTGAACATATCAAATTTAGCCATGTTGTGGTGCTTTTAATTGAATTTCTATTTGTTTATTGCAGACCGTGATACGTATACCTGAAGCCGTACCTTATATTCCAAGATTCCTGTAACTGCCTGACAAGTAATATCCTTTCGTTATTCCCTTTCTAATTATTTTTTCCAGAATCCTTTTATGTATTTGTATTTGTTATTTAACTATTAGCAAATCATTTTTAATCCAATAGGACTTGCACTCTTGAATTGCAAATTTCTAATAAAACAAGTTGAAGGCCGTTAGAAGCCTATAACATATGAAATTTCAGGTTTGAGTGTGCAATATTCAAAACTATAACAATTCATTTAATATTCAAAATGTCATCTTTCGACTTCTATTTATGCCCTCCTTTCTACCTAATGATGTTACTGAAGAAATCCTTGTTATTTATATAATTCCACACACTTTGTACTCTCCCTAAGTAAAACTTGACCTTTTATTTTGGTTAAAAATCCAATTCAACCATAATAATAAATATTGGGTCTCTCTATAGTGGTTAGGCGGTAGGCGATGGATTATGGTGGTCAATACCTAATAAATTAAATATGTTTTACTTTTGATTATTATTTCATTGTTACTTTTGCCAGTATGCAAAGTATTATTATTCTGATGAGATAATAATTTGAATTTTTTTCATTTACAAATAATGGAATTCGTTAAAAATAGAAAATAAAAATAGTTTTTATAAGGATAAAAATATTAATGAACTTTTTACACCACTAATGAGCTTTCTTGCACAATTTACCAAATTTTTTAGAATAATTAAACATATTAACACCATTAATGAGCTTTCTTGCACAGTTTGACAATTAAACAATTATTAAAAATATTAACACCACTTGAGAGCTTTCTAGCACAATTAAACAAATGAATCGAGTGATTCAAGAGGTTATAGGCCAAAAACTTTAGACAAAGGTGGAGGGATATCAGAAACTCTTTAAACTGTTCATCAAGTTTTTAGGTTATTTTTATTTCCAAATAGGGAGAGGAGTGGCTCAGTGGTAGAGTACTGAGCTGCCATGCCGGAAATCCTGGTTCAATTCCCGCTGCTGGCCATAATTTTTATTTAGTCTGTTAGCAGCCGGAGATGGATATAGAGATAGATCATATAGGATCTAGGACCCTCCTGGGGCCCACCCAGGCTCTATAAAATATTATAAAAATAGGGTACCCAAAATAAGGGGGAAAAAATCTGGCGGTTGAGCGTGACCTAGGACAAGTCACCTCCTTGCAGAACTGTTGTCCATGAAACAGTACAGTCTCTACCATGTACAGAACCCCAGACCCTTCATAGGTTGTAGTGGTGCAGGTTTTTTTTTATTTCCAAATAAAAAAAGATCGTCTCTAGACTAAAATGCACTGAGATCTTCTCTCTTAAGTTGTTGGCCTATACCTTGACATCCAAATGGTATATAATTACTTATCTAATCATCTGTTACTACTGATCAAGTAGGCTTTGGCTCTTATTTTCTTTTGCAAAAATGTATAGAGTAATCAGCTGTTACTGTGCTCTATAAACATTAAGCTCAGGCTTATAATTATTGCATTGTTCAATTCAAAACATATAAGAAGTGGATCATTGTAAAAGTGAGCTGGACCATTCTAGAACTTGAGAATGTTATTTTTTCCTATTAACCAGAGTTATTTATGGATTACTACTTTGTTTTTTTTTAGTAATATATTGTTAAAGATTAATTGAAACCACATCTAATATCTTTTGAATAAAGCAAATTTTTATGTTTGTTGAAAACATTGTTTATATTATATTTTTAATG
Source organism: Troilus luridus (assembly GCA_964056705.1). NCBI lineage: Eukaryota > Metazoa > Arthropoda > Insecta > Hemiptera > Pentatomidae > Troilus > Troilus luridus. The sequence continues at coordinate 94,697,604 of OZ057415.1, read as the reverse complement.
ATTGTTTTTTGGGCAATTATTCCACATATTGTTGCTTCGAGTTGATTCACAAGTTTTAGCTTTTCATTTGCTTCCCTTTTAATATTTTCCAAAAATAAAAGTTATCATGAGCTGTATTATTGAAAAGAGAATGTGTATACTTCGGTAATCATTTTATCCAGAAATGAACATTTCAACAGTCATATTTCATCCATATATTGATGAAATGTTAATTGGAACTTTTATTTCTTGCTGAATTGATTACCGAAATCTATTCATTACCCATATTTACATACTAAAGCTCGCGATAACTTGTATTTTCGGAATATATTAAAAACAAAATTACTTAACTGTTAAAAGTTGTAATTCAACTCAGCGACAACCTGTGGAACAGATACTGTTTTTTTTTTTAAATATAATTATTTATTTACATATATAATTAATTATTTACATTTTGACATTATAAAAGAAACTGGACTAATTGTGATTAGATGTACAATTTTTTTTCAGACTAGCCAGGGACAAACACAGAAGTCGATGTTTGTTACGCAGCACCCTCATATTAAGATGGAAACAGATGACCACATTTGATGCAGATCAATTTGATGATTTAAAAACCTTCTATTGGAAACAGATGACCACATTTGATGCAGATCAATTCGATGATTTAAAAGCCTTCTATTGTACATATTTTAGTCATGTAAATAAAAAGATGATTACTTTTTCTAGATGAAATTGTATATGATGTAAATATATATATACATTTTTAATTGTTTAAATTTTTTTGAATGATTACCAAATTGGCCGCATTGTTGATATATATTTGTTATTGTTAATCGTTAATTATAATCTATTGCAAATATTGATTAATGTATTTATTAATGTTTATATTAATTTATTATTTTACGAGTACATGTTAAAAATAGTATAAAAATAATATGCAATGGGAAAGAAATAATTAGCTATAATTTTTTAATGAGGCCTTAAATGAAATATTTATTTGTTACCTGTGAAAATTATCATTTTACTTTATATAATTTTTTTTTTAAATTGTGTAATTTCAATTATTTTTTTTCCATTATTTAAAATGTAGCTCAACTTGGAAGTGATATTAGCCAATTTAAGTCACTTATGAAGTTTATCAATAGAGCTTGTATAGAATAACATCTCTGTATCCTGTAAGAAATGTATAAGCAATATTTTATTTAATTTACATTTATTTTTAAAAATCTTAATTGAGGTTATATCGTTAATTAGGATAGTGTACTATTTTTTTAGTACTCACAGCTTGGAATATGTCAAAAAGTTTCTTAAATATATTTTGCACAGCATAGCGTCTTCATTATTATTCAAAATGGGAATATACGATATTGATAAACATTTATTTGTCTTAAATTGAAAATATTCCAGAATATCAGATCCTTACATTAAATACATTCTTTAAGTGTCATACTTGCTAATTGATGCTGATTCCGGACAGCTACTCGAGTTTTAGGTGCCTTGCTCTGGCGGACTAAAAAATAACTTCACATTTTCTCTTAAGTTCTGCTGTGTTATATTTAGTTCTAAACATTTTGTTTACTGTATTTGCTGCATATATCTCCATTCCTCTCTGTCTTGAGGAAGAATCTAACTACCTCTTGCACTGAAAATTCCATGCTTGGACTTTTTCTCTCTACTTTCCCTTAAAGTAAGAGTAGCTACTACTAACAGTAGTTTTTCTATCACCTAATTCTACCCTACTCCCTCATTTAAAATTAAGCAGTCAATGGCATACACCAAGTGATCTCATCTAGACACCATGGCTTTGGTTTTTAATAGAAGCTTATGAAAGCAACTAAGTCAAGTTTTCTTTTGATCGAGTAATCTCAAAATTAAATGTTTTCCCTGATCCTAAGTGGTCTTGCATTATTTATTTAAAAAAATACTAAAATGGGTTAACTGTTCTGTTAAGGATGTGAAGTTGCCTAGTAATTACTAAATAGATTAGTATTTACCTCAAATGTTCTAAGACACGATGTACCAACAAAATAGAATTTGCTCGAGTGAGGGTGAATTTTTTTAAAATTATGTTAAATATTCTTTTCTACTCCTTAAGCCAAACAGGAAGGTTATTTCTACAGGTTATTCTAACCAGAGTAGAAAGTTTAAAACCATGTGTCAACCACAAAATTAATTTCAACCTCATTACAGATTTGAACTGGTGCTGTGTTCCTTTGGTGATGCCTTAACACAGTCTCACTCAAGTGTCACTCGACAAACTTTCGGTCATATCATTATCTTTTAAATTAGTGCTGGATTTCTGACTAATTATACATAAAAAACTGTAGTAATACAGTATTGTCATAACATCGGTAGCAGTCAGTAATTCTTTATTGATTGGTGAAAATTTTGTGTTTGGATCCTGGTATTCTGGAATAAAAACCTTTCTGAGTTTTTCCTATCCATTTACTACATCCTTTTTTCAAGCAAGAAAAATAGTCTTTGCTAGGTGTTTTCCCTTAAACTATTGTTTATTTTGGTGAGCTCAACAGTCTTCAAAATCAACTGATTTTTGTATGACTGTTTATCAACTTCCTGCAGAAACATTGTCCAAGAAACAGTCTTTACCACGTACTCAACCCAAGACTTCATGAGTTGTAGTGGTACAGGTTTTATTTTTTTATTTTATTTAATCCTCCACAATTTTTTGTTATGAATAATTATAGTTACAGATTCTAATTGTGATCTAACTTGCTACTCTATACATGAATACTAAACATAGAGTCAGAGTCAAAATTTTTCATTCACCTGAATAATTCGCGAAAAATAACAAATATTGGTATTATTTAATGGGATTTATGAAACAATAAAATCACCATTTAATATATAACTTAACGGTAATCAATAAATATATTTCTGAATTATTAGACAAATTTTTTTATAATGTCTTATAAACAATATTTGAAAAACATCAGTCAAAAGTATTCGTACTCTTTAGAACATTTATTTTAAACAAATATATAAACTTTAATACTTAGTTGGCCCATCTTTCGCTTTTAATATACACTGTATACGATCTGGCATTGGATTTACCAATTTTTTCTTTAAATCTGCTGGAATTTTGTTCCATTCCTCTATGATCTTTAAATTTCTTAAGTTTGTAACTTCCTCAAGGTAGTATCCTTGGCCCAATCCTTTATACGGCTGACATCCTAACACTATCCTTACCACGTATGCTGATGATACATGTGTATTATCAGTCAACACCAATCCAGTTATTGCATCCCAAAGGCTCCAATCCCATATTACTGATCTTGAAGAATGGTGTCAAAACTGAAGAATTAAAATAAATTCTCAAAAATCGCATCAAATCACTTTTACCTTACATCATAAACCAATGACTTCCTGCCCTTCAGTATTCTTTAATAATACCCCACTAGTGCCTGTAGAACAGATCCGATACTTAGGGTTGCATCTTGACAAACGATTAACCTGGAATCCTCATACTAGACTGAAAAGACCAGAAACCGCTCGACGTTTCAGGCTACTTCAACACTTACTAGACAAACGCTCTAACCTCCCAATTAACTAAAAAAGACTCATCTACATGACCATCATACGACCTATTTGGACTTACGGAGTAGAGCTTTGGGGCTCCACTAAGCCATCGAATTCCTCTCATATCCAATCCCTACAATCCAAAATCCTTCGTAAAATCCTCAATGCTCCTTATTTTGTTAAGAATAAAGTCATCCATAACGACCTTAATGTCCCATTTGTTGCTGATTTGGCCCGAACCCGCTATCTATCCTTTCATAACAAACTTCATTCCCACTCAAACCCTCTAGTTTCAAACCTAGCTTCCTCTTCGATTCCCGATAATCCTCCGAGGCGTCTGAAAAGAAGATGGCCACGTGACCTTCTTAGTTAAACTAGTGATTTGAGTACTACCAGTGGGTAGTTTCTCAACTCATGTCATTTTGTATCACATAGCCTATTTACTTGATGTATTTTTTAATACAGTTGTAAATATCAATAAATAAATTTAAAAAAAAAAAAAAAAGTTTGTAACATTTCTTTTACCCACTTGATCCTTTAGATATTTCCATAGATGCTCTATAGGATTAATGTCCGGAGATTGAGGAGGCGTGACCATCCACTTTGGTGTATTGTAAAGGATCCACATTTTTGATTTCCAAGCTGTGTGCTTAGGATCATTGTCCTGCTGAAAAATGTGATTTTCTGGTATCCCAAATTTTTCAGCACCAATTGGGAGATTTATTTTTAGAATATCAATATACTTTACATGATCCATTATCCCATCAATAAATTCCAGGGATCCCACCCCAGCAACATTCATGCACCCCCAGACCATGAGAGACTTACCAACATGTTTGATTGTTGGAACTATATTCCTCGTCTCCGTTGCTGTATTTTTTTTTCTTCATACTTTTTGTTTTCTTTGAGTGCTGAACATTTTAATTTTGCACTCTTCGGTAAATATCACTCTATTCCAAAAGCCAATTTCTCCTTTTTGATGGTCTTTGGACCATTGATATCTTCTTTTTTTATTAACAACACTGATCAATCGTTTTTGTCGAGCTGTTCTGCCATGAAGCTCGTTTCTTTGTAAGCATTGTTGATAAGCTTACTCGGACTCCTAATTCAGAAAAAAGTTCATCAACTAATTTAGGGGCACTAATTTTTGGATTTTTGTTAACCTTTCTAAGGATAAGTCTTTCTGTTCTACAATTGATTTTTCTTGGTCGTCCCGTTCTCTCCCTACACATAAAACTTTTTCTCAATCCATACCTATCGATAATGTTTTGGACTGTTGACCGAGGTCTATTCACAATTTTGGCAATAATTCTGAGCGATCTACACTCATTATGTAAACACACAATATTTTTTCTTTCATCTTCGGTCGTTTCTTTCCCATTTTTTATTTGAAAAAAATAAAACGCACTTTTTAATTACACACCTTTGTAAAGACTGATTAGAGGTAATCCTCAAACCATCTATCTTAAGCGGGCGGGGGGATAAAAGGATTAAAGTCCAGTGTATGAATACTTTTGACTGTTAGTTATGAGTGCATCTTATCATAAATTATTATGTATTATTCTTAATTTATTCGTACTTATTATGAAAACTTATTTATTCCATTCTACAGCTATGAATGTGTTATTAAATACATTCTAATTCAATAAAAATATTATAAATAAAAAATTAATCAAAATAAAATAAAAATAATGATAGGCTATGAATATTTATGACTTTGACTGTAGAAAACCTAATGACAAGTATGAGCAGTAAAATTGGTTCAGATTGTTACTTATACCTTTTGGAGTTACAAATAATCAAGAATAAGCATTTAGGAATGGTATTCCACAGCTCTTTAAGCTTATAATTCAACAAAAATTTACTAACAAATTTTGAATCAGTATCAAACAAAGAGATAGAACCCTAAGATAATTCAATTCAAAAAGCAATTATCAGTATGGAATCTGCTCTCATAGTTGGTCACAGAGTATGATCATACACATGGGCCACATGTGGGATTTTCCAATCTGCAGTGAATTGAAATTGATCCAATAATATCTATTACAATTATAATTTTAGCGTATTAAGAGAGTGATACAATAAGTAAGATAAAAATAATATTTATTCTCTGTTGTGATTATTTATTTCTATACCCTTCACAGGAATCACAAACATATCTTCACTTTTTATGCTTCAAAAATTAAAAAAACCTAACCAATTACCCTTAATTCAAAATAAATAAAACATTAGAACTATCTACTTTGAAATTCAAAAGTAGAACTGTGAAAAAATCTTTCAACAGACCGATGGAGGATTGTGAAGACCAAAATGATTGGGTGGTGTCAATACCACTTTGTAAAGACAATGGTTTCCGGGCTAATAATAACAGCAACAAATAAATCCTAAAATTATGAAGTTTACTACACACAATAGGTAGATATAAAACATATGGATATGAAGTGATTGTATTATTAAATTAATAATTAAGGTAATAGTGAAATATTCACTTTTTTAAAAATATTTATTACATAAAATAAATTATGATGGAGCCTCATATAAGTAATAGTAAAATCCTTTTAAATAATATGAGGACTGATACAGAAAAAATAAAACAGTTTTGAGTGACAAACCTAAATAAAACCGTAATACACTGATGACTATGAAGCATAATCCTAATTTTTGAATAATACATTTCCATGAAAGAGATAATAGATATTTTAAATGTAAAAACTGGAATGGATTATTTTCCTGGAATGAGTAAAAGACAAGAGAATAATTCCAAGAAAATATGATTACCAATAAAATTCATGAAAAGGTAACTAGTAATGCAAACACGAGTGTGTAAAAAAATAAAAATACTTTCCTTGAACATCATTTAAAAAAGTTTACATTATCTTATATTACAAACTAATCACCAAAATTATAACTTTCGAATTCATCTGTACTAAATCCAAAATCGAGAGCTTCTGATCCCCGAATATGTGCGGCATAGCAGGCCATTTCCATTTTTTTTAATGATTGAAGAGCAACAGACGTTTTTTTAGAAAACTCTCTACCTTGGATCCCTTGGCCTACACCATTTCTGTAAGAATTCAACAATAGCATTCCTGTATAAAGACTTTTGACGAAATCGCAATCTTTGTTGCCAACTTCTAAATTACGAGCACAATAGCTATTAATGCAGTGCCTCATGATTTCGCCGGTTAGATCCTGTACCCCAAGGATGTAGTCAAAGAGCGAAACAAGGAGCGGTACTTTCTCTTGTGGTGGCTCTCCTTGATTCATCACTTGTTTTTCAAAAGTTAATTCATCTTGGATTACTTCAACATTGAACAGCCCGCCTTTAGATAAGAAGTGATAGAATGTTACAGCTTCAATATATTCTTGAAGTCCTGTAAATAAAATACAGTCAGTTACAAGTAATGATGCTGTAATCAACAGGAAGGAATAAAAATAATAATTATAAAAGAGAAAAATTCCTTTGGTGACAGTAGCATAGTTATTACAGAAATTTGTTACCACATCCTAATTATTGTTAAGAGCTCGTGTCAAATCCGAGAGTTCTTTAATTCTTTAAGCAAAATAAAATTGATAAAGTTTTAAACCAATCTTCACGAATTTCTTGAGACAAAGGTTCATTTAATGGGTTTTCCCCATAGCTAATAGTAGGCTGTCAGGATCATCACTGTTAGCCCAACATGTTCCTTTTGAACTAATCGGTCAACATTTGAATCATATATTGAAGAATAATTAAGCTATCTGTTCTGCAGGTTGTTGCTTAGGGTTAAGTTATACAACTAGTTTTAACAGTTTATTTGTTTCATTTTTAATATTTTCCAAAAATACAAGTTATTGTTAGCTTTAGAATGGAAAAAATAATGTAGTTATGGATAATTAGTGGACTTCAGTAATCATTTCATCAAGAAATAAAAGTTTCAACTAACATTTATACTAATAAGTATAGTATACTATAGATGATATATGGTCTTTGAAGCGTTCATTTCTAGATAAAATTATTACTGAAGTTTATATTTCCCATAATTACTTTCTCTTTTCCATGCTAATGCTCATGATAACTTGTATTTTTGGAAAATATTAAAAGGGAAACACATGAAAAGTTAAAACTCAACTCGAAGCGACAACCCGTGGATTAATTATCTGAATTTCAATAAAAAGTTGTAAAATATGACTAGTATTAGCAAGCTTATCCAAGCCATGGATGGAGATGCGTTATATAAGAAGAATGGAAGGGAAGAGCAGAAGAGACCGAGTGCGAAACATAACAATGCGGTCCAATGGGGGGCTTCGGCCAGCGGAGGATATCATCGAGGAGCATCAGCTGAGATGGTTCGGCCACGTTTCCAGAATGGCAGAAAACAGTGTGGCAACGGCTGTATATGAGACGAAGGTGGAAGGTACAAGACCGAAGGGAAGACCAAGGAAGACTTGGGAAGGCGCAATCCAGGAGGCCTTTGACAGAAGAGGTTTGGAATGGGGAAGGAGAAGAAGATTGGTACAGGAGAGACAGTCATGGGTTAGGCTCTACAGGAGAGATCCTCACACCGTTGGCGGTAGAAGAGGAGTAGATTAAATAAAAATTAGCAAGCTTGCTGAGGAATCATACCCAAAATAAGTTGAACCAAACAAAAAGAGATAACAACATCTAATATAAACTTTTAAATATAATAAATATTCGATTATATCAGTTTCTTTCCCACAATACATCTAAAAATGTACAACTAATTACATAACTATCATTTATAATCAACCTGGAGTGTAGTTTCTACAAAACTGGTACGGATCATCACCAGCGAGTTCAAAAGCAATATTCTTTAAAAGATTTTCCCTCACAGTTTTCAACGTCTCCTCAATTTTCGCCAAATCTTCTTCATAATTTGCTGATCTAGAACAATAATTTCAATGACCTATTTATGAATTGAATTGAGAAATCAATTGAACGATGAATATGGATCTAAAATAATGATTACATTATCCAACAGGTAAAAACTTGGGATATGGGTTTTCATGTTATTACCTCATCAAAGCATGAAGCGAAAATATAGCACGTTTACTTGCAATAGTCACATCTCTACTATGTTTTACAATCCTTTCTGATTTATCTTGTTTCGCATTTAATTCCATTGCATATTTTTCAAATGCATCAGTAACAGGAGTTTTGTCATATTGGAGAGGTTTCTTCTCTTGAGATGGTTTTTGGAATTTTTTCTTCTTCTCATCATAACCTAATAATTAAAAGGTTTTTTCATAAACAAGTTTTTATTATAAAAAAAAACTTTTAATAAAAATAAATGAATAAAAGCGAATCAAAAGACAAAACGAATTAAAGCATCAAAAGTTTAAAAAAATATAATACCCATATTTAGAAAATTATATTTATATATATTTAGGAGCGTGTTAAAAGAAAATAGTAAAATATTGAGTAAAATTAATTTGTAAACAGTGAATGCGAGATGTTTGGAGGTTTCGGTATCCAAAGAAGTTAACTCAAACACTCCAATTCAACTTGTTAAAGTTATTCTAACATTTCAAATCTATGGCGTCAATAAAGATTACTGTTCATTTGGTGAATCTCGAGATTACTTTTATCACCTTATTAAGACTTTGCTATGAATATAAAAGTTTTAAATTTATAACTTTTTAAGTGATACTGAGCAAGAGTTTTTCAGATACTACCACGAAATCCACTGGAATCTGTTACTTATTATTCAAGAATGAATACGAAATTTCCAACTACTTAACATAAATGTACATCATAAAAAATGTTTCTGGGCAAATTATTTATCTATAATGCTTTGGGGCTACTGTTCGACAAGGTCAGATCTTAGAGGGGGCACAGGGGCACGTACCCCCAAGATGGTTTTTTGTGTACTGTGGAGAATCCATTACAGTACATACTTATAGGCAAATCACACGATCATAGTTGTTAAAATATACGAATAAAATAACAGAAAGAACATGAGTGAAACTCTTGTCCATTTCTGGCTGGAATTGCGAAATTTTTTCGTTGCGTCCCTTTCACGCACTAGTTAATAGCAAAGCACTGCCGAACGATTTTTCTCCACCTTACGCCAATTAAAGTAATATCTTCGCAGCAGGATGACAGAAGAGCGTTTGAATGAACTGGCTTTAATGCATATCCATCAAGACGTTGTGACAATAATGAACGCTAATGAAGTGCTGGAGATCTTTAGCAGAAAACAAAAGTCATCTTTAAAAAAATATATATAATGGGAAAAGTCATCGCTCATTACATTAGTAAACCAATCTCCTTAGGATGTTGTTTTTTTTTTTAAATTTATTAATTGATATTTACAACTGTATTACAATAATACATCAAGTAAATAGGCTATGTGATACATAATGACATGAGTTAATGGCAAGTAGAGAAACTACCCACTGGTAGTATTCAAATCACTAGTTCAACTAAGAAGGTCACGTGGCCATCTTCTTTTCAGACGCCTTGGAGGATTATCGGGAATTGAAGAGGAAGCTAGGTTTGAAACTAGAGGGTTTGAGTGGGAACGAAGTTTGTTATGAAAGGATAGAGACCGGGTCCGGGCCAAATCAGCAACAAATGGGACATTAAGGTCGTTATGGATGACTTTATTCTTAACAAAATAAGGAGCGTTGAGGATTTTACGAAGGATTTTGGATTATAGGGATTGGATAAGAGAGGAATTCGATGGCTTAGTGGAGCCCCAAAGCTCTACTCTGTAGGTCCAAATAGGTCTTATGATGGTCATGTAGATGAGTCTTTTATAATTAATTGGGAGCTTAGAGCGTTTGTCTAGTAAGTGTTGAAGTAGCCTGAAACGTCGAGCGGTTTCTTGTCTTTTCAGTATAGTATGGGGATTCCAGGTTAATCGTTCGTCGAGATGCAACCATAAGTATCGGATCTGTTCTACCTGCACCAATGGGATATTATTAAATGATTCTGAAGGGCAGGAAGTCATTGGTTTACGACGTAAGGTAAAAGTGATTTGATGGGATTTTTGAGAATTTATTTTAATTCTCCAGTTTTGACACCATTCTTCAAGATCAGTGATATGGGATTGGTGGCTTTGGGATGCAATAATTGGATTGGTGTTGACTGATAATACACATGTATCATCAGCATACGTGGTAAGGATAGTATTAGGATGAGTTGGGATGTCAGCTGTATAAACTGTATAAAGGATTGGGCCAAGGGTATTACCTTGAAGAACACCAGGAGATTGGGAGAAGAGAGATGAAAGGACATTATTATGGTTTACTTGGAAAGTTCTATTTGTGAGATAGGATTGAAGGATGAGAAAGTATGTATGGGGTAGGAATTTATGCAGTTGGTAGAGCAAGCCCGGATGCCAGACTCGGTCAAAAGCCTGTTGCACGTCAAGAAAGACGCCCGAACAATATGATCTATGTTCTAATGCAGAGGAGACTACATCCACCACACGATGACATTGCTGAATAGTTGCCTGGTGATCTGGTATTATGTGATTTTCAACAAGGATGGGGTACAATCGTTTGAGGATGAGTTTTTCTAGGATTGTAGCCATGCAAGGTAGAAGCGAGATAGGACGGTAAGAGGAAGTGTATTCTGTTTTTTTTGTTAGGTTTGGGTATCATTTTTACAATGGATAATTTCCAGAGGTCAGGAAAATATGTGGAGCGGAGTACAGCATTATATATACAGGTAAGGAATATAATGGCTTTTCTAGGAAGGTGTTTTAAGATATGAATTGTGATGAGGTCGTGCCCAGGAGCTTTGCGGGAAGGTAATCTGTATATAATGTTGGATATTTCTGTAGGATGGAATGCTTTGGGTGGAAGGGACATTTCGAAGGGAACATCTAACGCTTCTTTTATATATTCAATGCGATTTGGGTTAATGATATCAGGATGTGGATGAAAGGCTTTGGAAAGGTATTGACCAAATAACTGTGATTTTTCTCCGTCAGATCTTGTCCAGTTATTTGATTCAGTAAGGAGTGGATGATTAAATTCTTTGAACTTTAGGAGTTTTTTAGTGGTCATCCATAATGTTTTGTCGGTGGTTGTAAGATTTGCAGCCCAGGTACTTAAATTTTGAATTTTGAACTTCTTGATTTCTGCATTTAGTTTGTTAGTTAATTTTGTATAGATAGTTTTATCTGCTGGATATCGAGTTCTATGCCACTTCGATCTTGCTCTGCGTTTTTCTCTTAATAAGATTCGAATATGCTGTGGCAAATCAGTCTGTTGATAGTTATTAATTGTATGATTTGTGATGTTATCGTTCTTCTGATTGAAATTGTAAGTTTTTCTATGGCTGTATTAATGTCTTGTTATGTCTTCAGTGAAATTTTTAAGTACAGTTTGTCCTCCAAATCATAACAAAAATCGTCCCAGTTGACACGTACCGTAATCAATGTGGGAGGGGATGGTTTGGGAGCGAAACTTGAGTGCAAGAAAAGAAGGACTGGGCTATGATCTGATGAAAGGTCGTCCAAGGATTCAATATTGGCTTGTGCGGTGGAAATCTGGGATGTAACAAATGTTGTCTGGGTAGTCTAATCTATAAGTGATGTAGTCCCGTATTTAGAATTGCGTACGTTGAGTGAAGTGAGTTTCAGTCAGCAAAGCTTTATCTATTTGCTTGTCATGAAGAAATATGTCTAGTTCGTCACTAGACATCGTTTGCATTCCACAAAAGGATAGTTAAGGGCTTTATGCTCATTGTGTAAGGTTAAGTGGAACTTAGGAAAGAAATCTTGTGAGTAGGACGATGAGTGATTTGATGGTGTCCTGAAGATCTCTCAGGAAGGAAGATAAGATAAAGTTTATGTCTGTTGGATGGTTGACTGGATATACATCTGGAGGTTGGGGTGGATAATTTATCTGGAAAGGAGGGTTGGCTGGGAGTTGAATCGGTGGAGCTGGATTTGTTTTTGTTATATTATGATTTAGGGAATTTGTTTGAGGGTTCTGAGAGGATGGGACCGGATTTTTTTGTTGAGGCGGCAATTTGACCCGTAAGGGTAGATGATAGGGAGGAATTTGCTGACGTGGAGGTTCAGGTGTAGGATGGGATATCTGGAATAGAGGTTGGGATTCCCGAAGCTTGGGTTGGTTGGTCTGAGTCCTGTTAAGGGAAGTCTGAGGCTTGAGTTTGGAGGTTTAAGGCGCCCGACTCCGAGGCAGTCCCAGATTAGTTGAAGTGCTGTTGTCCTCTGTGGACGTTGTATTAGTAAACTGTTGAAGTTTGGTAATTGGTAATTCAGGGAAGATCGTGACGTTGTCGACTTCAGGTGCCTGATTCGTAGTCTTCTCTATTCTATCTTCTATTTTAAAAGTTCTCTGGCGATGGTAGTTTTTATAGACCGCACAGCCTCTATAGTTTGCGGGATGATCTCCACCACAGAGGGCATATTTTGCAGGTTCGGTATTAGGTTTTTGGCAAGTGCTGGTTGGGTGTGAGCCTGCACACTTGACGAACCTGGAGGAATTGATCGGTAGAATATACCAGTCTTGAGACTTTAAAAATGCCCTCATTATTGCGTGCTGGTTCCAAATCCACAAAGAATAATGGTAGTGGATATTTCTCTGTGGGATGCGATACGCATGAGGCATTTCTCACATTGTGACCTATTTCTTGTAGGTCTTTCTTAATTGGTGACGTAGCGGTGGATGAGTGCAGCCCTCTCAACACCACTCTGTATGATTTGTCCTGTCTCAATTGATAACAGTGAAAATCGAATTTTTTCTCAGTCAGGTGATCTATTAGTTTTTTGTATATATCTTTGTTTTGAGTATTTATTTTGATGTCATTCACTCTGGAATAACAACTAAACTTTATCGGGCCAATCAATTCCGCAATTTCTTGGCCGGAGGCATAGAAATTAATTATTTTTGATACAAAGATTGGCGGTGGCTTCGGATCAACGATTCCCTGATTTATGGTTTCCTGTTTAGGAGCTAAGCTATTTGAAGTGAAATTGTTGCTAGTTGAGACTGATGGTGGTCTATTTCCCAGGCTGTTTATTGAATTTTTGGCTGCAGTAGTTTTACTGCGAGTTTTAGGACGCCCTGATACATCATTGGTTTGTGTGGGTGTCTTTTTTAAAGCTGTTGTCTTGTTGTTGTTTTTGATTGGGAGAGTTCCCGGCCGAGCTCGGTGCAGACTTTCTCTCTCTCTTCTGTAGACTTCGCCTTTTTAAGTATTGTGAGTCCGCTTCACTTAATTCCGAGAAAGGAGTTTCTTCCTCCGACACTTCACTACACGTATTGTCAACATCCATTGTCTATTATAAATAATAATAAAAGGAACAAAATATATATATTTATATATAAGATATATAAATAATTAAAAATAAATTCTTAAACATAATTATTAAACACCCTGTATTAAACATAATTAAACTAATTAAAAAAAAAAAGAAAGAAAGAAAAAAAAATATTGTCTCTCATGGGATTCGATCGGTGGTTCGCACCAAGCCTAGACCTTGAACTTGCGTTGCGACTATGCTAAGTCCTGTAAGGATTAGTTTCCACGTTGCTGCCTCAGCAAACGTCCACCAGTTACTAATTTTCTATTTATAATAGTCACTCACCTCACAATCCTTGATTAAAATAGGTTCGTATTGTTAATAAACTATTTACTACACATTTTCAGTTGTAGATGTCGAATTGTTCATTGTTTAGATAGTAACAAATGCGGAGCGCTATTAGCAGTGAACTGTGTATGCGGCCATGACACTAGATACTTCCTTAGGAGGTTAAAAAATGAAAAAAAAAGAAGACGCTTTTGTACTGTTTAAGTGAGGTACAGTATTTTAGTTTGTTTTAATGATTTTTTCATTTACTGATATTTAATAAGTATTAGCAACGGACAAGCTTCGTAATATAGGGATAGGAGCATAACGGTCAACCCAGAGTATGCTAAAACATTTCCCAGTGCTGTCGCTAAGGAGTTAAAGATATATTGAATAAACTAAGCACCACCGCACTTACTAAAATTGACTACCGTTGTGTGATAATAAGCTCATCAGATCATACTCTACTTAAAGGTTAAAAGAACCAACCAGTTTTTCAAAGTTTAAATTGAAACCTATACAACATACCAACTTATAATTTCTTGGAGTTCATTTTCTTTCAATTCTTCGGGATACAATAATAATACAATAATCGGCACAAAGTAACATAGAGGCTATAGTGAAATTTGAAAAAGATCGCGTTAAGAGAAAAAATAAAAACCAAAACAATAATAAGGCTGTGTTGTTTGGCAGAGTGTTGTGATGGCGGTTGGGAACCGAGGACTGCTTTTGGCAAGGCGGCCAAATGTCACAACTAAAATAGCTATAGACACCAGTGTCTTCCTACCTCTTTGCCTAATCTCTGCGTAAATTTACTTTGCGAGATTTGACTCAATTTCGGTTTTCGTGCGCGTATATTAATATAGACAACTTGTGGCGGTAAATATAGACATTGTAACAATGCCTCAGGTTTTCTTAAGTTTGTTGTAAAATTCGGAAAACTCATGGAGTGGCTTGCTTCGTTCCTTCCCGGGCATCAATCTTCAGGTTATTTTATTTTTATTTATCCATGTCAATATCAACATTGTTAATTAAACTTGCGAATAAACCATAAGTACATTGAATATATCACCAAGTAAAAAGCCGAATCTATTTCATTTGATATAGATGAAAGGAAAATGATTTGCAAAATTAATTTATTTTCGGTCATATTTTAAATAAAGGTTAATGGGAATATAATTGGCACGTATGTAGATTATAATCTTATTTCTGGACATGTTCGATAAAGTTTATTTAAGAACAAAATAATAAGAGTAAATTAGTATCTCGGATTTAAATTTCGAGAGGTTATTGATTGTTGACTTTAAGATATTGGTATGAATAAACAGACTGTTAGTCTTAATACCTGTAAATTTAGAAAAATGTCCATTAATTTAGAAAAATAGTCGAATTTATCAAAATATATTTTTAATTAAAAAAAACGGAACTACCTGTGTTTCTCTATTTGTCGTTACAGGAGTCAATATAATTAGACAAATAGGTGAAATAAATAGAATAACAGGAGTTAACTATCCTAGGTTATTACCCTTTGGATATTTATTGGGAAGAAATGGTGGGAGATTCCGCCGATACAGATGAGACCGTGATGTTACAATGAAGAACCAGAGGTTACTTGACAGGACTTATATCGCCCTCCTTTGGTCACTTTTGATTCCACCTTTGAATCGATCCTTTACAACTATGTTCTTCTGTATAACCACATCGTAATCTCCGGTGATTTTAATACCAATTTCTTTATCAAATGATGAATTGATGGAATTGACTGCGTGTGCGCTCCAGTTGACAGATACACAAAATGTTCTGAGTGGATGACTGTATAATGTTTGTACTCATATCCCACAATTTTTCCTATTTTTGAGTAGGCCTTCCATGAGTCAGACATGATAATTGATTGAGGATGAATGCATCCTAATAGTGTGTTTTCATTCCTGTTCTGCACTGCCATAAATTAAGCATTCATTTTCCCCCCGGCATATCCCACCGAAAAGTGTTGTGGATATACTCTTGTGTAACTTCATTTTTTAATATTGGGATTAAACGAAAAAGACCCATTGGTTCTAAAGTTCCATTAAGTACGACTTAGACATTCATTTATGATTGGACTAAAAAATATACAACTATAGCAATATACATTATTTTTTAAAGAACAATTAAGTATCATTTTGGTCTTTAGAATAACTGTTATTAAATGTAGTTATTTTTTCATAACATGTGTTTTATTTCTAAACATAAATTAGAAATTCGGGGATTAAACAAAAAAGACCCAAAAAATATTTTGAATCAATCATAACATGGGTTTTTTATATTTTGTGAATTGCCTTCGATATGTCTAAGGCAGATAATAATTCATCTATATTTTTTCACTTGGGAATTCCGATAATAATACTGTCGATAATGGAAGAGGAAACGTGAACTGTGGCAAAATAGATAAATGCAAATTCACATTCGTATTCAGCAGATTCACATTTGATTGGAATAGAAATGAATACAAAATGGAATAAAAAAACCCTGAATAAGTTACGAGAAGTTCTCTATTCACTTAATTACTATGCTATTGATACTCCAACATAAAAAAATATACACTATCATTTAAAAAAAATTATATCATTGATATAGGCTGGGTGAAGCCTTAACCTTTTCTTTTTTTGAACTTTATTAGCCATTATTTATATTTTTTGAATAATAAAAGGCTTAACAATAATGGAGTTTATACCGGGTTTTTTGTTTGTCTCAACATGTGTTTTAATTAAAGATGCCACTTAGTTAATCGTATTACATGCAATAATATTATTGCCAAAAACAGTTTCAATTTATTTAAAATAAATAAAATAAAGGTCTAAAATGGCTGCCGAATTAAATATCGAACTGTAATATCAAATCCGTTCCCAAATCATGTAAGTTTGAGGAGATATAAAGATAAAAAATAAAGAGAAAATATAATAAAGAAGTCGAAGTCATGAAATTTTATATTATTAATTTATAATAACAATAATATTAACAATAACATGATACATTACTTTTTGGAGATGGTCTCTTCATAGCTTTACCAAGCGCCAGTTATTATTAGACGAAAATGAAAAAAAATAAAATACACTCAATCATTTCCAGGGAGTCTTCTCTGAGCTTTAGATAGCTTTGACAAATAGTCACCTGTTAAACGGTGTTAAACAAATACATAAATACAGTCGAAATTTTCGTCAATTCTTTTTTTTCCACTTTTGTAACTATGAGTTCAACATATTTAAAAAAAAAAAATAATAACCATTATTTATTCGATTATGAGTTCCGTCAGAGAAAAAAAGTGATAAAGTTGCTTATGACAAAAAATATCTTTTAAACAAAAATATTCACTTTTGGTTTCCATATCATTGATGTAATATTGAAGTTGCGTATGCGTATGCGTCAGTTTTAACGATCTAGCATTTAATTTATACCTGATTTTGAATATTAAGCAAGGATGCCAAACAATAGAGCCCAAACAGTCTTGGCAACACGTTTTCTTCAATTTCACCACAGAATAAAAATAGAAGAGTTAAATTTAATGAATGTATTTATTTACTTGAATTTAACCAAGAGCTAAATTTAACGACGATAAATGCAATGTAAAATATTAAAATAAAGAAAATAGGAAATTGGGTTGAGCATGGTCTCCCCCCCCTCTCCCCCCCCGAAGAGCCCATCAGAACTACCTACTCGAGTGTTATACCTCTTAGTGTATTTTATATATCTTAGGTTAAATTATTTCTCATGCTTATCAAATCGATTTTCAAAAGGTCTTACGAAAAATACTTCTTCATATATTATTTTACATTTTGAGAATCACAAACATTGTTTGTGGAAGAAAATGGTCCGGGTGGAGCTCAACAAATTTCTCTTAGATATGGAGAAATGTTTATTAAGTAGCCAACGTTTCGACCTACATTGCAGGTCTTCTTCAGGGCTAAATATGTAAAATCAGACAATTGAAAATTAAAAAATGATTAAAATTACTCATAAATTTTAACCTTAATATTTACCATATTTAGTCATTTTTAACAATTTTTTAATTTTCAATTTTCTGTATTTTGCATATTTAGCCCTGAAGAAGACCTGCAAAGTAGGTCGAAACGTTGGCTAATTAATAAACATTTCTCCATATCTAAGAGAAATTTATTGACCTCCACCCGGATCATTTTCTTCCACATATATTATCAAGGTCATCTATTATCACTCAAGATTAAACGTTGTTTTTATTTTTACGTTTTTTTGTTTCACTTTCTTTTACCCATTCATTAAGTATTAATGCAATACATAGGGCGCTGGACTACATATCAATAGGTCTCGGGTTCATGACCGGCTTTGGCAATGTATTATTTATTTATTCTGTTATCAGCTGCTGATCGACGCCGTGGGATCTGCAGACATTCCTCGAGTTCTAACCTGTATAAAGCATGCAGTCTTCTTGCTTATTTTAAGTTTTAAACTGAATAGGTATTCTTTTATTTTTAAGTGTAATAAAAAAATATTTTTATTTTAAATTAAGTGATATATAAAAATTAAATTAGAAGAAGTCATTTTTAAACTGGCATAAAACTAATGAAATAAATAAACATTCAAAAAACAAATCAAGATAAGATCGTCTGAAAATTTCACGCAATAAGAGTTTTATGGAAACACTTTTTATTAATCTGTATCAACCCTGTGGGATGTTTGACTCTCGGGGGGGTCAATGGGGTCAATGGGGCTCCTCCAGAAACTATAATGTGAGTAACCTTTATCGTGCGATAAATATGACAGTTGAGCGTAATCACTGGGAAATAACCTCTCTGCACAACTGTTGGATTAAAAATATTATAATCCTTAATATGCATTTAACATATAACCTCTAGGTTGTAGTTTTATTTATTTATTTACTTTTATGCGATACATATAGGAGTATTAATGGTAAATAACGCGATCGTAAATCTTTTACATTTTCGAGAAGTTAAGGAAATACACGTTTTAAAGTCCCCAGACTCCAAATTTATGAGCGAGTGTATTTTGGTGTATTATATCAACAAATGAAAAATTGAATAAAACTGAATTTACTTTTTTTAAGATAGATATGTCTAGGGTACTATAGAATATTTTTCTCAGAAAATGACTTACATTTACAATAACGATGTTTAAAAGTGGCACCTTATATTATCGACTTATCTGCTCTAATGATATTGATCAAAATAAGGAAGGAAGACTCAACTTCTCAAGTCTAGCCTCAGCTTCCATTAGCACTGAAGATGACCCACAAAGTGGGTCGAAACGTCGGCACAAAATAAAATAAGTACCCACTTATTTAGCGTTTAATATGACTGCACCCCCAACTATTTCCTTCCTTATTCAGATCTTCCAGTCAACTATCTCCTCGCATACAGATAGTGATCAAACTCATATTACACAATTAAATATTATGCTAGGTTTGATCCTCGTTGGTATAATGTAAATAGGATTAGGGCTTAAATGGAGATTTTAAAATATATTATGGAAGCCATTGAAACAGATGTGATATACATGGATATACAGGATTTAATAAACATGATCCTGCGGTTAAGCGGCTGAGATCTAGATTAGAGTGTAACGGTAGGTCCTACTTTTATTAAGGATTTTATTGGGATTAAGTGAAGGATAGTATGCTTTCGAGTTTGCTTATTCATTTAATAGCAGTTTAAGTTTTTTTTTATGACTCGTTGACTTCCTTCATTCCTTGAGAACCCATCAGGTAGCGACCTCGAGAACTGATTGAGCAATTAATGCTGACTTGCAATAGGCCTGGTAGCAATCTAAGGTTGTGAAGGTTGTAAAGATCGTACCTTGACCGAGGAGGGTTCAAGATGATTCAATTGCTATCGTTGGGTAATTTTTAATATTAATCCAATGTCTTTAGGATTTTAAACAAAACGATTTGAACAAAAAAAAATATATAAGTTCTAGTCACATCCTCTTCTGATACAGCACCGAGCTCAATAATGAGAAAGTTATGTGAGTACGTACATTCAAGATGTATAATTATGAACTGCTCGCTACGGTTTCTCTTCGATTCCCCAAGTGGCTCTTCCTCTCCCTCCGTAGACTTTATTTCCTAGCTTCTTTCTTATCCAAAACCATAAACCCACAACTTCCCTCTTATATCTAAAGTATCCTACAATACTAATCCTCTATCCAGTCCTAGGGCTTCAAGACCTCGCCATCCCGACCTTTACACTCCTAACCACATACCAGAACAATTGAGCGATCCTTTCAAATCCCAGCTTTTCCTTCATCTCCTAAATTCCCAAACAGGTGTTCTCTAATCAGGAATAATTAATAGCTCATATTCATCAGAAGTGGTAGATGAATTACTGTATATATCCTTCACTCATAAAGATATTATTTTTTATATTGTTAGGTGTTTTTATTTATTTTTTCTCTGAGCTTAATTTTTGTTATTTTAGATTTTTTCATTCTCTACCAGAACATTCCTTTTTTTATATATTTATTTTCATGTTATTATTTAAATATTGTATTATTCTTATAGTTTAGTCCTTTGGTCGGATATATCTTTATTAAATTTTGTATCGATTACCTGGTCCCTGAATAAAATTATTTGTATATTCTATTCAATAGACATAATTATATATATATGTCTATTGAATAGAATATACATATATATATTATATAGTAGATAAGATAAAGCAGACCCAGACCACAATGCTCCCTGGCTTCCAGGTAAGGGTTTGTCGCGCTATATAAACGATACTGGCGCAGAAAACAAACACGTCCTAGTGGCAGTAAGGTAAATCCTTGACTCCAACGGCGAGCGGCTCTTCAAATATCTTGTCTCTTCGCTAACACGAATGTTAACAACGTAGGAAGTTGACATAGCAACTAGAAGCCCTGAAGGGGATCTATGTTATTGTGTGTAGTAGAGTATCTAGGACTGTTAAAATTCCAAAGGAAACAGTTTATAAAAGGATGGTTCTGCCAGGGATTACGTTTAGCAGAGAAGTATGGACTATGGCGGTCAGCCAGGGCAGTCACAAGTTTATGTACTTGATTGCGAATGGGGTGTTTGGAGATCAAGGTACAATTAGGAGGTAGTAATGTATGACGGAGCATCATCACCATCATCAAAAAAAGTTGGGACTTGTAGAGAGAATGGAAAAAAAGAAGAGAAAAAGATTAAAAGGCAACCTGGAATATAGATGTAGACTGTCT
Organism: Troilus luridus; assembly: GCA_964056705.1. Lineage (NCBI taxonomy): Eukaryota > Metazoa > Arthropoda > Insecta > Hemiptera > Pentatomidae > Troilus > Troilus luridus. The sequence continues at coordinate 94,676,320 of OZ057415.1, read as the reverse complement.
CTCGGTATACAGATCGAATCGGTTGGTTAGGGAACATCGAAGCGAATGTGAGCGAAGGTTTCGGGTTGGATTTTCAAGAATGGTGAAGAATCGTTATTGAAACCATACCACACCAAAGCACCAAGGACAAACAAAAGATGAAGGAGAAGAATGCGAATGATTATTGTTTTTATATGTGGATTTAAGAAAATTAGATCAAAATTCTCAATAATCACACAAAGGTTAAGAAATAAAATCAATTTTTTCTCCAGCCAATATCATTATTCTTTTTGAACATCGATCTCTTAATTAAAAACCTTATAGTTTTGTGCTTAGTAGAGACTATACCGTGCTGCAAAGAGGTAATCTACCGTGAACCCGCCCCACCGCTACATAGGTTTTCCTCCAAGTTTATCCACTCAGTAGTGGCCCGTACAGCGGAGTGCCTCAGTGGAAGAGCACTGAGTTGGCTTGCCAGATACCCTGGTTCCAATCCCGCTGCAGGCAAGACTTTTGATTTTGGCCGTTTGCAGCGGGAGATGGATCGTATAGGATCTAGGACCCTCCTGGGACCCACCCAGCCTCCAAAAAATATTATAAAAATAGGGTACCCAAAATAAGGGGTAGAAATCGGGCAGTTGAGCGTGACCTAGGACAAGTCACCTCCTTGCAGAACCGTTATCCATGAAACAGTACAGTCTCTACCATGTACTGAACCCTAGACCCTTCACGGGTTGTAGTGGTAAAGGTTTTTTTTTTTGTTTTTTTGTAGTCACCCGTAGGAGCCCGAGGAAACTTGACATACCAGAGGGTTGATTCACTGCAGTAAAATGATAAATAATTTTCTGCCACAGCAGGTCTTTAACATGGACTTACTGTGTCACCTGTGGTGTAGTGGTTAGGATAACAACACCCTATGCCTAAGGTCGTAGGTTCGCAGTCGGGCAGATGGCCTAGGATTTTTTAAAGAGTTTAAAAATCCTTGGCTATGCCCTCCTTCGGAAGGGACGTAAAATGCGGGTCCGAGCCTATTCTGTAAGGCTAAAGATCCCTATCCTAATTATATACCTGGATAGACAATATTTAGGACTCCCACTGTAGTATCTTCGGATTAGCCATAGCAGCATAACGTGACGCTAAATAAACAAGTGATTGATAGATATGCAATCCAGCACGGTTAGTACCTTCTCAGCTACCTCGATAGTATGAAGTCACAATTAAAACAAGATGTATTTCATGTTTTTTTTTCAGTTACATTGAAATTCCTTTTGCGTAACAAAGGTTGTAAAGAAAAAATAAATCTTTATTTGTTTTAGAACTGTATTCTGAATATTTCATTACTTCTTTATCTCGAATTACTGTTAAGAAATGTGTTTTTATTTTTTAACATGCCTCATAAAAAAGTTACTTTTTCAACTGTGAATGGAAATATATAATTAATAAAGTATCCAAAATTCTACTTAAAAAAAAAACATTTTATTATATACATGTGAAAGAGGGACTAAAACACTACTTTTCAACATAATCACCATTCAAATTCAGGCACTTATCATAGTGGTGGACAAGCTTTGAAATTCCTGTGTCATAGAATTCTGCCGCCTGTGATCTCAGCCACTTAGTGACGCGGGCCTGGAGCTCCTCGTCGTCGTCAAATCGCTGTGTTGCTAGCCAGGTCTTAATCACATTCATTCATTCCAAAATTTTGCTTTTGCATGACAATGCCGAACCTCACACGGCAAACCTTACGCAAGAACTCCTGAACTCGTTCAACTGGGAAGTTTTTCCTCATCCCCCTACAGTCCTGATCTTTTTCCAAGTGATTTTCACTTGTTCCCGAAAATGAAGACCTGGCTAGCAACACAGCGATTTGACGACGACGAGGAGCTCCAGGTCCGCGTCACTAAGTGGCTAAGATCACAGGCGGCAGAATTCTATGACACAGGAATTTCAAAGCTTGTCCACCGTTATGATGAGGGCCTGAATTTGAAAGGTGATTATGTTGAAAAGTAGTATTAAAGTCCCTCTTTTACATGTATATAATAAAATATTTTTCTTGTACTTGGTTTTTTTTTTTATTCCAAAACCTTCCTTACTTTCTGAATAGCCCTCGTAGAAAGAATATCATCTGATCCCGCGATCTGATCATCTTATCCCGCGAAAAGAGTATCATGGCGACACAACTGTTTTTGAGTGTTAAATAATTTATTTATAAGGAAATAAAAAAAAAGTAATCGTAGATAATTAAATTTTAAACTGATTTCCTTCCAAAAAAGGTATATTTATAAATATCTGAAAAAATAAAATTGAATATATCGGTTTTCATCGGAGTAAGCTATCTCATAATTAAAATTGACAGTTAAATTATTGTTGCGATTGGATAAATGAACGTGTTGTATTGTTAGTACAATATTAACATACCAAATTAGGTGATAATTACGTATGTAAATGTATATATCTATATGCGCGGTGAATGTTGACGATACGACAGTTACAAGCTGATATACCCTGGAACCCATATTAAGCTCCTTCAATTATTCTCTGAAGTGTTATTTTTTTCTCATATGATCATTATATATTTTTTTAATTCGATGGAATGAAACGGGTAATTACAATTAGGCGTGTCAAAGTTTTTGAAAATGTATGTACTTATATACCAATACAACCCGTGATGGAACAAGGGTCTTGGTTCCAGTACATGGTAGCTACTGAGTAATCCAACGATTGTGCAGGTGATTCGGCCGAGACCACCCTCATCAGCCAAGTCTCCCAAAAATAAGGATTCTTAATTTACTGAGGCTGAGTGAGCCTAGAAGGAACATCATTAGCCTATATGGTCGACTCTCAGCTGTAAAAAGAAAAATTTTCTGCTACAGCCGAATTTAAAACGGACCTTTTTTTTAAGAATTTATTTGTTGAAATTTAAAATCGTATAATAATAAAACTTAAATAAATAGAATGATTTAATGGCATGAGATAAAGGCAAGTAGAGAAACTACTCCCTGGTAGTACTCGAATAATAAATTTAACTTAGAAGGTCCCATCTTCTTTTCAGACGGAGGATTACCAGGAATTGAAGAGGTTGTTAGGTTTGAAACTAGCGAGTTTGAGTTGGAAGTTTGTCATGAAAGGTTTGATGTCGGGGTTCGATCTAAAATAGCAAGAAATGGGACGTTAAGGTCATTATGGATGATTTTTGTCCGTAACAATGTAAGGAGCTTTGAGGATTTTGGATTTAAGGACTGAAGACGAGAGGAATACGATAGCTTAGTGGAGCCCCAAAGCTCTACTCCGTAAGTCAAAATAGGTCTTATAACAGCCATGTATTACAAGTCTTTTGTAATTAAATGGGAGCTTAGAGCGTTTGTCTAGTAAGCGTTTCATTAGCCTGAAACGGCGGCACTGTTTTGACTTTTCAATTTAGTATGAGTATTCCAAGTTAAACGTTTGTCAAGATGTACCTGAATGATTAAAATTTGTAATTATTTCGAATTGTAAGGATTGGATACGAGAGGAGCTCGAGGGCTTAGTGGAGCCACAAACTAATTAATTGAGAGCTTAGATCGTTAGTCTAGTAAGTGATGAAGTAATGTCGGGAAACCTGAAACGGCGAGTAGCCATTATTAAAATATAAGGTTTCATACAATGCAATTTGTATGATTATAGGTAATGAATCGTATATATATATATATAGAATAATGTAACCTTGTCAACGACTAGGTGTTGGAAGAGACGCACCTTAAGCGGGATATGATAAAAAAATGTATTTAGTATTAGTTACGAAGTTGAGGTAGGTCCTGGCACTTCCATGATTACCATGGGAGCCGATCAGGTGGCAGGAAGGATATTTTATTATTATAAGATCAATTTTCTAATTGGTGGAAACTAGGGGAAGGGGGCGTGGTCAGGGAGGTGGTGGGGATGTGAGGGACCCCCCTCAGTTCGCCCCTTTCCGCCTTCAGGTACACTTCCGTACGGTGAGCCAAAAGATAGTTCTCGTAGCAATGTCTGTAGTAGACGCTTTTTAGAAAAAATAAAATAAAAAATAAATTATAATAAAGATTTGATATTATTAAGCTAATAATAAATTAGAAATAGAAAAATATATTGTTCAAATAATTAAGATAATTACTTATAATTAAATTAATCAAAATTAGAAAAACTAAAATGACTCCTATGTAAGGAAATAGTTTTTACTTCCTAAAAAAAATGAAAAAATGCATTTTATCATCATTGCGATTTTCTAAATTAAAAAATATTGCAACGGTCAGACATATAAAAATTTGATTTTTTAAATTAAAAAATAATAATATTGATTTTAAGTTATTAAGCTATTTTAGAAAAACAAAAATAAATAATTTCAAATAATTAATATAATTTATTTATAATTAAATTAATATAACTATATAAGAAAACAGTTTGTTAGCAATACTTTTTTTTTAATAGAAGATAATGGTCCGGATGGAGGTAAAATAAATGATTTCTTAAATAGTGTTAGACCATTTATTAAAAACAGACGTTTGAATCCACGACCTACGTCACTAGCCCTGAAGAAACCTGGAATGTGTGTCGAAAAGTAGATTTCTAATAAATAGTTTATTATTTTTTTTTTTTAAATAAAAAATATGATAATAAAAAAGATTTTAAGTTATTAAGCTATTTTATAAATAGAAAAATACATCATTTCAAATAATTCACATAATTTATTTATAATTAAATTAATAAAAATAGAAAAAAGAAAATATTTCATATATTAGAAAATTGTCTTTATTTTCTAAAACAGATTAAAAAATAAAATATGTATTTTTGTAAATTAAAAAAAAAGATTAGATTTATTAACAGTAATACTAATCTATTTTTTGGAGAAGAAAATGGTTCATGTGGAGGTAAAATAAATAATTCCTTACAAGGTGATAAACCATTTATTAGAAACCGACGTTTCGACCCATGACCTACATCACTAGCCCTGAAGAAGACCTGCAAAGTGGGTAGAAACATTAGTTCATAACAATTAGTTCATCACTATTTAAGGAATGAATAATTAATATAAATATTCCTATTTAAGGAAATAATAAATAATTTGACTTCCAGCAGGAAAAAATATAAAATAAATTTTGTGTTTTAAGATACTATTTTTAATTTTAAGTTTTTAGTCTCGGAACACTTAATTTAATAAATATAGTTTATCTCTGAACAATTAAATAAATCGATTTTTTCGAATTGACGTGTATAAAATTAATTTTTTTTAAATATAATAATAAATTGTTTAAGTTATTAAGCTATTTAAGAAATATAAAAATATTTTGCTTAAAATAATTAACGTAATTTACTAATTATGAAATTAATAAAAATAGAAAATTAAAGCATAAAAATAGGAAATTGTTTTTATTCTAAAAAGTAATAAATAAATAAAAAATGTATTTTTGTAAACGGAAATTCAGAACGATCAGACTTTTTAAGAGATCATCATTTTTTTTTTTTTTTTGTGAAGAAAATGGTAAGGATGTTGATGAAATAAATAATGCCTTAAATAATGATAAACAATTTATTAGAAACATACTTTTCTACCCACGACCTACATTACAAGCCCTAAAGAAGGCCTGCGATGTGAGTTCGAAACGTCGGTTTCTTATTAAATAGTTTATAACTATTTAAAGGATTATTTATTTTTATTAATAGTTATTTTGATGGTAATTATTTTTAAATATTCTTGTTTTGAAGAGAAAAGATTTGCCCTGGCAGGGATTCGAACCCGGGTCGTCTGCATTTAATATTTTTTTAGAGCACTGCACCGGAGATGCAGACGACCTGGGTTCGAATCCTGGCCAGGGCAAATCTTCTGTCTTCAAAACAAAAATATTTAAAAGATTATTTATTTGACATCCACTCGAACTATTTTCTTCTCCATATTCATGCGTTTAAAAAAAAAATTCAACTATCGCTGCTGCATTTCAAGCAACTTCAATTAGAAATCATGCTTATATAAACTCAAAATGACGCAAATTATTTTTTCCTTATCGATTGCGCAGGTTGTCGCTTTGAGTTTAACTCTTTTTCTTTCCTTTTCAAAATAAAAATAATCGTGAGTTTTAGTATAAAAAAAAGAGAGTAATTATGGGAAAAGTGTATATTTGAGTAATCATTTCATCAAGAAATAAATTTTTCAACCAACCTATTATATATACTTTAAAATTTTAGTTGAAACGTTTATTTTTTGATAAAATTACTACCGAAATTTGTACATTTCCTACAATTACACTCTTTTTTTCATACTAAAACATATAAAAGTTCTAAACTAATTATTATCAACGCAATTTTATTAATTATTATAAATATTATTGTAGAAATTCATTATCATCTTAAATTAAATATTCGTCATTGCTGTTGTAATCGATAGTAAAGAGTAAGAAAGGATCAATTACCACCTTTTCTATGACAAAAAAAGATAGGAAAATAATTATTTTCACTTACTATATTTTCGACGTCAACTTATTAATTGACCGCATAACTATGGAAAGAAAAATGGTTCGAATGGAGGTCAACAAATAATTCTTAAAATTGTATTGACGTTGGAGGTCTTATTGAGGGCATAGTGGGCACAAGTATTAGTCTCCAATGATCCCATACTTATGGCCTACAAGCTTTAAAGAAGATCTACAATGTCGAAGCGTCGATTCCTAATAAAGAGTTTACAATAAATTATTGTTTACCTCCATCTGAACTATTTTCTCCTCCCAATTTTTTGAATAATTCAGTAAACCGTTAAAAAAAAAATAGACTTAGTTTAATTATCACCAATGATAATTAAAATGTACATTGAACAAGATATACTTTTCAATAAATTGATATTCAGGCAATATCGGTAACTGCTGCAGTAATTAATGAAAACAAATATTAAATAATTCATTAGAGCGTCTCCTACTCTGTATATATATTTATAAAACTCCTTTTTCTTCCAAATTATAAAGATAAGGAAATTGCATATGATAAATAATCACTATTTTCGCATAAATATGTCATATAACATAAGGTATGTATTTAAAAATTACTCAAAATAATAACATAATATACATAACATAAAAACTCTCTGTAAACATAAAGAGTAGTTATGCTGTAGAAGGTGCCTGAAACCCCCTCCAATCATTCGACATCCTCAGCCACATTCTTATCGAGAATGTCAGTTGGCATTTCTTAGAGACACATACCAAAGGTGTCAGACCCGCTATATGCTTTCTAATAAATACATTGAAGAACATTTGTAAGGCACGAGCCTCGTATCATATTCAAGCTCAGTACCAACGAAATTATACCATTATTTTATCTTTAAAATTCATAGCTTCAAGAAATTGATTAAGGGAAACTTTTAACAGAGTTACATTTTAATATGATTTAAATCTTTCATTTTTAGTTTCACAGTAGTTGTTTGTGTTTGATTTTTTTAAACAGTTTTATGCGAAAGAGAGTTGAAAGATAAATATTCAGAAATAAAAGATAAAAATGCTCGAATAAAATAAAATGATTATAATTTATTTTTATTTTTTGTATTGATTGTTATAATTTTTAAATATTTTATTTTGAAGAAATAAGATTTGTCTAGGAACAAATCATCAGGTTCCCGGCCCTGGACAAATCTTTTCTCTTCAAAATAAAATATGTAAAATAATTATACTTTATGATGACCTTCTTAAGTTCTTCGAAGACTACTTACTTATAATAAATACATTAAGCACTTGTTTCTTGATTTATAAGTAAAGAAAGAATTACTTTAAAGGATAGTAAACCAACAAATAATTGATATGCTCCTTTATTATTTTTATGCTGAAGGACCCGGGTTCAAATCTAGCAGATAAATTATTTGATCTTAACAGTAACCGGCTCACCAAGTCTCTAAAAGTGGGTACCCCAAATTGGAAGAAAAACCTGTTGGTCGGGCGTGACCTAGGACAAATCACATCCCAGCACAACCCTTGTCTAAGGAACATTACAGTCACTAGCATGTGCTAAACCCAGTACCCCCCCCCATGGGTTGTAAGTGCTAAGGGTTTTTTTTCCTATTTTTGTATTATGATTAAATTATTCACTTTACAGCTCTTCTTTATAATATATTGGCAAATTTTCGCTTTTGTATTCAGTTAAAAATGTCTCACTTTTTACAATCAGCCGACAAACAAATGGTCGGATATTTAATGTTAGATCTATCCTGCACTTTTTCGGTCTCTTCCTCGTATTCTAAGATATCAATGGTGTAGCTAGGTCAACTGGTGCAAGCTAACTGTTGCGCAAGGTGGTAATTTGACGTTCAAACAACAGTTTTTCCCCAGGAATGTCTCCAGATCGCACATAGTTGACTCACGGTTGGTTGCAGAATAAACAGTTTATCTGCCACATCAAGTCTCGAACTCGGGACCTTAAGAACAATAATCCGTTCTCTTTTAAATAAAAAACTAATGTGGATATAATTTAACAAAGGTAAGCAAAATGTTGTTTAATCAAAAGAAATCATTGCAATATATTTATGCAATTTTACAAACCTACGGGTGGAGATTTTTTACATGTATTTTGTGTAGGTAGTAGACGAAGCAGTGAACGGGATAGATAAACTATCTCGTAACGACATGAATAGTTATTGATACAATGTTGTGAAATCTGATATGTACTTGGAGTAATGCAACTCGAGTGAGGAGAGAGAATCCAACATCTCGACTATGAGTCTGTTTCCCAAACCGAAAGTTCTTGCCATTCCTTAACGAGAATAGAACTCCTTCCTCCTAGCAACTGATAAATCGGGCACCCCCGAGGAAATATTATTCCCCCACCACCTCTCCATCAGCTCTTATCTCTGCTCGACACATTATCAGCTTGTGCCGGTGCAGCAGATGTGGGGAGGGGTTTTTTGAACAATATTTTTTATTTTTTTTATTTCGTGAATGAAACTCTAAGGATTATTTATGCCAAATGTTTTCATCCAAATCGTATATCGCTCTCCTTATGTATCGAATACTTTTATTTATTACAAAAAATCTAGCCTGTACATGTGGTTATAAAACAACTAATTTGAAATATTTTTTAAAATAAATATAATTCTGTAAACTATATAGTTACTAAACTATCGAGTAAGCGAACGATTTTGTAGTAAGTTATTTAAGCTTGTATATAATATGTATCTTTTTCTGGCCATGTTTGTTATTCTAAAAGGTCCTAGTTTTAAAAATAGTTTAAATTTATTATAAAAAAAAAAAAATAAAAAATAAGAATTTCAACTTAAAACTCAATGAAACGATCTGCTAATTATTGAGCTTTAATAAACTCTCGTTTTTCGGGTTTTTACAAGCTTTGGTCATGTGCCGAAACCCAATGCATTTTGTCGCCAATACTCTCGCTCGGTCTTCCCAATCTCCCTCCGCCAAGCCTCTTCAACTCCTTGCAGCCAAGTTTTCCTTGGGCGGCCTCTTTTTCCTCTCGTCTCTGGGAGAAAGTCCAATATCATTTTTGGCCATCTCTCGGGGCCCATTCTTCTCAGACGACCATACCACTGCAGCTGTTTGGCCCCAATTTAGTGCATTATCATTTTACCAGTCTTAACGATATCTCTTATGGCAGAGTTTTTCACTCGCTCAATTCTGAAAATGCTATAATGTTATGAACAGTATTATGGATAGTTGTAATCCTGCTTAAAAAAAAGAAGACCTGTTCCACAATAACTCATCAAGGGTCTCAACACATGGTTATAGACTATTGTGGATTGAATGGTAGAGACTTCATAGCAATATTCATCACGTCACCATAAAATTGATCCATAATATTTTATTATATAGTGCATGAAGAGGATAATGAAAAGAATTGGTATATGGTAATATATATTTTATAAAGGGTGTACCATTAATCGTGAGAAAAACTCGCGGTCGGGCGTAGCCTCAGTCAAATCTACTTCCTGCATAACTGTTTTCTTAGAGAGAGATACAAACAAATAAATAATAAAACAATAATTTATTTATAATATAATAGGAATCGAGGAAGGCATGCAATCTTTGAATAAATCAGTTGTAGACGAGAGAAGGAGGACTCAAAGAGAAGACCCAAGACCTCACCAGACAATAAGGATCTGGTTTGCGAGCCTCGACCTCTTGTCTTCAATCCTTTGTGATCCTGATCGGAGGATCTCCGTCATCTGGGGGCAACCGCCCGGATATCTTAATAATGCCAATGGTATGAATAGGCACTAATTGGGGTATACATATTTATATATATCCCTTTTTATTAAGAAAAATATATGAGTTATTTTAAACATTGGTTCATAGGACATGAGTATGATAACCAAGAAAAAAGGAAAACTTAATATGATAAAAAAAATGACTTCCTTATAAAGGGGTCAAGGTATATATTGGCTAGCATAACAACTATTGTGCCCAAGATGCCTTAGGATATTTTAAAGGAAGTAAAAAAAATCTTCGGAAGAGACATAAAATAGAGATCCCGAGCCTTTAGTGTCAGGTACTCGTTAATGAATCCTATCCTTATACCTGGATAGGGAGAAATTTAGAACTCCCAATGTTTCCCAATCATCTAATCATCCCAATCGCCTGATTAGCGATATCAGCACTAAGCGACATGAATAAACAGACTTCTCTATATGCCTTTCTAACTATTATCCGGTACCTCGAAATGTATTGAATGAAATTAAATTAATAATCTAGGTGTATATGCTATTAGAAAGCGGAAATTAGAATACTGTGGCCAAATCCTAAGAAGTGACAGATATACTACAGCTGATAATCAAGGGGAAGGTTGATACTAGGAGGGGACCAGTAAGGAGAAGGCTGCAGAAGTTAAGGCAATGGTTTGCTCTCACGACTGTACAATCATTTAGAAGTGAAGCCAACAAAATTATCTCCTTGTTAATAGCCAACGTCTGAATCGGATAGGGCACATTAAGGAGAAGAAGTATAAACGAGTAGCATAATGATATTCCAAATGAGTTATTACAAAACTCACCAAAATAAAAAAAAAATAACAGGACTGAAGAGGGGAAACAAAATATATCGAGAGCTTTCGATGCTTGTGTATTAATGAATAAAATTTGTTACTCAAGCACTATTTAATATTCTGCACAATATCTGCAACATCCAAGAAGCAAACATGCCTGTCATAGGGATTTGATAATATGATTAAATACATACACGAGACCAAATTTGTTCTTTAATATCTAGAATCTAAAACACCTTTTTTAGGGCCTTTTTTGTTGTAAAGGGATAAGACTTCCTTTGGTGGCGAGGAAGCAGAAAAAAATTTATTTATTTATGCATATAATAATTATTTTTAATTTTAACTTATTATTTTATGATGCAATCTACAACGGGTTTGATATTCTTTACAGTTAATTTTCAAAAAATATAAATTATAGTAGTCTTGTATTAAGATATCGAATACAGTCGATTTGATTGCAATAAACATATTTTAATTTATACAATATTATAAAAAAGAACCTTATAAAATGTAAACCATTAGAAAGTCACACAATGTGAGAAAGCAAAATTAAAAGACAAGAGATATTATATATAAAGTCAACTATATATTCAATTTGAAGTTATTTGCATATATTATAGATTAATTAAGGTTCAAGATTAAAATTAATAAAATGATATAAAAATATTAAGATGTAACAGAATATTCTTAACATTTATATATTCAAATATCTTACAGAATACCTAACACAATGAGGAAATTAGAGGTAAATATTATGATAAGAAAGGGTCCTAAAAAAACAAAAATAAATTAAAAATTAAAGCCTCAGTAGATGCTTCTTTTTGTCAAAAAATTCCAGCGCTTGGGGTGGCAAGTATTTTGCTGTAAGGATAGAGAGGACTTTGACCGATAGATTTTCGCTGACTGGACACTTTCTCAATATCCTCTCCAATGAGCCTATCGAGTTCCTTGGAAGAACTCCTTTGTCCTAAGAAGAATTACTCTCGTCTATTTGCTCACCTCATTCCCTCACATTTTCTCTTCATCCAGCCTTTTATTAAGCCCTAAAGAGGGATTTAGGACTTAGGAGCAATGAATCTGTATCTGTTTTTGAGTAATTAAACAATAAAATCCATTTGAAGGTAAATAAATGTCTGGTGGTGGGTGATGGGTTAAAACACAGTAGTGAACGTTTTACTACGCTCTTATTCATAACTGATTTTAAATGTGTTGTTCGTAAAAATAATGGACTTAAATGTTTACAGTGAGCTTATGGGCTCATGACCAAACGAATTATTATACTATGTGTTTATAATCCAGGAAGTTATGACAACCTCTTTTTAGTCAGCATTGTAAACCTCTTTACCTACGCATTTATATGTATATGTACCAGATAAAAAGCTTGTAAGATTAGAGAGGCAGGAGAGAGAGTAATAAATTACAGAGTAAAATGAGCATAGTTAAGAATGTAAATAAGAGAACAGAGTAGCCAGTATTATAGTTTACTGTATAATGAAATAATATGCAATCTAGTTCACAGAAGAAATTATTTACGAACCATGTAAATTCATTCCATTGAACAAGAAATAGATTTTCTTCTTATACTCCTAGTCTCTGTTTGTTTTTCTAATTGCTGTGTATGTCGTATTTCGACTTGTCAGAAATTACGCTAAATTTATCTACGGCATTGTATACAATTTCCAATAAATTTATCATCAACATTAGTTTACATAAATATGTATATGTATATAGAGATCAGGTTCAAATGGTTCAAATCACGCTGTGGGCAAGACTTTTATTTAGTCTGTTTGCAGCCGGAGATGGATCATCTAGGATCTAGCACCCTCCTGGGGCTCACCCAGCGTCTTTAAAATATTATAAAAATAGGGTACCCAAAATAAGGGGGAAAAATCTGACTATAACCTAGGACATGTCACCTCCTTGCAGAACCGTTGTCCATGAAACAGTACAGTCTCTACCATGTACTGAACCCCAGACCCGTTCACGGGTTGTAGTGATACAGGTTTTTTTATTTTTTTTATAGAGATCGGGGCAGGACAGTGGTGATTAGAGTTGATTCTTGAGTTCCTATATCAAGGTTCCGGATACAAACCTATATGTATATATGTCTGATTTAATTGAATTTGGAAAACATTATCATTTCTGTACATTTTGCATATCGTATTTTGTTATATCCACATTTCGTATCTTCTTCATGGTTTTGCATCGTCACAACAATACCTTACACAATGTGTAACATCACTTACTGAATAGAGAAAGTATGAACAGTTTCAAAATGCTTGGAACATTCTAAAAGAAAATCTAAATAAAGCCCAATAATCAATTTCGTTGAAGAACCATACAATTTTAGTAAGTACGATTTCTTATAGATTACCATGGCTTATCCAAATATTAATATATTAACATCTATACCGATGATCATAGGATCATCATCTGTTGTAACGATTTACTTACGAATAAATAAAGCCGTTGTGTATTATAGCAAGTTATTTTGATGCTAATATTACGGTCCAGAGGATTGTTGGCAGACAGGGGTGTTGTTATTTCTAAAAAAAAAGACCTGCTTGCCCGACAAGAGGTCCGAGGTAGTAAAGGTGAGAGAGCGACAGGGTCCGCGGAGGGCTGACAAGGGTCCTCGAGGTCAGGGCCCTAGATAAGGTCCTTCCATTTCCTGGCTCCAGCTTCATTTCCCACCCCCCTCCCCCGTCAAGACTCGTCCTTCGTCCTTGCCAAGGCTGGGGGAACAGCCGTCGTTTTCAATTATTGCCGCGAATCTCCCTCCTCCGATCTCAAAGACGTAGATCGATGGTCGGAAATGAAAGATGTGATGTCAATAGATGGAGCGACTAAGTTCTATGGACCATTATCTGATCTCTGTTGAAAAGAGATGGAAGGCTATTAAGTGCACGCCTTGGTCATTTTTGTACTAGTAAGGTGGCCTCTATGGGAGTTATTGTGTGAGGAAGGAAAGAGCATTTTTTTTTTAAATAAAACATTTTTTTTGTATAATATACCTTTTAGGCCCTTTAGGGCTGAGAATAAAAAAAATAAATAATAATAACAACAATAAGGCTTAGTGAACCCGAAGGCTCGATGCCGATACCAATCTCTGCTTACAAACCTCCGTCCAAGGACCACTGCAATTTTACAGGCGCTATCACTTGAACAATATTAAGCGGATGCATTCTCAGCAATTTCGCGTTGTGCAATATCCTAAAATCTCAGTGATCCTTCAGCCCAAAGTTGCCAAGTTTCACATCCGGAAAGAAGAGTTGTAAGGATGATGGTTTTATAAATTCTTATTTTTATATTTTGGGGCAAAAGAAATGAGCTTAATAATGTCGAGACCGAATAATAACAAATCTTCCCTTCCTTTAATCGTGCCTTTATTAAATTGATAAACATTAATTTTTATATTCGTATGTGAGTAAAGAAGGATAGAGATAAAGAGAATGAAGGAAGGAAGGATTTTAAAAGGATTTCTATTATTCTCATGCCTATTGATGGCCTAAAAATTAGGCCGAAACTTTGGGAAAAATAAAATAATTTGAACTAACTTTGCGTTGCTAATAATTGACTGCATATATGGATCTGTTACTTCTGTGCAATACATTGAGATCATCGTCCAAAGTTAGAGGCCACATTTCACATTCATGTGGAACATTTGGGAGGATTACAGTTTTCAAAATTCTAATTTTTAAGTTTCGGGGGAAAATACGCTGAGTTAATGTCAATATTGAAAAAGTAGCAAGCACAGTGTATGAAATGCCAATTTCCGGGAATCAAGTATCAAGTTCCAAGTATCGGGTACATAGATGAGACAACGCTCCATCACAAAGTATGTGGAATTATTACATGATAGGCTGTAATAATTAGATGCCCCGAACATTTCACACTTCTAAGTCAATTATAAGACTGAAGTGTTGTACGGGTGGAATATTATACTCAAAAAAGGTTATAATTATAGACCAAATTTTTAACCAAGAAATAACAAAAAAGGGCACTAAAGTGGTTTAAAAAAGCCAAGATATGCAGTAATGAAATGTCAGACTGTTGGAGTGAGATGTATGCATTTATACGTCTTATTATTACTGACCTGATTAATCCTGCACTGGCGAATCGTTGAAAGGTTACTCATTAAGGTGTTCTGGTCAAACTTAGGTATTCTCTTTGGAAGGGAGCCCCACCGGCAGTAATAGGACCTTATTTATTAATCGATTGCTCCGAGACTAATAACAAGAGGAGGTTATTATTAGCTCCTGCGGTCGACTTTGGAAGTGGAAGGCTCTCCGGAGCCGCCGAGTCGAAGGGTTCGTGCCCTTCAGGGCTGGGGGGGGGTCAAGTATCGATAGGAACATTATCGATAGGGCGATGGGGATCGGGCACGCTAGCGGGGCATTATTCTCTGGACTATTTCATTAGCATCTGCTGCGCAATAACGCCATAGAGCTCTTTGTAAGAATATATGTATATAGGGTCCTTTCTAAGTCCCTTATTTTCCTCCTTGTCTTAAATAATCGATTTATTGGAACGAGGTAGGTCAGTGGTAGAGCGCTGAGTTGCCGTGCCAAATTTTCTGGGTTCAAATCCGGTTTTGGCAGATAATTTGTTTAATCTGTTAACAGACAGGGGTGGATTCTATGGGACCTGGAAACCCTTCTGGGTCTCACTCAGCATCTTTAAAATGGGTACTAAAAATAAGGACGGGGGAATCTGTCGGTTGAGCGTTATCTAGTTCAAATACCTCCCTGCACGTAGACCTAGGAACAGTACTTTTTCTTCCATGTATTGTGCCCAATGGGTTGAAGGTATACAATTATTTAATTATCCGATTATTGAAGGTTCAAATGATAACATTAAATCGATTGCCACAATACGTAGATCGTTTGTACTTGAAGGAAAATTTCAACCAGTTATTGATGTTTCAAGTTATTATTAGTATCAATTAACTAACTATTAATGGAGTTTTTATATAAATATAATTATTGTAATATAAATGTAATTTAAAAAAAAAATTATTTTATTGAATTGTACAACTGTAATATATACATCTAGTACAAGGGCTGTATGAATAAATAAATACATGAAAGGACGTGTAGAGGCACTACCCATTGGCAGCACTACCCATTGGCAGCACTCTAATTACATTTCTATTATAGAAGGTCTCGAGGCCATCTTCTCTTCAGACGCCTAGGAGGATGGTCCGGGATGGAATTGGAACCAAGGATGAAAACTAGTGGGTTTGGATGGGCCTGGAGTTTATTATGGAATGATAGGTATCTGGAATGGGCTAAATCGGTAACATATGGAACGTTCAGGTCATTATGGGTGGTTTTATTTGTGACAAAATGAGGAGCGTTTAGGATTTTGCGAAGGATTTTGGATTGCAAGGATTGAATACGAGAGGAATTTGATGGTTTGGTGGAGCCCCATAGTTCAATTCCGTAAGTCCATATAGGTCTTATAACAGTAACATAAATAAGTCTTTTGTAATTGATCTGAAGCTTTGAGTGTTTGTCTAGTATGTGTTGAAGTAGTCGGAAGCGTCTAGCTGTTTCTTGTCTTTTCAGTCTTGTGTGAGGGTTCCAAGTAAGACGTTTGTCTAAGGTGAGTCCTAGGTAGCGGATCTGTTCAACAGGGATAAGTGGAGTACTATTAAAGGATAGAGTAGGACAGGAAGTCATGGGTTTTCGGCGAAGGGTAAAGGTAATTTGATGGGACTTTTTGGAATTGATTTTAATTCTCCAATTCCGACACAATGTAATTTAAATTGTAAAACTATGCCACAAATTTACCCTCTATTAAAAGTCGCTAAACACGGCTCAATATATTTTCACTTTAAAAAAACATAGAATGTAAAAATGTCACTTCTGCTCTATTAAAGCGAATAATTAAACCTAATCAGAGAGATGTCTCTAGGAATTGAAAATACGTTGGAAAACGACCAGAGTATAATATGTCTTCATACTCATGGAGGAATGTCGAGTTTAGGCCCGCCAAAGGATCGATTATGGGAGAGAGGTCTAGAAAATGATATCGACATTATTGAAGAAAACAAGGTGAGTTGTTATTGTTTGTAAGGGAAGGCTGTTTGGAAGGGGGCAGGGCACAAACAGCTCAATATCGACGCCCAGTTGTTACATCCGCACTTCCATTATCTCAACTTATATCTCATCCATGGAAATAATATTTCTTGTTAATAGAAGAATCTTTTTAGGTATATCAAGACCATTTTGTGTTCTATAAAAATTGAAGTAAGAAAGAAATATGTCTATTCGATTATTCAATACCTCTCTACCCTTTTTCATTCTGTAAATGTTATCGTATGAACAGAAAAAAAGGAAACTATGCAGAACTAATATATTGTCGTGGAGAACATCACACTCACTCAACCTGTTAACTATATTTTTTAAAGCGTTTTTATTGAAAACTACAACTGTATTACCATATGCATCCAGTAAATATAATGTAACGAATAAAATGGGAGATAAAAAAATTAATATAGGGAGGACATTTTATTGAGAAGCCAACGTTTCGACCCACATTGCAGGTTATCTTCAGGGGTAGTTTGATCGGCTGGGGTTGACACTAGAGTAGTGCTTTCTTCCTCACATGTACAAGGTAAACTAATATTATTCAACATATAAATATAATATAAAATACATAATGCCATGGATAAAGGCAAATAACAATTCAACTTAAAAAGTCAGGAGGTTATCTTTCAGACGCCTCGGAGGATTATCAGGAACTGAAGAAGGAGCTAGGTTTGAAACTAGAGGATTTGAGTGTAACTAAGTTCGTCATGAAAGGATTGATATCGGGTTCGGTAACAAATGGAACATTAAGGTTTTTGCCCTTATTAATAATTGCAGTAATTACCTTGTTCGTAACATAGTAAGGAGAATTAAGGATTATACGAAGGATTTAGGATCTTAAGGATCGGGTACTAGAGGAATTCGATGGCTTAGTGGAACCCCAAAGCTCTGCTGCGTAAGTCCAAATAGGTCTTATAATAATCATGTACATGAGTGGTTTGTAATTAATTGGGAGCTTAGAGCTTTTGTATGGTAAGTGTTGGAGTTGCCTGAAACGACCCGTGCGGTAATCTCAATGCAAGCCTTCCAAACCCTCGAATATTTTTTATGTTACTTTAAATAAGACCAAATTATCATTTATCTTATTATTATTACATTCGAAAGTGCAAGGCGTGAATCAGGAATGCCTAAATGTCGATTTGATACGAACTAAACACCTTTCTCCTACAGACAAGGTTCACCAAGGAGTTACCTACATTGCCGACATGATTAATCTAGCATTGATCCTGTAGGTCGATTAACTCCTTGGCAAAAATTAATAACAAGAATACCTGAAAAAAATAGTAATTACATTTGACCTTTGTTGCATAACGAAAGAGTGAAAGACTCGTGAATATAAATGGCTAGGTATATTTTTAGATAATGATTCGATGCCGACCTGCCAACCTCTCAACCACTCTTCGCCTTTTATTCAAACCCGAACAAGGCTAATGGTTATTCATTTATTCCCCATCGGCTCGGGATCAATTAAGACAGGCAGCATGCTAAAGAGTTTGACTCTAAAGTTTGTTATATTTTTAGAAATTACATCAATCGATCCAGCTTGATATTATCGAATAAAATGTTGAACATTTATTATTTTAGATTTGGGTCGTGACTTAATGTTTAATAAAAAAACAAAAAAACATTTAATATTATATTCAAACCGATGAAAAATAAATCTTGAATTGTACCGTTTATATTGTTACTATTATAGTTTTTCTTCTCACCACTGCTCAGTGTCATCTGAAACTATTCCCTTTTCATCCCCGCATTAACTTATTTATAAATAATGATCTGTTTATTCATTTAACGTCACTTTAAGCTCCTATGACTGATCGGCCGATGCTACAGTACTAGACCTAAATTTTGATAAATTGATATATGGATCTCTAACGAGAACTTGACACCGTACAGGCTCGAGACCCCATTATACGTCCCTCCCGAAGGACGGCATAACCTAGGATTTTTTACTCCACTTAAAAAACCCGAGGGGCATCTTCCGGGCTGCTAAACCCGGGGCATATTAAAGACATTTGGTCATAGTAGGTTGCTACCCTAACCACTAGACTACAGGTGGCACACTAATAAGTAGTTTTTAATATCTCTATTCATTCCTTTACACATCTGATATCACTGAACATCCTCGCCCTCCTATCTACTGCTTCGCCGACCACACGGTCATTCTTTCGTCCAACAAAGATTCTAACAATGGTTCTCCAAAATCATATTTAAATACTGGCCCCACAAGTGAAAAATAAAAATCAACGACATAAGTTGCTTCTCAATATCGTAAGCTTCGCTTACAGGTATCAAATTAGACGAGTAAGCTTCAAAAAAGTATGCGCGTTATCTGTTATTATACTTGGACAAAAAATTCGCATGGAACATGCATACAAAATTGAAAAGACAAGAACTGTAATGACGCTACAAACAACTCACATCTTCGAGCTCTCAATGCCTGTTATTAAAATTATTAATATGCGTGATTTCAATTATTATTATCCTTTCTTAGTTATAATATTATGATAATCCGTGGATACTTTCCTCTTATACGGGCGCCGCTGATAAGATCTCTTAATCTTACATTCCGAGGTTAATGTTTAAACGTTTAAGAGTTTTGATGTAAAAAAATGAATCACGAAGATGTAACATATATAGATTTAAATTAAAATAATAATAATATTTTATTAATAATACTATGTATATATCATTTACTCACCAACTTATAGCTATAATAACTGATTTTGCCTTAAATAGGTCTTATGACATAAATTCGATTATCATAGTTTCTCCTCTTATTTTTCCATTTGCATCATGTTTTCTAAATTTTATAAATGCAAAAAATAGAACATATGGCAAACAGAAAACCAAAAAAAAAAACGTCAAAAGGTACAAAATTGCTATATCCTCTCCTTTTTTTTAGTGATGACCACCGTATAAGAGGAACGTACCTCTAGCGTAACAACTTCATGGTAACATTGTTTTGCCAATTACCCAATTCCAGCGATGTGTAAACAAAACAGAACGTCCATTTTTACCAGTTGCTGGAACATTGTGGTTTATTCCATCGGCCACCACCGGACATCATTAGTAGACCTTTGGTAACCCGATGCCTATGTGCCTTGGGACAACACAATTACTATCAGCCACTGATGTCATAACAACGGCAGAAATACACTCGAATTAGCTCTGTCATAGTCTCTCGCAGTGTCACTACTCCACTTATTGTCGTTTTAGTTCTTCATATTTTTAATAAGAAATTAAAAGCCTGACGAGTAAATTTGGAGTAATTGGGATTTGATTCAGAGACGGAAAAAATACTAACATTAAAAAAATATTGTTTTCTCTTATTGAAAAAAAAAATTGGTATTTTCCTCTCGAACGGGCGCCATTGATAAGGTTACTTAACCTACATTCCGATACTTGCGCCTCTGTTTGCAAGTTTTGACGTAACAAAATATTAACGAAGATATAACATGTTTATATTTAAATAACATTTTAATTTAAATAGTAACATTTATGTATTGTTCACAGGCCATTTTATGGCTATAATATCTAATATTTCCATAAGTCCAATACTTTTTTGTTTTCTCGAATATAAAATATAAATTTTATCAGGTTCTTCTTAGTCAGTCTTAATTCCTCTTTCTTATTCCGCAATTTGGCAGTTCCAAACATTCTTCAATAGTTTGTGTATGCACGCCAATTTGTGGGTTTTCAAAATTTTATGAGTGGTTAACGATTTTATACTTAATATTCAAAGTACTTTATAAATGAAAAACTACATAGACCCTAAACAGAAAACATAAACTAACGTTACTAAACCCTGACAATCCTCACTTCACATACTCAACGATTTTAATACTGTGAAAAGTGTTAGACTGTTAACGTCTACAACAGGAAACATACACGAGCTCCACCGAACGTCAAAATTACTATATCCTTCCTCCTTATCAGTGATAGGGTCTTGATAAGAGTAAATTATCAAAACATCTCTCAAGCAAAAATATTATCTACTTATAAATTACAATACCGACATTTTAAAACGATTTATCTTACAAAAATAAAAAATGAAGTAATTTACGTTAAACCCTTCTCACATCTACAGTATCGAATGATCTTAATCCCAATGTTTCGAATAATGCTTCTCAGATATCAACCTAATTAACAAAATTTATTACTAATGCACCTACTACAGAAACTAGTACATTAGTAGTTGGTGACTTAACCTAATGACGTCGATATGCCAAATTAGCGAATACGTATACTCAACGAATGACAATGGAACAACCACTCTTAATTACAAACAATGGACCTGTAAGAGTACGCTCCTGAGGACGCCAGAAGATTGAAAAGGTTGGAGATGAGACCTCTACTTTAGTAATATCTCAATGTAGAACAATGCCAAGAACAGTTACACCGTAGTATACTTATCTTCAAGCATGCAATTTTATGTAATTATACAAGCAGTTATAGATAAATACAAATCTGATTATAAAATGTATCCTGTGGTTTATAATATACAACGAAATATAATATATATTGACTTTTGGATTTATTAATAACAAGTAATTATCAGAGATTTAACAACCGAAAATTCAAGATTTATAATTTAAAAAAAGTTAATTGCACCATTGCTAACAATACTTAATGATAAACTACCCCTTAAGATCGATATTATATTTCTATGTCATATTATACTCACACGATCTTTATAAAGTGAGTACCCTTATTTGGGAGAAATTCTGGTGGTTGAGCGTGGTCTCTGACAACCCATAGCACAACAGTACATCCTCTACCACCCACTAAGCCCAAGACCCCTCATGGGTTATAGAGGTACAGATTTTTTTTTTTTTGATGTAGTAGTCATACCATTAACTTATTCCCTTGAAATAGGAAAACTATAAATTTTTAACAGTTGTTAATTGATTACCGGGATATTATTGTTTGTATTATCTAAATTTTCTTACCTTTTGTCGTTTTCAGTTATTTTATTATATTTTCTTCTTTTTTTTTTTTCTTCCTGAATAAAGAGGAGTTAGAGACTCACCTGTGGTTTAGTGATCAGCATAACTCCTGATTGTGGGTTTGCAGCTCGGCAGGTAACCTTAGGATTTTTAAGAGTAAAAAATCCTAAGTTATTTTGGGATCCACTCCTGGGCCTTACTCTGCCTCTATAAAGTGGGTCCCGAAAATAAAGGGGAAAATTTGGCGGCTGAGAGTGATCTAGGACAAATCACCTCTCTGTACAACCGTTATCCAATATACATTACAGTCTCACCCACATACTAAACCCAAGACCCTCCATGGGTTTTAGTGTTTTTTTAAAAGAATTACCTAATTTCGGTTCATTTTATATTTGGGTCTTATGTACATATTTTTTCATTTTCATAGCTTAATTCGCACCTATCAGGAAAATGGCGGAGAGATTAAACAAAAATATTTTTCTGCCAAAGATAATCCCAGCATTTCAGCCACGAAGAATGATATTAGCCAGGAGGAGCTGAGGTCTTCAATTAGCCCGTTAATGCAAGAGCTCTCTCATCCACCTTCTCTTTACTCTCCTCCTAATGGTCCTTTTAAGTCCCATTGTATATTCTGATCTCCATGGAAACGAGGATAAACTGAACCTTTTTGTTTGTCTCCGGTTGTTGTAAGTCGGTATGTGAAGGTTTGCCATTGACACGTTCCATGGAGCATCTGTCACAAGGTTTAATCTCGAATTTCTGAGGCATATGTCTATTTGGATTTAAATAAGTTCTGTCTAATTTTTAAATTCGCTGATAAAATTGATTGTTTCTGTCTATTATCAGTCAACACTGATCCAGTTATAGCATCCCATACTCTTCAACCCCATATCACTGACCTTGAAAAATGGTACTACAGCTTGCTACACTTGGACTTGGAATCCTCAAACTAGACTGAAACGACAAGAAACAGCTCACGGTTTCAGTATATTTCTACATTTACTAGACAAACGCTCTAAGCTCCGAATTAATTACAAAAGACTCATGTACATGACAATCATTAGACCAATCAGGACTTACGGAGTAGAGCTTTAGAGCACCACTAAGCCATAGAATTCCTCTTGTATCCAATCCTTACAATCCAAAATCCTTCGTAAAATCCTCCTTACTTTGTTATGAAAAAAGTAATCCATAATGAATGCCCCATTTGTTTTTTTACTGATTTGGCCCAAATCCGATATCAATCTTTTCATGACAAACTTTATTCCCACTCAAACGTAACAATTTCTTCAATTCCTCCGATAACCCTCCGAGGCGTATGAAAATAAGAATACTTTCAAAGTTCAATTTTATATTTGAGTACTACCAATGGGTAGTTTCGGTATTTGTCTTTAATCATGCCACTATGGATCGTTCCTGACATTTAATTGTTGTATTGGTATAATTCAGTTGTAAATTTCAATGATTACATTAATATTTAAAAAAAATTGATTGTTTCAATTATAGAGCCATGGGTGTTCCAGGTCATCCTTCATTGGAATATTAAAATAATGTCATGACCTGTAGGTAGCCTCCGATATAGATTCCTGTCTCTACGGCATGTGAAAGTTATATTTAGTAAGTTTGATAATTATTCAGACGACACAACAATTTTAACAATTTACCACGATCCCAGGCTGGCTATATTTACTCAGGAATATCACTTGCGACATTTTAAAAATTGTTATTCACACTGAAAATTAAAAATCATTTAAAAAATCTAGAATATCAAAGAATTCTAACATAAGAAATATAGCAATATGGAATTCCAGTGATTTCCAAATATAACTCTATTCATTATCAATTAAACTTTGATAATGATAAATTAAATGTAATTGCTGTGAAAGTATCGCAGGCAAAAAAAAAATAGCGTAGAGAACAATAACAAAAAAGAAAGCTAAAAAAGCTCAATAATAATAGAACAGACATTTAAAAAAAAATTATCATAGAGAGCATTCATTGAACTATTATTTTAAATCAAATAATTTCCATATAATAAACATTAGCTTTCTCTCTGAACTTTTGCTTTTATTTTATTTGAAATACTTTAGATACATCCTAAATTTAATGTGTTTTTTTTATTTATCCATTGTTTGGATAAATTACCTCTCTGCACAACCGTTATCCAATAAACATTACAGTTTCACCCACATACTAAACCCAAGACCCTCCATGGGTTCTAGTGTTTTTTTTAAAGGATTACCTAATTTCGGTTCACTTTATAAAAAACTTCACTTTTTTAAAAACTTACTTCGCTTACCACCGGTTTTTTAAAAATTCAAACTCGATAAAAATATATTGGGCATATATTCATAATTCTTTTGTAAGTCGATTGCCAATTCTAATCGTCGCACATTTAAGATATGGAACAGCTTAATATGGGATAAACCTGGCGGTAGAGCATGATCTTGGCCAAATCACCTTTCTATACAACCGATGGATTCGAAAAAGTATAAATGTTACCATTTGCAAAGCCTAAAATGGTAAAGAGTTTTTACATGTAATAATTGTATTTAGTATAAATAACAAGTAGGTGCGGAGTGGCTCAGTGGTAGAGCGCTGAGCTACCATGCCGAAGGCCCGCTGCTGGTAACACTTTTATTTAATCTGTTAGCAGCCTGATATCCTATGTGCGAACAGCAGGCTTAGATGGTTAGGGGGCTTGGGATGAATGAAAGCCTACAGGCTCCCTAAAATCATGTTAAAAGGTGAAGCAGGAGAAAAATAAAGAGGGGCAGACCCAGGCGTCGGTGGATGGATGATTTGGAAGAAGATTTGAGAAGAATAGCTGGTAAGAACTTGGAGGTGCCTCGCTGGAGACCGTGAGGTATGGAAAAGAATGGTGCCAGAGACCTAGGCCGTAAAAAGACTGTAGCTCTCAATAGTGAATGAGTGAGTTAGCAGCCGGGGATGGATCCTATGGGATCTAGGACCCTCATTGGGCTCACCCAGCCTCTGTAAAGTTGGTATCCAAAATAAGGGAGAAAAATCAAGCGGTTGAGCATGGTTTAGGACAAATAACCTCCCTACACAACCTTTGCCATAGAAACAGTACAGTCTCTACCATGTACTGAATCAGACCCTTCACGGGTTGTAGTGGTGCAGTCATAAATAACAATTATTGTAATTTTTTTTTAATATGTAAAAGTATGAGATAAAAAACCTGTACCTTTACAAACCATGGAGGGTTTTGGGTTGAATGCAGAAACTGTACTGTTTCTTGCACAACTGTCTTAAAGGGGAGTGATTTGTCCGAATTCCAGGTTAACATCCCGTTTTATCCCGTGGTTTAAAGGGTTATAAAGGGCACACACTTTATAGAGTGAGTTAGTCACTTTATAGTGGCCTTAAATTTCCCTATGTTCATACCGATAGATCTATCACCTACTCTAGTTGTATTACACAGTATAGAATTACATAATGCCTTAAAAATGTTATTAATGCTATAAAAGTAATATCTCAACAGCTATTACTAGCGAATGGTGGTTGAGGAGGTCTGGATCCGTCCAGGTATTGTTGCCCCGAATTAATAGTAATAATAATGAAATATATAATATAGCATTCTAATGAAAATAATTATGAAGTAATGAAGGAATTTCTTTTCTGTAAAGGGTTAGAGAGAATAATATTGAACAGACAAATAGAGGGAAAATTGCTTTGATTAAGGACTAATAGGGGGTTATATAAAAGAGTCCTGTATCAGGATGTAATTCAAGGAGACAATTACACTAGTACTTGGCTCCTGAGGAGAGTACAGCGCCGTTATGAGGAGACTGGCATTGCTTTAGAGTATTGCGTTCTAACCTAACCGCTTAGTTGAAGGGGCTAACGTTACAGCGCTATCGATGTCCTCCGCAACTCCTTCTTATAAAGGTCAACTCCTTTGTCTTACAGCTCTTAATATTATCTTGTGTATTGCTTAATTTTGTCATCCTACAGTGTTTTATTATAATGAAGTAATTATATAATTTATTAAAAAAGGTTCCAAAAAAATGAGTGAAATTTACAACTGTATAATACTAATAAAACAAGTAAATAGAGCGAATTGTTCATATTGGCATGAATAAAGACAAGTAGAGAAACTAGCCAGTGGTAGTACTCAAATAACAAGTTCAACTTAAAAGGTAACGAGGCCATCTTCTTTTCAGAAGCCTCGGAGGATAATCAGGAATTGAAGAGGTTACTTGGTTTGAAACTAGTGGGTTTGAATGGGAACGGAGTTTGTTATGAAAAGATTGATATCGAATTCGGACCATTAAGGTCATTATGGATTACTTAGTTCGTAACAAAAAAAGGAGCATTGAGGATTTTACGAAGGATTTTGGATTGTAAGGATTGAATACGAGAGGGATTCAATGGCTTTGTGGAGCCCCAAAGCACTAGTCCATTAGTCCAGATGGGTCTAATGATTGCCATATATGAGTCTTTTGTAATTAATTGAAAGCTTAGAGCGTTTGTCTGGTAAATGTTGAAGCAGCTTGAAACGGCGAACTGTTTCTTGTCGTTTACTTCTAGTAGGAGGATTTCAAGCCAAGCGTGCATCAAGGTATAGTCCTAAGTACCAAATCTGTTCTACAGGAATATGTGGGATGTTATTAAACGATACAGGAGGAAGTCGTTGTTTTACTACGGATTCTTTAAAATTTAAATAATTAGCATCAGTCAGGATTTCACATATACACTAATTATATACTACTTGAAAATTAGTTTATTTATTAATCAAAACTAGTTAAGTACAAATAAGTTATATTATTTATACCTTATATTGGTATTAACATAGATTTTAGTTTGATTTTTGGCATTGTTATCATCTATGTAAGTTTAACAATATGATTGAAAGTATGCAGTTCATATTCAATAATTTCATTAAATGAAACATTTCACTATTATAAACTAAATCTTTTAGGGGAAACGAAAAATTTAACCAGTTATTGATGTTTTATTTTGAGGAGAAAAAATATACCCCCGGCCGGGATTCGAACCCGGGTCCTCTGTCTGTTTTAATGTTTTAATTGATGTTTTAAGTTAGTATTTAGCATTAATTATGAAACTATTAAACGTCATTGCAGATAAATATTATTTTCCTGCAACCATTGAGTAATGCTATCCATTATTCAACTAAAACAGCCACCTAGATCGAATTTGACAATCAGCACTCTGTTATTTTAAATGTTAAATGGTGGTATTATAATATTATTCATTTTATATTCCTAAAATGTTAAAATAAATAATTTTAGAACTATTTTATATTAAATTTATCCTTCAACGTTAACAACCGCTTTAGTATATAAAAAAAAAGAAAAAAAAAGTAACCTGACCTGTAACCACTACGACCAGTGAACGACTCTGGGGTTCAGTACATGGTAGGGACTGTACTGTTTCATGGACAACGGTTCTTTAAGGAGGTGAAGTGTCCTAGGTCACGCTCAACCGCCAGGTTTCCCCCCTTATTTTGGGTACCCTATATTTAAATATTTTATAGAGGCTGGATGAGCCCCAGGAGGGTCCTAGATCCTATATGATCCATCTCCCGCCCCAAACAGACTAAATAAAAGTCATGCCCGCAGCGGGATTTGAACCAGGATTTCAGGAATGGCAACTCAGTGCTCTACCACTGAGCCACTCCGCTCCCAATATAAGTAAAAATAAAAAATTTAGACAATTTTTTAACGGACATGTAGAAACATATTTTAAAACAACTTGACAACAATGAAATCATTGACAAAGTAATCACTCTCTTATTAGATTGATACTATGTACAACTTTACAAAAAACGGGTTAGAAGACTCTACGTAACTTCACTTGGGTACTAAGTATAAAGCTAAATATATTATTAAACCGTAAATGTGTAGTAAAATTGATAAGTACATTGTCTTAATATTCATTACAGTAGTACTATTTAATATTTTAAACGGGATAACCTATTATGGACCTTTTGACGAAGCAGTCCACCCCCGAAGAACATGAAAGGCGACAATTGATCAGAACTGGCCTAGTTCGTAGCTTGCTCAGAGATCGATCCCAGCTGTTATAGCTATTCTTATCTCGTCTTAGCCCCCATCGATCTGTCTATTTTGTTTGCACTTAGTCTCGCATCATGTAAGCTTCGAAGTCGAGCGCACTACACGACTCGCCCGCTGTGGATTCATAAACATTCTAGATTTGTTGATACAGGAAACTTTATGGTGTTTATTTTTACCCGACTATGTTAAAACTTTTAGAGTCTGTTTATTGATGCATTTAAAAAAAAAAAGGGATGTGCGCGCATTTATCACCCTTCTTGAAACAAACTTTCAAGTTTAAATTTAGCTTTCTTGGATATTCCATTGAGTTTCCATGATTAAATCCTGTAAAATAATCATATCGTAAATTATCATATACGAGTATGTTCTTATGTTTTTTTTAACTCACTTTTACTCTCTCTGACTATCACATGATTTTTAAACATTATTTTCAACAGTTTCATCTAGACAAATATTTCTCTATTCACCGCATTTAGTTAATTACTAAATTCATTGATATATTAATGCGGTCAACTTTGTATGAGTATTATCCATTTAAATAGAATAATATTTTTGAATTAACAATAATCTAAGAGGTAAAGGGTACGACGTATTCGTGACGTGTGTGCGCGAGACTTGCAATGCGTAGCCCTGTTTATGAGTTACACAATTTGTTCCTGTTTATGAGTTACATAATTTGTTCCTGTTTATGAGTTACGCAATTTGTTATAACTAAAAGAATAGAATTCCATTGATATAAGAATATAGTTATTTATTTGACAAGCGAGGAAAGCGCCACTTTATTAAATATTACATTTTTCCTGCAACCATTTAAAAATTAAGAAATTAAATGGTAAACTTTAGATTTGATAAAACTACACTAACGCTACCTCTTACGATTTTCTATTACTGACCTTGCAAATTATAACTCTTGGACGGTTTACTCATTGAAACATTTATTTATTATTATTTAGAAAATAATATTCTGATAACACATACAAAAATAAAATAAAATTATTATATCTTGGTTTATATTTATATTTCTCTTCACATCTGACTTTAGATGTTTATGGTAAAAGTTCATTTGCCTGCTCAGCCTGTTCTATTATGAATGAAGGAATAAAATCTATGAATTCATCACTATCACATTTTGTTTTTGGTCAGATCACTGTTTTAATTCTAGATCTCCAAATGTATGATGTGTGGAGGTTCTAATACATTTAAGGTTGTATTAAATATTTTTATAAAATCGCTTCAAAATAAATAAAATCTGTCTTGAATTGAATATAAAACAGTTCTAAAATTATTTATTTTAAAATTTTAGGAATATAAAATGAATATTATTATAATACCACCATTTAACATTTAAAATAACAGAGTGCTGAGTGTCAAATTCGATCTAGGTGGCTGTTACTTTCCCCCACTGGTGAGATAGATTTTATTTATTTTGAAGCGATTTTATACCTATTCCAATCAGTCAAAATCATATTGAAATGATTGTTTTATTTTATTTTTTCTTAGGTTTTCAATCTTACATTAAGATACATGGAAAAAAGTGTATGACGATAAGATCGATTTATCGTTTTTTCTGTTAATACGGCAAACTTATTATTATTAACTTGGTCTATCTAGAGATTGTATTACATTTCGCAAATAGAAACTAGATCTATTGCTAGTTAGCTGGTATAATAAACTCTAATTTATAGAGTGCCTTATGGTTTGGTAAGTGTACACGAGTAGAACAATTAAACAGATTCATGGGCCGTTACTCATGCAAATGTGACTGAGTATAGATTAGTGGCCATGGCGACTTGTCAGGTCGTTTCTAATCCAATATCAAATATGACCTCTCTGGGGTTATTAATTAACCTAAGGGCGCTCGACAAGCTATTGTCGAAATGCAACAGAATAATTTCGAATTTGGCCTCAATTATTAATAAAACATTTCAGAAATTTCTAAACCAATCATATATAACCTTTAAATAACGCCAATGGGAAAGTAGATACCATCAGTGATGAGATTTTGGACATGTGGATGACGTCCTTGACAATTTAGCTCCACTCTTCTTCATAATCTACTTGGTGATGAGATTACCAATCTTAAATAAAAACTATAGCTTAAAAAAATATCTTTATTTCGGAACAATGTCCTTTTATAAAAACAAAGATGGATTTAAGAAAATATATCATTTCTAGCCTGAAACATAAATATTAAAATAATGAAATAAAATTACGAACATTATGAAAAAACCTGTACTACTACAACCGATGAAGGTTCTTTGAGCTAAGTACGTTGTAAAGACTGTACTGTTTCTAGGAAAACGGGTGTGCAAGGAGGTTATTTGTCCTAAATCATCCTCAATGTTTTATCTCCTAACTAAGGTTACCACTTTATAGAGGCTGGGTGAGCCCCAGGAGGATCTATAGATCCCACAGAGTCCATCCTTGTCTGTTAACACATTAAATAAATTATATGCTACAGCCGTATTTGAATAATAACAACTAAATAAATATTTTTAAAACAATAAACCATTTTAAATTTATTTTATTTTATTAGTTATTAATTTTTTAATATTTTTATTTGAAAAGAAAAGATATGTCCAGGACCGGGACTCGAACCCGCCCCTTCCAGATTGTTAGTCTGGAACTCTACCATTATAATAATTATAATGACGTGTGTCAGCTAGATCCAAATTAAAATAGATGCTCAAAGAACATTCTTTCCCTCGTAAACTTCGCAAAAATACGAGAACGCGAGGACTTGGGATCAGTGAAAAGAAAAGATATGACCATGACCGAGAAGCGTGCTTGATTAGGGCCAGGATAGCTTAAATGGTAGAATTCCAGACTAGCGATCTGGAAGACCCGGGTTCGAGTCTCGGTCCAGGACATATCTTTTCTTTTCAAATAAAAATAAAACATTTTGTTCTACTCCTATTTATTATTGATACTTTGACAAGTAACAATTTTCTGCAAGTTCTCTACACTAAACAAGTACCAATGGGGTAGGTTGCGAAATTGGAAGTATACCTGAAACCAATTACTCTAAAATATTCCATCCAAATTTCAATTTGATATTCTAAACATTCTAGAATTTATGAAATGTGACACCATGTAGATGAAACTATAATATAAAAAATTAAATACACATACGTATGGTTATGTACTAATTGATATATTTTGCAGATGATAGCGGGGAATGCGTGAACATGGACAACTGGGTAGGACCTGCTCGGCAGAGGTCGCTCAGGGATCGTCTGCGGCAGGGCATTGCTGGCGGCTTATCATGGTAAGTACATATATTTTTATATATATTACATAAAACTATTTAATGATGTAATAGTTTATAGATGTTGCCTAGAAACGGATTGAAAAGCTACTTTTTGTGTAGTATCGACCCGCCTTGGCTTTGCACGGGTAGGAAGACATAATAAGCCTACATATTTTGTCTGCCTAATGTATTTAATATTTAGATATTATAAGCATAAAAACATCATAAGCGTAAAAGCGGCGTGATCTCTGTATGTATGCATACAGAGATAGTTATACACACAGATAACATGATATTGATACAATCAGTCCTCAACAGAGACATACATGACGAGCTTACAGAACATATCAGAATCAACTTATGCACACTTAGGCTTCTAAATTTCTCTGTAAAAATAATATGGATGAAAGGTCACTCTGGTATCAAGGGAAATGAGATGGCGGATAATTTAGCAAAAGAGGCAGCACAAAGTGATTTGTCTCCATCTTTTCACAAAACACCAATTTCGTTCATAAAATTCAAAATTAAGGAAGAATCAATTTTGAGATGGAACGAACGGTGGATTGTTTTAAATAAATCTCCAAGTTTCCATAGGCTTATTCCAAAACTGACAACCATTAACTAAAATTAATAAAATCCACTAACTACAAACTAACTCAGGTTTTAACTGAGCATGGACATACCAAATCATACTTACACAGATTTCACATAATCAATGACAATACTTGCTCAATAGAAAAAGAAGAACAGACATTTCAACATATAATATATGCCTGCCAAATGTATGAACCATAAAGGTCAAAATTAATTATTTCCACAATATTAAGATGGAAAGTTTGGCCAGTATATGAATATGATCTATAAAATACACTTCGACCCGAATTCACTAAATTTATTTACAGTATTGATTTCGAAAAGATGACATCTAATTTAGAATAATCATATAATGTAAAACAGATAATATTTATATAAATAATGCAATCTTAATTTGTAACAGTATATAAGTAACAATGTCTTATGAATATAAGTTAGAATTATCAAGTTAGTATACTGAAGTGTGGAATGTGCCAATAAATAAACGGGCCTTTCAAAGGGTTACTTTGAAAGGAAAAAAAAGAGCATATAAACAAAACAAAATATTTCTTTATATACGAATTAATTTTCATGAACGTTAATTATTTGCGATAACCCATAAGATACTCATCTAAAATAAATGGTATAAAATATTCTAATAATGCGCATGAAATGCTTAAGGTAACTAAAGTATATAAGTTGATAAGGATTAATACTGAACTTGTCTATATAGCTTTCCAAATACCGCATTGTACGTTATCAATTTTTAAAAGACAAAATAGGTACAGTAAGCCATCCTTAAGAGATAGATTTATGCTATCACTGACTTTTTTGTAGATCTATAAAAGAGGGATATCCCGCTTGTATTGTTTCCTTGTATATCAAAAGGATCAGGCAGCGTCTTCGAAGAAACCTCCCAGGCAGGCAGCTATACTTTTTTCTATTACTTTCAACAATTATCGTTACATTACAACTAATTTACACAAAACCTTGACAAATTATATACTAAAACCTTTCTCGCGAATCACTCTTTCTACTGGTGAAAACCGCACGAAAATCCGTGCAGTAGTTATTGAGTTTACCGCGAAGAGATTTTGGCGGAGGACTTTGTTTTATATGTATAGATATAAATCCTTTATTAGAAGAAATTAGGCAGCTTCATCGATGAATCCTCCCTGGAAGCTATACTTTTTCCTACACTTCGAACAATTATCGTTATATTCCAACCAATTTACATAAAACCTTGACAAATTATATACCAAAACCTTTCTCGTGAATCTGTATTGTCGATCAGTTAAATTATAAATGTATTTAAATATTGTCAATTCAGTCCTGTTCCTGACAACTTTAAGCTGTTTCAAATTTAAATAGGAAGAAATGGAATCCATCGATTTAAAAAATAAACCAAGCTACGTCTTATATTGCGATATTAGGACTGTTATTAACTTATTTTTAAATATTTATATTTTGAAGAGAAAAGATTTGTCCTGGCCGGGATTCGAACCCTGGTCTTACGCATCTCTAATGCGGTGCTCTAACCAACTGAGCTAACAGCTAACCAACTAGAGATACGGAAGAACCAGTATTGAATCCCGGCCAGGACAAATATTTTTTCTTCAAAATAAAAATATTTAACAATAATTACCATCAAAAAAATAAAAAATAAATTATAACTTATTTTATTTAATGCAAAGTATTTAATTACTTAATACAATATTAAGTGGGTATTGGATGTTATAAGAAGCTCACTGAGGGGTACAAAATAAGGTGTGAACTGAACTTCAATTTCTAGAAAAATATCGTCCAATCGATGTAACGTACGTCTAATAAAATATTAATTAACTTACACTAATTAAATTAACAGTTGTATAATTTGCAAAAGTTGGTTGAAACAAATACAATTTTATAACCTTGCCCAGGTCAATAATTTTGCCCCAGGATTGTCTATCTGAAGCTTGGGCTATATTTATTCCTCCTTGTCTAACGCCTGTCAGCACATTGTCCCTCCACCGAGATCTAGATCTTCCCCTTGGTCTGGTCCCGACTGGAGTATTTTTGTACACCCTCGTGGGACACCTCCTATCCTCCATCCTAATAACGTGTCCGAGCCAGTATACTCTCTGCACTTTGACAAAATTAGAAAGGCTGAGATCCTGGTAACTCCTATACAACTCCATATTCTGGCGTAGTCGCCAGGATCAATTTCCTTTGATAGGCCCCATTATTCGTCTCAGGAGCTTTCTTTCGAAGCGGTCTACCTTCTGTGCATCGGACTTGTTGAGAGTCCACGTCTCACACGCATAGGGTCCTACTGGCCGTATGAGGCGTTTGTAGGTTCTCATTTTCGTAGTATAATAACCTACTCCTTATAATTTGGGCGAGAGAGAGGCTGTTCTTTATTTCAGCCTCCTCGTCTATATTTTCAGTTATAGTAGATCCTAGGTATTGAAAGGTAGGGACAACCTGGAAAGTGCAGTTTCCTAGCTGTACTTGTTCTGGGACCATATCTTTTATCCTTGTATTTAGTTTCTTGGTCTTAATAAAAGCCTCATCTACACTGCCTAGTGATCTACCAATAATGGCCACATCATCCGTGTATGCTAAGACTTGTACCATTCTTTTGAATGCAGTGCGGCCATGATCCAATCCTGTCCGGCTTATTATTCTATGGAGGACTATGTTAAACAGTAGTGGTGTCAATGCTCCACCCTGCCTTGACTAGTCACTCCAGTGGTGGTAACAACTACTTCTTAGGCACTACAGCCCATCCCGAACCTTGGCCTCCTCCAAGTTATTTTTCCACCACTTCCTGTCCTGCGCCCTTTCCATCCAAATAGATACATAGCTGCGGTGTCTCTGTCCACCTGATCTCTCCATCCAGCATTTGGCCTACGGATCCTGTGTAGACTGGGAACAATGATATAAACTAACTTGCCTTTATACATTCATACACTAGTTATATATTCAATCTTTGAACATCTTAAGAAGGTACCAAAGAGTAATTTTCCATTACAAAATAATTAAATCCTTGAAGTCAGGCGTAAGATAAAGGTTATAGTGTTGAAGATGATGTTACAATAATCTATAAAGAGATATCTCTAGATATGTTTCGTTCTTGAGCAATTAAAATCAATTAGTGGAAATAAAAATGGATTAATTATTAATTATGATTCATCGAATTGTTTCATTTAATAGCCCGACTGTGAGAACTTTAATGAGGCGTTTGATCGTCGAGTCCATAGAGGTAGGCTATTTAATTCTCCTTGAGGTTATCAGAAGATGTTGCTCCTTGGACTGGATCATTACGATTACTGTAAATTCCCGGAGATTGCCGTTGGCAGGATGTTCGCTTTATTTTCCTTCCGCGTCGTTTCGAACCAATGTGCCCCATCTAACTGCCCTTCAATGTCTTCTAGTTTTATTTTTAATCAAGAAAAATATTTTCAAAAGAGGATGTGAGAAAATTTTAACAAATATAAAATTAAATCCATATCATTCTTCTCATTACATAGGTACTTCAGCTGCATTGGAAAATCAGTGAGAAAATTCTGCAATCAATTCGAGCTTAAAAAAGGTGGATATTAAATGAAGACTACAGTGAAAAACTGTTTCGGGTGAACTATTTTTCCCCATTTACGGATATGCTTTTCAGAAGTTTTGAGTAGTTCGTACTAGCAGAAACCGATCCTTAACAAATTTTGAGAAAAAAAGAACTTACATATGTTTTCTCTTTTACTCTTCAGATTTACTTATTTAATTACAAAGATTTATTTATTTAATTACAAAGATTTAATTATTTATTTAATTACAAAGATTTAATTATTTAATTTAATGAAATATTTATCTGTAACAATGTTGATAGATATTAAATACAAGATTCCAGTATTCCTGTTAAACATAAAAACCATTATTATTTATTAATTATCCATTGTAAAAATATTACAATTATTTATTTAACAATTTAAAAAAGTCAGCTCGGTGTAGTGGTTAGCATAACGATCTTCTGCGACTCTAGAATTTTTTAAAAAGAGCAAAATATCCCTGGTTGTGCCCCCATTTGGAAGGAACGTAAAATGGGGGTTCCGATTCTTTACGGTATGAGGCACTCAGTGTGGTGTCAGGTTAAAGGCCTCTATCCTAACTAACCTGGATACGCAATATTTAAGTACCCCACTGTAACATCGAAAGATTAGAATTAAAGCATGGGACGATGAATTTAAAAAAATGACCCACTACAACCCATGAATGGTCTCGGATTCAGTACATGGATAGCAGGATAACCTTGTGGGATCTGAACTCTTAAGGGACTCAACCGGCCTATACTAAATAGGTACTGTTAATTTGGGAGGGGGAAAACTGGGGGTTGATCGTAATCTCGGATGAATCACCTCCGACAACTGTTACCTTAGAAACATTACGGTTCCTACTATGTACTAAAGCTCGACAAAGTAGTTCCTTTTACTGAATCGTTCCTTTTGAGATAGTTCATACTTATGAACTAGTTCAAATGAACTACATAGTTCATTTCTCAAAAGAACTAGAAATGTACTAAACTAAGAGGGAAAATGAACAATGGAAAAAGGGGAAGAAACTGAGAGGTCAAATGAACTAGAAAGGTTCAACAAGCTCACTTAGTTCAGTAGTTCGTCTTTCGATCGTAAGTCAGACGCCGATGGTTCCCTGTCCGAGTGTCGTAGCTGGCGAGTGCCACTACAAAGAACTATAGTTCAAAAAAGCAGAGAGTGCTCTTAATAGTTCATTTTCCGGATCTAGTTCAATGAATACTTCGTAAAATCCTCAATGCTCCATACTTTGTTACTAACAAAGTAATCCATAGTGACCTTAATGTCCCGTTTGTTGCTGATTTGGCCCGAATCCGATATCAAACAAACTTCATTTTCACTCAAACCCACTACTTTCAAACCTCGCAATCTCTTCAATTCCTAATACTCCTTTGAGGCGTCTGAAAAGAAGATGGCTTCGTGACCTTCTAATTGGAACTTTTTATTTCAGCAGTACTACCGGCTAGTCTCTCTACTTGCCTTAATGCCGGGACATGATTTATCTCTTATTATATGTATTGGGCGTACTCAGTATATATTTAATCAATAAATATACTTAAAAAAAAAGTTCAATGAACTAGTTTGTTCACATACTTCTCATCTCTACTATGTACAGGGAGCGGAGTGGCTCAGTGGTTGAGCACTGAGTTACCATGCCGGAAATCCTGGTTCAAATCCCGCTGCGGGCAGTTACTTTTATTTAGTCTGTTTGTAGCCGGAGATGGATCATATAGGATCTAGGACCCTCCTGAGGCTCACCCAGCCTCTATAAAAAATTATAAAAATAGGGTACCCATAATAAGGGGGAAAAACCTGGCGGTTGAGCGTGACCTAGAACAAGTCACCTCCTTGCAGAACCGTTGTCCATGAAACAGTACAGTCTCAACCATGTACTGAACCCCCAGACTCGTTCACGGGTCGTAGTGGTACAGGTAAACTATGTACTGAATCCACAAACCTCATAAAATTTAGTTTTACAGGTATATCTTTTCTAAGGATTTTGTTCGAATTCAGCTTATATATAAGTTTAACGTAAGCTTAAATATAAGTATACCTGCATAAAAGCAGGAAAAGTGTAAAAATAATTAAAGGATGGAAAAAACAAGTGATGCACATTATATATAGGGGAAAGTGTGAAAGATAAAACATACAGATTGAATATGAAATTCGATCAAACTAGGAGGTTAAACTGACCGAACAAAATGCCTTCCTTCAATATAAGAATATATTTCGCCGTAGAGGATATTTCGTAAATAACCGTTCTTTAAAAGGAGAGCGGGCCTCCTTGGAACGGAAGTTTTCCAGAACGGATTATTGTTGGGACGAAGGGGAATGAGCAATGGAGAAGTTTTGATCCGTACGGAGTTACACCGACAAATGTCTAAGAGAAAACACGAGACAGTTCAACTCTAAGAACTTTTACCTTGGAGCTTGGTGTAGGTCGAGTTCAGCGCTCTGTCGAGGGGAAGCGGGCAAATAACTATAGCTCTGTTTAATATTATATACAAAGATAGAAGTATTACTGTAATAGAATAAGTAAAAATCTACCTCATTAGGAATAATTAATAATAATTTTACTTGAAAAACATTGAAATGAACTTCCCTCCCCAAAAAATAAGATATTATAGAACTTATAGGATTTTCATTCGGTATATTTTCGCCATTGAAGAAAAATCTTTAATAAAGATTTAATAATGTTTGTCGAAATTGTAAAAGCGCCTAAGGAGAAGGTAAATTAGGTAAAAAATTGAATTATATAGATCCTTCTATCGACTCAATAAAGATTTCATACAATTCTCTAACTTGTATGCGTTAAAAAAAAAAAAATGAAATCCGAACGTTCTTAAAAAATAACCCATTACTTAAAAAAGGTTTCATTCCATAACATATCAAAACTAATTAACTATCATTACTTAGTTAATAATGTTTTAATTACCCATTAAAGGGAAAAAATCGTTCTCGAAATTGGAGACGTTCTCGCACTTAAGGCAGAATAAGAAGAAGAGCCTATTAGTCAAGTAAAGACCATACAAACAATAGCAGAAAAAGCAAGGCCTACAAATATCACACGAAAAAACCGAGCTCATGAATACTGAAGTGAATTTCAAGAAAAAGGCAGTAAACACCAAATATGGAAAAATAAAAGTAACCTGAATATTTAAGTATTTGGAAGAAATAATATGTCACAAGGGGGGTCTGAGAAAGAGAGCAACCGAGACGAAATCACAAAATTTGAAAATTTAAGCTTTCAAACAGGCTAAGTTTACAATAAAAAGAACCTCTCCTACAATGCAAAGTTAGGTCATTACAACGTTTTGATAAAGGCTGTGATTTTATTTGGGATAGGGACCACATGCCTACCCAACTTGGAAAAGCTGCTGAGAATGGAAAGGAGGATCTTAAGAAAAATCTATGGGAACACAGGAAAACACAGGAAGGTTGCAGGCGAACATCTAACGAAGTGATCTACTGAGTATTATAAGACCTGAAAACCGATATATGAATCAGAAGGCTGATGTTCTATGGCCTCATGAAAAGGAAGAAGGAGGAAAGATTGAACAAAAAGATCTTTAACAAAGTTTTTAGCTACAAAAGCGTGGGAGGATAAATGAAGCAAAGAAAAGAACAATTAAAAAAACCTTAAAATTTCAGATGCTGACTTAATAGATAGAGGCACATACAGGAAAACACTGAAAAATCTCACCAATATTGGAAGAGGAAAAAGGAGGGGTACAAAGCCGTCCGAGGAAACAAAAGAAATGCAGTCGAAAAAAATGAAGCTGAGATTGGAAGAAAGGAAATCAAGAATCTCGAAGAAGCCTGACCAATGATATTCCCGTCCTCAGTGGCCGCTACTTGATAAAAAAATAAATAAAAAAATGGGGAAAATACCTGTACTATTACAACGCATGAACTTTAGTACATATTATAGACTGTACCATCTTCCTAGCAAACGGTTGTGCAGGGATGTGATTTGGCCGAGAGCATACTTAGATGCCATGTTTTTCGTTATCCATTAATAAAGAACATCCTCATGGCTGTTGGAAAAGATAGTTTCTCTGCTCCAGCCGGATTTGTACCCGGGCCCTCAACATGACAACTAAGCGCTCTACAAACTGAGCTAAGTATATCATGAAAATAATAGACCTTTTATTCAGAAACATAGTTTTTAATGGGAAAAATAAAGTGTAAAATATTGCACTTGTTTTTTACCCTAGGAATTCATCGAAATAAAAATAGACAATTTTAATCTACAAAAAAATTAAATTAATTAACTCAGTATTGCATTACTATATTAATTTCATTCGCCAGTGTAATGATTATTTTTAAAAAATACATGATGTGTTTACAATATAAAATGGTATTAATATTTTATATTTTTCAAAAACAGTTTTTCTCTAACGGGTTTTCCTTCGTATTGCCTCCCCATAGGCAATGTTGAAAAATTTAACAAAAAATAATAAGTAGGAATACAGAATCTGTATAGATGGTTTTAAGCATGATTTTTTATCTTTCTTACCTCCTATTCTATGCAAAACTGCAGATAAAAAGCATTTTAGAGCTAGAAGTAATGCTCACTTTCAGTTTATCAACAGAATATAAAATTTAATATTTTATATACTTGTTGATAAAATACTCATAAACAATAAATTTAAAAATAACTCGTTTGTATTTAAATATATTTTTAAATATAATACTACTGAAAAGAAAAAAAAAAGAAGGAAACCAAACTATATACTACCATACAGACTTTTAAACTCCATTACTTTAAGTTTAATTTTAGAATATGAAAATAAATAAACTAGCACGTTTTCTATTCAATAGTACTAAAAATATCCGAAGAGCTTAATCTGCTAACATGGGAGAGAATCTGTTGTAGGACTTCGAGTCGGATGAAGCCAGCAAAGTTTGCATTGTCGTGTAAACTGTGAGCTAAACCATTTTCATCTTCCTTCGTGAAAGGTCAAAGATAGACTTGATAATTTTTGTAAACTTCAGAGTTCTTTCTTCTTCTTAGGGTTCTTTTTTCCCTTTAATGAATTTAGCGTGAAAAAGTTAACATTTTAAAGGAATGATTTCATTTGTATCATTCCTATAAAATAATAATTATATATTATTATAGTTTAATTATATTGTAAAAAAATTATATAGTTTTGAATCATATATATATATATATATATATATATATATATATATATATATATATATATATAGTTAAATAACTTTTATAAACTAACCACTTTTTAAAAAGGACTTTTATTTAAGTTAAACATGTACAAAAATGATGAGACTAAAGACTAACAGCGTAACGTGCTAATAATGAGAGAGAAGTAAGAGAGGGCTCCTCCTAGTCGGAAGGCCTATATAGCGTTTTACATTGCTGATTCTAATTCCTGGTAATGTTTACTAGTAAGCCAGCTGCAACTTGCACCTGCACTATAGTTCCTAGAATTGTCCAGATTTACCTCATTTAAGTCCTCCAGGGGGAAGATCTGAAGCTACTCCTGGAGCTTTGTAGTATTTTGAAATTGTTTTATATCTAACGGTAGGTTCATATGTAAGCTGCCGTTGCACAGCTAGTTCATGCAATTCAGGTGCTGTAGGTATAATTTGCTTTTTCCTATGGTATACATAATAACTTATACCTACAATGATTAATATAATAATACATACAATGGTATATAGCAGTTTATCGGGAATATAAGGAATAAAAGGGATTTCTACAAATTCAGGCATTGTGATATTTAACATTTCTACATCTTCTAAGTGAACATTCATATATAAAGGTTTATACACATGATACAAATTATGTTTATATGTTTTGTTAAATATAGGTACACAGTCAGTTGTGCTAACATTAACCTTAGCTATATCTGGTAAAAATATAGTATCGTTTGTACAAGTATTAGTTTTTCTTATTCCAATAGTAAAGTAGACATGCAAGTATTCATTAAAGTAAAGATTAGTTTCACACAAAGAATAAGTACAATTATTAAGATTAGCATTTTCAATAATATTTATAGTACACAAATTAGTTATAGGTTTTAATTGTTGACAATAATAATAGTCTAATAATTTACATTTTCCATACATATATTTATCATTATGTTTAATAATTAATTGGTTATCAATATCTAATTGTTTATAAGAATTATTTACATTAATTGGGATTGGTATTAAAAGATATCCCATATAATCTTTTTCATGGATAGGTAACCTTACAAATACATGAAATGTTGCATTATAAAATGAACAATATATCTTACTGTTTTCCCATATAATATTGGAATTATCACTAATTAAAGTTAGATTATCAGGTATATTTTCAATAATATCTGCTAACATATTGGAATGAATTATGCCAGATTTACAAAATTCCATTGATAATAATAGGCTAGAAATTTGGTTTTCAAGTACTTAGTTGAGTATGAATATATAGGTCATATGAATCCTCTTTCTCTTGTATTATCTTTGATATTTGTTTAAAGTTATTATTAATATGCTTTGTATTATTTTCATATTTATCAATTAATTTTTTATTAGTCTGAATTAAATTCAATTCATTTATATTATTTTGTTTATTATTTAAAGTTAATTGTTGAAGTATTCTATCATATTTTTCCTTGTCAGTAGCATCCATATTGCCAGTAATCCAAGAAATGGCTGTACCAAGTCCATTAATTAAGCCGCGTCTAATTCTTTTTGTTTTAGGTACGAATGTTAATGTTTCTATTTGTTTCTTTAATGTTTGTATATTATGTAAAATTAATTTATTTATACTAGTTGGTTTTATTATCCTTAGATTAGAAAGATTATTTATTTCGTCAATAATTGGTTTAGTATTATAATAGTGATAAGTCTCAAAATAGTTATCAATTACTTTTATTTTATTTACAGTATAGTGAATTACACCGTTTGTTTTTTTCATATCTTCAATTTGAAGTCCGGTGACTCCTAGAAGAAGAAGCGATAGATGAACGATCTTCATCTGAAACAAAGAATTTTTTCTTCTTTTTGTTAGGCCTTTTGAATGAATTAACATGCTCTTTATTAATTCTAAGTTTATTATATAAAGCTTTATTTTTCTTTTGTTTTGTTGCTCGAACATAAGCTTTTTCTTTATCTATTTCCGGAGGGTCTTCTCTATTTTCATTGAGTTTTTCTGTTCTATTTTCTTTTTCCTTTTCGATCATTTCTTTTACTTTCGTTTGCATTTTTCTTAAATAAGAGAAGTAATCGTGAATTAAGATTTCCTGGACATTATCTGTTTTGTACGTATCTTTATATTTTCCGAATGTTATTTCATTAGGGGTCAGTTTAAGTTTTTGATTTATAGAGTTATTAAATGCAATTGTTGCTATTCGCAATTGTTTATCAAATTTATACTTTTTATTTTCCATCGTTCTCAATATTTCCAATAATGTTGAATGAGTTCGATTCAGCAATCCGATTGAATTAGAATAATTCCTACTTGTAATATGTAATTCAATATCGTATCCCTTACAAAAATTTTTAACTAATAAATTGTCAAATTCCTTTCCTTGATCTGCAATAATTCTTTGAGGAGTGTCAGTTAGTTGAAATTTAGATTTAATAGGTCTAAGTCAGTTATATTGTTACCTTCTTGTAACAGTTGTTCTAGGAAAGTTTCATATTCTGCTGACGAAGGGTCTATACGTATGAATGATTGTTGACTCCGTAACCATATTCTCTAATGCATTAAATTCATTTCTTCTCGATAATGTGTCCACTAAATAATCTATTTT
Organism: Troilus luridus; assembly: GCA_964056705.1. Lineage (NCBI taxonomy): Eukaryota > Metazoa > Arthropoda > Insecta > Hemiptera > Pentatomidae > Troilus > Troilus luridus. The sequence continues at coordinate 94,633,103 of OZ057415.1, read as the reverse complement.
TCCTTCGATGTCCTTAATATCAAATTCAAATTCTTTCTACTTTTTTATTTTATTTTATTTATATTTCTTTCATTACTCGTGAGGCGAATAATATAATTGTTATACGTTGTTTAATACTTCTTATGAGCTATAGTTTTATTATTATTACGCTTAACTAAAATTATTGTATTATAATACTTGTTTCTATTATTTATAGTGTAGTTTCATATTTATATTATTATTTATTTAATTAGTATTATTAATTAGTTCTTTATTCTATTTTTAAGCTTCAATTATTAATATTTTCTCTAATTTTAATTTTAATTATTATTTATTTCTATGATTTTAATATCATTATTTTTAATAGTAACTTATTTAATCCTACTTTTAACCATGTTAGATCTGATTTATATCCTCAGTCCAATTCCTGTCGTTTGATTCCGTACATCATTAATCAGGCAATGAATACCTTAAAATCTTTTCCTAACCTTTCCCCGAAGGTAATTGCGCACGTCTGCGGTTTTACTTCTAAATAAAATATGATGTGATTTTATATTGTTTCTTATATCTAATTTATTTCTATTTAATTTCTTTATATTTATTTTCTTTAGTTTTTTTATAATATTAGGATATTTCTCGGTATACTTTTTAATAATACGAAATGAATTTCTTGTCGGTGGATTTAATATTAGTATAGCTGACAAGTTGGGACTTTGCTGACTAGTCGTTTCCACATATTTTTCTTTATTACTTATATTTCTTATTTCTTTATTATCATTAGTTTTATTATCATTTATTATATTTTTTATTTCATCATCATTTTCGATTTCATTATTATCGAAGACTTTATCCATACTCATTGGATTATCTATATTATTATCGTCGATTAAATATACATCGTTATGCGTTATAATTTTATGTTTTATTAATGAAGTTGGTTTCAACTGTTCATTCTCCTTTTTTATGATCTCCCCATTTGTACTAATTACTTTAATTAATTCATTTGTTGTTTTGTCATCAAGATGCTCATGCCTTATGACTGATTTGATTTCGGAATAGTTTGTCATTGTATGACATTCATTGCTTTTAAAATATCGTCTATGATCGAAAGTGAACACAGTATTGCCGATCACTATGTGATTGTCTTTACAATTAACTGTTATGTTCAATTCCTTCATTGTCTCGTATCCCAGTAAGACATCGTATTTCTCATTCACTGGATATACTAAAAATTCTAAGCGTTGCGGTATTCCTAATGCCGCTTTCATATTTAAAGTAACGGATTTATTTCCATGATCTGTTCCTGTGGGGGTTTGAATTGAAAAAGGTTTATCAATTGTTTTTAAATTCAATTTTTCAATCACTCTTGGATGAATATAATTTTTACTGGCTCCAGTGTCGATTAACCATATTTTATGAAAGTAATCCTTTATCGACGGTAAGTTGTGATTCGTTTGCGTGATTTGATTTATTTTATCTACCATTCGAGGTAACTCTCTTCTTGTTCTAAACCCGGTGGAGGATCCGTTTGTTTCCTTATAATTAGTATCAATATTATTATTAGAATTAAAATTTACTTCTCCTCCTCGTACGTTTGGTCTAACGGAGGCGGATCGTTGCTGTGTAAGCCGTCGGCTAAAAAATGATTGAACCTCGAAGTTAAATTATGTATTTCATCTTTAAGAGATTGATTTTCCTTTTTTAGTTGTGAGATTGCATCATCTTCAATATGATGAGCTCTGTCGGATACTGTCCTCATGGAAACTGTTTCAGGTTTTTCAATTTTTTCAAAATTATGCTGTTGACGGAATTGTTTTGACGATGGTTTATTAAAAAATTGATGCTGGTCTCGAGGTGACCATTGTTGATTATAAGGTTTTTGATAGTTACTTCGAAACTGACCACTTCCACTTGGTTGAGAATAAAATTGTTTTTCATGTTTAAGTTGAAATTGTTGTTGTACTTGATGGTTTTGATTATTATTGTTTTTATAAGAATTATTAATTTTATTTGAATTATTAAATTTTTGTTTATTAAAATATGTTTCTTTATTAATCTTATTTCTTTCTCCGTATAATTGATATACGATAGCGTTAAATGTATTTTTCAAAGCTAGTTTCATATCTATAATATTGTTGCAAACGATATGTGTAAATTGTCTTTCTAGGACCGGATGTAAATTACGAATCGCTGCGTGAGCTATATCGCTATCATGATATCGTAATTCATCATTTTTGTTTTCAGCAAATAATTTCGTTACTAAATCCTGTCGTTTTTCTATTATTCGATTTACATAATCAACAGGATGTTCTTTATGTTTTGCTTGCATTGTTAATATTTCATATTTAATAGTTTCAACGGTTCTCGAATCATAAAATTGTTTCTTTAAATAATCTATTAATTCGTGAATGTCTTCAAACGCTTTATCCGTACAATCTTCGGCTTCCCCGATTAATTTACTTTGAGCAGTAATAAGCATTACTTGTTCATTTTCTATTTTATAAGCATTTGTGTTTTGACAAAAACGTTGATGTAAATTTTGTAATGCGTTTACGAATTTTCTTAAATTTTTTGCAGTACCGTCATACGTGGGTACAATTTTAAATTCTCCCGGTGTTATTAATCTGTTAGGATTCATTTCTATTTGATTATTAGTAATTTGAGAATCAATATTATCTTCTTCGCTTATGGCGTTTAAATATCCAAACCTTATGCTATTTAGTCTCTCAGATATTGGCATTTAAATATAATGGCAATAAAATGTGCATGCAACTTATAAAGTACTTAATAAGTATTCTTAGAACTAAAGTTATTTAAATTATAAATCAGCTTGAGTTTAGATATTAAAATATCAGCAAATTATACACTACAGTTGCAGTTTGTTGAACAAAGTTCCACAGTGACGTTAACTGTTTATGAAGTCAAAGAAGGAAGAATTTATGAATATAAGTTCTTTGTACCTTCAGAAGATTCTTGAGATTCTTCGATGAATATCAGTTCTTCTATGTGAAGTCTTCTATGTCCTCGTATAATAGCCCTCAAGTCCCTGTGTTCGAGCGCCAGTTAAATAACTTTTATAAACTAACCACTTTTTAAAAAGGACTTTTATTTAAGTTAAACATGTACAAAAATGATGAGACTAAAGACTAACAGCGTAACGTGCTAATAATGAGAGAGAAGTAAGAGAGGGCTCCTCCTAGTCGGAAGGCCTATATAGGGTTTTACATTGCTGATTCTAATTCCTGGTAATGTTTACTAGTAAGCCAGCTGCAACTTGCACCTGCACTATAGTTCCTAGAATTGTCCAGATTTACCTCATTTAAGTATATGTATTAGTTCCCTTTTCTGTTACTTTAATTTATTTATTTAGAGTTCATATTTTTTTTCCTAAGAAAAAACCAGCCTATGAATGGTCATGGGTTCAATACATGGTAAAGGCTGTACTGTTTCTTGGACAACGGTTTTTCAGGGGGTGATTTGTCCTGGATCACGCTGAACCGCCAGATTTTCCTTCTTATTTTGGGTACCCACTTTTAGGAGGCTGGGTGAGCCTCAGGAGGGCCCTAGATCCCGTAGGATCTATCTACGGCCACTAACAGATTAAATAAAAGTCAGCAAGTGAGCGGGATTTCAACCCAGGACCTTCGGCATGGCAACTCAGAGCTTTTTCCTAATTGTTATTATTTTATCTTACAAAGCAGTAAGACATTTTTAGCACGAGTAAGCTTGCGCACCTTACTTCAAATATTATTTCAATATAACGTTTAGAACAGAATAGAATAGAAGAGTAAATTTATTCTGATACCAAGCCCCTTTAGAATAACAAACATGGACAGAAAAAGGAAATTCATATACATCTGGTACTTACGAAAGAGTACATTAAGTACAATCATAAGTACACCGAATGAGTACATTCAGTCACGATACTATGCAAATAAATAAAATTAACTACGTCTGATCTCTTTAAATGGCCTAACGACTGAGAGTGCATCTGTTTGGGAATTGAGGAGATGGTGGAAAAGCTTTATTTAAGTGAGGATAGGAAAGACGATTGACGGATATTAGAAGGGGCTAAGTTCCAGATGGTGGTGGAACAGGGTTGTTTCCTGGAGTTGGACTTACGATTTGAATTGTAGGATACTGTAGATATAGGACGGGTGTTGTGAGTGGATAGATTGGTATAAGAATGAACCAAGGGAATATTGTCAATGGATGGAAGGGATGAACCACTATAACTAGTCGTAGAGGAGGCATGTTGTAGATATACTGCGCAAAAATGAACAGGGATATTGTTAATTTTTTAGTATATACTTTACCTAGCTTTTATATTACTATATGTTTAATAACTACATTAATATTTAATGTTGTATAATTTCTAAAAAATATTAATGCTTTTTATTATAAAAACATGTTAAAATGCTAGGCAAAATAAATACAACAAAATTACTCGTATCCCTATTCATTTTTGCCCATTTTATGTTGTATACTATATTTATATATATATATAACTATGTGTATACAATATATATTTCATGACTTCTATAAAACACCTGGTATAGTAAATATGCTGAATATATGCTAGGCATGCTATGTTTAGATATAATTGACGTGAGCAAAAATGGAAAAGACTTAATCAAACTGAACTTAATCAAGTATGCATACAACTCATCTTTCTTCTAGCCTCTCATTTTATGCAACATTTCCTCTCCTAAAACTTTAACTTCTTGCATTGACCTATTCAGGTTTACCTTACATTCCGAGAGAATGCAGGAACGGAGAAATTTTCTGGAAAAAAGGTTACCACCTAGGCTTGTTTTGATTTATTTGTTAATATAAATTAACTATATTTTTCATGACATATATTAAGTGCATATCCTGGAGGGACTATTTATAACAGTATGACGCAGGACCTGACCTATGCGGATGGTTTAGTAATGGCGAGAAATGAAACAGAGCTGCAAGAGACATTTAAAGAATTTCAAAATGGTGTAAAAGGAACTAGAACCAGCGAATCGATAAACAAAAGAATATTTCCGAGTTAACCTCGAGGGATCGATAGCTATTCAATGTTCAACGGGGGTATTGAGGGGTTTTGTGAGTTAGATATCTTACTTTGCAATTGTAGCTGTTGCCGTTTGATTCGATAACTACTTTATGGATCGATCATTTAATAGGAGTTAGAAATACAAAAAAAAAAAAATCAATAAAAAAAGTACATAGACTTGGGTGGGAGCAATGATTTTTCTTTATAACATGCATGGACACCTTTCCCTATAAGAACATAAACAATTATATAGTGATTGAAATCGAATAAGTTCTCACAAATATATACTACCTGTGTAGCCCACCTGTGGTGTAGTGATTAGCATTACAACCAGGGAAATACAATTAAAAAGAATAAAAAATCCTTATTGTGCCGTCCTTCAGAGGAGACGTAAAATGGGAGGTCCATGGCTGTGCGGCGTCAGGCACTCATAAAGACCCCCTTCCTCATTAAAGCTCGATAGAAAAAATTTAGGAATCCCACCGTAGCATCGCACAGTGGAACGAGCGTTAGGAGCGTCTGGACATTCATTAATATCTCCACTTCTGGTTCTCCTAGAATAAGGCTATTGCTACGGTTTTAAAGCTTTTTGAAGGAACTATTTAATTATATGATAAACAGGATCAAACCTTTTAGGATAAACGTGTAAAAATTCTAGATTTGATATTTCGATGTTAGATTATTTATTATCAAACATTGTACCATTTATTGTACCAACGTACTAGGAGAATAGGTACAATACAGTATTCTATGGAAAGACAGATACATAGGTATTAAATAAAGTTACACAAAGGAAAAAGTAACAAACCAAATAATTTAATTATTAAACAAAATTAATAAAATAATTGATAATTACTTTTGTTAGTTAATATACTAGGTATAATTGATACATCAAAATTATAATAAATGTAAGTGCCTATATAAAATTGTTTTATTTAAATAACGACATAAAAATTAAATAAATCAAAAATTAAAAACTTGACGATTTGTTGTAGGTACTATTGCACCAATGTGCACCATTACACATATGTCGTTCAAATACCACACACAAACTAAGTTTCATTGTTGATACTATTATGTTAGATGAGGGTTGTTCGGATAAATGAATGTAAACAAAAGAAAACTTGCGAAAAATAGACGCCAATATCAACAGAAACTAGTTTAAATTAATTCTCAAATAAAAAGAAAAAATCATTTTCTTGGAAAATAGCGCCTAGTAGCAAAATCCGACTGATGGAAAAAAAACTTCAAACATTCTAGTTATTTACTGTGAAGGTAGTTTTTTGGGCGATTTTGAGCGATTTTCGCAATTGATTATTTAATTTTATCACCCAATTTTCACCGAAAAATCCCAGACGTTTGAAATAATTCCAAGTTTTATTTGCCTAAAATATCTTATTATGGACGTGTTTTTTTCCCAGTAGGTGAACGATTAATTTAATGCATTACCTCAAACAGTGGATTGCTTTAAAAATATGAGTTTTTTGAAAAATTTATATTTCAATTCAGAATTTTTTATATAAGATTTAATTTCACAATTAATTTATCTATGGATTTTGTTGAGAACAAGTATAAAGTATAATTTAAGATCAAAATAAAGGACAAATTTAGTTATTAGAGAATTGGTCCAATGTCCAACAAATGCGTTGATTCGTTCCACTGTGCATCGCCCGACTAGGTATAGCAACATAAAGTGATGTTAATTGAATAAAAAACAAACATTTTAATACGTATGCTAATTCTAATGGGTAGATTTTAAAACTTATTATCATGTTTATTTAATAATTTTAAAATGAACAAACTTTAATGAGAACTAAAGTTCACATTTTTCAAAGAATTGTGAATTAATTGAACCACAACGGTAAGGTTGCATTTTAATTAGTATTTATAGTTCTAATTAATGCTATATAATAGTTTAAAAGATAGAATGCGGTTCTAGAAAGACGACAGTGCCAAAAGTAAATAAATATTTAAATAAAATATTAAGATATTGGCTAGTTATATCACCCATTGTACGAAATAAAAAAATATTATAACTCATCTGATTTTTCACTTAAACGATCATTGGTGTACTCGGATGCAAAATCTGCGGCCCCAGTGAATATGTGGTAAAGTCGAATTTTTTCCAAAAAGATTTTTGTACTTAAAGAAGGGGAATCGTGTTATCGTCGTATTTCATAAGTAGCTAACTCAGGCCTTGGCTTGAAACTGAGTAACTGCTTATATTACTACTCCATTTAAAGCCAAAAACTTCGCGTCAATTTCGATTCCATCAATAAAATCACCTCTCTATAGAAAAAAATGGGACTTAAATACTTATTCAACGTGTTCAGAAATGTATCCTAATAGACTTAAATCGAATCCCGACACAAGCTTTGTATTTTAGAACAGTGCTGATCATACTGCTTACCTAAATACATTATTGAATACCATTATATGGCCTAAAGTATCTTGCTAGCCTGTTTACATATCTTTAATTATAATTATTACATGATAATTAATCTTAATAACACAATGTGTAATTACAAACTCACATTATGTTAAAGATACAACTAATATAATGATACAAATAATGCAAATGATCTTTTGAACTGCGTGGGAAATCATTGCCACTAAGCATGGCCACTATGGCCTTTATAATGGCTGAAATTATAATTTTAAATCTCGAATTAGCAATTACAATTGAAATGAAGACGGATACCACTTAATTGTGAGACGGCCTACTTTCGTCAGTAGCAATGTCCTGTTTGCGGGAGTTGCTTTGGCGGTTGGTTAAAATTAATAAATAATTGAGAAATTAAATTAAGAAACGGACTTTGAAATTTATCGAAGAGTGTAAAAGTAGTTACTATAATGAAAAGGAGCAGCTGGTGGTGAAAATGCTGAGATTTTACAATATTTCCCTCTCGTATCCTCTTTCGTTGATAGACAATAAATTTAAAATCTATCAGTGTTCAGAATGAAATTGTAATAATTAATTTCAGATAAAAGAATGAGAAAATAAACTATAATACAGCTGTTCTACTCAAGAGAAGAATAAATGAGAAAATTACACTATGGAAGACTTATGAACCAGTCTACACAGAGGGATCTGCATGAAGATATCGACGATAAAACTGTATAACGCCGGCGGAGACAAATAATTTCAGGCAAAGAAGAGCCAAGATTCTACCGACACATTTTCAGAATGAACGATGACATACTTATTAGAATCTTTAACATAGTGATTAACAGTACAGTGAAATCCAACCTTAGAGAAACTAAGGAAGATCTCAATATAAGTAAGGTGCAGTCAAGTAACCACTTATTTAGTGTTTTTATCTGACTGCACCCCCAACTATTTTCTTCCTTACGTCTATCTTTCAGTCAACCATCCCCTCGCTTCTCAGAAGATCTCAATAGGGTGAACTTTTCCACCGCAGATACAGTAGGCACTAAACAATTCGGAGAAATAATCAAGAAAGTGAAATTTGAAGATATGAATAAAGAGGAAAGAAACGGACAAAAGAGAGGGAGAACCTGATTCCCACGCTGAAATGAGAGGTTTGTAGGAAAGCAAAGGAAAATAGGCAATGGCTTTTGTTTATGTTCTGGCTCTCTGTTTAATGGCGAATGGCGATAATATTAATAATAATAAAAAAATACAGCTAATATTGTATGCAGGTCAGTATATCACCGTTCCAATATTTATTTATCCAATATGGTAATTAATATGGAAATGGTTGACTATTATGCTAAAATAATGAAGAGGTCTAGGGTCAGATCGATGAAATATCAACCTAATAATATCTACAACTATTAATTATTGAGCGACAATATTTATTAAGTTACCGTTGTAACGGATATATAATGAATTGTATCTACTTTCAGATAAGATTTTTTTTATTTTTTTACATTCTAGTAGAAATAATAATTTTATCCAAATAATTACTAAAATGTATCTATTAGTGTGTTAATTTTATTTAGATGTTTTATTTGTTATTTATTTATGTGTTTATTCTATTTTAAAACCCCACAAACAAATCCTTCAATATCTCTATTACAGTGATACTGAATTATCACATTTATAGTCAAACATCCCGAAATCAAATTTGCCATGTTATAGGAACTACGATAAACTAGGCTACGATATGTTTGTTATTATTGTTTTATGTAATTGTTATAATAAGAATTCCCAAGTTTTAAATTAATTCCCTAGGGAACCATTGGTTGAGAGTGAAGAGAGATGGAGAAAAAAGAGTGGATGAGTGTATACAAATGTCTGTTTGTCTGTGGGAGAAAGAGAGAGTGTGTGTGTGAGAGAGAGACTAAAACGTCAGCATTTTCGCTAGCTCCCGAACTCAGTATCGATTTCATTAGGGCTAGCAATGAATAACCCGACTTGCAGCAGAAGCAATCTGCATTTCCAGTCAAAGTTTCCACTAATCCTGCCCCATCCTGGAAATCCGCAAGTCCTTATTTAGAGCGGCAAGGATCCAGGATCATGCTCTTTATCAAGATGACCTTCTGGAAATATGCCACCCACCTTCGGCTACAGTTCGGAAATGTTTTCGTCTCTGGGTCTCCTCGATCAATTTTAAGATTATCCCTTTATATAACTTTATCCCTGCTAATAATCGAGAACAGTGGAAATTAATAATAAAAGAGAATCGTAAATGAAAATATTAATCCTGACATATGTTCGGGGGCAAGGCGGAAATATAAAAAGGTTCGAATTTATAGACATTCGTACGAATACTGTATATTGATCAGTATTCATTAATAATTTTATAGCAGTAGTTATGTTTCATATTCATTCGAAATAAAATAAAAATAAATAATTAAAAACAATAAATAAAATTACTTATACTTTATTTAATAACATATCGCTCCTTCAAAGGATCAAGGACATAATTTCAAAATGCCAATTTTTTAGTTGAGCCTTCAGTGGTAGTTGTGTTGGCAGAAGCTTTTTAATTTAGGAACGATGTGTCTGATATTCCAATTCCAAAATATTTTTTTAGTAAAATCATATTTTCAGTTGTATCGAATTTGATGTTTTATGCCAATAATGACATAAGTAGAAATAAAAATATTTTAAGATTTTTTAAACTTTCAAATGGTTAATAAAATAATTTGAATACCATTATAATGGGAATGCTTTGTTTTACTAATACCCAAATTTTTATCATTTTAAATCTTCTGGTTTAATTTTGACAAGATATGGAACTTTCAAATACATCTATTGAAAAAATAGGCTTTTTGTGTTATGACATTGTTCTTTTGAAATGCGATATGTTCATTACAGTAAAATAGTTAAACGGTGATTAAATAATTATAGTTAATAAAACTCCAATTACAAGAACAAGCTTCATTAAATAAATATTACGCAAACTAAAGTATTTATAGGCAAGAAAATGGTGCGAGTGGAGGTCAAAGAATTAATTCCTTAAATAGTGAACAATTTATTTGAAATCGATGTTTTGACCCTTAGGCACTTGTGTATTAGCCGATACCATGAACCTATCTCCTAATCTCCTGTAAACTTTGTAACCAGTGTTTGCGTTCTTAAATTGTTTTCTGTATTGGTTTTTAGTGTTTTTGACTTGTTAATTTTGTTTATTGTTTTTTTTAAATTTCTGTATAGTTTATTAAATTTAATTTTTGGGTTTTTGTCTAATTACTTTTGTTATCGCCTACATAAAAAAAAACAGAATAACACTTTGGTGTGACTAACAGAAGAAGCTGTGAAATACTCTTAAGTTCTTAATAATTCCAAAGATGAAATTATATGGAAAAGTGTCATCAAATGGATTTTAACAAGATAGAAATGGATACATTATTACTAATACTAATATTATTCAAGATATAATATTTATAAAACAAGTATTAAAAGAATAAAATAAATATTTATTTACTTTATACCCTCCGCCAGGTTTAGAAGCCTAATTTTCAAATTGCATGTTAATATAAGGTTAATTAATATGATAACACCAGTGTAAATGTTTTATTAATGAGGATGAACTTAATTACTCCCGCATTATCTAAATTATGATCTAAACTCATGAAAAACACTTGAAATACTTCATAACTACTCTTTCCTAACAATAAATTAGTTCTACAGTCTAGTATCTCTCCAGAATACCTAGAAGCTGGTAAACTTGTTGGTTTTTAGACATTGGTAGACATTGGTGTTGAATTAGTCTATAATTTTAATATTCAATAATGAATTTACTAATGGCCTGTTCTTCAATGTTAGGGCACGAATAAGAGAACAATAAAACCTCGAATCGTTAGTATTTATTGACCGAATCATGATATAATAACAAAATATAAATATACATACACACATATCTGCGATGTGCTTTTTGTTGTACCTATGACAAATACTATAATTTAAAAAATACATGCTCAAGGGAAGTGGTCCTTAACTGGAAATCTAGGATAGAAAACTAAGAAAAATAATTTCTTCTACCAACATTAATTATCACGGTTAAACTAAACGAAAATAGCTTAACTTTAGTTCATGAAAACAAATATTGATATTCTCAACTAGCTTTAAATGGTGAGAGAGGTATGGCATTGCTAAAAATCATCTGTCTGTTTATTTTCGATTTTTTTTTCCGATTTCAATTGGTACACCGGTTTATGCAATTCCTAAGCCTATTTGGATCGTTGTTTTTTTTATTTTTACTTTTTATTGTTTTTTTTATTTATTTGTTACAATAGTAAGTTATTGATATTTTAATATTTTGTAATAAATAAGAAATAGTTTCAACGCGAAAATTCGCAGGAAGGACCCATTTAGAATAATTGAAGTGTTGGCGTTGCGACGATTAAGACGGCCTAATAATGTTGTTTAATTTAGTGTAAGGAACGAATTCCTAAGAAGAGATAAACGCACGAAGAGTAGATTACTTTTAGGATTACTTTAAGGGTCATCGGAAGTTTGCAAACAGCAATTGGTGCTATCGGCATCGAGCTTTCTAGATTACTTATTTTTTTATTGTGATTATTACGATCATTTTATGAACTACCTACACATCGTTTAATATTCGTGCAAGGAAGTCATGTGAAATCCACATCAGATAATTATACCCCTCTACATCCTTAGAGGTTATAGAAAATGTATCAACAAATAGTCATCACAGATAACTAATAAGTAAATAATCTATTTAGATGTAAGTGTGCGTGTATAGCGATACAGTTATGAGTAATAGCTGAGAGATAAACTAGGAACTGAGAGACGAGGCGGGAAGTGAGAAACAGTATTGGGCCAAGGCTGGCTAGGAACACCCACCTCTACACCTATAGATATACATGTACACTACAATTATCAAAGCTACACCTACAGGCCCGCCTCTACGTCTCAGCATGAGTTATCTCTGTCAATGAGTGAGGTCTCCATGGATACGGGGATCTGCCTTGAGGACTAAGGACACCTTAAGGATAGCTCAGGACAAGTTATGTTTGCTATCCTTATTCTCAACATCCTCCTAATTGGACAACGCCCAAAACAAATAAAGTGTCGTCGACATGTTGGAGGATTATGACTCTAACAAATCTTCATTAGGCTTCTTCACTAGTCGTTGGCGTTGTTCAAAACTTTGATCCTGTACCCAGAATACCTTTGTAGTTAATTGCAAGGATATAATCAATTTGGTTTACAGTATTTTAAAACATCGTACAAAATATAAATTAAAGAAAAATGCTACGAATTATTATAATAGGCTTTATTATTTCCAGAAACTTATTATAAATTCAGTATTCGTCGTAGTTGTATATTCAGGTTGGTTTTAATAATACTATTTAATAAAACTATTAAATAATATATTTTTTCTACTTTTTCATAAATGAACGAAATAGGCAAATGGAATCTTCCATCTACTGCCATTTTTAAAGTAGTGAATAGCAATCTCGAGTTTTGAGGATCATCATGTCTTTGCAGCCAAACTGCGGACAGACAGGTTTTTTTAAAAGTCAATTTCACAAATATTCAAAGTTGTTGTTGTTGTTTGTTCATTTAACGTCACTTTTTATTCATCACGGATCTTTAAATTTTGACTATCCAGGTTTAATTAGGATAGGGATTTTTAACGAGTACCTGACATCTTACAGGCTCGGGACCCACGTTTAACGTCCCTTCCGAAGGACGGGGTAACTAAGGATTTTTTAATCCCTTAAAAAAATCCTAGGGCCACCTGCCGGGCTACAAACCCGCAATCTTGGATTTAGTAGTTTAATATTCAAAGTTCACAAATATTTTTTTTACTATCTTATAAAGGTCTTGAAATAAAGGATTATAAACCTGTACTAGTAATACCAATGAAATGATATTAGGCTCAGTACACGATAGGGACTGAACTATTTTCTAGTCAACGGTTGTTCAAGGAGGCGATATGGCAGAAATCACGCATAATCATTGGGTTCCGCTACTAATTATAAATACATTAAAATAAACTTGACATATACACTAAAACTATAATTAAGATGAAATAATATAAATGTATACATATTTATTTTATTTTGCTTTGTCGTTTATTTTAATAGTTGATTTTTTGTACAGATGTTAAAAATATATACGGGAGTGGAAAAGCTCAGCGGGGGGGGGGGAGGGGGGCTAAGTTGCCATTTCGAAGGTCCTGGGTTCAGATCCCGCTCATAAGCAGAATTTTATTTAACCTGCGGCCGGAGATGGATTCTTTGGGACCTAGGGCTCTCCTGGGGCTCCTTCAACCTCTATAAAGTAGGTACCCAAAAAAAGATGGCAAATATGGCGGTTGAGCGTGATATAGGACAAATAACCTCCCTGCACAACCGTTGTCCAAGAAACAGGACAGTCTCTACCCATGTACTGAACCCAAGACCCTCCATGGGTTGTAGTGGTACAAGTCAAAAACATATGAACTTAAGCTACTTTCTGTTATAAACTGGTTCTGTTTTGGTTTAACTTTTGCTACAGAACAATTCAATATTTATATAACTATAATATAAAAACAATATGAATAGAATTGTTTCTATTGAATGGAACTGAGTGTGAAGCAACGATAAGGAAAAAAGCTGCGTCAGCTGACATCGGGTTCCAGTCATCTCTTTGTCCTTCGCAGGGAGGGATCTTTCGGGTGAGACTGTTTTTGTTGGAAATAGTAATATTAAAAAAAAAAATATGTTTACACTTTTTCCAATGTTATGTTAAAAAAAAAAATATAATCGCTCTAATAATAATATTACCAATCTCTGCCTACGGACCACTACCTAAATCCTAATCCAGATGACTCTTAACGCAATCCTCCCACCTACGCTTCGGTCAATTCCTCACATGCTTCCCAGTCGCCTCAGCGCTTATTAACTTTTTAGAAATTCGTTTGTTACTAAGCTCAACAACTTTACAAGCTCATCCTAATATTCACGACACTCGAAAACAAGGGAAACAGAAAAAAAAAGAGCCAGTACAAAATGACGAATCAACTCTGGAATTAAGGATAACAAATTTTATTGATTGTTACTTCATACTCTCAACAAAAATTTGTATCAGAAGAATTATTAAAATTAAACTGAAACAAGACAAATATTCGTAAATAATATAACTAACATATTAATATAATACATTCGACTAGTTGCTAGCAACGAAAGGGGATTACATATTTATCAAAATTTTCTTTTTTCATTAACTTCTATATCGTTTTTAGGTTATATTTATGTATTATAAATAGAAGAAAATTGGAGAATGATTAATTATTTGAAATTATAAAGTACTTTAAAGGAAGCCATTTTTAAAAACTTTGCATTTAAATTTCTATTTCCTTGAGAAAAAGACAATTATTAAATATTAAATACCATTTAATTATTAATTTATGTAACTTTTTTTATGGATTTTATCAAATTTATCGATTTAATATAATTTAAGGAAATCATAAAATATTTAATATCGTTAATAGATCTGGTATATTTTATGGAAAATATTAATGTAACTTCCATGGCTTATACTCACCTTAATATATTTTTTTTTAATACTAATTTTTAATCTGGAGTTTTATTTATTTCAACACTCTTCCTTGCCATAAGGCAACACGGGCTCGACAATATTAATTATCACACAATAATTGTATTGTCTATTTTCACTTTTCACTACAAATTTCTGTCTCCTACTGCCCATTTCCTTGGGTTCTCCTTCCAAGATTGAAGAGTATAATTCCCAATCCTGCTTTCCACTCGTAAACAAACTCTTTGAAGTACGGGTAATTGTCTCGAGTCATTAACTGAGGGAGTCATTCTCGGTGAGGACGTAAATTCCGGTTCCATCTCAGGAATTTGGATCTTAGTGACTCAAAGGCGGTGCAACTTGTGACAATGTGCTCAGCAGACTCCGGAACACCGCAGCTAGGACATCTTCTTCTTTTCCTACCTCTTTTGTGCTATTCAACGTCGAGGGGCCTCAATCCATTGGAGCAGTTCTTCCCGGTCCCGACAACACCTCTTCATTTGTGCCAGGGTTTTCTAGGACATAAAAGGTCAATAGCCCTTCCATATTGATGAAGTTTAGCCCGAAAGCCTCCATGACCTGTGAGGAATTGCGAAATACAGTAGTCCGGGAGAATCCATGTTGCAGCTAGTCGTGACCTGGCGGTGGGAAAGTATTTCCTCAACGTAGCACCTTCTGTGGTTGTCACCCACCGCCGACGACTCATCAATGGTGTCTTTTCGTATTAGCCCTTTCCATTTTCTGGGGTTTTCGGCTATTTTTGTACGGTAGACCTGCTGAGCCTTCTTTTTAAGGTTAAATTTGTAAAAATTTTCACGCAGGAAAAGGTCGATAGGAACAGCTCCTGCTAATACGTGCACAGCCTCGTGAGGCACACTCCTGTACGCTCTAGTGACTCACAGAAGAGCCGTCCGCTGAATCGTCGCCAACCTGCGCTTCTGCCGACCAGAAAGATTTTGTCCCACGCAGGGGGTGCATATAGAATAGAATAGAATAGAAAAGTAACTTTATTCTAAAAAAAAAAAACACACCATATTTATCTACCCAGAAGGCTAAATGTTACAAATCATAACGCGCGTAAACAATGACAGAAAACAATTTAAAAATAAATATATAAATAAAAAATAATAGTAAGTAAATAAACAGTACAGATCTTGACAAGATATTAAGCAATTAAAGGGAATAGATAAATCCATAGCTTTTGTTAGATGCATGAGCTAGCAGACAATAATTTCTTTACATCGTGTACAGCTTTTCAAAAAGCAAAATTAAAAGAACTAAATAACACAATGAGTTATTCTACATTACATTCTAAGCAAATGACTAACCTGCTTAGAGAGCATCCTTTTGGGAAGCTAGGAGGTGTTGAAAAAGCAAGGATTTAAATAATGATAGTGAGGGAGTATGACGGATATTAGGAGGGATTGAGTTCCACACTGTGATGGAGCGGGCGAGAAAGGAACGTTCTGTGGGAACGTATATAGAGATCAGAAAGGCGGGATCTTGTTTTATGGTGTTGAACTGAGGATTTGAATTGGAGGAGACTGTAGATATATGAAGGGTGTTGAGATTGAATGGATTGGCATAAGAATGAACAGAGGAAACATTGTCTTCGGAAGGGAGGGAAGAGCCACTTTAACTCATCATAGAGGTGGGAGACGCGCGATCGCTTCGGAGTACCAAGCACAAATCTTAGAGAGCAGTTCATTATTCTCTTTAGCCTGTCTTCGAGCATTTTAGAGAGGCCTCCATATACAACGCTACAATAGTCAATGTGGGAGATGAGAGAAGATCCGAGAAGCTTACGGGAAGATTATGTAAGGAGATGACGAGAGCGACGGAACAACTTCAGGGAACTAATTGGCCGTCGGGATATCTGGGTGATGTGATATACCTTGAATATTCCTTTATAAATTATGATTGTTAGTATAGTTAGGGTACCATTTTCGGGTCTATTTTCTAGAGGCTGGATAAACCCAAAGAGAGTCTCACAGGGTTGATCCACGATTGATAATATTATAAATCAGCCGATCTCGAACAAAAAGTCCTGGGAGTCCTAAATTTTGCCTATCTAAGTAACATATAATTAGGATAGGGATTTCTAATGAATACATTAGATCCTAAAGGTTCGGGACCCTCATTTTATGTCAATTCTCTTGGACGGCATAACCTAGGAGTTTTTACTCTATTTTAAAAATTCTTATTCGCAGCTGCGAACCCGCAACCTTCGGCATAGTAGGCTGTTATGCTAACGACTACATCTCAGGTGAAAAAATGTCATAAGTGTCTTTTAAAAGCACTTTAATATGGAGGGACATTGAACTTTTTAAGGCCAACAAGAGATAATTTTTTAATTCTGAATTCAGTGACGCATTGTGATAGGACCAACAGGTTTATTGGAATTCAAGAACACGCCCTACCGTTTCAAATGGCTTTGATATACCTTTATATATCTCATTTAATCTTTGAAATATAGAATGATTAATTAAATTTATTTTTTATTTATTTATTTTTAACAAACACGAATATATTTTTCAAGAACCGCTTCCCCTTGTTCAACCAGTTCTTGAGTTATCGTTTCTTAAACCCGCTTTAACTAGGTCAGCTTTAAGTACTAATGTTCCACGGTCATATATCGTAATAAAAGATAATCTATTTAAGAATAAAGAATATCTATTTAAGGGAGCGGGGTATCTCAGTGATAGGGCGCTGAGTTGCTGTTCCGAAGGTCCCAGGTTCAAATCCGGCAATGGCAGGTAATATATTTAGTCCTGTGGTATTTGGGGGCCCTCCTGGGGCTCACCCAGCCTATATAAAATGGATACCCACAATTGCAGAAAAACTGGCGGTTGAGGGTGATCTAGGTCAAATCCTTGCCCTGCACAACCTTTGAAGCAGTACAGTCTCTACCATGTACTGAGCCCAATACCCTCCATGAGCTGTTGTGGTACAGGTTTTTCTTTGTTTATATTTCTCTCTCTCTCTCTCTAAATATATATATATATATTTATGTTTGGATTTTTATATATCTAGTGAATGCTTAGAATAAGGAATGATGGTTAGAAAACACATCAATATGTTTGCTGCTCATTCATGTGTTTAGAAGGACGAAATGGAGAGTTTGAAAAGGGTGAATAGGAGTGAATGTGAAAGATTTATTCCGGGGCCTAAGCTTCCATCATAAATAAATATTGTAAGAAGAGGGTCCGGAAGAGTGGAAAATATTGCCAATATACTGTTTATTAAAAGTAGACATTTTGACAGAGTAAATGTACAATGACTAAACAGCAGCAGCTAGACATCAATAGTAACAGATGTAATGGTTTATTAACCAATGAGTTAAGTAACGTATCGAAAGAATAATAGCTATATGTAAAAACGATAATAATAACAGTAATTACGGTATTGATATCAATTAGCACACATACATTAATTACTTTAAAAAACACATGATAAATTAACTGATGATAAATAGTAAAATATTAAGTAATTATATTATAAATAAAAATGAAAAAAAAAAACTACCGCTATAAACAATGACGGGTCTTGCTTCAGTGTCTGGTAGAGGTTGTACTAAGCCAAGGATTGTGTAGGGAGGTGATTTGGGCGATCACTTAACGGGGTCAAACAGAAAGATACCCAGAACACGTAATGTAAATACACATGTTAAACTAGCCTAAATATGAAAAGAAATACGAGTAGAAATACTAATTTAAATTGTGGCTTATTTAAGCGATGAGTCAAGGATTTTATGAATTAGGAGTTATTATCATTTATTAAAACTATTTATTGATAAAACTATATGAGTACTGCAAAAATGCTATTGGTACAAGTAAAACATGTAGTGACTTTTCAATAAATTATATAAAAAACATAAGCAACTAATAAAATAATGGATGGATCTTTAAGTATCTCTGGGAAAAGAAATTAACTACAGGCTGGATCTGAGAAATTAAAAAGGATATAGAAATACATTACATAAAAGCAGAAGCAGCAACACAGAGAGATCCCTTCAGAGAGGAAGTGTTAAACTTGGGATTCCAGAATACAAGCAAGAAAACGCACAAAGTGGTCGGAAGAAAGAAAAAATAGACATGGTGAAAGGATGAGAAAGTATTGCAGAAGAAGAAAGGCCAAAACGAAGGGAAAAAATAATATAAATGATAAATTATTAGTAACCTTAAACAAGTAGCTGTTATTTTTTCTAACACTGTGTTTCATGAATTGGCAAAATGTTAATAAATTACTTGTTAACAGGTATTTCAGGTATCGTATATGGAATATTTCATTCATATCCAATTAATTATAGGGAATTGGAATTAACATAAGCCTACAAAAAATGCGAAACAGATGAAAAAAAAAACTTTAATTGACATACCAATTTATGGTGAGTAGAAACTTAGAGAAGAAACAAAAATACTGAAAGAAATAATTCAAGAACAAACGTGGAAGGGAATCTTCCAATGCAATAAAGTACCGCTCCTAAGTCTTGGTGCTTAGAACATTGAGCCCACAACATAAAGTCCCTGGTGAAGGACGTGGCAATATTCAACGTTCAGAGTAGATTTACGTTCTCTAAGGTTGTTCTAATTTATGGCAAAGGCGGCTAACAAATTATACTGCATTAGGCCTTCTAATAGCAGTTCTGTAGCCTTATATTTCCTTGCAGAAATTTACAGTTCTTGTATTTCAGGCCCTTATTTCCTATTTTCAATGTTATAAAATTACGTTAACATTTTATTTGAAAATTATATAACTAAATTATTACCTGAGTCGAAAAATATGTGGAGAAATAGAAAAAAATACACTCTACTAACCTTCGATAAGTAAATTATTAAAATTCCAAACCAGAGTAAAAAAACTCCTGGAAGGATATAATAGGTGTGGAATAAAGATAAACTTGAAAAAAAGAATACTTGGATACTGAAGACGATGGATCATTAGGTGTGAAAATTTTGTAAATTAAAAATGTTACTTCAAGTATCTTGAATCAGCCCTTCATAAAGATTGGAAAATCTGAAGGAAGCACGAAGAACCAGAGAAGGAACCAAAGCTAAAGCATACCAAAGCATCCCAAGGTATGCTGTAATCAGTCCTGGTTAACCGAAAATCTCAGCAATTAAACAAGTAAAGGAAGGTTGTAGTCTGAATGAAGAAGTTGCTATTGGGAAGAAGGTCTCGAAAAAAATATTGTCAAAAAACTTAGGAGAAAACCCCAACTTTGCGGAAACTTTTAATTAATAAAAATAACAAAGCAGTGAAGAATTAAAAAATAATATATTAATAGAGTGGTATGTACCACAGGCCTTTAATATTAGTTAAACAAAATAATACAATAAAAATCCTGTACGACTACGACCCACAAAGGGTCTTGAGAAGAGATAGTGGTTGAGACTCCACTGTTAATAACACAACAGAATAATAATTTTACTTCCTACGATGCATTATGGATTTCGAAGATCATTATTGGATTTTGAGATGCAGTAGACAATCTTTGTTATTTCGCATGATGTCCCCAAGTTATTTTGATGGTGTATCTGCGATTTTTTGATCTTTTCTGACCCAACGTAGAAGTTCTCTGTTTGTTATATAGTCGGTCCACGAAATTCTGAGCATTAGGCGGTAAACCAACACCTCAAATGCTTTTAGTTCCTTCATGAGTATTTACCAGTGAGAAGTTCATGCTGCTCTTGTTTTTCAAGTCGTGGCGATATTTCGATATGTTGATGCCATTTTGAATTTATCACCCTTCTCAGATACATGTCAATGATTTGACCTTTTGACCTTGGGATATTTGATGATGGTGTATATTTTATAGCATTATTTTCGTTTTGCCTATTATCAGATATAGTTTACATTCCTCACAAACATTCAAACTCCTTCATCGAGACAGCAGTTCCTCTTATTTTATATTTTACTAAATTAGGTTTTTGTAACTGAGCAAGGAATATAGAATAGAATAGAATAGAATAGAATAGAAAAGTAACTTTATTCTGTGACTAAGTCCCTTTAGAATACCAGATATGAACAGGAAAAAAAACATAATATTTGTCTGGCCAGAAGGCTAAATGTTACAAATCATAAAGCGTGTAAAACATGAAAGAAAACAATTTAAAAAGAAATATATAAACAAAAATAATAGTAAGTAAAATAAACAGTACAGATCTTGACAGGATATTAAGCAATTACAGAGAGTAGATAAATCCATAGCTTTTGTTAGATGCATGAGCTAGCAGACAATAATTTCTTTACATCGTGTACAGCTTTTCAAAAAGCAAAATTAAAAGAACTAAATAACACAATGAGTTATTCTATACATTATATTCTAAACAAATGACTACCCTGCTTAGAGAGTATCCTTTTGGGAAGCTAGGAGGTGTTGAAAAAGCAAGGATTTAAATAATGATAGTGAGGGAGTATGATGGATATATAGGAGGCACACTGTGGTGGAGCGGGCGAGGAAGGAACGTTCGAATGCTTTAGTTCTGTGGGAACGTATATAGAGATCAGAAAGGCGCGATCTTGTTTTATGGGGTTGAACTGAGGATTTGAATTGGAGGAGACTGTAGATATATGAAGGGTGTAGAGAGTGAATGGATTGGTATAAGAATGATCAGTGCAAATATTGTCTTCGGAAGGGAGGGTTCGATAATATACTGCTTATTATCGAAACTTTCATTATTCATCAAAGACTAAATAATGATTACTTTTAATTCCATTCATTCAGAAATACATTTATTCAATTATTGAAAACAGGGTGCTAATTTCATACAATATTTACATATATACCTGAAAACCTTTATAAAACATTTAATGTAAAATATCCTTCAAATAAATACTTTTAATATTTCTCTGTCAACAAAAGATAGCCTTAATAAGGACGGCACGAGTAGCATTAGGAGGGCATTCTTAAACAACATAAAAAGGTTTAATTAACGAAAGGCCAGAGCGAGGAGATACTCTCGAATTTGCCTAAGAAAAGAAGGAAAGAACCAGAATTACTTTTATCTGAGATCTTTATGAAGCCCCCCGTTTGCCCCCCCCCCACTCTCCTCCCTCCAACTTATGAAGGGGCTTTTAGTCAATGGGCCTTGCTTTTAATTAACCGAGGTAATTAAGTTTCTCTTTAGTCATTTAGAGGAAGACCGGATGATCCTGACCTAGTCTGTATCCGGATTAGTTGAGGATGCAGGAGTATCATAGAGGCTCATATCACAAGAAACGATTATCATCTGAAGATGTGCAGATACCACTTCCTAATATCTCAATAAAAATTCATTCAGTTCGGACACAATCTTAGAGGGCTATCCACTATCATCCTTTTCGACTCCATCTAGCCATCTTACTTCCAAACATTATCTGCGAGGGAGTCGTCTGAACCTAGTCTGTTTCAGGAGTAGTTAAGAATAAAGGAGTTTAAAGCAGGCTCGCACATCAAATCACTTCCTAAAATCTCGATAATATTAGTACATAATTTCATTCGGCTACAAGTTTAGAAGAATCCTAAAGGCCAACCACTGTTCCTTCCCATGTACGCTAATTACTAATGTCCCTTCGCACCATCCAGCCGTTTTACCCATCGAGCTACCCCACATTTTCTGTGAAGGAGTGAAAGAAAATCGTCTAGACAAACGGAAAAGGAGTGTAGTTCAACACCAATAAAAGTAAAGTCTTACAAGTAGGAAGAATACCAGAAGCAAGAGGAAGAAATCCACATGTTAGAGATGGAAACAGTCGAGTACCTCACCTACATCGGAATAGTTTTGTAAAGGACTGGAAATTTTCAATCAGGATAGGTATTGCAAATATGCTACCAGATCTCCAATACTGTGATCGGGAAACGTTTTACAGATCTGAGGTTAGCAGTTAATTGAAGCTCTGCATCTTCAATACAGTATAAATACTTATACTCTTATATGGTGCTAAAAGTTGGATACTAACGAGCAAACTATAGAGCAAAATAACAGCTGGAGAGATGGAATTTTTCGAAGGATAGTGGAAAAAACAATAAGAGTTCATATTCGCAATAAAGCGATAAGGAGGGAACTTAAGGTAATGTCGACGAACGAAGCCCAAGAGTCACGCCAATTAAAATGGTTTGGCCATGTTGTCAGGATATGGGAGTATAAGGACACTCAGCAAATGATGAAGTACATCCCTTAGTGAAGAAGATCTCGAGGAGGCCCAAAAGTGTCGTACCTGGACTAAGTCTAAAAATAGGCAGACAGGGAAGTTCGAAACCTGGCTAGAACAGGAAAGAATTACAATCATCGCTAAATGCTCAGCTATGCTTAGAGGCACTAAAGTTGTTGCAAAAGCAGAAGAAGAAGTAAAAAAATCTAATTATTTTTTCGTTTTTATTGCTATAGATTAATATTTATATTAATGTTGCTTTTTATTAAAAGAGTGTGTGGAAGAAGGAGCGTCAGAATTATTAAGCTAGTTCACATGTGATTTAACAAATAACCACTCATGGTTTCCAAGTGATCATTTTCATGAGTTCAAATTACATTTCACGTTTCAGGCAGCAAGTAATATTAGTCAGTTTTTTCCTTCGTTGTTATTTTTCAAAATTATCTTCATAACACTGTACTTTGTGAGATCTGTGGAAAGCCTCTAACATATATCGAGGATAAAGATCTTAAGGCAGAGTACCCTTATCAAACTGTCAGGGAGCTTGTGCCAGATCTTGACTCAAGTTGACTAGAAAACTTATTTTTTGCTGTCAACTACCCGTTTCTAATAATCGACGTTTCGATCGTGACCGAATAAAAATTGTCTATCGAATTTTTAAAGGGAGAAAAAATCATTGGTAATACAGTCCTTCGAAGGTACGTGGAAATGGAAACCTTGGCCTATGCCGTGTCAGATATTCATTTAAGATTCTTAATTTTATTTTATATGTATAGGCATAACTTAGGACTCCCACGATTAGACATAGCAGCATAAAGTGACTTTAAATGAATTTAAAAAAAATTGTTTTCCCTATTTCTTCCTATACATTTTACACATTAATATAAAGACAATCCGTGTACAAACTGACTCAGGGAAGCTTTTACTATCAAGATCATGATATTTTACTTTCCTTACCCACTGCTTCCGTGCAATGGATTCCAGCGAAACGCCAAATTAATTCAACCATCCAACTTACCATCTTAATAATCTCATTGATGCGGTTTAACGAGGCATCTTTTAATTAAGGACGACATCACCATCAAGTAACATCATCAGCGGCTGGCACCCAAGCGAATTTCAAAAGGAGGTTGATAAATTAGGACTGAAAGGAAAAGCATCAATCATTGAGAAATATCCGGACAGTTCCTCTGTATCAATCTTCTTCACTATCTTCATCTCCGCCCCCTTCACAGATATTTTTATCCTCGTTTGTTTTCGGCCAGGGTCGGAAATAGAATCTATGATATCAGAATTTAGGTCAATCGATGCTAATATAATTCTTAAGAATCTACAAATATTATTTTCCAATCTCGGAACAGGAGAAAAGGAGCACAAAGAAAACAAGGGGGGAGATTTTGGAATAATTTATGTTGACTATTTCATTATTTGCGCTGTTATATTTGAAAGTGGTATCAGTCCATTTGGATCTACAATATCACTTATTGATTTAATGATTATTATTTCATAATAAAATTTAAAAGGTTTATAGGGGTTAAAAAGTCACTATTTGCTAAGTGCTAAGTGCTAAAAACAATTTCTATCCCGTTGTACCCGTGTATCCATATTTTTAAACTAATTCATATGGGAACCATTCGATATCGCGATATGAAAAAATGCACTTATACCATTTTCAGATATAACAGCTCATTTGCAGGGCAGAATAAGACCGTTGTTCGATTGGCATAGGCCTTAATACTACCCTGCGTTGCCAGCTATCCTAAGGAGCCCAATTCATTTGATTATTTATTATACTTGCTCCTACGGAGACCTTCTGTCCATATTCAGTCATATCCTGTATTCTTGTTCCGTTTGACGTTAAATTATGCTGCTATGGCTAATTGGAAGATGCTACGGTGAGAGCCCCAAATTTTAACTATTTAAGGTTAACTAGAACAGGGGTCTAATGGGGGTCTAATGTTAGCTGCCGGAGATGAATCCTACGAGATGTAATATCATCCTGGGGATCACCCAGCCTCTTTAAAATGGGTACCCAAAATAAAGGGGAAAAATATGGCGGTTGAGTTAGATGTTGGAAAAATCACCTCTCTGCACAACCTTTTTTCAAGAATCGGTACAGTCTCTACGATTTACTGGACCCCAGACCCTTCACGGGTTGTAGTCGTACAGGTTAAGTTAAGCTAACATAGTGACAGCTATAAATATATACTACCAATATATTTGGTTGAGGTTCGGACAGGTTTATAAATAAAAATGTATTTTATGTATTTAGGATCTATATTTATATTCAAATGGATACAAGGATTGGAGGATCAATAAAGTCTAATCTTTATGTTTAGAATCCATTTAGGTATGATCTTTATTTTTATTTATTTCTTTTTGTTCACGGTCTTTATTTTATCACCTCAATAAAGTTATCAAAATATTCCGAGCTAAGAAGTTTTCCGACAACTATGATCTAAAATAATGCATTTAAACTGTTTTTTTATTTACATATTGATAAGGTAATAAGAGAAGATTTTTCAAATAAAAAAATTGAATAATTATTTCGCGTTGACCTTGATACGAAAGTAAAATCCAGCCACGTACGAATTTGCATATTCTACGGACAGAGGGATACGGAATACATATAATCATATTCGTTCCATGAACAATATAACGAAAAAAGTTCAATATTAAGTTAGCAACAAATAAATATTAATTTATATAGGTTAAACTATATTATGGAAAATTAAGATTAATAATAATAAAAATAATCCAAACCTAAATATTTAATTAGCATCATAAGAAGTATTTAAAATAAAATAAACAAATTTTATTGTAATTAACGATTAAATAATTGGAATATTTGATTTCTTATTGATCGAATTGATATATTGATATTTATATACATTACTGATAAGGATATGTATATTTCTAATGTTATTCAAAATTCCTCAGCAATATAGTTTCAGCAATATTGTATCAACTTTTTTGAAGATAGAAGTTAAATATCCGAGTGTCCGAGTAGAATGCGTTCCATTACTTCTGATCTAATAACCATTATAATTAAAATAATAAAACTTAAAAACTAAAGAGAGAATAAAATATAATGAAAAGTATTTTCGCTTCTAATTTTGCTTACTATGTTACGAACAAAGTAATCCATAATGACCTTAATGTTCCATTTGTTGCTGATTTGGCCCGAATCCGATATCAATCTTTTCATGACAAACTTCATTCCTACTCAAACCCACTAGTTTCAAACCTAGCACCTCTTCAATTCCTGGTAGTCCTCCGAGGCGTCCGAAATTATGGCCTATTGATTAGGTCACGATTCTAGGTTGCACTTGTTATTTCAGTACTACCACTGGGTAGTATTTCTTCTTGTCTTTATTCATGCCAATTTGTACTATCCATTCTATTTACTTGTTGTATTAGTATAATACAGTTGTATATTTCATTGAATAGATTAAAAAATGAAAAAAAAAAACGAAATTTGAAGCAATACTCGGCAACAGCAAAGACCTTGATGGCGACATTGCCGCAGACGTTACAATGCCAGATCCGCAGACCTTAGAACCGTGTAGAGGGCGGGGCCAACGGCTCGTCCAATCACAGGCCCTGTTTCATGATCTCTAATTTAGATATGAGAGAGAGATATTTGACGGAGTGGCTGAGAACACCTTGCCTCAAATGTCACGGATAGTGCTCTCGAAAGGGCAACCTTCCGCGATGGTCATCAACCGGAGCAGTCACATAGTTCTTGACCTAGCTTCGTCGTAAACATAGGAATCGATGTATGAGAGCAAAATTGTTGACTGGAAGGTCTAATGTGGGATATAGATAGTCTGGGGGTGCAGTAAAAGAAACCCACTAAATAAGACAAACTTATTTATTATAAGTGCCGACGTTTCGACCTTCGTTGTACGCCATCTTCAGGGCTGACAGGCACATATAATAAATAAGTTTGTCTTATTTAGTGTTTTTTTGACTATCTATATCCCACAGGAATCAATGTAGTTTTTTTGATGTGGGAGTTCTAAAGTATATAGACTTACATCAGATGTCATGTTATGCAACGCAAAGCTATCTATCGTGAAAATTTTTAAGCGATAGATATATAACAGTTCAATATCACGGGGTGAAGAGGATATGGGCTAAATATGTACTCATGAAAAAAAGATAACACATAACTTACATGGGGATGTGAGTGGTATTGCAATATTCCGTAAATTAAAAAAACCCGTACCATTACAAGCCATGGAGAGTCTTATGTTCAGCATGTAGTAAAGATTTTACAATTTCTTGGACAACAGTTGTGCAGAGAAGTGATTTTTCTTAGATCACGCTGAACCCTAAGCTATCTATCGACAGGTTTTTTCCCCTATTTGGGGTACCTAATATATAAATACTGGGTAAGCCCCAAGAGGATCCCGGATCAATCCTCAGCTTTTAAGAGATTAAATGAAATCTATCACATTTGGATTTGAACCTCAACATGGCAAATCAGCACTCCATTCCGGTAATTCGGAGCCACTCCGCTTTCTTCACAGAAAGGTCTAATATTAATATCAGAGAGTGAATGCAAACAAATAAAACCTCCTCCAAAATATTGAGAAAAAAGATTAAAATGGTCGACTCAGAAGGGAGAAAGGTTGACTAATTAAATTTTCAATGGGAGTGCTGATGGGAGGAAACGGCGAGGAAGACCACGTAAATGATGGATAGAAGGATTCGAGGAGAGTATGTATGCCCATGGTCTAAGGGAAGAAAACGTACAGCATTGAAGGGCATGGAATAAAGAAATAAAAGCAATTTTTGGTCGACGGAAACCCATAAAAAAAGTAGAAAAAATGGAGTACCACAAGTATGTTTATGTAAATATTATCGTAATGTATTATATCTACCGATAATAGTAGATACTTTAATCTACCGAATCAAATTTTAGTTTAAATAGAAATGAGTAGAATTTATAAGAGAACTTTGTATTGTACTCCTTCAATAGTTATGATATTAACACTATACACACGTTACACAATATAAACGTAAGAACCACTGTAAGTACCGTGGCCTTAAATTTCGAACCCATTGTGCTCACCTGTATAGGGATTGTAATGAGGATAATGGTCAGTACTGGGGTGGCTAACCCCATCCTTAGCCTCACGAGGATTAAACGACTGGACCAATTACTCCAACATAATGACTAGGCTCCATCAGGCACAGAGGACAATAGCGAAGGTCCTTCCAGGTCTTCAAATGAATGCAGATCCTGGGGGGGGGATATGGTGTATTAATTCGCAGATCAAATATTCATGAACTTCCTCCTTGCTCGCTAACTGGCCTTCCGTCTTCTCCAATCATCAGGTCTTGCTCTCAGCCAGCCTGGAGGTCGCTGTGAGGGGAAGCATAGCTCGACAGGAGAACATCCGAGTTATAAACGAGCAGGAACATAGCTAGGATGACAAACCTGTATAAACAAGCCTCGAATAATGGCGCAACACTTTATATGTTTAAAACTATGTATATATCTTTATATATAAAGTTCATCTTTATATATTATCTTTATTTAGTGTACGTCACTAAACTCCTCCTATAGCCCCTGTGGATGAAATTATTGTGAATACAGAAGGGGGTTCGAGGATGTTTTAGGTTTTTTTATTGTTTGTTGTTCTTAATAACCGCTGTATATTTGATTTACTTTGGATCCGGCTGGCAGGGGATTCGTCTATCACATGATTATGAAATCATATTTCAGTTATATCGTTGAAAATTCGACTGCTTTCCTGTTAGGTTTATACTTTATTACAGAAAACTGCTACGACTTTAGTTTATTTTTTCTCTTAATTAAAACAGTTTTAAGTTTATACTTAACTCATTTTACAGTTTTAACATACTTAACACAACATAGTGTTACGATCAGAGAGAAAGAGAGAGGGGCCGGCTGAAGGGATTACGATAAGCCGGAAGGGATTAAAGAATGTGCGTAGAAACTTCGCGTTCTGTCTAGAGACATCGCGAATTGCGTGGAATGTTCTAGGTGCCACTACCCCGACCAACCGTGCATATATAAAAGGCCAGCTGTTTCGGCCGAGGCAGTGAGTAATAAGGTAGTAATGTTGTGACATTCCGTGTGAGTGACAGTGACAGTGACAGTTAGTGGCCGTGTGATAAGTGTAATAAACTGTGTGTCAGTTTGTCATATTTGGAGAGTTTTACGGTCGGTGGACTTTAATTAACGAACTGTAAGTGTAAGTAATATATATATATATATATATATATATATATATATATATATATATATATATATATATATATATAGGTATATATCTATATATATAACATATAGTAATCTCAAATTTATAACATTGTCGAAAGTCACGGATGGATTCTGAAGGATCTGGAAACCCAACATGGGCTCACCCACCCTCTATAATATGGGGACCCATAATTAGGGGAAATTTGGCTTATGAGTGTGATTTAAAACAATTCATCTCCCTAGGTAATCATTGTTTTCAAAAACAGTACATTACTTAACATGCACTGAACCTGAGACCTTTCAAGGGCTGAAGCAGTACAAGATTTTTTTTATTCTAGAAGTTTCGAACTTGTAAATTATTGAAATGATTTAATTTGTTTGGGAAATTGTGTATTGAAATATTGCAGTCCTGCAGATTATTCGATCTGTATAATTATTAATAAGTTCCAGAACAATTTGATAATTCGATTACACATAATTGGAATACAAAAATGGATGACACTTATTTGTTGCCATTTTTATTTAAAAATATAATTGAAATTTTCAAAATGGGGTCTAGAGCCACTCTATGGGCTCACCCAGCCTCTATAAAGTAAATACCCGTAATTGTTCAGAACTTATGTCTATTAATGTAAATCGTTACATTGATTAAATCGATAAATGTTATTAATAACGGAAATAATAGTAAAAACGTATTGTCGTATAGAGATAATATAAAAGTAAAAATGGTTAAGGTAAGAGAGAGAGAGAGAGAGAGAGAGAGAGAGAGAGAGAGAGAGAGAGAGAGAGGGAGGGAGGGAGGGAGCGAGCGAGAGAGAGAGAGAGTGAGAGAGAGAGAGAGAGAGAGAGAGAGAGAGAGAGAGAGAGAGAGAGAGAGAGAGAGAGAGAGAGAGAGAGAGAGTGGATGAAGTTTGCCTGAATAAATAATCGCTGGGGATGATCAAGTTGGCAATCAATTATTATCAAGCCAGGGAGACAGTTGCGCTATGACCTACTTCTAGATTTCCGCCACATCGATTTCGGCGAAAGTTTTTTAAGTGAAAAACACTTCAATAGCTCTTGAAGGGAGCCACTTTTCTTTTAGTTAAAGTGATTTTCAGTTTATTAAAGTCGACTTTTTTGCTGTCTCGAATTTATGAAGGGTTTCGTGCTTATACCTGAGCTTCTACAAGACACGATCGTGCTAACAGAACTTGAAGAAAATATTTAAATAACACGGAGGGAAATAAGCTTTTTCTAATGGAGTAGAGAATCTATTATCCGCTATTATTCGATTATTATTAATCAGAAGTTCAGATAATCGAAACTATTTTAAAATTAGGAAAATTACAGAACACAACACGTTTGATTAAAAGCAACCTTTATTTTATTGCATAGTACTCAAGGAAGAAAATTAAAAGTTAGTAAAAGTATTTACGATTTTAATTATTAGCCCTAAAATTGCGACTCCCTGGCGTAGTTATTGTAGTTGCTATGTCACCAAATCACAGTTAGAGTCATTGAGGGCCATATTGCTGATCATTTACTTACAAGCCAGTAGATTCATTTAATCAAAGAATTTTAACAAAATATTAGAAAAACAATGATACATATAAGTAACGATTAAATTAAATAGTATTCATGATTCTTACTAAATATATAAATAGTATAAATTACTAAATAAATAAATACCGAATTACCATAAATATAAATATAAATAAATACTGCAAATAGTATTTATTATTCTTGAGAGGAGCGGAGTGGCTCAGTGGCAGAGCACTGAGTTGGCATGCCGGAAATCCTGCTTTAAATCCCGCTGCGGGTGGCTGTTGGGAGCCGGAGATGGATCATGTAGGACCTAAGACCCTCCTGGGGCTTACTCAACCCCAATAAAATATACTAAAAATTGGGTACCCAAGATAAGGGGGAAAAATCAGGAGTGTGACCTAGGACAAGTCACCTCCTTACAGAACCGTTCTCCGTAAACAAGTACAGTTTCTACCATGTGCTGAACCCCAGATCCATTTTTCTTTACCTTGATTAGTGAGATAACTTAAAGATTATTGAAAGTTGTTATGACTTTTGAAATATTGTACCTATCATTTCGATGCACGATTCTTCCAATGCCAGACGGTTAAGTATGCCCCTACAGACTCTCTGTCAAGAGCTCGGACTTATACAGGCAGAATACAATGAAAGACTTGAGAGCAACAGACGTGTACTTGATAGATGGCTATTTCTAAACCCATCGTTAATTGGGCGGAGAAGTTCCAAGGCCGGCCAAGTCAATGGATCGGACTTGGCTGTGGAGTGACATGTTAATAGCCTGTATGCAATGCTGCAATACTTGACGTTGGGAAGTCCTTAGTGTGTATATGCATGTATATGTCTATATAATAAGTAAATGAGGAGAGATTTCAGTAAAGGAACTGAAGATATTGAAGTCACAGAAACAGTTTATGTAATATCGAATAAATAAGACCGGAAAAAATCTGTACCGCTACAACCCACGAATGGTATAGGGTTCAGTACATGGTATAGACAGTAGTGTTTCCACCTACTTATTGCGCTATAAACAATAAACAGTTCCAATTCTATAGAGACTGGGTGAACACAGAAGATAAAGTATTTCGTTTATTTGAAAGGGTGGAAAAGAAATTGCATTAATATACACATGAAGATCTAGAAGCCAAATGGTACTGGTTCTTATGGATTCGCTACATTGTACGTCGATTATCGGAACTAATTTTGTCAGAGGTGGTTCGGATAATAAAAAATTCGGATAATCGAAATTCACTAATCACTTCATATTTTATTCACTAATTAGGTTTACAGTTCTTAGTAAACAAATACGTATTGAAACCTAAGTTAATTTGTATGCTGTTTCCGAGAAATGATCAGGGCCCTCTTATTGACGTTCATGGAAAAAAATCATTTTATTTTTCGTCAAATTTGATTTAAAATAACAATAATTTTAACAATACAGATAAATAACTGGATGATCTGATCAAATTAGTTAAAAATACATTTTAAAAAAACAAAAAACAGTTCCATTAATTGATCGTTGGGATAATCGACGCTCCACTGTATTTCCAAGTGAATGGTGTTGCACCACGGTCAACCACCAATTTGATTACTCCAATTAAGAGTACCCAATTAACAGAGGATAGAAGAGCCCCTGGGATGTCTCTAGATTACAATATTAAAATAAAAATGGCAATAAGAAAGCTCAATCTCCATGCTCTAAATCTATTTATACTTGACTGAATCATCACAGTTCTCACTTATTAAGGTGATTATTCAGTATTACAAAACCATTTGGACTTATGGAACAAAATGTATACTTTGGGGTTCAGCAATACAATTCCATACTTGTGGTGTACGAAACAAGCATAACAACCTCCAATGTCTTTAATAGCGGATTCTCATTCCCTTAAAATTCTTTGAAGGGAGTAAAAAAAAAATCCTTGGCTATTCTGTCCTTTGGAAGATGTGGGCCCGGGAATGTACGATGTCATGCACTCGTTAAAGATCCCTATCCTATTTAAACCTGTATAGGGAAAATTTTGGATTCCAACTGTAGCATCGTCCGATTAGCCATAATTGCTTAAAGTGAAGTTAAATAAATAAACAAAAAATGTTATAAAATCCAAAATTCTAAAAGTATTGTGAATTAATTTCGGAT
Organism: Troilus luridus; assembly: GCA_964056705.1. Taxonomy (NCBI): domain Eukaryota; kingdom Metazoa; phylum Arthropoda; class Insecta; order Hemiptera; family Pentatomidae; genus Troilus; species Troilus luridus. The sequence goes on along the minus strand of OZ057415.1, from coordinate 94,600,084 downwards.
CACATAATACGATATGAATACCCTAATAGTCCAGAATCCATGGTCCATTTTTGTACTTGCTACCACAATTGAGAATTTTCGTACAGGAAATGAGTCGGGCGTCTCATCGAAACGAAGCTATTCACGAAGATTCAGCTGGATACTAATCAAGTGCAAAAATGGACCATAGATCCTGGACTATAAATATATAATGCTTCACAACAAATAAACCATATTTCACAGCATCACCACAAACCTCTAGTTTGTTTTTTTCTTTAATGATATCCTGTTTATTAATAAAGAGATTATAAATAAAATGACCTAAAGGTCTGCTATTTGTTATCAACCATTAATTAAATATCTCAATTCCTCAATTCTACCCCAGATCGAGTACAAAAATAATTCATCGAAATTTCTGGATGTCGAATCCAGTTGTGAATATAATTACTGATACAATAAAACGTAATAATGCTATTATATCGTATAATGAAGATATAATTCTGTAATTGGTTTGGGATGAACATGTACCCTACCTGGGAGAGAGGAGGATTATAAACGATCTAGCCATCAAAGGGAATAACAAGCTGTAGCTGAACCTGGCAGCGAGACAGCGACTTGGGGCTTCCAATTATAAAGATTTCCAAACTGAGAGAGAACTGTATTTGTCAGTAGAGGAAGGAACAAGGCACGGCTGTCAGGTTTTAAACCAGGGAGACATGAAGGTCTTCGTGTAATGGGTTTATGTCCAGGTCGCATGTTTGCTGACCCACGGAGAATTTTCGGTCTCTTCTTGTACTTGTACATAACAGTACATTATTCGGCGTAGGTAATAAATAACAAAAACAAATAGGGTTCACATATTGTCTAGTGGTTAGAATAATAACCTACTGTGCCCCCAAAATCGCGGGTTCGCAGCCCAGCATGTGACCTTAGGATTTTTTAAAGGGAATACAAAATCCTTACTTATGCCGTCCTTCGGAAGGGACGTAAAATGGGTTTACGAGCCTATACTGTATGCCAGGCACTCGTTAAAGGTACTTATTCTGATTATACCTGGATTGGAAAAATTTAGGACTCCGCTTAGCCATATCGGCATAAAGTGACGTTAATTGAATAAACAAAAAATAAAATAAAAAATAGTGTACTTATTACATGTTGCAGGAGATACAATATTTGAAGATCCTATAAAATCTGGAGCAAAGAGCTCTCACAAAATAGTATTAGAAATAGTGTAGTGTGATTATTCAGCTTGTTAGAAAAATCAGGTATGTTAAGTAAAAGCGGGTTTTTTCTACATTTTTCCTGCTATTGTAAAACTTATTTATAAAAGGTAACTGTAATTAATTAAAATCACTGTTCTTTAAACATGTAAAGTTGGTCCGGAACATGTATTCACAATTATACTGCTTGTATATGTAAAATTGCAAATAAAGTTGTTTTTTTTTTTTTTATATTTCATTTTTTTTAATATGAACAGCTTACATTAAACTGTATTATAGTACAAATTAACAAGTACAAAATTCCTTTTTTTTTTTAATTTATCGGGTTTTTTTAGACACTTTTCACAAATTTATGAGACTTTATAAAGTTTTTATCATTCTAACGGTATCTTTAAAAAAAAAAAATATCCTGTACTATTACATCCCATGAAGTAGTACAGACTGTACTGTTTAAAAGACAACTGTTAAGCAAAGAAATTAATAGTCCGAAATCCCGCTCAAACCCTATAAATTAAGGGTACCTTGTTTATAGAACCATGGTGAGCCCCAGAAGGGTCTGTAGATCCCAATGGGTCCATATATGGATTTAGCAGATAAAATAATTTATCTTCCACAGCTAGATTTTTAGCCCAAGACCTTTGGCGCATCAACTCAACGCTCTACATACTGAGTTAAATTGGTCCATTTCTGGTAAGCAACAATTTAAATTTCAGTTGAGTCTTCTTTACAACCAGAGGTGGTCGACTCTATATTATACTGCCAATTAATCTGCCATTGTTTATTTAGTTCATGAATAATCAGGACTTAAAAACATACGATTATACCCTTATAGAACCGAAATAGTAGATCTTATACCAACTGACCAACAGTGACTAGAAAAAAATAGTACGACGCTCATATGACACACTATAGATTTCATATAAGAGAAATTAAAAAAAAAAAAAAACAGTATCCAATAAGATTAAGTTTTCAGTAAAAATGTATTTAGTTCATGAATAATTACATAATACAATAGCAACAAAATAGAGCTGTTAGATCACTCCATAAAAGTTGATCAACTAACTAATAATAATTCGTGGGCATATAGATGCACCATTTTTCTACCGAATCGTTCTTATACCAAACATGTGTCAATTATGTTCTTCATTGGTATACAGTAATAGCGATCCCTTAATCAATGTAATGAACATATATGAAAATAAATTGTTTACTTTCATGAACACTCACTGCTTACCGTTTATTTTGAGCCCTAAAGTAAATATCGTATGAATCAGTTCAGAGCTTATTTTCCATTTTAAAAGCAATGTTTCGCCAAAGCATATCTTCACAAAACGACCGGACGAATCCTTTTATATTGCTCCGTATCTTGGCCCACCTCCAAAACCAGTTAGCTGACCTTGCTGCTGTTTAGGGGAGAAGATTCTTCCCAGGTAGCGGAAGGTTCTGGAATTGTAGCTGGAGTCTCGTTCACGAGTCTTAATATTGCCTCAATTCAACATATTTTCTAATCATTTATAAATAATGTAGATGTAATTAAATAATAAAACTTTCAGGTAAATTAAAAAAAAAAAGTTACGATTGTGAAAAATATTGAATCCGTGCTTTCAACAATAACGTTTTAAGATCTGGTTTTACTTTACCCTTAGCCACATATGGACTCAGATTTCATTTTATTAAAGTTACTAACATTAGTGAAGAGGATGAGATTTTCATTTTATCGCTCACATTTTAGATTAACTGAACTTAAAAATTAGGGTACGGATTGCCTCAGCGGTAGAGCACTGAGTTGCCTAGCCGAAAATCCTGGTTCAAATCCCACTGCAGGCAACACTTTTGTTTAATCTATTAGCAGCCGGAGATGGATCATATAGGATCTAGGACCCTACTGGGGCTCACTCAGCCTCTATAAATTGGGTACCAAAATAAGGGGGGAAATCTGGGCGTTGAACGTTGTTTAAGACAAATCAATTCCCTAGACAACCGTTGTCCTTGAAACAGTACAGTCTCCACCATGTACTGAATCCCAGACCCGTTCTTGGATTATAGTGGTACATGAAGAAGAACTTTAAAATTACTCTTATAGTAAATATTTAAACTTTTTTAGCCACCATAACTAGAAAAATAAAAACAGGAGTAAAATGTTGAAGCTATAGGTAAAAGCCAAATTCAGTATGAACGATAAATTTGATTTTGACAGACCCGTTAAAGTTCAGGTTATTATAATAGGTTATTATAAAGTTTAGGTTTTTATAAAATTATCGCAAGAACTATTAATACATAAAAAAAGAAATTTCATATATAAAAGAAAATATCAAACATATATAAGAAATTTTTGCTGGTATAATCATTACTGGAGAGTGCATTAATAAATAAGAATTAGGTAAAATCTTATGGAAAATTAAATAATGTTAACAATGTTGAAGAATAATGGAAAAGGCTCTTCTTGTAGATTAATATATTGCTGTCTGAAAATTTAGAAAACGATCTTTTGCTAAATCTGAAGTGAGGCTGGATGGTTGCCAATGCCCTCCTCTCTGGTGTTGAATTAATTGAGGTGCAATTGCAGTCTTATAATTTTTAGCTATATAAAATTATAGCTTCTTATAATATAATTATAGCCACGATGAGGACAAAGGGCGAGAGAAGCGAGCAAGGTAGAGGGGGGAAAGCGCGTGGCTTCCCTACGTGTGGCTGGCCAGAGGCGACTTATGGGCAAGTCGTTTTTAAATTGTTCGGCTATATAGTTGATAAATTACTATTATAAAAAATATATAGTAAATATGCATTGATATGATATAAATTGATACACTGTATATATATGATACAATTATATAATATGATAATCATCATCATCATTCGTGGCGCTACAACTCCTGTAGAGCCAAGGCCTCCTGCAGCTTGGTTCGCCAGTCATCTCTTTTGGTTGCCACTGCTCTCCAATTGTGGATTCCCAAGATGGACCTGGCATCCGCCGCCACTCCATCGATCCATCGGAGCCGAGGTCTTCCCACTCTTCTTGTCCCATAAATCCTTTCGTCTAGGACCATATTCGGAATCTGATCCTGGGACATTCTAATTATATGACCTGCCCATCGAAGCCGGCCTACTTTGATTATCCTTAAAATGTCTGGGCTCTTATAGAGTCTTGTTAGCTCAGCGTTCGTCCTTATCCTCCAGATCCCGTTGGTGCAAACTGGGCCATAAATTCTCCTCAAAATTTTCCTCTCGAACCTTAGGAGAGGGGCTTCCTGTGAACTGGGTAATGTCCAGCATTCGGAGGCATAAGTAAGAACTGGTCTTACTAGGGTCTTATACAAATGCACCTTCGTGTTTTGAGAAATAGCACTGCTTCTAAAATGTTTCAGTAACCCGAAATAACATTTATTTGAAGACATAATTCTGCGATGGATTTCTGTTTTTATGTCGTTATCCGTGTTCACCTGCGATCCAAGATACACAAATTCCTTCACCCTTTCAAATTTAAAGCCTCGAGCCATAAAATGCGGAGGTTCATGCACATTCAGTTGTGCGCCTGCATGCATACATTTGGTTTTTGATTCATTAACCTCTAAACTCAATCTAGCTGCTGCTATCTGGAGACTGATAAAAGCATTTTCTAAATCTGTAGGGGTTCTTGCCATAATATCTATGTCATCGGCAAAGGCCAAAATCATAAAAGATCTATTGAATATAGTTCCCCCAATTTGTATTCCAGATTTCCGCACTGCACTTTCGAGGGCCAAATTGAAGAGAAGACATTCGAGGCAATCACCCTGTCTCAATCAGCCTCAGGGCCTCAACCTAATCAGTCGTATCAGCTTCGGTGGTATTCCCATTTCCAGCAGGTAATATGATAATGGGAATACGGAAATCCCTGATAAGTAGACTTTTAACATGGATGATCCCTGTAGGAACTGCAGATCCTCCTCCTTAGGCTTAACCATCCTCTGTAACGTAGGTGAATAGGAGAAAACTTAGCAGTTGAGAGTGATCTCGGAAAAATAACCTCCTTCCACAACCATTATCCTAAAAACAGTATATTATCTACCATGTACTGAAAACAAGCGTATTTTTTTTTTTTTTAGTTCAACACTAAAATAGATGAATAGTTCACCAAAATTAGCTGAAAAAGAAAAATCATTAACTACTCCATTTTAGCTTTGAGATTATAACACGACTTGGAATAATTCACGCTTGTAAAGCTCCAAACATCTGAAGGGTGAAATTTCAGGTGTCATTCAAAGGAAAGTGGAAGATTTAATTCCAAGTTAACAAGACGTATCCTAATCGTTTCGTAGCTAGGAACGCTTTGAAGGCTGGGAAAGCTCTCCTTACAGCACGAATCTCTCCAATAAGCAATGTTTAATTTGACAAAGATTAAAGGCTTCTTATAATATTATGGAATTTCATAACTACTGTATTTAATGACGTGAAAAATAAAACCTAGAGTCCTTTATAACTACTTAATATAAAAATTAAATATTATCTATTTTTAAATAGCTAAATAGTTCTGATATTTGAACAAAAAATATTTATTACAATTTACAGTTGTATTATAATACAACAAGCAACCAGAATGGATGATACATAATATCATAATATGGAGGTAAGTAGTGAAACCACCCTCTGGTAGTACTCGAATAATAAATTCAACTTAGATGGTTACAAGATCATCGTCTTTTCAGACACCTCGGATGATTATCGGGAATCGAAGAGGAAGGCAGGCATTATTCCTATTCAAACCAACTTGGTTTGAATAGGAATAATGTTTGTCATGAAATAATGGATACCAAATCACCAACCATTAGGACCATTATGGTTCTTATGGATAACTTTATTTGTTACTAACTAAGGAGCATTGAGGAATTAGGTTGGCTACGAGGGGAATTTAATAACTTAGTAGACCCCCAAAGCTCTACTCTGTAAGTCCAAGTAGTTCTTATAACAGTAATGAATATGAGTCTTTTGTAATCAATTAGGAGCTCAGAGCTTTTGCAAATGTTGAAGTGGCCTTAAACGACGAGCAGTTTCTTATTGTTTCCATCAAGAAGTTCTGATATTTAAAATCAAATGTTGTACTGGTGTAGAACTTAAAATACCTGTACACAGTAAAAAAAAAAAAAACAATAAAAATATGTGTGTACATAGCCAGAATTATCAAGATGTTGCTATGTACACACAAATCAAGGTCTAATTATAATTTTATACTTGGAGTTAAGAACAAATTCCAAAATGGCCCATAATATCATTTAGGTTGTCCTTCCCCAACATCTGCTCCACAAGATCGTTAGACTTTTTGAAATTGTTGAACGGGTTATCTATATATTTGTATTCTCACTTCTTCTCTAATGTGATTGCTTTCGCCTATAGATATTATGTGATTGTTCACTGTTTTTTTTTCTAGAAAACAGTTAACTAAGCAGATCCGGTCAGGAGTAGGATTTAATCTCAAAACCTCTTCTGTATCGCGTAAGAAAATTTGCATTTTTCGTGATTCTGCTAGTTTTCTGCAAAGTTAAAGATAGTTGAGCAAGATCTCTGATACATTCAACCAGATGGTTCGTCAATCTCTGCTCGCAATTACACTTGCAAATTCACCCCGATGATGGAAGAGAGATTCATCATTGGACGATGAAGGCCCACGACTCGGCTAATGATCATTGAGCAGTTTAATGGCGTCGATAACTCACTCACTCACTCCCCAACCCAACGGGGGAGTTAAACATAAATAAAACTGATATATCGATGTGAGGAGTGGGATAAGGCCGCTCCCTTGATACATCTTAAGCAACGTATCTCACCGAGGGGGTGAACTTATCTCCTTCGTTTCCTTCGAAGTACCTTAATATACCACATTCGAAGGTTTGGGAACCGAACGGTAATGTTGCAATTTAATAATTCAGAGAAAGAAAAACTACAATCTATGAAGGGTATGGTGCAGTATATGGTTGTATCAGTAAATGGTTGAGACTATACAGTAAGAAATCCAATGGTTGTGTAGATAGGTAATTTGATGGAAATCCGCCAGGCATAATCTACCCAAAACTGCACTAATACTCTCTCTTTTTTTTAAATACCACTTCTACGGCTTTATTTATCATATAAATAGTTAAACATAATAGACTGAAAATATATAAAGAAAAAAAATATTTTTTTCATTAAAAAGTATTGTATATTAAAAGTATATAGGTCTTGTTTCATTACGAAAAAGATACATCGTTTCTAGGCCAAATTTTATGCAGAGAGGAGATTTGGCTCAACAACCATCATATTCGTGCTCAACCTAGGTTTTTCTCCCAAACAAAATTATAAACTTTATAATTGTTGGGTGAACCCAAGGATACATGTATTTCTTTCGTTTCATTCAAAAGGTAAAGAAAAACTACATCAATATACTATACGTGAAGGGCTAAAAAGATCTTGCTAGTTACAATTTAGAAATATGAAAGTAAAAATTCATTTTATACTTAAACTAAAGTCTGTTCTTATAGCTATAATTTATATTTCTTTAATTCTTTAATGAAAACCTTTTGAGAAATATTTTATATGCATCCGAAACCTCACTCACTAGTCATACGGTTGTAATGTGATAAAAAGCAACTCCACCAAAAAACTAAAAACAAAACAATCGACGAAAAATAAACCATGCCATTGGATGCAATAACAGAAAGAACTACTGTTTCCATGCTAACGATTGTTCAATAAGGCTATACCTACATTGGATCCGGTGTGATACGATGAGACGTCGCTAGCAAACCAAATGACTGAAATATATCGAGAGTTATAACATTTGGTTCTTTAAATTTATAAAATTAAGATTATTTGTTAATTATTTTATTAATTTAAAGAGCCAAATGTTATAAGTCTCGATATATTTCAGTCATTTGGTTAGCTAGCGACGTCTCATCGTATCACACTGGATCCAATGTAGGTGCAGCCTAAGGCGATTTGCCTAAGATCAATCTCAATTGCCCAGTTTTTCACAGTTAATAGTTCTTCATGGAGGATGGACGAGCTCCACGAGGCTTTCGAATCCCACGAAATAAACAATTGATCTGTGACAGATGGTCTAAAACCTGTTACATTTAGGTTAGTAGCACAGAGTTATCCTTATATTATAAGTATGTATTAAATTAAAATTTATAAAAATAATTATTTTTCTAAAAGGGGATATATTGGTAAAAATCTATTAAGACTTCAAGTAAACTACCATTTTCGGGGTTAATTTGGATCAAAAAAAAAAATAATTAGAAGTTATAGCAATCCCAAATACGAAATTTTAACTTTCGAGATGATTTTGTCGTGATAATAAAAAACTGTATATCCAGCCATTTAATACACTTAATAGTTTTTCTCCTAGAACAAGGAAAATTAGGCAATCGAGTTCTAGACTTGTCAGTTTGAGCACTACACTGTCAGCGAAAAACTCCAAAGATAGAATAAAAGAGGGTCCGCGTCCTTGGTTTAAATCGATCAGCTCATGACAGCTTAGCTCTGGTAGCCATCAGCCCATTCGATCCAGTCAGGCAAGGCCTCGCTCTCAATATATGTATAATCCATCCGACCTCATGAATACATAATATATTGTCTATGCCAACCAGTAGGATGTATACATAGATTAAATAGCTAGAGACATGCATGTTTGTGACGTATATGAGGTCTATGGTTGGCGTGCAGAGTCGTTCCTTTATCTTCTCTGGAACATTCCTTCTTTTTTGAAGCCTTTAACAAAAACTGTTCTTACAATCCATCAAGGTTCTTGATTTCAGTACAGGGTAGTGGATTTTTCATGGATCATGCTCAAATTGTTTCAGGCTTCTCCCCCTAATGGAGATTTTAGTGAATGAGTGAGCTCCAAGAGGGTCTTCAAAAATCGCAGTGTCTATGCTTGATCTGGAGGTTTATCTACATAAATAAAAATGAATCGCCAAATGTGTTGCTAAGCGCAAAACTCGAAAACGACTCGACAAATAATTTTTTCCTTATTTTTGTTAAGGACCAAAGAAGGTTCTTATGGAGAGAAAAAACGTAAAAATGACGAGGGAAATAATGAAAACAACACTTTTCTCGATCCCTTAATAAAAAATCACAATTCAGTGAGGAGGTCTAATGTAGAACAATTACAAATTTTGTTGCATCAGCACAATTAAATAAATACATTGTGAAAACTGCACTGGATCTTATGCCTTCTGGTAATCATAAAGTTGTAATCAGAGCTGGTAAAACTTCTGAGGAGTTTTGTGAGATGTTTCAATGCACCAAAAATCCTATTTTAGGGAAATAGGACAGAACAACGTCTGCCGGGGCAGCTAGTTAACATATGAAATTATGGGTTATTGTAAAAAAAAAATCGTAGAAGTCTGTAACAGCATTAAAGGAAATGTAATTTTATGATACAAAAACGAAAACTAATATTTCGCATTTTATAAGAATAATATTTTCATAAAGCAGGTAATTTCTATTTCCTTTGATATTATTAGTATTGTTGAGTAGAAATTGGAGTTACCCATTGTGTAAGTAGCATAATCACCTACTATGCCCGTTAAAGACTCGTTAAAGACCCCTATCCTAATTATAATTGTGAATAGAATAAATTAATTTAGGACTCCCACCATCGTCCGACTAACCAAAGTGACATAAAATGTCGTTAAACGGTTACTAATTAAGCTTAATAAGATAATAAACTACAATGTCCTTTTATTAAACAACTTGAAACGTACAATTATATTTTAAAATATACTGTTTTCATTCTATTTTAGATTTTTAAAGATAAAATAAATGACCTAATGACAATTTAGTAATTAGGAAAAATGGATGGTTGATGAAAAATACTGCGCAAAAAAAAAAAAATTTGTGCTCTCAAATGTATACAATGACGTTATTATAAGATAGATAGCAATTGGAATTAATTAAGATCGATTGCATAGGAATATCATAGGATCGATAGAGAAGAGGTGAGACAATGTAACTAATGTGGCCATGAAGGAGGCAGCCTAGCCCGCTTCTCCTAATCACTCTAGATTCGTTCCCTTCCATCTTCTATCTTCTATCTCCTAGCCACAACTGAAGAACCTCCGGTCATTATTTCTACCGCCGTCGATCGTTTAGAAGAGGGAAAGAAGAAGAATGTAGAGATCTAATCGGGCATTTTTCTTCATTTCGCAAGAAATAGGGAGTTTAAAGCGACGGTCGAAAGATGGGATCTGGCCGGAGAGATTGAAGGATTTTATAATTTTGGTATTTCTTTAGATTGACATTTACAATACCAGATGAGTGTGAGGTAAGCTCATGGAAACCTGTGTTCGAGTTATTTAATGTCTTCTTTTATTCAATATTTACAGGTTTTCTAGAATCCCAACCGAGATATTCCTTAATCAAACAAAACTGTAAAATTACTTCTAAAACAGATTTTAACAAATTGGATCAATTTAAAAATAAATTAATACATTGGGGGGTTATATATAAGGATTAGTGATAATGTAACCTTCACTAGTTAAGAAAAAAAACCTTTAAAGATATTTAATATTGTTATAATTGATAATCATTATATCGAACTAGTATTACTAAAATGATTTAAGTCACTAAATTGTTGGATTAACGGGGGAATCTATTAGTGAGCTTGGAATAGCATTCGGACACTAAGAAAGATACAAGTGCTTTCTGGCAGACAAGGTCTGAAGCTAGGTTGATACAGTTTTGATGAGTGATATAACTCAAGGGCGAAAAAAAAATGGTTTTTGAATATTTTCACTACAGAAATACAAGATATTGCTTGTTACATTGTAAGGAACAATCTTAAATTTAATTCATTCTTTTTGTTTTGTTAATATTAATTTTTGTTACTTGTTACTACTAGTTGTTTGTTTAATAAATTTTCAGACATTGCAATGTTTAAACACAGATTCTTTCTTATTTACCCAATAGAATACATAATTTCATATTCATACAAGACTTGGTTTTTACTAATGTAAATTTGTAATTTTATCTGAAGAAGTCATGTTATTATTTGTCGTCTTAATTAATTACAAATACGTTCTAAGAATTGCGTTGTATAAGTACAATACATAAATATTTTTTACGTAATATAAGGCGGGAATATTTATTACCAGATATAAATACAGTTTTAAAAAAATATTTTTAAATCCAGCTACATTTTATTAATAGTTTTTGCAGTATTTTCGATTGTAGATACTTCTGGTCACAGGGATAGAGTAGGTATTCTTCGTACCATACCTCGCCTAATGCAAAATAAATGGTACATAAATGTCTACAAGCAATATTTTTCTCTCTAATGAGCTGCCTCCGCATAGTGCAGCAGATTGATATTAGCCCTTAAGCTGTAATAGTATACATAGGTATGGACTCGAGTAATTAAGAACAATATATTAGTATTATGTACCATAAAATTTATTTAAAATATCCGGATATTTTAGCTAATTTGAACTCTATAACACTTTGACTAACTTTAATTTTTTTCTATAAACTCGATTGTTTCATAATATGTCGTTAGTTGATACCATATCTAAAGTTGTACGCATACTTTAGTTTCATATAATTATATGAATCACTGAAACTATTGAAAAACGCATTTATACATCTGAAGTCCCTGTAAGTGACATTCAAATGCATAAATGCGCCCATAGTACCCACAATTAGCTTTCGCTAAACACATATGTGGGTCCATAGAACTTTAAGGGTTAAATTATTTTAATTAAATATAACATACCTTATATAATATAATAAGGTAAAGTAGAGATAAGGAAAAATAGTTTGCATCTTATCTCGTTATTTTAATCTTAATACATTCTAATAATTTAATTAAATAGAACCTGTTTTGTAATACACTATTAGCTAATACAACGTGGGTTTACAGGTACATTAGTTGATTGTTGTTTAGTTGACGAAGGAGATTGCTGCATCTAATCAACTAAAACGCTAATTCTAGCAAGACGTGCATCCTCCTAATGGGAGCTGCCCTTGCGAACAATATCCTGTTTGTTACTAAAGGATCATTACAGATAATATGCCGTTAATTTCTACTAACATCACTTCAGCGAATATTGTTGGGTCCTTTCGTATGAAATGTGCGTTTTCAAAGGAAAGATTATTTACTAAAATAACTTTATGAAATCAAAACATTTATCCTAAGTTTCTACAATTTTGTTTCCAACATGTTATCAATTTTTCAATCCCAGAACTGAAAAAAACCAGGAACTTGTAGTGATATAAATTCTGAATATGCTCTTTTAGCGTGAAAATCGTTTTCTAAAATTTTACCCTTAAGGAAGTTATCCAAATTTCTGAACAGATGGAAAACGGATGGGTTAAGTCTGGCTCATAAGTTGGTTGTGGGAGAACTTCGTAATCCAGCTCGTTTAGTTTTTTCATTGTCTGTCGCGAAACATGAGGTCTTGTCGTGTAAGGGTACAGGTCCTTTAAGACAAACCAATTCATTGATAAATTTTGTTGCATTAAGTCAATATCCTTGCAGTACCATGTGGATGTGATGGTTTCACCTCTGAGTAGAAAGGAGAAATGAATCGTTCCTTCCATTGTCCACCACACTGAAAATGTTTTGGGTCCGAATTTGGTTCTTGCTAGGGTGAATGGTCTGTTCGTTACAAAACCATTCTCCGAAAGCTGTGGTAATGTTTCTTGCAGCTTGGGTTACCTAATGTCCAAGTTAGAACTCATAATAAACAATTAACGGAAATGACGAGTTACTATGGTAATATTTGATGCCATACTAAACAACGGTCGATCAATTGTAGTGATAGCAATAAACAGAAGTCCACTTTGAATTTTAGAAATAACAAAAAAGGGCATTTCATATGAAAACGATGAAATGGTTTATTTCAAATCTAATATTTCTCTACATTGATACAACCAATGACCACGACTGTCATGCCTGAGAAAAATAGGAGGAGATTAAAAAGAACATGGATGAGGGATTTCTTTTGTTTTAATTTCCTTTCTAAGAACTCCCTTATTTAGAGAATTGTTTAAAACACACGACATTTTATACAACTGTAGACCACGAGCTTTAACAATTAGTTATTTTCAATATATGCAATAATTATTGTAATTATGTAATTACAAGTATATGCAATAATCGGTTAGCTATACAAATAATTACTTCCTTAATTAATAATTTACCTCATATTACATGAAATAATCTATAATAATATTAAAAAGTGAACATATTAGATTTAAATATTAGATTTCCAATATTGAATCCTTGGACGACCTTTCATCAGATCATAGTCCAGTCCTCCTTTTCTTGCACTCAAGTTTCGCTCCCAAGCCTCCCCCTCCCACACTGATTACAGGACGTCCCAACTGGGACGATTTTTGTTATGACTATGAGGACAAACTGGGCTTAAAAATTTCACTTAAGACAAAACAAGACATTGATACAGCCATAGAAAAACTTACAACTTCAATCAGAAGCAGTTTACACGATAACATCACAAATCATACAATTAATAACTATCAACAGACTGGTTTGCCACAGCATATTCGAATCTTATTAAAAGAAAAACACAAAGCAGGATCGAAGTTGCATAGAACTCGATATCCAGCAGATAAAACTATCTATACAAAACTAACTAACAAACTAAAAGCAGAAATCAAGAAGTTCAAAATTCAAAATTTAATTACCTGGACTGAAAATATTACAACCACCGAACAAACATTATGGATGACCACCAAAAAACTCCTAAAGTTCAAAGAATTTAATCATGCACTCCTTACTGAATCAAATAACTGGACAAGATCTGATGGAGAAAAATCACAGTTATTTGGTCAACACCTTTCCAAAATATTTCATCCACATCCTGATATGAAGAAGCGTTAGACGTTCCCCTCCAAATGTCCCTTTCACCCAAAGCATTCCATCCTACAGTAATATCCCACATTATTCACAGATTAACTTCCCGCAAAGCTCCTGGGCACGACCTCATCACAATTCATACCTTAAAACACCTTCCTAGAAAAGCCATTATATTCCTTACCTACATTTATAATGCTGTACTCCGCTCCACATATTTTCCTGACCTCTGGAAATTATCCATGTTAAAAATGATACCCAAACCTAAAAAAAAGACCAGAATACCCTTCCTCTTACCGTCCTATCTTTCTTCTACCTTGCATGGCTAAAATCCTAGAAAAACTCATCCTCAAACGATTGTCCACCATCTTTGTTGCAAATCACATAGTACCAGATCACCAGTTTGGATTCCAAGCATCCCACTCCACTATTCAGCAATGTCATCGTGTGGTGGATGTAGTCTCCTCTGCTTTAGAACGTGGATCATATTGCTCGGGCGTCTTTCTTGACGTGGAACAGGCTTTTGACCGAGTCTGGCATCCGGGCTTGCTCTACAAACTCCGTAAATTCCTACCCCATACATACTTTCTCATCCTTCAATCCTACCTCACAAATAGAACTTTCCAAGTAAACCATGATGCTGTCCTTTCACCCCTCTTCTCCCAATCTGCTGGTGTTCCTCAAGGTAGTATCCTTGGCCCAATCCTTTATACAGTTTATACAGCTAACATCCCAAATCATCCTAATACTATCCTTACCACGTATGCTGATGATACATGTGTATTATCAGTCAACACCAATCCAGTTATTGCATTCCAAAGCCTCCAATCCCATATCACTGATCTTGAAGAAAGGTGTCAAAACTGGAGAATTAAAATAAATCTCAAAAATCGCATCAAATCACTTTTACCTTACGACGTAAACCAATGACTTCCTGCCCTTCAATATCCTTTAATAATATCCCACTGGTGCCTGTAGAACAGATCCGATACTTAGGGTTGCATCTCGACAAACCATTAACCTGGAATCCTCATACTAGACTGAAAAGACAAGAAACCGTCCGACGTTTCAGGCTACTTACACACTTACTAGAAAAAAGCTCTAACCTCCCAATTAACTACAAAAGACTCATCTACATGACCATCTTACGACCTATTTGGACTTACGGAGTAGAGCTTTGGGGCTCCACTAAGCCTTCGAATTCCTCTCGTATCCAATCCCTACAATCCAAAATCCTTCGTAAAATCCTCAACGCTCCTTATTTTGTTAAGAATAAAGTCATCCATAACGACCTCAATGTCCCATTTGTTGCTGATTTGGCCCGAACCCGCTATCTATCCTTTCATAACAAACTTCATTCCCACTCAAACCCTCTAGTTTCAAACCTAGCTTCCTCTTCGATTTCCGATAATCCTCCGAGGCTTCTGAAAAGAAGATGGCCACGTGACCTTCTTAGTTGGACTAGTGATTTGAGTACTACCAGTGGGTAGTTTCTCTACTTGCCATTAACTCATGTCATTATGTATCACATAGCCTATTTACTTGATGTATTATTGTAATACAGTTGTAAATATCAATAAATACATTTTTTTTTTAAATAGTAGATTTCTCGTTTAAATTGTAATATATTTGATGTTGTTTATTTAAAATTTTGTTAATCACTCCTACGAGCCAGTTGGTTCATTAGTATTATAACCACCACTCGAAGCTTATATCGACTGCTATAGCATACAGATTAAGCCCAGGATAGCCCATTGTCTTCTTCTGTTCCCACCGGGACGCTCATATGTGCTGTTCCCACTAAAGACCACTTAGGGGGGAGCTGGAGGGAATAAAGATGGAGATGATGATCGATGACATTACGCGGTCGTGATCCACTTGGCCGATTAGCTTCCGATGATTGGAGTTAGGTCCTGTACCTTGAAATGGGCGAGCGAGATCGTGTGGACTTTATACGTCGGATGGAATTATAATTTAAATTAATTTATTATTATTTAAATATATTTATTATAATCCGAATTTATTTCGAATCTACCAAGCTTGTAAGTTAGGTAAAATGAAGTATGAAGGTTCCCTAAATATTAATTTTTATTTATATAATTATGTAAGTTTCACCCCCAAACTTTTGACCTGAAGAAGACCAGAAATGTGGGTCAAAACGTCGGTATCCATTGGCTCGTCTCATGTGGAATGTCTCTTTTTATTATTTTTATAATGCAAAGAAGAAAAGGACTTCTGCTGTTTAATATGTTTATGCTTAAATATCGTAATGACCTGTTATTAATCCTCTATTTTTAATTTATCATAATTTATTTACTACCACTACAATTAAATGAACATGGTTTAGTATGCCATCAAAAATGAATATGGAATCACGTGATTTTCCTGTAATTTTTTGCACGACTAAAACTTGGACACTCGGCAACCCAAGGTGAAAGAAACAATGCCAACGTCAAATTTGCACCCAAAACGTTTCCGTGTAGTGGTCAACGGCAGGAACAATTCATTTGTCCTTTCTACCCAGAAGTGAAACCATCTCATCTACGACGTAATGCAAGTAATTGACACTATCCAATAAACAACAAAATATTTCTTAATGGTTTATATAGATAAACTGGTATTTTTTCAACATCCTTAAAGTGTACCATAAGTACGTTCAAATCCCCTGTGTTGTAGAGATTTATTCTAAAAAAGGTTATGTATTTAAACAGTTTTAGCCATTTTATTTTTACATTGTTTTATTTGTATTCTATCTAATATATGTATTCTATCTATTCTATGTATTCTATCTATTCTATACATTCTATCTATGTAAACGTAAAACATATACTAATTAAAGGAAATAGTCTTTCTGTCACGATTAATCTAAACGATTAACGAGTGTAAAAGTTTTACTGGAAGCCTGGGTTGAGTTAAGGGCACCCACTTAGCCTTGAAATCGAATAAATTTTTAACGAAGCGAAAGGTTCATTATTGGATTGGGCTCAATTAGTCAGCGCAAATTCACCGTTTTCCCTCCTCGCAATTTTTCCACCGCCAAGCTCACACTAGCTTTTTACCTCCAAGTGATTCAAAATATGCCGTAGGAACACATAATTCGAATATAATAACGCAATATTGAGTATTTTATATAAATAAATAAAATATTTTAAGATAATCTTGACAATTATTTTATGTAGCTAGCAAAATTCATAAGTGTAGCACAAGAGTACTGGTTCATGATTGTGCATTTCGTTTGTTAAATTAAAATAATGGAATAAATAAAAAGAACATATTTTTTTCGAATGCTGTATATTAATTATGTTCAGGTATGCTATATGGCTTAACGGGAAAATATAGAAATAATATTCATTTCAAATTAAATTCAATTTTTTAAAAAATTATTTTATTGAATTGTACAACTGTAATATATACACCTAGTACAAGGGCTAAATCAACTAACTAGATACATGAAAGAAGATGTAGAGGCAGTACCCACTGGCAGGACTCTAATATCATTTCTATTATAGAAGGTCCCGAGGCCATCTTCTCTTCAGACGCCTAGGAGAATTGTCCGGTATGGAATTGGATGCAAGGATGGAAACTAGTGGGTTTGGGTGGGGCTGAAGTTTATTATGGAATGATAGGTATCTGAAATGGGCTAAATCGGTAACATATTGGAATGTTAAGGTCTTTATGGATGGTTTTATTTGTGACAAAATAAGGAGCGTTTAGGATTTTGTGAAGGATTTTGGATTGCAAGGATTGAATAGGAGGAATTTGATGGTTTGGTGGAGCCCCATAGAAATTCAAAGTTAATAATCAAAATAAATCGGCCAATAATAGTAATAATTGTATTCAACTCAACTAATAAACAACAACAAATAACAAAAAAAGAATATAGATGGATTTTGGATTGCAAGGATTGATTAGGAGGAATTTGATGGTTTCGTGGAGCCCCATAGAAATTCAAAATTAATAATCAAAATAAATCGGCCAATAACAGTAATAATTGTATTCAACTCAACTAATAAACAATACAAACAAACAAAAAAAAAATAATATCGATGGTTTTAATTAATAATCATCCCACTAAATCTTAAAAAAGTTTATCATAAATTTATTTTGAGCGGTACATAACATTAATATAGAACGAAATTAACAGCACAGTCAAATATAAAAAATGTTTAATAATTACATTACAGTAGGTACTTAACATTTTAGTAGAGGCACCATGATATTTTTATATAAATTGAAGTTCTGTTTGGTAATTACTTTGAACTCCTCTAGTGGGCCTATTAAAGTATGTGCAATCACTTAGTTCTGTTTAGAGGCATTGAGCATGGTGTATGTAAATTAAATAATAAAATATTTATAAATTAACTGATTGAGCTCGACAAAAAGTAGTTCTTTGATCTGTTGCTAGGCAACGCCGAGAAAATCAGATTGACCTTCAAAAATATAGATCTTTATCCTAAGCTCCCAATTTTTACTACAGATTTCTATATTAGGTTATTCATTGTAATATTTTGTATATATTTGTTTTAATATAACAGTATATTAAAATTTTATGAATCACCATTGGTCTTGGAACAAAATAATAGCCAAAAGGAGTGAAGCGTTGGTGGAGTAGAATACATTATATAAAACACAAATCGATGAACTTCAAAAATACATTAGTTTTTTAATTAATTTATTAAGTAATCAATATATATATTGATAAATTTAGTTTATTTTTTATATATAAAATTAATAATATTCAAAGGGGGTAAGCAATGAGCGGTTGGTTTATTTGGTATGCCGAGTTTGACACTGCTTTACCCAGTATTCCGACGCCATTCCGATCTGCCTAACTTTTCCGATCCTTCAGAATCTAAATGCTTCAGTATATCCTTAATATTGGGTTATGACATATGAAATGCCAGTGAAGGTGTAAATTTAAATTATTAGCAAAAAAATTAATTGATTAAAAAAATACTTTTATTAATCAAAATAGGATCCTTCACTTTCAATACACTTCTCCCAACGTGGAACAAGCATTTCTATCCCCGCTCTGTAGAAATTAGGTGTCAATGCAGAAGCAAAGTCTCGGAAGGCCGATTTCAGGGCATTTTCGTTGTCAATTTTTCTATTTCTTAAAAAATTATCCAAACAACGGAAAAAGTAAAAATCAGTTGGAGAAAGGTCCGGAGAATATGGTGGGGGAGGAAGGTACTCCTCATTTCTGTTTCGCAACAGAAGTGAGGAGCACGATTCCAATCGGGTGTTACAAAGGTGCTTGTTTCCAGCTCTCCGGTATCTGGAAAATTCAGCTCACGCTGCCTCTAAAAAGTGGGTACCCATAGCTAGGGGGAAACTGTCAGGAGCGCGTGTTCTCTGCAAAACATCTCCTAGCACTCCTTTTAGAATCATTGCGTTTCTTACAATGTACTAAACCCAATACCCTTTACGAGTTATAGTCGTATAGATTTTTTAGAAAGTTATACGTCATATAACGGCATTAAAAGGAATAAAAAATAATAAAGTGCCAGGACCAGGAAATGTCCATCGAAGTGGTTAAACAGGAGATATTATAACCATACATAAGAAAGAAAGAGAAAAGGATCCTACAAATTATGGGGGCATAACCGTTACAAGCAGTCTAAGCCGCCTATACGGTCGTGTATTCAAAAAATAGATAGGAGGATGAGTTAAAAGAGAAAATTCCTGAGGAGCAAGCAGGATTCAGATCGGACAAGTCCTTTAAAGATCATATTTTCACTATTCCCCAGTTACTGTAAAAACGGTTGGGATACAACCACGAGCTACATTTAGCCTTTATTGACTTGCAGAACCCATATGACACAGTACCCCTTATTAAACTTAATTATTGTTTAGGTGCAAAAGCGAGAGTAAAAATAGGAAATAGTGTATCCACGTCGTTCTTCATCACTAAAGGGTTGAAAGAGATTTGCTGCCTATCACCAACGCTCTTTAACAAGTTCATTGATCAAGCACTCAAGAATTGGAAGGAAAAATTGCAGGAGTGAAGATTGGGGATGACTTTTTATTCACCTTGCAATTTGCAGATGACCAGGTAATCATAGCATCATAAGAATTGGACCTGCAATGTATGCTTAGGATGCTCCTAGAGGAGTATTCTAAATGGGGTCTGGTCATAAATCACGGGAAAACGGAGTACATTTCCTTTAATTCTCATTGCACGTCATTGTCGATTGAAGATTGGACTCTAGCTCGCTGCAAGGAATTCAAGTACTTAGGTGTCTATATCAATGAGAAACTCGGCAAGGATAAAGAAATGAAGATATCCCCTGGAAGGAAAATTATTAGGATCCTCAACTCAGTCCGTTGGAATAAAGAGGTCTCGTTAGAAATGAAAAAGGAAAATATACAATTATTTTCTTCTGGGGAAAACCCTTCATGGGGTCGAAACATGGATAGTGACAAGATGCCCATAAACTGTTTGCTCTTGAGATCGACTTTTTAAGATGTAGCTGCGGCATCTCAAAGCTCCATCACATACCCAATAGTGTTATAAGAGAAACTATAGGGAGTAGAAAAATATATTATACGAAATAGAAACCAGGAGGCTTCAATGGTTTGGCCACCTGATGAGAATGAACGACAATAGATGGCTAAAGAAACTCTTCCTCTATAAACCAAATAATAGAAGAAAGAGAGGAAGACATGGATGGAGGATGTAAGAGGGCTGCGAGAGGGAGAAGAAGAATGGGCCGATAGTAAAAGATTTTGGGTATCGGGATACATTATTTGTAAAAAACCCGAATAAATAAAATAATATATTATATTACTTTTATTACATAGCTTACGATTAATTAAATCTCAGTATAGAGTAAATTTTAGTTTATTTTAATGTAATACACTTTTTATTAGGGGTCCTCACGATCCTCTCTTTCGCTAAGCATGGTATGTCGTGACATTGCGCTATTCGTTGAGTTCAATAGCAATAGCCAGCAGTAGAAAATAGTCTACTACATCTCGCTAAACAATTTTATACCTGATTGTATCTATTTGTGGGGGCGACCTGTGGTCTAGTGGTTAGCGTAACAAACTACTAAACCCATAGATCGCGGGTTCCTAGTCCGGCAGGTGGGCCTAGGATTTTTTAAAGGGAGTAAAAAATCCTTAGTTACGCCGTCCATCGGAAGGGACGTTAAACGGGGGTCCCGAGCCTGTACGATGTCAGGTACTCGTTAAAAATCCCTATCCTAATTAAACCTGGAGAGGCAAAATTTAGAGCTCCCACTGTAGCATCGTCCGATTAGCCATACCAGCATAAAGTGACGTTAAATGAAAAAACAAACAACGTACCTATTTGTGGAGTCCATCTTGCAAGTGGTCGCCATATTGATTTGTCAAGTAGGCTTCCAAAGGCATTAGGCATTTGTTTAAGAAGCTGGGTATTTGTTTACATAATTCAACAAAGTTAAAAAGTATTATTTAAAGGAATAGGATAGAAAGAAAATAAGAAAAAAATATGCCTCATCCTAAACTTCATTAAATTACAATCTTCGCGTTCTAATAAACAGTCATACACCAAACTTCCACATATAATACTTAACCAAACCAAACTTAAACATATAATTCCCCACTTATTTAACCCATTCTGAGTCAAATAAGTACGTGAAAAATAACCAAATAGTAAGATAAAGTTTTATGTTAGCTGAAGTATCTGTAAAACTAAGTAAAAAACGTAATTAATTAAGTACAGGAGATTAACTAATTATTAAACGTTTCCCCAACTATGACAACACCAGAAAACACACCACAAAATGGTTCTAGTTCCGCAGTTTGCCAGCTTGGTGGTGGAGGTAGTTAAGACAACGTCACTACAAGTGGCGTCACGTTACATCATTTCTACGTCACTTTATTATACGTTTTTAATATATAAAATTAGAATGGTTAGAAAAAATTGGCTTGAAAATATACCTCAATTTAACAAAGTGATAGCTTATTTGAGAATGACTGACATAGCCAGTAATGGGTAATTCGAGATAGTTATTTCAGGTGGCATATTTCCTGAATAATGAGAAGGCTAATACAATCTTCATTATATGTAGAGGGACAGGAAATTATGACAGATTCTAATACCAAAATAAGTAGATATTTGAGAGTTAAATATCCTAAGTTGTTGTTTTTTTAAAAACTTATTTATTGGTAAGAAACAGTGGGTGATACCGCCGATAAACTACAATACTGTTGATATGTAGAAATAACGTAACATGACGCCACTTGATCGGACATTAACTACCCTTACATCCAAGCTGACAACCTGTGGATCAATTACCAAAAGATGCATATCAATGAAGTAGTACATCTCAACTATAGAAACAGACACTTCAATCAGATACAGCATCCTAACTACAAGACGTTCAAACAAATACTCTCAGATTTAGAGTGATATTAGAGATTGGTTTAGTAAAACAAAGTTACACTATATTACTACAGAAAGCGCCACTGTATCTATATAGCAAGTTAGAACTTACAATCGGCTTCTGTTAATCCTAAACCGTGCTTTACCAAGACATATTTAAGAAAATAACATTGTGATTATTATCATAAGTTGCTTATTGTAGTGTTGGCTTAAGCAATATTCGTTTTTTTAGAAATAATTAATAAAAAAATTGAATTCAGTGACAGTTTGACAAAATAATCCTAAAATTAATTTAAGTTATTTTGTGTGTTATATTTTAAATATCATATTCCACGCCAGAAACGGTATAAAAGCTGTTAAATAAAGATAAAAAGTTAATTTCCAGACAGCTAAAGTCAATTGCTTTCTTTTCATTTAGCCTTAAGGGTAATGAAGTTATTTCCATTCCTTCATAAATAATTAACGCTCGATAAAAACCTTTTACTCCCCTCATAAAAAATAACATCTCTATCCTTTCGTTTTTCAAATTATCTCTCCCATCTTGTTTCATCAATCGTGAACTAAGCCCTGGAGGAAGACTGTTAATTCAGTGAAATGTTTTCTCCCTTTCTGAATTGTGTATATATAGGTTAGCCTCTTTTTTTTTTAAAGTTTAACCTACACATTATTATAATTTTGCGAATTGCTACTATCGTATAAAAGCAAAGTCTGGTAACCTACAAGATAAATCTCAATTTATTTAGTGTAAATATTTATGTACTTAGATTTCACTACAATAGTATACTTATGGATTTCTTTTTGTTTTTTTATACCTATTTCAGGGATCAATATTACAAATTTGTAATACATAATGATATCATACACAAGGATGATTATTATCCTCATCATAGTTCGGTATAATAAGCATTTAAGCACATAAAACAAAGAGAAATCATGTTTAGAGATTTAGATATGAATCAAAATATTATTTATGATAATATATATAAATTATCAGACAGGGGTAATTTTTTTAACATTCATATATATTTGAAAACTAAAAATAAAATATATATAAAAAAAACTGGGCGACTACAATCCGTGAACGGGTTTGGGGTTCTGTACATGGTAGATACTGTACTGTTTCATGGACAACGGTTCTGCATGGAGGTGACTTGTCCTAGGTCACGCTCATCCGCCTGATGTTTCCCCGTTATTTTGGTTACCCTATTTAATAATATTTTATAGAGGCTGGGTGAGCCCAGGATGATCCTAGATCTCATATGATGCACCGACTGCAAACAGACTAAATGAAAGTCTTGCCCGAAGAGGGATTTTAATCAGTATTTCCGGCATGGCAACTCTACCACTGAGCCACTCCGCTCCCTAATCAAAAATATATACTTAATATAATAAATTATAGCAGTAGCGACAAAGTGATAGAACATACCAACTAAAAGAATTTTCATATATTTAAATACGGCTGTATGGAATATATCAATGCCATCCAAATAAGGAAAAAAAAAACCATTTAATAGAGAAACTATTTATTTTCAACAATGGCTTTATCAGATAATTTTTTTAAATATTACTCAATTTATTCATTACCTATCGTTACAATTTTAAAATGTCTACCCTTATATATTTGCTACCACTTTAAAAAAAAATAAAATTTATAAAAAATTATGAAAGTGATAAGTTGATCCTTGAAGCGCGTACGAAGCTAAGGATTGCCCGCCAAAGGCTGATAACCTTTAAAAAGTTGACACGCTCAATTGCAGTGTTATGATTAGAAATATTATTATCGCTGCTATGGTAACCACAGTTATTAGGATAATTGTAGAAAGAAGAAAAATGTTGCTACAATTGGTATGCGGAAAAAGAAAATCAACAAAAAACCAGTAATTTCGCGCTAGGCATAAATTATGGTTTCATTGGCTTGAAGTAAAGAGCGATCGGTTGGCTTTAACACGTCTCCACTGGCCTTGTTTAAATCTCTACGTGTTTTTGAAAATCCTATTCGAGCACGCAACCAGCTCATAAATATGATGGATTTTTTAAAATGTTACAGTCATAATAATATCTACCTCTCGTTGGCGTTATCGGCACCAAAGCCAATTTTGTAAAATCAGGCTTGTCTATTT
Source organism: Troilus luridus (assembly GCA_964056705.1). Lineage (NCBI taxonomy): Eukaryota > Metazoa > Arthropoda > Insecta > Hemiptera > Pentatomidae > Troilus > Troilus luridus. Next base: position 94,575,562 of record OZ057415.1, on the reverse strand, counting down.
TACTTTATTTCACAGCTAAGACCTCAAAAGGTGATGTATTTAACAACAATGCTTGCAGGTTTTGAATTTCTATTAATTGACAAATTTTAATTAAATAAAAATTCTGATAACGGAGATATTTTTTTATTCTTAAACCTATTCGTCCTTCGATTAGAATAAAGGTGAAAACAATTATTTTTATTGATAGTTCAGATTCTAAATACTCATGATCGCAATACTTTACCATATATCTCATATAAAGATAAATAGAAGTAAAAATAATATAAGACGAGATATGGAGAAGATGGAGTCTAAAAACACCTCAAGGTTCTGCGTCGCCAACAGATAGAAATAAAAATTATCTAGTTGAGTAAGTTTGATTAAACTGAAATGATAAAAAGGCTGCCAAAAACACTACCCACGCAAACACTAAAGCTCCTGACATTTCCTTCCAAATGGCTTCTGATATCACTTCTGGAATCCAGAAGAGGAAATGAGCTTCTTCTCAGAAGGAACAGTATTACTGCTTCTTTCCAATTAAAGTCCTTTTTAAGATTTAATGAAGATCATTTTGACCCGGTTCATGGCCACGCCTCACTCTGATATCAACCATGAAGTCACCAAGAAATTCACAAAGGATTTGAGAATAAAATAATAGGGCTTACCGAACCCGAAGGTTCGATACCGATACCACTAATTCCCGCTTACAAATATACGTCCACGGACTACTATCCAAACTCAATCCGCCAGATCACTAAAGATCTGATCTGATCTATCATCAGATAACGCAATCCTCTCACCTACCCCTCAACGTTTCAGTCACTTACACATTAACTTTTTTGTTCGTAACTAATTTCTACCATTTCAAAAGCCCACCTTAATCTTTAATGAGCTATCACTTCATTAATATCACACGGATCTCATTCTATTTTGATCTGATTATTCTACGCTATACCTTGTTATCGAATTAAAACGCTGTTATTACTTAACAGTTACTGTCTTTTATTACATAACTGTCTTTTTCCTTAAGATTGTGAAGTCATTTTTTTCCTTTTGAAGAAGACCAGTGCCACTGAAACCCTTCAAGGATCATTGGCCTATTACTTTATTAATGACGATTGATATCGATACATAATAGTGATACTCATTATATAATCATGGCTTCTATTTCCAGTATACTTTCGCTGATGGTGCCTTTCGCAATGGAGGAGAAGACCAAAACAATATCTTAATATTCCGCTCGGATACGACCGTACGCCACCTCCTATTTTCTTCGTAGCTCTTGGGCGGTTTGTATTCAGATCAGGTTGCTAGGTTATGACTTACTGTTTCCGCTTCGTTCAAGTGCGTAGTTTGGTCCGACTCTCCGCTACGGGGCAAAAATAAATAGATGTTTGTCCGAGGCATCTCCTTCCCACAGCAGTCTTTCTCAACCTCATCGTCTTCCTTCTGTGAACATCTGAAATTCCTCTTCTAACAATACCCAGAAAGATCATAGCTCAATTCTAATTTAGTTGCTTCCTTAACAATATTTAACCAGAGGAGCCAAAATATGAAATTTGTGCGATCCTATGTACATGATAAATTTAAAAATATAAATGTATATCTGTACATATATAACATTCTTATCTCTTTCAAAGGTCAAAAATCCCGAAAAATCTCTAGACATTTTAAATTAAGTGTGTACAATAAATCCGGTTCTGATATACGACCCTCACCGGCACCCTTGAAAGGAAAATCCTCCGTACGTACCCGGAGAGGTATAGGAAGCAATCCGTCAGGACGCCTCTACAAAATTATGAATGCTACAATATAGTCCATATATTTAATACTTTGAAAATAGTCTTTGTTTGTTTTTCAAACGAAAAACATGAAATTTAAATCAGTTATTTGAGTAGGCAGTTCTGGAATTTCATCATCTACAAAACGAAAGTGTGACATTATATTACTGATTTTAAAATTCCTTGGGATTATCTTTACAAAAGGTCTAACAGTTTTTAATAATTGCTTGGTTATATTTCCAATTAAATACTCTGACAGGGCACAATTTCAAATAAGGACTTTTTTCTTTCTTTTTTATTTTTTTATTTACCCAAAGGTAACATAAGAAGTTCAGATTGTATATATAACGGTTATAATGTAGTTTATACTGTGATTATGTATTAATCAAATCTTAGAGGTTGAGAAAAAAAGAAGAAAAAAATCATAGTTTTTGTGATGAATCTGAAATCACACGGGCACATAAATTTGCTTTATAGCATCTAATACTGTAGTAATATTGGTATCTGATCCAAAGAATTTTAAGTGATTTTTAAATTGTTTGTTGTAATACGTGGTTATAAATATTTCATGAGGAGTAGTGACCTATGTATGCAATAAAAAACTGTACCACTACAACCCGTGAACGGGTCCGGCGTTCAGTACATGGTAGGGACTGTACTGTTTCATGGTCAACGGTTCTGCAAGGAGGTGACTTGTTAGGACCTAGGGGTCATGCTCAACTGCCAGATTCCCCCCCCCCTATTTTAGGTTCCCTATTTTTATAATATTTTATAGAAGCTGGGTGAGCCCCAGGAGGGTCCTAGATCCTCTTAGATAAAGAAGTTACATTCCAAATCGCAGCCTAGACCGAAGAAAAAAAAACTACAAATATGTATATAAAAACCTTCATCGAAAAATGAGGTTTACTAAAACTAAAATAAAATAAAACCTTCCCACGACTTATATATCCCTTAGAATCTACCTTGCAGAGTAGAAGAGATCGTTTAAAATTCAACTTTATTTATTTATCAACCCCAAAACTTCCATAGGGCTAAGAAAAAAAAAACAAAAACTAGTTGGCAGAATATACATTACTTATGTTAAATATCAGGAAATAAATGTAAAATACGAAAAGATAAAAAAATATTTATATTCTCCATTTGTAGGTAGTATTTATTTGTATTTTATTTAACAATTTTGTATTTAAATTTATTAATTCTAAAAGTAATATAAAATTTATGTATTTATTTAAAGGTTAAGTGTATTCAACAAATTGCTATACATATTCGCTATATCCATTTTAAATGTTTCATATATAGAGCGAGAAATCGAGACATCATTTCCTAGAGTCTTTACGAGCAACCCGAAAGGAAATACTATGAAAGACATCTCTTTGACCTAGAAAAAAAAAAAAATGAAAAAAAAAAAGGATGATGAGAAGAGTTTCTTTTTAAGGAGTAGACTTTTCCTCTATGGAAAGAGCACATCAAAACAAGAGACTATTCTAATATCAGCTTTATATTTACAACAGTAATAATAATAATAATTTTTATTATTGTTATCATAAAACCAAAAATAACTGTTATATAAAAAAATGTTAATGTTAATGTAGTTCTAACAAATGACTCGACTACATTCTCAGACCATATGGACTTATCTGGTAAAATAGGGGGTGCATTTAGAGTTCTTGGTGAGGCATGCCTTCACAGAGTCTGGCTGTTTCTCTGTCCAACGCCATCTTTACTACCACCGCCGATCATCCTCCCAAAAGTGTGTCCTTTTACTAATGTTTATTTTTAACAAACGAATTTACTTCACTAACGCACATTTCTTTTAAAACAAACCAGTTTATATGCTACTTTCATGAAATATCCCGTTTATAATGTCTTTTGAGTCTGCATAACAAGGTCACATAATTGTAACAAAAATATTTGATGAGATTTACCTTAATACTCATTACAGCTGATTAACAACACCTCTGTAGCGCATTACTGACTAAATGAAAAGAAAACAACGTTATGTCGGATAAAAAATAAAATGGAGTATTTTATAGTTATAGCCCTCCTACAAAAGATGAATGTCACAACTATGAATTTTTATTACAAATGGATAAAAAAAAGTTGTGTGATGAGGGCAATGAACAGCGCAGATTATGGATAAGATTTAACATAATTATTATTTTAATTCGTATCGTCTAAACATGTTATTGAAATAATATATACTTAAAATATGCATTACCACTGCAGCGCATGAAAGAAGGTTCTTGGGTTCAATAAATGGTAAGAGACTGTACTGTTTCTAGGATAATGGTGTTGTAAGTGAAATGACCTGGTTTCAGATAACGATCAATCGTCAGGTTTTCCCTCTATTCAGGGTACCCACTTTATTGAGGCTGGGCGAGTATCCGGAAGGTATTCAGATCCCATAGGGGCCACCCGCGACTCCTTACCCTATTAATAAATTAAATAATTTATCTGCCAAAGCCACATTTGAACCCAGGAACTTCGGCAAAAAACACGGAGCTTCCTTTACTGAAGGAATATTTTCTAATATCTCTGATGGATACTAAATACAACATTAAACCTAATTTTATTGATTTTTTAGCATTAGCTACAGGTTTTTGTATATGTCTTGAAACATTAATTGATTATTGTTACTAATTGATCTACAGGCTATATACAGTAAACTATTGCCTAATGGCTACCTCATTTTTTTTCCCAGACACTAAATAATCTGACAAAGAAACAAACATATCATTTCGTGTAATCTCTTGTGGAAAATCACATCGTATCTTCAACCTTTCCCTTAATCTCACTCTAATAGGGAGCTGACCTAGAAAACTAAACCCAGGAGGAATGCCCTTAGCTAAGACGATATCAATCTCCGAAATATAGAAAATAAATTACAACTAATAAGCTTTAGTTCAGGGCCTTAGCTGTTCGAATCATTTATCTCGAGACAGTTCCAGTAACCTCTCACGTTTAACATTTTCTCTATCTCTTGACCCAAATAGCATCGGCTTTAAACTCACCCAATTCTCAGAATATCGATTGCAAAATGGAAGCTTTAAAATATTATTTATATTAGATTCACCAATGATATTAGACGATTACTTAAAAAGACACACAACTCTGTTGAATTAACAGATACGAACGGTGAGACAAAAGCTAAAAAGTGATATGAAAAGTAAACTCAGCGATGGCTTCAGAAATGCACTTGGCTGTTTCTATAACCACTTATAGCTGATCTATTGAGGTCGATGAACAGATAGAAATGACCGCATCACAAAATCTGCGTTGTTCTAATTTTTTTTTATATTCAACGATCACTGGATAACTAAATTATTGTTCCAGTATATATATAAATCTATGTAGAATGTTTTTATAATCGTAATGTTACTGTTGTAAATGACTGAGTTTGCAACTGAGAAAGTTCAGCGGTAGAGCACTGAGATGCCATGCCGAAAATCCTGGTTCAAATCCCGCTGCAGGCAAGACTTAATTGCCAGGCACACCTAGCCTCTATAAAATGTAAGGGGGAAAATCTGGTGGTTGAGCGTGATCCAGGACAAATCAACTCCCTGCAGAACCGTTGTCCACGAAACAGTACAGTCTCTACCATCTACTGAACCCCAGACACGTTCACACGTTGTAGTGGTAGTTTCATATGATGTTAATTTGCAACCAACTCGATCAATAATTAGGCATTTAGAACAAACTGAATAACCTTTATATTTTTTTTTTTTTTTATTTAATTCAATGATATTTACAACTATAATACATTATTATATCAAGTAAATGTGCAAAAATGTAGCATATGACATGAAAACACTTGTGGAGAAACTACCCATCGATAGCACTCCAATAAAGTTCTATTGTAGATGATCTCGAGGCCATCTTCTTTTCAGGCGCCTCGGGGGGTTATCAGGAATAGTATGGGAAGCAAGCTGAGAGACTAGCGGATTCAAGTGCGTATGGAGCTTGTTATGGAAGGATAGGTATCTAGTTTGGGCCAAATCAGTAACATATGGGATATTAAGATCATGATGGATGAGTTTGTTTGTGACATAATAAGGAGTATTGAGGATTTTACGAAGGATTTTGGATTGCAAGGATTGGATACGAGATGAATTGGATGGTTTAGTAGAGCCCCAAAGCTCAACTCCGTATGCCCAAATAGGTCTGATGACTGTCATGTAAATAAGTCTTTTGTAATTAATTGGTAGCTTAGAGCGTTTGTCCAGTAAGTGTTGAAGTAGGCGAAAACGTCGAGCAGTTTCTTGTCTTTTCAGTCTTGTATGAGGAACCTTTATATTTAGTTTTGAAACATGATTGGATATATCAAATGATAGAATATTTTTATTTTAAATATTTCATCATCTCAAGTAGAATTAATTCATAGCAAGGTTATTTATGACGTTCAGACTATTTTCTTAATAAGTAGTTGTTAAGCCTCGGGGAGGGGAGGGGGGGGGATAGAATTTAGTTTTAATATTTTCTCTCTCCGCCAACAGTATTTATAAAACTATCATTCAAATTAGCCATATTTATGTTAAGACGATTACCTTTAAGCAGCTTACATTTAACACAGCAATTCCCAGACGAGAATTGCTCAATGGCTGGAAAATATTGCCAATATTCAATAACGTTCTAATAAAATTATTATTATTTAAATATTATGGGAGCGGAGTGGCTCAGTGGTAGAGCACTGAGTGGCCATGCCGGAAATCCTGGTTCAAATCCCGCTGCGGGCATGACTTTTATTTTCTGTTTGCTGTGGGGAATGGATCATATTGGATCTAGGACCGAGCCTCTATAAAATGTTATAAAAATAGGGAACCTAAAATTTGGGGGGGGGGGAATCTGGCGGATGAGCATGATCTAGGACAAACCACCTCCCTGCAGAGCCGTTGCCCTCGAAACAGTTCGGTCTCTACCATGTACTGAACCCCAGACCCGTTCACCGGGTTGTAGTGGTACAGTTTTTTTATTTAAATATTGCTATGAATAAAATACATAGAAATTCCGATGTAATGCGAGTACCTACCGCACTACTTTTCCTTTACACCTTACATCAGTAACGATAATTTATTTTTAAAAGTAATTTTAAATAATTCACATTAATAAACTATTTGAAATTAATAAAAATATCGCACTTCTTCACTTAAGCTCTCACAGATCTATTTTGTTTTTACATTTTAAAACAATTTCAGTTCAGCAGTTTGTAACCCTGCGAAGTTTCTATTTTTCAAGATATTAAATTTTTGTACTTCTAACGGTAATATTGTATAGCTATATAACTATTCCTACTTTTGAATACTTCATTATAAGCCTCAGAAAATTACTCTTTTTTTCTTCATTAATTAATGATGAAGTTATTTCATAATTTATATTTATATGCTTTTATTACTATTAACAATCAGGGACAAAATTATAATTTTAGAGGAAGAAACTTAAAAATAATTAATAGGTAATAATATTAAATACCATTCAATTGTACACAATTGGTTTAATCGATCAAAAAATAAGCAGTTTTCGTAAAGATTGCAAAATTGAGTATAAAATGTGTCTAGTTGTGAATTTGTAACAATGTATCTCGATTTAGACCATTTTTAAACCTTTACCACTATAATCCATGAAGGGTCTTGTGTTCAGTAACTGGTGGAGACTATACTGTTTCTTGGACAACGGTCACGCAGAGAGGTGATTTTATTTCTAGATCACGCTCAACCTCTAGATTTTTCATGTATATTGTGTACCCAGCCACTCATGGGTGTCCATGGCAATCTCTGATCCCAAAAGATTCATATAAAGTCAGAAGCATATTACATAATTAGCGTTAATTTTATGGATAGCAGCATTGGCTGGAAGTTCCAGGGTTAATATAATAATAATAAAGTTTTTACTTATTCTGGGCCAATTCCCTTAAATAATAACAATACAAATAATATAAAAACTATTATGTCTTAATGTAGCATATAATTACCCTTAATTATAAACAGGCGAATTTCGACTCAGTATTTCTAAACTAAAACATTTAAAAAACCAATTTTGTTTGCTTGAACAATATTTTTTTCCGAATGAAACAGCTAAGAAAAAAATGGATGTGCCAGAATGATGAAGTTTAAACGTCACCCATACACGACTTGTTATTTTTCTTCTGACCAGGACAGATCGCTACAGCGCCGGTAAAATTGTTTGTGTAGCGCTACTTTTTGAAACTATACGGTCCATACTAAGTATTAAACCCAAAACCCATGGATTGTTTTAAGTACAGGGGTTTTATTTTTTAGTGAAAAGTAAATATTATCACCTTCGCCATGTATGTTTTAGAGACCGAATCCTAAAGGCATTCGAAGTAGCTATATATAAAATTTGTACTTATGGTTCTCGAAATTCGGTCAATTCTTTTATTTTCCTTTTTGCGAGGTTTTGAGACTATGTTGGTTTTATGAAGAATAGATATTAACAAATCAATCAACCTAATACCTAAACAATACTTATTTCATTGACATGCAAGTACTGAAATTATATATCAGAAGGTAAGTCTTTGTTCAGAAAGACTTATGAAAGACAATGGCTGAGTGAATTGTTTCATTTAGTCTATGCTACAAATAATCAAATAAATCTGAATGCACTACACCTCAATTAGGGTTTTTGAGATACCTTAAAAAGCGACTTTTAAGAAAATCAATGACAGTGAATTTTTCCATTTTCCATTTAGCATAAATAATAGTATATAACTAAGAACCATATAAATATGGATGGAGTCACTAAGATCTTGGTGACCTAAAAGTGTCAATTGGTTGCTTCCAATGACCAGCCAGCGACTGTCAAAGAGTCGTCCATTTGACAGAGATTTATTATAAAGGATCGGACAATTTCCTTTGACTTTATTGAGCGGGACAGAAGAAGAGGTAGCCCAGACAGAAACGGCATCCATCGTCCGAAGTAATCCATCAATATCCACCGAACCTCTTTTCCTCGAGCTCTTATTTCGGCCTTCGACTTATGGGACCGGATGGACGAGGATCGATATTCTCACTATCGACTTTGCTATTTATAACCGCTCAGAATCGAACACCTAATCCCTCTTTAAAAATACCACTTTGTTCCAGTTCTAAGCTCTCCTATCTATAACGCTAAAACCAAGTAAAATTTAAGTAATTGTTGACTTAAGTAATTAATACTATTTCAATAAAATTCACAAATAAATTTAATAAGATCTACAAATTACAAACTAAAGTAGGTTTTCTCTGAACATAGTTATATGGATTCCCCATAATTAAGGACATTACTTGTTCACTAGACAAGAGAATATGCAGCTAAACATATAATTAATGACTGCTAGAAGAATGAAAGGCAGAGATCGAAGTTAATTATTTCAGTCATTATTATAATATATACCAATTACTTAGAAAAAAAATGGTATATACAAAATTTCGACCCGATTTAATAAAATTATTTTCAAAATTTTAAAAGTTGGGAATAAATTGAGCAGGAATAGAGCTTAAATATTAATTAGTAAGGTATAATAAGATAATATTCAAGAGGAAATAAAGATAGGATCAAACGCAAGAAGTGCCTGTCTTTCTTTTGTCACGAAATATAAAAATAAGAATTGACAAAACCATCATCCTTCCAACTCTTCTTTACGGATGTGAAACTGGCCACTAACGCTGAAGGATGAACAATATGAGGTATTCGTAAATAAGGTGTTGCATAGAATATTTGGTCTAACAAAGGATGAGGCCACTGGAGAATTCAGGTGATAATAAAACGCAGAATATCGGAGCATGCATTCGGTTAGTATAATTGAAGTAAAAGTGTCTCGAAGATTAAGATGGGCTTGTTACGAACGAATTCCTAAACTGTCAATAAGCTCTGCAACGTACTAGGAGGCTTCTGAGGGGTAGACCGAGACGTAGGTGGGAGCATAGCGTTAAGAGTGGTCTGGTGAATTTGGGCTTGGGTAGTGAACCATGGTGAAAATTTGTAAGCAAAGATTGGTGGTATCAGCATCGAGCCTTCTGGTACGCTAAGCCTAAGTATTATTATTAAAAATATTTAAACAATAAAAAAGAATATTACTATTATTGCTTTTTGTTCGAGATTCAGGTGTACTAAACTAATGTAACATATTTATGTTAGCAATTTGCCTTCCTGTGATTTTTGTAATTTTGTACCAGAATTTAATTTAGAATATTTTGTATACATTATTGATTATTACGTAACGTATGTTAAGCTTTTTAATTGTAACGACAATGGAATGTGACCACAAACATAGATTGTATATGAACGATAATTGTGAAGAATAATAGGAAATCAATTACATTTGTGTCATGAATTTAATTAATTTCTCTTAATTAAAATTACACACACTTATTCCATAAAATTACGAATAGATAAATATGTAAAACTATTCAATATAATTGTTTGTAATAGTTCGCCATATTGTAGTCAACGCGTACTAATCCAGTTGATGTTATGAAAATACAAATAAATATCGGTTTTGAAAATTTTCGGGTCATTTTAAATATGTTATAAATACATTTAAACCTCAGCATGTAGATTAAAGTACAAAGTAACATTTTAAGTTGGAAATAAAAAAACATCTCAAGTTGTTTCCCGTCACAGGCAGGCGCGTCAAACACACCATCCCGCATTACAAACTGTAAGAGACTCAAGTTTAGCTAAACACCTATTTCTTGTGGTATTAGAGAACAAACAAACAAACAAATAATATGATATATTATATATATATATGTGTGTGTGTTTAATATGTTTATTCTATTATATATAAGAACTATGTTAATACCTTAATACTTTATATTTACGTTATAATCTGTTGATTGGATATTAATTGGACAAACAAAATGTAAAAATTTAACATGAAATAGAATATAACAAGTATTTGAACGATTTGAGAGTATCCAATTAAAATTAATCATTTAAAAAATATTATTAATCATTTTAGACATATGTTATCATTTAAACATATGATAATCATTTAAATATATATTAATTTACAATTTTACTGTTTGTATATTAATTCAGTTTTTTCCTGCTGAATTGGCCTACTAAAAGGCACAAAAAAAAAATACGAGTTAGCAAAATATCACGAAAGAGATTATGGAAAGTAGTAAAAGCTGAGAGTATTGATTAATAAATATTCAATAATATTACATTTAAATTTACAACGAAGTAAATAATATTATACTACAAATCCATCATAAAACATCCCTGATATAAATCTTTAATTCTCAAAGTATTAAATTGAATAAATTTCTCATCAATTATACAAGCATAGATTGCTACCGTTAAATATTCAAATATCCAATATATTCATAAATTGAATTTTCATTTAAAATTGTTTATAACTACGATAATTTTGCTAGCTTTATTAATATCAATTTACAATCATTGTTTCGCCTCCCTCACTATGATTATTAATAATTTATATCGTCTTTCTATGTTGAATTTTTTCTCTGACTTATACTTACTTTGCATATAAAATATCTTATTCGCCGTTTCAGGCTACTACAACATTTACTAGACAAACGCTCCATGCTCTAAATTAATTAAAAAAGACTCATATACATGACAATCATTGGACCAACCTGGACTTACGAAGTAGAGCTTTGGTGCTCCACTAAACCATCGAATTCCTCTCGTATTCAATCCTTAGGATCCAAAATCCCTCGTAAAATCCTCAATGCAACTTACTTTGGTACGAACAAAGTAATCCATAATGACAATGCCCCATTTGTTGCTGATTTGGCCCGAACCCGGTATCAATCTTTTCATGACAAACTTTATTCCCACTGAAACCCACTAATTTCAAACCTAGCAACCTCTTCAATTCCTGATAATCCTCTGAGGCGTCTGAAAAGAAGATGGCCTCATGACCTTCTAAGTTGAACTTGTTATTTGAGTACTACAACTGGGTAGTTTCTCTACTTGTCTTTCATGCTAATATGTACCAATCATTATATTTATTTGTTGTATTAGTATAATACAGGTGTAAATTTAATTGTATAAATTATTTAAAAAAGATCTTATTGTTGTTAAATTAATTAAATTTATAAAATAAATAACATAAAGGATTTGTCAACCAATTTTTAGAAAAGTATGCGGTGAAATACCCTAATTATATTATACTTTAGAGTTATAAATAATCCAATAAAAAAAAAAAAAACCTGTACCACTACAACCCATGGAGGGTCTTGTGTTCAGTAACTGGTAGAGACTATACTGTTTCTTGGACAACGGTCATGCAGAGAGGTGATTTTATTTCTAGGTTTGGGGTTCAGTACATGGTAGAGACTGTACTGTTTCATGGACAACGGTTCTGCAAGGAGGTGACTTGTCCTAGGTCACGCTCAACCGCCAGATTTGTCCCCCTTATTTTGGGTACCCTATTTTTATAATATTTTTATAGAGGCTGGGTGTGCCCCAGGAACCCTCCTAGATCCTATATGATCCATCTCCCGCTGCAAACAGACTAAATAAAAATCATGGCCTGCAGGGGGATTTGAACCAGGATTTTCGGCATGGCATCTCAGAACTTTACCACTGAGCCACTCCTCTACCTAAAAATCCAATAACAGAATGGGTATTTACTTTTCAAGTTTAATTAGATTAAAGAAACTAATTTATTTATTGTTTTTTATGTAATATTTATCCTATGATTTCAGGTAAGTACTGAACATTTTTATTGGGCGCATGCGGCTTTTGGGCGGAGAAGAAAATATACTGGAAAGAAGAAGCAAAGAGAAATGCATTAAATGTTGCCAGGTAAGAAGACTGGTGTTCACTTAAAATTAATAAATTTCTTCCTGCCCTTAAAGTGTACACTAAAACACTTTTTTTGGTGGTTAAAACACTGTCTTACAAAGTTTCTTGGATTGTTATAATCGGGTGTTTGATCTATCTATTATCGCCCTTCCATATTCAAAAAAACCTGTGTACATCTACAAATCTTAAAGGATCTTAGATTCACTATATGGTAGGAATTGTGCTGTTTCTAAGAAAACATTTGAGTAGGCAGGTTATTCGTCTGAGACCTCGCTCAACCTCCAGCCCCCCCCCCCCAATTATGGGTATTTTATTTACCGCGACTGAGTAAGCCCAAGGATGGTCTGTAGATCACAAACGGTCTATCTGTGGCTGCTAACATATTCAATAATTTATTATTTAAATGGGGGCTTTAGCACATCATCTCGGCGCTCTACCTTCATGTTCAAGCTGTAAGTTCAAGAATTCTATAGGAGCGAGAGGTTATTCATGACCTATCCTCCTTGCGCTGTAATACCCGAGGAATTGCCCGGCCTAATGATCTGTCAGCTTCGTGGACCACCAGATTATCTCAGCAGCTCCACGAACTACAAACGTGCGATCCCTGTTCAGATATAAACCCTAATTATCACAGCCCGCTATGATCTATCATTCAAAAATTTTACACAGTTTGTGTGCAAAGTAAATTACAATTGATTTAACCCGAAACAAATAATAACGACTATTAACTGATTTCTAAAACAAAAATTATTGGCATTTTTTAATATACTCATTATTTTATAATCATTCTACATTAAAGCAACAGGTAATCTATTTTCTCGAAGTTTAATTAATTAAATTTTAAAGATTATTTATTCAGAATTCACGAAAAAGTTTTCCAGCATAGCACAATTCAGCATATTTTTTTCGAAGAAAGAGTTCTATGAAATAAAGAGGAGAATGGTATAAACTAACTTCCACAATCCATATTGTGAGTATTGATGGTGGCTACTGAAGGTAGCATTGGCTGAACGGAAAGTAGACGTCGAGTTCTGACAAAAGTCCATTCACAATCCATCCAAAAAGTTTCTTTCGCTGGACTCCATCCAAACACCCCCTCCCCCCTCCATTTACTCCTTCCATCATCTCCTTTCAATAGCTTCGATCTTTCAATCTTGCCTACTTCTCTCTACTTTCTTGAATCCTATCAAAATAAATAATTCATCCCATTTCCCGTTTAAAATTTGTTTATTAATCATTCTACTGCTAATACTGCTACAGTGGGAGTCCTAACTATTGCCTATCCCGGTATAGCTAGCATTGGGATCTTTAGGGATTACCTAACATCCTATAGGCTCGAGAACCCCATCTTACATCCCTTCCGAAGGACGCCTCCTGGGCTCCAAACTTTGCCATTTTAAGTATAGTCGGTTGTTATGCCAACCACTAGACCACAGATGACCTCCCCGTTTAAAATTGAATATAGGTTAAGAAAAATTAAATACCATTCTATAAATAACCTGTGCCACTACAACCTGTAAAAGGGTCTGTGAATCAGTACGTGATAGAGACTGTACTGTTTCATGGTCAACGGTTGTACAGGGAGGTGATTTGTCCTAGATCACGCTCAACCGCCGAAGGTTTCTTCCTTATTTTGGGCACCCACTTTAAAGAGGCTTTAAACAAATTAGATAAAAGTCTTGCCAGCCGCAGGGATTGACGGATTTTCTACTTGGCAACTCTGTGCTCTACCACTGAGCAGCTCCGCTCCGTATTTCACAAAAAAAGTTCACCTTCATTTTTATATTACCTCCAATATATATAATAAAAATGAATCGTCATTTCCTTGCTAACTGCAAAACTCGAGAACGGCTCGACCAATTCGGGTATTTTATTTTTCCATATTTAAGTCGCAAAGAACCTTCTTAGGGAGAGAAAACCCGTAAAAAGGACGAGGGAAACCTTCGGTGGCCGAAAAACCTTGAAATTTTCGGAGAAAGATTCAAAATACTTTGATTAGTAAGTTGTTACTACTAAAAACTCTTAAATAAAATAACTTAATGCTACATTACGTTTCCTCGTAAAGGAGGTACAATAAAGTAGTGAACTTTGAATACTTTTTCTACTTAACCTATGAAAGATAGAAAAAAATGTTACATACATTTTTTCCATGTTTTGTATTGTACATTGCAGAAAAATAAAAGTAAATGAGGATCAAGAGGAAACTACATTTTTTGAAGGTCGATATTGACCAATTAAAGTGAAAAAACAAAAAAATGTGTCTTTATTTCTTCAAACTAGGCCTGAATAACTACAACTTTTACCTGAATTTTGTTTCGTTTAAAAGTTAAAAACGTTTGATCCACTTGAAATGGGACACCCTGTATATTGTGCTTATTTTTCTGTTCATGTTCGTTATTCTTAAGGGAATTGGTCACAGAATAAACTTTCTTTTCTATTCTATAAATATTACTTATAGAAAATGGTTGCTACTCCATGACCGGTAAACTGTAGAGATATATACTTGTTCAGTAAACTGTTAATTATACATAGTGATGAACTCCAAATGTTCCATTAAACAGGGTCAAATAAACTTTATTGGTAATACTATACTGTTTTTAGTTGTAAGTAAATTTCCAAATATAATCGCTTATTACTCAAATCTAAAGCCAAAGCCATCGCAAGGGTATACCGATTTTGAACACAAAAGTAAAACCTCTTCCTGTAACTAACAATCATACATGATTAAGTACTCAATTTATTCTTACAATAATGATTCTGTTCTCAAATGTCTATTACTAGAATAGTCCTAGAATGTTTAGGCAATGTAGCTTAGACTATTCAATAGGAACTTTAACTCACCTAGAGACCAACAGATGTCACTGTTAAACTATCTTGATTAACTGTAATTGAGACCTATATGGATTGAAGCTTGTACTATATTACCTTCTAAGTTTATAAATGTTACGTTGCGACTCAGTTATAATTATTCGATACATAGTAATTATAATGAAATATTGTGGATGTGCCAACATTCAACCTCTGAAACTTCCCTCTCTAAGTAATGCTGGCCTATGCTTTACCCGAGATATTCTCCCTTGAGTTTACATTTAGACAATAATACGTCCCTCGGAATAGTTTCCGCGAGTTGAGAACTAATTGCCTTATCATGGATTCGTCCATTATCGGGACCAATTAGAAGCCAGTTTCAACCATCGCTATGCAATCACTTTGTCTTTGTCAGGGGTGTAACACTAAATTCTTTATTATATATATTTCCGATTTATCAAATATATCGGGCAAAATATTGTAGAGTAGAAAAGTAAGTTTATTCTGAGACTGAGCCCCTTTAGATAAAGAACATGAGCAGGAAAAGAAACATAAAATATATCTGGCCAAAAGGCTACGTAATACAAATCTTAAAGGGTTTTAAAAGAGACAAAACATTTAAAAAAATAAATAATGAGTGGATAAAAAGTACGAACCCTGAAAAGATATTAAGCAATGAAAGAGAATAGATAAATCCATAACTTGTTAAGTGCATGAGCTAGCATGCCATTATTTATTTACATGATGCACATCCTCTTAAAAAACAAAATAAAAACAACTAAACAACACAACTAATTATTCATTACATTTCATTATAAGCAAATGACTAACCTTCTTAGGGACCATTTTTTGGGAAACCAGGGGATGTTAGAAAAACAAGGATTTAAATGACGATAGTGAAAGAGCATGGCGGATTATAGGAGGGATTAAGTTCCTCAATGTGGTGGAGCGGGGAAAAAAGGAACGCTGGAGTACTTTGATTCCGGGGGAACGAGAATTGAGATCGGAAAGGTGTTATCTTGTTTTATGGTGCTGGACTGATGATTTGAATCGGAAGAGACTATAGATATATGAAGTATGCTGAGAGTAATTATCTAAGGGAATGCCTGTTAGGAGAAAATTATTGCCCTTTATATACTATTCATCGTTGTATAAAGGTTTATTAACAATATTAAATAAAAAAATATATAATATTGTAACAAGATATAAATTTCAAACTGGAGTTTATATACACCATACTCCATTGGTCCAATAAAATCTAAAGTAATATAGAAAAAATAAACACTACGCTAATACATTATTCTTCCACTTTTTAGTATAGGAATAACAACAGTTACCTCTACACTCCAGAGTAGAAGAGACTATATAATAATAAGAGGAAAAAGAATATATTACAAGAAGAAAAACAAAAGCCTTCTAAAGCTAAATGAGAAAGAAAAAATACATTTACTTAATGTAATGGAATGACTCCACGAAGTTATCACTATATCAACTCAGCGCCAAACCAGTGCTATCTATCGGGATTCGCGGTAACTAACGACATTGAATTTTGATACTTAGTAATTAGGAATTTTAGTTTGTAATAATTGGAATTATAGAAATTATTACTGTTTCAATTGTTTAAAATTATTATCGGTGTTGCCTTCGGATCGTTCAAAAAGCTAAAGAAAAAACGAACGAATCCTAGGAATTAATTTGAGATCTGGGACTAAAAGTAGTTTAAATTATTACTGCTTTAGTTATAATTTCACCATATAATTAGAAGTAAAAAATTGGAATAATTTCAAATTTTAGAAGTGTTTAAAAAGTGTGAAAGATGAATCATAAGTAAATCCTAGAATCCAGTTTCAACCATCTCTATGTAACCAATAATTGTTCCTTATTCAGTAAAAACAACAGAAGTACGGAAATTAATTACTCATGATGAAATATACAGACACATTAAAAAGATAAGGGAAATAGTTACATAAAGATGAAGAATGGATGATTCCAGATCAGCGAAAAGACTATTCAAGTATCTTTGGTAGAAAAGGCCAACAACTGGCTGGATTCAGGAAGGAAAGAAATATTTAAAAAGAAATAATATACTGTTTGAGCAACCTCGAAATAGTTATTGGACCTTCCGATGAGAGCTCCGAAATGGATAAGGAAAATAAATTTCTGATTCAATTATACCAGATCGCATGTCATTTTGATTGTAACCTTTTATTAAATTAATAACATAAATCACTTAAATAAATTAGACTACTAATCCTTTTGATAATAGGAAAAAACAATTTAAACGTTTTTATAATGAGAAAATGAAGTAACTTATATTAACTAAATTATAAAAAACTAATTAATAACAAAAGAAAACAATCATTATTTAATCTTACGATAGTAAATTTAATTCTATTAAATTACAAATAAATAAATGTTCAAATAGAATCGACTACCAAATGATAAATGTTTATCTGGTTTTGTAGTTGAAATGATGTAACAAAAAACTCTTATCTGTCTGGACGTTGAGACGACAGAGGAATTCCCCCCCCCCACCCCCCAGGGCAAGCGAAGGTGGTGAAACAATAGAGGTTGAGATGACCGAGTGGGTCAATTCGACTTGGTCGAATCGATGACGAAGTTTAAACTAATTATAAATGCAGGTGGGCATCAATTTAGTATCTACTTCAAATTCACAAAATACAACTTTGAGCTATAGCTAGCGATATGCACGCCAAGAGGCTCGTGCCAACACACTGGCTTGATGTAGACGGAGCGAACAAAAGCCGATCGACTCCCTTTTGTTTTTCTCTCTTCACTTTTATAACATATGTTTTCGAACTTATGACAAATATTAGGCTTATAACTAAACAAATAAAATTACCTTTTAAATTAAATTATTGTAAACAATTATGAAATTAAACGTTTAAATTATTATATTAAAAATAAAAATGTGAAAAAAATAAGTAAAGAAAATGCTCTTTCTTTTACGAAAACAATTATTTAATTTTTATTATTAAAACTAATAATCTTTAATAAGGTTACTACTTCATCTGGCCTTAACATATACAGTAAGACAAAACTGACTCTGAAGAATGAACAACGTCTTCAGTTATTCGGAAATAAGGTGTTGCGTTGACTTTTTGGCCAAAAAGAATAAGACCACCGAAGATTACACAATGCGGAATTGAGGAGACTGTACCCGGTTAATATTATAAGGTGACAGCACCGCGAAAATCAAAAGGTGCTTGTAAATTCATACGTCAAAAGTGACCTGGCATTTGGGTAAAGGTGCGTGGACGGAAGTTTGTAGACAGAGATCGGTGGTATCAGCAAGGTACCTTCAGATTCGCTAAGCAATACCAATAGTATTGAGACGAAACCGAGGACTGAAAGATTTTTAGGAAGATTTTGAGTAAGGACGGATTCGAAGGAAGAGTTTTAAGATGCTTTAATCTGTTTAAAAAAATTATTCGATTCATTGTCATTTCTGAATGGCTTAGAATTGTACTATTTGTTAGCAGTATAGTTACTCTTAGCCTATAGTTACTTAGTATCTTCTGGGCTTTGGCCGACATAATATTCTCAAGGCCTTCTCATGCTGAGTGGTGTGTTGAGTAAGGTAAGAGAAATGGAGAGAGACTCACGTATAACAACCGGACATGGACTTCCCTAATATGCTGCTTCCTGTTGGAGACACATTGTTGTCACTAACCAACTTTGTCCTTCTTACCAACACCTATTTTTATAAGTGAGTGAATGAATTTATAACTAAAGCAATGTTTGAAAAACGAAAAAAATATATATTTTATTTTTAAATATTTTTGTTTTGAAGAGAAAAGATTTTCTTTACCGGCTAGGGCAAATTTTTTCTCTTCAAAATAAAACTATTTAAGAAAAAATATATATTCATGCGCTTTATTAGCTTCTCCTCTTGTATCTAGGACACTTTCAACATGATTTTCGACCACGTATATGTATATTTTCTATCGAAGGATACAATTAGTCTGGGGGTCCAGCCAATAATAACATTAAATAAGAAAAACTTGTTTATTACTAGTGCCAACGTTTCGACCTACAGTGTAGGCCATCTCCGGGGCAAAAAGAAGGAGAAGCGGCTGAGTGAACTTACATTACATCATCAAGATAATCTCTCTATATTATCTATCGCTTGTTACGTCCGTCAGGTGCCACTATCTATCGGTAAGTCTAAAATAATTTTGAAGCCCACAATCTTTAATTAATTTTCCTGGTGAGCTATCGTCACGTGTGGATAGTTACATTTCTTCAGTTTAGTATATATTTAGCCTAGAAGTGGCTAAAATATTCCTTATATTAACAATTTTGTATTTGCGGCTCAGCATTGGGAGTATGTGTTGTTATGTTGATGAAGAAATGCCCCTTTGGTTTCAGTGGACGTTTGGTATTTATTTCTTCATTTGGACTTTAGACCTAAAACCAACAAGCCTGGTCCCAATATATATATGTTATTTATATGTATATATATGTGCGTGTGTTTGTGTTTGTGTGTGTTATATGGGATATTAATAGTTATTACTTTACATCATCAAGAGTCCATTACCGTATTTTGTTCCGGAAGGATAACTGTCAATTTTCTACATATTACATTTCATACAATGTACGTTCGTTAAACGTGACCAGATAAATTAATATACTTTCTAAATATAAGGTGTTTAATAACGCGGATCAAGGACAAGATACCAAGATAAGCGACCGTGCGAGGACTAAGAGCTAATAAAGAAGTCCAAAGAGATATGTGTTCCTTGACCTCAACATGCTACCACATTTCCTACTGCATTCCTTCCCAACCTAGTATCTTGTGGCATTCAGGAAATGCGTGGAAAAGAATCCCTTAATGTAACTAAAATAGTTGCCTAGCGGGAAATTGGGTGGAATTTCAGATTATGTAAGAGTAGCTAGCAAGGAAAAGTCCGATATATTAAATAAAGTGACATAATAATGAACTGGGGACACCTGTGGTCTAGCGGTTACCATAACAACCTTCGAAGGTATTGATGTACTCCTTCGGAAAGGACGTAAATTGAGAGTCCTAATATTTTACGATATCAGGTACTAGTTAAAGATCCCTATCCCAATTATACCTGAATAAGAAAAAATTATGGTTCTCAATGCAGTATCGACCGATTATTGATAAAGTGACGTTTAATGAACAAACAATAGAGAAATTTAGTATTTTTATTTTGAAGAGAAAAGATTTGCCCTGGCCAAGATTCGAACCCGATCGTCCGCCTCTCCGCGGCAGTGCTCTAACCAATTAAGCTACCAGGGGTCGCTTCCCAAATTGGTTAGGTTAATTGGTTAGAGCACTGGCACGGAGAGCCGGACGACCAGGGTTTGAATCCCGGCCAGGGCAAATCTTTTCTCTTCAAAATAAAAATATTAAAAATTAAAACAATTTATAAAAACAATATTAAAAATGACAAATTTAATATTTAGAAAAAATTGACAAAACCACAGATGCAAATATGAAATTAATTGATTAAATATTTATGATATTTTTTATTAGCAAAATATGATTTAGCAAGTAAGGTGATGAAAAAATAAATGCCACTATAACGCCCAAGCTATCTGTCCGGATCTTCCTTCAAGCCGAGGAGTTCGAGTGGGCAAGGTTTTGGTTAAGTTCAGGAAGCTTTCTTTCCACAGAAGAAAATTATAAATCAAAACTGATAAGTTAAAAATTAAATTTTTGACATGGTATTTTCAAAAACATCCAGTCTGAACCCATTGGGTTGGAAAAATGTTTGAAAAAATTGGTTTTAAAAACCAGAAACAGATTAAATCAATTTTCAATTACCTTCAAGACTCTTATATGTACTGGATGTAGTAAAAACTGGTATCTGACCAGTTTTGATGATAGGAGGAAAATTTAAAAGAGTATTCGTTATGGTGAATAGTTGTGAACTACCTCTACAACCGAAGTCTGCATATCTACCCGAGATCAGGCTTTCTCACCAAGTAAGGATATCAACTTTATGGAGGCTAGGTGAACCATAGGAGGGTCTCCAGATCTGAGATAGTACATTCATAGCGGTTATCAGAATAAATAATTTATTTTAATTCGTATTTAATATACTGGACTGCAATCTTTTGTGATTATTATCTTGAAGAGAACCAGTTTCCAGTCAGAAAAACCATTTATTGTTTTAAAATGTTTCGACACTAAACGACATTTTCAATTTTAACCATTTTTTTGTTTGATGCATCAAGCCACAAAGCACATAACTATAACAGCTACAAGTAAATTATTCTGTAAAAACCAAACCCATCACAATTACATAAATTAAAATAATACAAATTTAAAATATTTATTGTCCCAACAATTAGTGAAAAAAGGATAGATGTCTATAAAACATTGCTATAATATCAATTTAAATTTTGTTTGTCTTATGTATGGAATACTTATTCGCTATAATCCAACTACATGTTTAGAGAAGATTTGAGACATTGCCCAATGAGATTAAATGAGTTGATATAATATTTATCATTGTTTAAACTATTAATGCTTTAAAATTTTTTAAATTAACAAGAATAATTCTTTTAATTTATATTCAAATATGTATGATCATGATAAGATATTTTATAAAATTATATGAAAAATATATGAAGAAATAGAATATGTGGGTAGGTTACCATTATTCGTTATTAAATTGTTATCGAAGTTGAATCATTTTTATATTATTGTTTTTTTAAGTTTTAAAAGAACAGATGAATTAAATTTACCTATCTCTCCTGCCTCTTTTTTGTCATTAACTATATTACCTAAATTATCATTTATGTACAAAGCCTCTAAGAATTTTCTTTTAGTTTTGTTATTTTTCCTGTGTAAAATTTTTGGTCTTTCAAAATGAAAGGAATGTAATTCCTTTTTACTATGGGTTGATAGCGCAGTTTTGGATGTTGGTTTTAAATTATTTTTATGGTGATAAATTATATTTTTTAGATGTGTGCTGGTATGTTTTATATAATATTTTTTACAGTTATTACAATTAAGGTCATATACTACATTTTTGTAATCTAAAAGGCGTATTTTATCTTTTTTACTATTAATTATATTTTTAATTGGGTTTTTGTCTTAATTGACTTGTAACTGTTATAGTTATGTGCTTTGTGGTTTGATACATAAAACCAAAAAAATTGTTAAAATTGAAAATTACTTTTTGAGTCGAAATTTTTTAAAACAATAAATGATTTTTGTGAGTGGAAACTGGTTTTCTTAATGATAATAATTAAATAATTTATCTACAACCGGTTTCGAATTCGGGAACATCAGCTCGAGTAAGTTCAGGGATTACCTTAACCACTGAGCTGCCTCTCTCCCTCATTTACTAATTATATAAGTTTTTTTTAAATTTTAAGAACTTCATAGGTATTTTTCAAAATCGTCCATTTCGCCACAAAACTTCTGGTTACTCATATAAAAATTATTGTTGATACAAACAAGCATAGTAAACTTTTAGAACCACAATTCACAAATAAACAGACTTCTAGGCACCAAGCAGTTGTTTTCACGAGACAACTGCAGGAACTCAGAAACAACAGGATTTCTATTACAGCGGCTCTCAAAATAGCTTTCGCGAATATACATGTATTCAATATGAAATGTCTAAATAATTTAGTAAAAATTAAAACCTTATATTAAATTATTACAGAATAGTTTATCATTACCATATAGTTAAACTAACTCACTCACAATTGGGTACTACAGTCCTTGCAGGACCTAGGCCACTGCCAGCATTCTTCTCCATTCCTCGCGATTTCCAGCGAGGCTCCTATAATTTCTTGATCCATTCCGTTTTAAATTTTCCTCCAAATCGTCCATCCACCAAATCCTTGGTCTGCCCCTTTTTCTTTTTCCTATGTAGTTAAAAAATATGAAAAACACCTGGTATTAATTATTATTATTATCAAAACTGAATTACATTTTAATTAATTATATCGAGAAGGGTTACCTCCTGCCTGCCTAACGACGGGTCATCACTCATTGCGCAATCGAATAATTGTTCAGATTAATCAAACTACAATTGATGTATGATTTTTCTATACAATGTTGTAAATTTATAGTACAACATTTTAAACTGAATATTTAATAACTATAAGAATATTGATATTTTTTTATGTCATTTTTACAATGCATATATCTGCTTGTTTGTACATTATATTATTGTTTATTGTATATTTATTGTTTATTTGCTGCCGAATAAGTCTATATTTATAACGTTATCCGAGTAGAATATTCTTATTCTGTATCAGGGCTTTGTGATACACTATTTGCACAACACGACAGCCTAATAAATTTATTACACGCCCGAGACTTATTTTATGTAATATAGATACAGACATTTTAATATTAAATATAAATCAGTAGGATTTTCATGTTTTCGGTGTGCGGATTCTCTAACTCTCTTTTAAATTATAGTTTCAAAGTTCGATTCGGGGCAAGAATATCTTTTTTGTAACATTGCATTTTTTACGGGTATTATTTGGACATTAAATTTTTTCAATGAATTTAGAGAAAATTTAAAGAAAAATGCATAATAAAAGGTAAGTGATGTACGAGTGTATTCCTAATTTATCAATAAACAATGAATTTCTTGGTAACTTCTTAATTCCTTAGCGGTTTTTAAAGATGGCGGAAAACGCATAAGATAGAAAAATTGATTTTTTAACGAGTGGAAATACATTAAACATACCTGAAAACCGAAATTTATTCCATTTCTTAATGATATAATATACATTAACTTGTGTGTGTGTGTGTGTAGTGGTGGAAATTGTAGTTGTGATCTACTAAATATATTGTTTAAATATGTTTTACTTTAATGCGATTACAGATGGAATTTTATTAATAAAAAAATTATTATATTTTACTGAATACTATTACGTCTTGAAATAATGAAAATAATCTATAAAAACATTTAAATATTTAAGTAATTATCATAACAATATTACAATCTATATGCTCTCCTTGTATATGCATTTTATATCATTGTGAATTAATTGCATTCACCAACACTATTAAATACTTATTTTTTAAATATTCTAAAATAGTGAACAATAACCTACCCAGAGTTAGTGCTCTCTGGAAATCTTGTTAAATAGAATATTCTGATTCTTGAGTACTTACAACAAACATTGAACATAACTGAATAAAGTGAATTCCTAGAATGCTCTGTGAGATAGGGTAGAGGGAGGTTTGGAGGGAAACAAAAGTACAGTCAGAACTTGCTAATAGTAGGTTCAAATATTTTATTTAACATGAAAGTAAATATTTTTCTTTTTTTCTGTAAGAAATTTATGAACAATTATTAATATTTTAAATTTAAATATATTTAATCATTTCATTTCTTTTTGAACCTCGATTGATATTAAAAAATATTAAAAATTCAGAGGTTGGTAGAATAGACGTTTCTAGGAGACTGTCCGCCTTTTCAGTTCTTACTCGTTCTTTGACCTTTTTAATTCGGCGGATTTTTATTTCTGATTTGTTTTCTAATTAGTGCTTATTGTGCGGTTATTAATTTCTTTCGGAATACAGTCTATGTTAGTTGTGTTATAAGCGTGTTTGCAGTGATTAAATTCAGTTTGTTCAGTTATTATTTAAGCTTCAGTGTGATTAGGTGTTTTATCCCCTAGTCCAATTATTCAAAAAAGTGTAAGTAAATGTAAAATTAGATAATTTTATTATGAAATACATGTCTCTTAATCCATTCTAATAGATTTTCATGATGTGTTTTAAGATTTTGATATATTCTTGACAGTAGGAGAATTACTAAGTGGTATGTATAAATTTGTTGGATTAAGAAATTTAAATACTTGTTGAAAGTGTCCAGTAGCCATATTGGATTTAGCTTTCTTTCAGATGTTCAAATTGCCCATTTCTCAAAAGATTTTTTGAATAACTTCAGTTATTTCTGGTTTTAAAATTTACCCTCTGAAAAAGAAGTTACAAATCAACATTTTCAATAAAAAAATCATATTATATTGTATTATTGATAGAATGCTCCTCAATTATTTTAATACTAAGAAAAGCCTTAGTTCCAGTTTATTAATTATTGTAATAGTAGTTGTAGTTGTTTATTTAATATGTTCAAGACACTCATTTTTTAATTTATCATTATTAAAGGAAATAATTAATTTTTTTTACTTTTTCAACTAATTTACTTCATATCTCATTATTTAGCAATTTACAGTCTTAATAATATATATTGATATGCCGTTTGAATATTTTTTGTTATGATTTTGAATTATTTAAGAAACTAATCATATACTTACTAATACTTTCAGGTGTGTATCAATTTTGTGCTAAAACAGGATTCATGTTATTCGAGGATGCTCATCCAGAGGCTGTACAGGGAATATTAATGGTATTTTACAT
This sequence comes from Troilus luridus, assembly GCA_964056705.1. Classification (NCBI taxonomy): domain Eukaryota; kingdom Metazoa; phylum Arthropoda; class Insecta; order Hemiptera; family Pentatomidae; genus Troilus; species Troilus luridus. The sequence continues at coordinate 94,549,822 of OZ057415.1, read as the reverse complement.
ATTTTTATGAACAATATATATATAGTAGTTGTTTTGTGGTATGTCGAAGGCCACAAAAGGATTGTTGTATATGTTGCTTATTTCAAATTTGATTATTAAAAATATTTACTGGTTGTATCGGCATCGAGCCTTCGGGTTCGTTAAGCCTTTAATTTATTTGTTATTTATTTATTATAAAAAATGTATTCATTTTTCATGAATACTATTCATTTTTTAACATTACATCTATATTATCTACACATTATTGGAATTTACAGTCATTTATTTGTTTCACATATCAAATCTAATTAATAAGTTTGCCTTCAGTGACCAACTAAATTTTGATTAAGCTGTTTTCACAATACTTGTGTCAGTTCTAATCAATTATCCAGTTGATATTATTAACGATTGTAGTCAATTTTTTCTTAAAGTCAATTATTTATTTATTAATTTCAATGCAGTTAGTATTATTATCATAATGGACTAAGTAAGGTCAATGAAGTTTTTTTAACATTTCATGATATTCTAAATTTAATTGAGATTTTTATCTTTGTAGTGCAATGAATCAGCAAATTTATTACATATTACTATAAAAAGTCACTTGTGTTCATAACTTAGTCAATTAATACACATAAGAATATCAAATGCAAATGTAAGAAATTATGTCATAATTAACTTCCTAGTACATATTCGGACAACTTTCTCTCAGTACTCATTTACATATTAATGGCTACTTACATCTATCTTGATTCAACACTTATATTTATATTTAGCGGTTTTTAATTAGTGTCATTCTGTTAGTAACCAGTTCATTATAATTTATATATAAATTAAACCATGCATTGGTACATACATAAATTGAAGACTAAGTTACAAATTTAAAGTTTTCATTAATAACATAAATAGTTTATTTAGGTGATTTGTAAGTTAATTTATTGAAAACATAATCTGTCTGATCGATTGAGATATCTTATGATCAGCCATGGTATCTTCTGATGACCTGCTAACATTTGCTTTTTCGGGTCATCTGTAAAAATCTAGAAACTGATTCTCGTTATCTAGTTTTTTAAATAGTTTTTGAGTACTTACTTTCCGAGGGCTATCTTAGTGTATTTTGCCATCATTGTGTAGGTTGATTAAACTTTTATTACCCAAATTTGTTATCCTTGATAGTGATTATCTGTTCATAGTTTGTCAATCTCTTTTATTATAATTAGTTTCAGATGATTTTCTTTCAGGTTGTATTCTAAATGAAGTTTTTCTTTGCAAGTTTTTCCATTTTTCCTTACTGTTTCTTTTGTGTGGACCTTTTGGTTAACATCTAGAATTTAGAAGAGGGCAAAAGTGTATAGTTGAATTAACCTATTTCAGTAGTTCTGACAAATTTCAGGGCTCTGTTTTTAAGGTTCTAATTTTGAGCTTGAGGTGTTTAAGATTTGAGTACTTTGAATTCTTCAAGTTACAGGTTTCTATTAAAGCACATTAAATTGCCATTGCCAGTACTAAATATAGGTTGAACATTGATTAAGTTAAGAATGACTTCATGTTCATTCTTGGGAAAATGAATGATTCAAATTGGCAATGAATGTTCATTATTTTGATTCAAATTTAAGGCTGATTCCACTTCATGTTTAATCATATTGAGGTGATAATGGGCAACCACCGGTTTAGAGATTTCTGTGATTTCTTTATAAATATTCTGAGTGATATTACTGTCGGTATGTCTAATTTTGCCATACCAACATGAATAAGGTTACAAGTGAATTCTGCAACAATGTCTACTAAAACTGGGGTATGAAATTGATCTTATTCCTACCACCAATATTTAAAATTCCGCATATAATTAAAATATTTAAAGCGTTTCGCTCAAATTATGTAATTATTACTTCATTATGTTGTATTATTGCAAGTTCTTTGTCGGTGATATGTAATGACAAACTAAAATGTCATTAATTATCAAATATAAAAATTTATTAATTTTTTTCATGTTTAAGAACAATAAACTCAAACAATTATTCTAAGAATAAATATGAAAATTTGATAGTGTCTCTTTAATGATGCGATGAACTTCCACACTTTAATAAACAGTGAAGCAAGATCAATATAATTTATCATTTGGCAGTTATTGCTTAACCTTGTATTTACAATTTACATTTTGAGCATGATATTTGAGAATATGCTAATTACATTAAAAATACAACTTCATAAAATTACATGTTATAGGTATGTACCAATTTTTGAATTTGAATTTTAAGCATTGTTTCAAATACTCAACTAGTCATTATTCATTTGATTGGTTTTTCTATATTATATATAATTTATAATTTAGATGATGTCTTGCTTCTGGAATATTTAATGGTAATACCATGACCGATATGGTTGTTGGGGCTAGTTGAAGTGAAATTCTTTTTATTTTTGGCTTTGGGTGTTTGCGATTGCTTGATTTTTAGCTTCTTAAGTACATCTCATCATTTGTATTTGTTGCCTGTCAGTTACCCAGATGCATCATAGGATACATAAGGGGTTCTTCATCCACTTTTTAAAATATCGACTGCTAAACATCATATTAAATTTGATTAATGTAGTTGTAAATCACATTTAAAAATTATAACCAAAATAATGCTTTGCTTTATATTGAATTCATTAAGTTAAGTGTAATTAGACCCATGTTATATAAATGTTTTGAATATCATTTAAAGACAATTTCTACTTGTAACAAATTTATGCGAAATGTGCGCCTGACTGATAATAATGCAACACTGTATGTAAATAATGTAAATACTGATTAGAGATCTATAAATATAGAAAGAAATCTTATTTTATTTTATAACATAGTTTTTGTATGAATAAAGATATTAATAGTTACATTGCATCTTATAAATGTTATTTTTTTGTTAACGTGTTAATCAGTCTACTTTTTATATCTTCTAAATTATTTTTCAGTTTAACTTTCATTATATTAATGAACACCATAGAGCAATATAGGCCTCTATAAAAGTGAGTGAGTGAGTGAACGTTTTGAATGATCTAGAGATCCTGGCCAATAATGTTTAGAGCACTTTTCAGCTGAAAAACACATTTTGGTCGAGAAATTTCCCAATTTTTAGTTACCAGTATTGAGATTGAGAGAGCATAATTTATGAGTAGTGAAAAATATTCCCAAAACTTATATAAGAATTATTCAAACCTTGAATCATCCTGACTAATTTTTAAAATTAATTTTAACTTATTCTTATAATAATAAGCCATACATATGTAGTTTATTTATAAATCGAAAATATGATTCCAATTAATTGTGATAAGTTAATTTCATTACCATTTAAAAATAAAGGGATATAAAAATGGATTGAATTAATCTTCCTACATGTGTTGATATTAGAGAAGACATATTTGATTCCAGCAGAAGGTTATCACTAACAGCAGAAAACACAAACAAAAATTGAATATTTAAAAAACGCAATATATCAGGCTAACATTTTCTTGTCACTGTTGATGGGAATTTTCACTAATAATTTAATTATCCAGTTGTAAAAAAAAAATATTAGATGATATTTTCTATCCTTTGGTGGTTAGGGTCAATGGAAATGATGAGTCTTATTTTGTTTTATAGTTGAATTAAAAGACGGCATGAGGTATTTACTAAGTCAGTGATGAGTTCATCGTTGAATTGAGAAAATTATTTTACAAATTTCTACTATTCTATTTATCCTTTACTGCTTTATTGAGAGAGCAAAATGGATCAGTGTTTAGAGAGCTGATTAGCTATGCTGAAGTCTGGTTGTGGTAGTTAAATTATTTAATCTGTTAACAGCAATATATAGACTCTATGGGATCTGAAAACCTTCCTTGGTTCACCCAACAAAGTATAAAGTAAAACAGCTAATGTTAATTAGGAGAAACCTGGCAGTTAAATGTGATCTCGGCCAAATCACCTCCCTGCACAACCGTTGGGGTATCGGCTCCGGAGATTGCAGCTTCGAGTTGAGTCACAAAAAGTTTTATCTTAGTAATTTCATCAAGAAATAAACGTTTCAACTAGCATTTCGGAGTATAGCTGATACATGTTCATTGAAACGTTCATTTCTTGATGAAATTACTAATAAAATATAAACATTTCCCATAATTTTACTCCTTTGTTCATACCAAAGCTCACGATTATTTGTAGTTTTTAATATTGAAAATAAAACTTGTAGTCGTACTGTTTTTTAAATTAATCTACGCTTCTTCTTGCTATTTTTTCATGTTTATTATTCGTTTACATATTATTTACTCATTTATTTAATCATACTCATTCATTTTTAAGAAATGCCAAAGAGAGTTAGCGATTAGAATACTGCCTTGAATTCTCTTATACTCGCATTATTCAAACTTCACTTTTCCCATTCGAGTACTAACAGCATGATTAATAAAGTAATAAATTTCCGTAGTGTGTAATAAACGTCTGATATTATCAGAGGTTAGGAGTGTTGGATTACAGGCTGAGATCTGTAACCGAAGTGAAATAGAGTTGGGTTCCTGGCCTCTGGGGGACCTTGTATCTGGGGTAAGGTCGTCCGCTGTCCTTGCCCCTCGTCAATAGCCATCGCCTATAGCTATGTATCATGTTACGTTACATATTTATGTATTATATCGTAGAAGGTTATTATTATTATTAATAATAAAGTTTAACCTTGTTGATGAAGTTAGGATAATATATGATTTATTATTAAACGTATTCCTTCCTTCCATTCGTGAATCCAATAACCTTCCGACCTTTAAATAACCTTTATTCAATTATTTCTCATGCTTCTTGAATAGAGTCCTCACCTCTCCAGCATACATGACGACTGGAAGAAGGATTGCCTTATTAAAAAAAAACAAGATTAAGATGGTTGAGGCACGTTCAGAAAATGGATTAAAAAAGGGTCTCAAAACTGATCATGGAGGGAAGTCCAGACGGAGAAAAAGGAAGATGCAGGTCTAAAATGCGATGGCTGGACGATGAGGAAGCAGACCTTAGGCTCCTTGGGGTTAGAACACGGAGAAGAGCAGTGGAAGATCGGTCAAAGTGGAGGAAAATTGCCGAATAGGCCAAGGTGGGCCATAGCGCCTTGTGATGATGATGATATTCAATCTTTTCATACATGCACAATAAAGAAATAAAAAAGTTAAATTTTAGGATCAAAATTTGTAAACAGATTGATGAAATATATTACTGAATATCTAGTTCCATCTTTACCTGATTTAAATGTATTTATAAGAACAGTTAATATATTTAATATATATTTATATTATATTTCTGCATATTATATTCGTTCGATACATGTTCGTGTATAGTGTAAATGCTGGCTTTTTTTTTTTAACTTGCCGATTGATCGATTTTCTTCAAAGAAAATTTCATTTGATTGATATTTAAATTCAAAATGCTAAACAGCTATGATAAAAAATAAGGGTTCAAATCCGGCCGTGGCAGAGAAATTATTTAATATGTTTCTAGCCACGAATGGCTCCTTTGTAATCTACAGACAGTCCTAGGCCTCACTCAGGCTCTATAAATTCCGTACCATTAATTAGAGTAAAAACCTGTTATATTGATTTGTTATATTGAACAAATCACCTCCCTGCACAACCGTTGTTATAAAAACAGTACAGCCCCTACCATGCACTGAACCCAATTCTCTTCATGTGTTATAGTAAAGTTTACGTTCTATAGTATACGATATCAATTTTTAATAATTGTCTGTAGATTACAGTTCACCTGCGTTTGTCATGTATTTTAATTATTTTTTCAAAACATTGTACATGTGATCGCAAATCAATTGGAAATCGTTGCTTTGAATGGAAATATTAAATTTCCCTGTTTTCTAAACACTCATATTTAATTTATTATATATCGTATCTACATTTAGCTGAGGGGTAAACCGAGGCGTAGGTGGGAGGATTGCATCTTGTGATAATGCGGATTTGAGTTAGGGTAGTGATCCGTGGACGGGTTTTTGTAAGCAGAGATTGCTGGTATCGGGATCAAGTCTTTGGGTTCGCTAAGTTTTATTATTATTATCGGTACCTACATTTAAAAAAAACCAACGTATTCAGTTATTATACATGGCCTTATTATTTCACAGACAACACTTTTATACATAACTATTCAATTTTCAGTGTCAATTTTAGAAACAGAATCGTCAGATGTTATTTTCCAAGTCAAAATATGCTCTATAACGAACTCGCATTTCCCCCATGACCTAGTAAAGTCATTTTCTTATCTCTCTGATGAGATGACATTTATGTCTCATATTTCCCTTAAGGATAAAAATGGACTCCTTTTGATGAGGAAAAATGAAGGACCCTTTGGACAATTGATGACTCTAAATGTCAGTCGATGGAGAGCAGATCATTTTTCACTTACGTATCGAAGCTTTGCTAAATCTGTTCTGACCTTCGACCTCTTACAGCCTCTTAGGCAATACATGTATTTTATGTATTTGCGCTTATATTTATAAATGTAATAAAAAATTAAATATTTATATTGAATATAAACATAATCCTGAATCTGTTTTTGTTACTTAATATTGTTTAACTGATTCGTTATATTCTTGTTTTAATTATTTATTTTTATTTTAGTAAAATGTGATTTGAAATTAATGACCAATGCGAATCGGGATTTTTTAAAATGAAAACCCCAGTTTTTATTATTACTACATATTTAAAAAAAATAAATTCTAGTGTTCATTTTACTTTTTATTTTTACAAAATTTGTTATTTCACTGATAAGAAAACACATTTCTTCTTGTTGTAAACACATTGTGTAAGGTGATTATTTTCGCCTGTTGAATTATTTCATGAATAAACATACATTTTTTAAGATTAATTCTTCTAAAACACAGTAAATCACTGATTAAACGGTTGGATTCCCATAAAATATTTTATTAGTCATTTTGGAATGTCTTACTTTAAGTTGCTAATGGAAATCAAACCAAGCTAGATATAGTAGAGAGGTAATAATTTTAGGGCTAGCTTGTGTTGATTTTTAATTGGCATCTTCGAATAAGGCTTCCTTAATGTACGAAAATAATTAAACTGCGTTATCGTTTATTTAACCGATGTAACTAAACATGAACCCTAATAAACGTTAAAATGTGAATAACAAATTAAACTAATCAATTCCTCTAAAATATTACATTTGTCATTTTCGAATGTCTTATTTAAGGTTGCTAATGGATATCAAACCAAGCTAGATATAGTAGAGAGGTAATAATTTTAGGGCTAGCTTGTGTTGATTTTTAATTGGCATCTTCGAATAAGGCTTCCTTAATGTACGAAAATAATTAAACTGCGCTATCGTTTATTTAACCGATGCAACTAAACATGAACCCTAATAAACGTTAAAATGTGAATAACAAATTAAACTAATCAATTCCTCTAAAATATTACATTTGTCATTTTTGAATGTCTTATTTAAGGTTGCTAATGGATATCAAACCAAGCTAGATATAGTAGAGAGGTAATAATTGTATGGCTAACTTGTAATAATTTTTAATTGGCATCTTCGAATAAGACTTCCTTAATGTACGAAAATAATTAAACTACGTTATCGTTTATTTAACCGATGCAACTAAACATGAACCCTAATAAACGTTAAAATGTGAATAACAAATTAAACTAATCAATTCCTCTAAAATATTACATTTGTCATTTTTGAATGTCTTATTTAAGGTTGCTAATGGATATCAAACCAAGCTAGATATAGTAGAGAGGTAATAATTTTAGGGCTAGCTTGTGTTGATTTTTAATTGGCATCTTCGAATTAGGCTTCCTTAATGTACGAAAATAATTATACTGCGTTATCGTTTATTTAACCGATGCAACTAAACATGAACCCTAATAAACGTTAATATGTGAATAACAAATTAAACTAATCAATTCCTCTAAAATATTACATTTGTCATTTTCGAATGTCTTATTTAAGGTTGCTAATGGATATCAAACCAAGCTAGATATAGTAGAGAGGTAATAATTTTAGGGCTAGCTTGTGTTGATTTTTAATTGGCATCTTCGAATAAGACCTCCTTAATGTACGAAAATAATTAAACTACGTTATCGTTTATTTAACCGATGCAACTAAACATGAACCCTTATAAACGTTAAAATGTGAATAACAAATTAAACTAATCAATTCCTCTAAAATATTACATTTGTCATTTTCGAATGTCTTATTTAAGGTTGCTAATGGATATCAAACCAAGCTAGATATAGTAGAGAGGTAATAATTTTAGGGCTAGCTTGTGTTGATTTTTAATTGGCATCTTCGAATAAGACCTCCTTAATGTACGAAAATAATTAAACTACGTTATCGTTTATTTAACCGATGCAACTAAACATGAACCCTAATAAACGTTAATATGTGAATAACAAATTAAACTAATCAATTCCTCTAAAATATTACATTTGTCATTTTTGAATGTCTTATTTAAGGTTGCTAATGGAAATCAAACCAAGTTAGATATAGTAGAGAGGTAATAATTGTATGGCTAACTTGTAATGATTTTTAATTGGCATCTTCGAATAAGGCTTCCTTTATTTACAAAATTAAATAAACTGCGTAATCGTTTATTTCAACTAAACATGAACCTAAACTAAAACTTTCTTAACACGCATTATCTTAGCCTCTTATTTTGTGCATCAATGATCAATAAATGTTTTTAATTTTATTTGGCTAAACGTATCGACCTAATCTTCTATATCTACTCAAATTTATCTCTACAATTTCATAATATTCGATTTTTTTATTTTGTCCAATTAACATCAACAAACAATTAAAAATAATAACAAGTGAACAAATTAAGAAACATTACCTGTCAGTTCGGCTTGTGAATCTGTATTATTTCGGAATCCACACAAAAAAATCAGAACTCCAAACACAAAGAATTTCAAATAAAACAAATATTTCATGTTTTGCTTGCCACGCCTAGCTAGATATTCTTCCGAATTAATCCGTACCGCAATTTCAATTGGTCAGAAATAATAATTAAATGAACCAAAGAAGTTATTTTGTAATTATTTACTTTTGTTAAATGGTTTTCAAAAAGCTTGTGGTAATATAATATTTGTCAGTATTTTTAATGTAGACAAGTATTTAAAAAAAAGTCAAATCTGTAGGAAATGAAAATTATTCAGGCAAAAAATAAAATAAAAGTCGACTTTTATGGGAGCGTAAATTTTCTACTCTCATTTTTTATTTTCAAAGCCGAAGGTGGTAGATACAGAACAAGACAAGGAATACCACTTCAACGGCCGGACCAATAAATTTTATTACGCATACTAATGGCTGAATTTTTATTATCACATGCTATAAAAATTTCAAAATTTAAATAAAACGGGAATTGCATTAAATTACCGATAAAGAGTAAAAAAGAATACTGTTTACAAACTTCTTATAATTTATTCATTTTTTTAAAGGTTCTGTGTTTTGCTTTGGTTTATCGTAACAGAAGCCGTCTAAAGTTCCTAAAAGTTTGAGGGTTCCAAACAAACAAGAAGAAAACAATACGTTTTTCAAAAGAATAATGTTACGAGCGAGACAAATAAACTTTTTTAACTTCGATCGATGAAGAAAACTGATGTCACAATATTTTTTTGAGGATAACACTTATTGATATAGTACCTAATGAAAATCAATTTCAATTTTAGCATCCTCTCAGGATAAAAAATAATTACAAACAAAATCCGTTGATCTTATCACACACACTTATCTTATCCCGCGTATTATACATTATAAATGTTTATATTTTGTTTCCATGGAAGCATTTAAATCCTAATAATTAATATGGCAGTATAAATCATAACTACAACACCTAAGTACTTTTCTATGCGCTTCATCATTCTTTAACACCTCCTATGACTTGATATGAATGTTTTGTATAACATTAAAATATGGATATTTTTTCTTATATCTTCATTTTATCATTCCTTAGATTTAGCTATAATTGACCAGTTATGGCAATAATAAATAAAGTTGCAATATATCCTCATGATTTAAGTGCTAAAAATCTTTCCTGTAAAATAGTAAATAAAGTTAAGCACGAAGATGATTATCATGGCCTGACTACAATATAAGTCTTCAATAAAATGTATAAACTAAGTTAAAATTCGTCCTTAAGCTTTCAATATTACCAGCACAGCACAATAGTTAATAACTTTAATTATGGCAAGATATAAAAAATAAACTGTATTGTTAGAGTAATACTCCAAGAAGTGGTGGTTCTAGTGAGGTTTCTGCCTCTGATTTATAAGTCTGTTTGGAATGTTTATTTGAGTTTTGCTCCATTTGATGTTAATTATTGTGAATTTTATTTTGTTTTTGGCATTGACTGATCAGTTATTCTCCAGTGTTTTAGAGACTTAAGGTTTTTTTTGCAGTTTTCCTATTGCATGCTAATAACACTGTTCTGCAAAAAAAAAAACTTTTCTCCCCTCCCTTGAACAATTGTGCCTGTTTCTCATGTTTTCAGGTGTGCTGAGTCCGAATCCGAACTCAGAAAAATTCTATCACCATCTGATTTTGAGAGAAAAGAGGTGAAACTTGGAAAAAATGAAAAATTGTATTTGAAAATTATTGTCTTTATTAGAACAGATTTTTTTTCTTTTCCAACAATAAAATATAATTAATTGAATCCTGCATGCTATCAGGTATAATACTAGATATGACACAACTCAAAAAATATACACACATCGTCAATAAGTAGTTTTTTTTCTTTTGTACTCTTCCTCCTCTGTCTCCCGCTGCAGTGTCCAGGAGTAATCCGCCAGCATCTTCTCATTCCATTTGTCAGAATATCTTTTTTCCATTCTGGATATGTCTTGGTGGAATCGTTCTCCATGTTCGTCCAAAACTGCACCCAAATTTGGGGCGAAAAAGTCTAGGTGACTATGCAGGAAATGTGTTTTTAAGGACATTTGCATCCCAATGTTTTATATGAAGTAAGCAGTTCTTGGACTATTTTTCGGTAGTCTCTAGATTTTTTGTTTCCCAAAAACTTAGCACATACCTCTCGAAAAGCAATCCAAGCCTTTTTCTCAGTAGTATTTAACTTTGCTTCAAAAGTGAGATCCTTGAAAAACTGAAAAAACACTTTTAGCCATATTTCTTTAACCACTTGTAATATTCCCATCAAATTTTTTTCGTTCAAATATACTTCATTGCGCTCAAAATCATCGGACTTTTGAATTTTTTTCACTATGTTTTAATGCCGAAAAAAAATTCGTCAAATCCACAAAAAACTCACCTTTTTGGATAAAAAACTAGAATTTCTCAGGAAACTGTGCGTGATAGACAAAATCTGACTTCAAATTCGTGTTCACCACATCTGATAACAGTAAGAAAGCATGTTTTGGTTTGAAGGAGGATTTTCGTGCAGAACAGTGTAATTATTTTATGCCCATTTTTATTTATATAAATGAACCCAAGGTTTGTCTTCGCCATGTCAGTATAAAGATTGCTCAATATTTTTTATGTAAATTTCCATTTTAAAACTACATCCTTTGTTTTTCGGACTAATTTTTCAAGTTTAATTAATTAAAGATAATAATTCGTTTTAAATTTATTTATAATAATTTGGAAAGTGATAGATTTGTCCATTCCTGGAGAGATTCTTCGTAATACATATACAGATTTACCCAGGATCTGAGCACTGCAAGAGAAATACGTCGGAATCGGTGTATGAAATCAATATGAGCAAATCCAAATGAATAGAATTTCCCCTCTTCAATAACCCAATACGTCCTTCTCTTATATACGCCATCTCATTCTATATCTGTTCGTTTATCACCTTACAACAGATCTCCAATCTCATATGTTTTTGACAAATAATGGGTATTTTGAGTATATTTTTTTTCATAATTAGTAAACATTAAAACACTATACAAACATTATTATATAGGTCCTGCCTATTGTTTATTTATTTAACGTCACTTATACTAAGGCTAATCGGACAAAGCAACAGTGGGAGTTCTAAATCCAGGAGTAGGATCTTTAACGAATACCTGATACTGCACTAGCTAGGGGCCGCCATTGTAAGTCCCCACCGAAGGACGCTTTAACAAAGAACATTAATAATAATATTACAATGAATAGCCATAGATCGACAGTGTGGGATTTACTGACCAACCTGTGCTACATCCAGCCACTCCAAAGACATTCTAAATCACTTTCATTTACAACCAATTTCACAACAGTACAGTTTATCATGTAATTAATCCAAGACCTCCATGGATTGTGGTAGTACCGTTTTTTAACTTCCATATTAGAATCGTTAGCGAAGATCTGTTTGTTTGCTTCGTTTAAATTCAGTTTGCTGCTATGGCATATTAGACCATACTACAGGATGCTATAGGGAGTTCTAAATATTTTTTATCCTGGTATAATTAGAATAGGTGTCTTAAACGAATACGTGACACACGTTTACTAACCAGCTCAGTACTTATTAAGTTTTTAAGAATCCGTTCATTTTTTAAGCTGGAATTTTACAAGCATATCTTTACTTTTGCGACTTTGTCGCATCAATTATATTAATTTAGTGCTTGCTCTGACATTCCTTATAGTACAATCTTCTAAATTCTCAAGGGGTTGTATCGTTTTTCGGACCTAATATTCTACACAATACCTTATTTTCGAATACCGTAAGACGTTTTTCATCCGTCAACGCTAACGGTCCCACCCATAAAGATTTAATTGTTCTTTAACAGTTAGGATTTAAAAATTTTAAAGTCTAATTTTAAAATTTCTAATGAGGGATTATATAAATAGATGTATATTTTGTTTTTGATAAAAGACCTCAATAATCATTATTTGTTTAAATAATATCTTTTATCAAACCTCCTTGCATTGATAAATTAATATTATTGCGATACGGTAAGTAATCAAACTTTGCCTCTACATTTAATATATATCAGCTGATAGATAAGATATTCACTTGTTACTGTCAATGGTTGTACCTCAGTTATGTTGTTGTGATCGGCTGACAAATGTAAATAACAGTTTTGACAATTATTGTTTATTTTCCGGGATTCAAGTAAACATTTGGATACTCATCGTGGCAATCAGAGGCAAGAATTAAATGTAAGTTGTATCTCACTAAGTAGCCTATGGTTTTAGACATTTAATTGAGTAGTTGTCTCGTGTTAAATAAATAAAACCACTGTAATCTTAAAGTGAGTGTATAAAATATAACTCTTATAGAATAGGCACATTTATTGAGAAGACAAAGAGCTAAACTAAATTAAACATTAATGCTTTTGTTTATATTTGTATTTTTATTATTAAATAGTTATTATCATAATAAATCTGTTAATAATAGATACAGTACTTTGTTTCATTTTATTAGATTTTATTTGCTTAGGATTCCTATTTTTAAACGAGAATACTCAACAATATTATTGATAGTTTTATTATATTACTTGAAATAATAGTTTATTCTGGCTTATATATATTTATATATATATACATATATATATATATATATATATATATATATATATATATATATATATATATATATTGTTTATGGTTCTCGAGTTTCAGTCAGTTATTTGAACTTCTTAGGCGACGTTTCGAGACTAGGTTAGTCTCATATTCATGCCCTGACAGTGAAAAAATGATCTTTTGGTGAAAACATAATAAAATAAAACTGCTGTTCCTAAAAATCGATTACTTATTCGTTGATCATAGCTAATGCAATATAAACATTTTATGATAAATTGATCAATTCTTTGGAACTTGTAAGTACACCCTATCCTATTATACTTACACGTGACATTTTACATTAATTTTAGTGTGCTATTTAATGTTTTCACTAAAAGATAATTTTTTCACTGTCAGGGCATGAATATGAGACTAACCTAGTCTCGAAACGTCGCCTAAGAAGTTCAAATAACTGACTGAAACTCGAGAACCATAAACAATATATTTCTACAACAGTCAAGATAAGTAGAAACCAATATATATATATATATTTTTTTTTTTTAACGTTGCTTCGACTGTTGGGCCATTAGCGACGACTGCTCTTCTTATATTTCTTGGATTAACTTTGTGAGTTTCAGTTACATCGGAGTCCACTGTAGTTCATTATCATTTTTGAAAAGTTGGCACGTTTTAATGTCCAAATTTCTTCTTAAAATTATAATGCTTCTTGCATTAAAATAGGTCCTTTACTGTAATTTATACATTATTACAGCTTTGGCAGGTTAGTTGGTATTGCCCTAAAAGTAGGTGATGTGTCAGCTTTGTATGTCCGATCTTTAACATGCTTATTACACTGCACTCTTTAGGCGTTAGGCCCATTGGAGGGATCCAAGGAGTGTTTTTTTTTTTTTTACTTTTATTTGACGGAGGCTGTTTATAAACTAATAAATATTTTTTCTTTCATTGTAAAGATATATCTTGTTGTGATAGATAAGTTAGTTAAAGAAAACACATTTAGATTTAACAGATAGAATATTTACTTGAATAATAGTAGCACTTTAAAGTGAATAAAATATATACCTTCTTACATAACTTATCCGAGTTTCATGTATGATATAATATCCTATTTACTTAAAACAATAACGAAAAAACGACCCGGGTTCGAATCCCGGCCTGGGCAAATCTTTTTTCTTCAAAACAAAAATGATTTTAATTGTTTAATTAGTGAACAAGTAATAGCAATTGCAGGCTTCCTCTTCGTTATTGACATACAATTGTTCAGTGAGTTATAGTTTATCTTTGTTTTTATATATTAAAAAACAATTGTGAAACACAGAGTGAAAGAAAATGATAGACTTATAAGTCAAAAAGGAACTGATCATACTTACTATGTAAATACACTCTCTCATACACTGAATCCTGTGGAAATGTTTTGTACTTGGACTGGAATAGTATTTAAATTTTTGTGATGTTGGTCGATATTCGATTCTTGGTGCTTTTGTTATTGTTAATATTCGATGGAACTGATTTGGGCGAGATAATTTATAAAGCCTCTTCGAAAAGAGGAAATGAAAGGGATGGAAACTTCAATTAATTTCCGACGAGGTTTAGTAAGGCCTTTTAAATTGCAACTGCTACAGCGAATTTCCCTGCGGCCTAACTTGACTAACTTCAAGCTTTAGGAATAAGTTTTAACTCGGCCACTTGCTAACTCGTTCTAGGAGACGCTCTATCATTCTTAGTGATTTAACTGTTTTGAACTTGTTCCTGTTTACAGTTTCAACCTCCAGATTTCCTAACTAGATAGTTGCTAAAATGATATTTGGATGAAGCGATAATGGAACTGAAACATCAGTTTAGATAGTTGTAGTCACTAAAGTACAACAAGTACAACTGTTTACACAGATTTTATGTACATAAGTTACTAAGAACGTATAGTTACAATTTTTGTTCATTTTATTATTATTAATTTTTTTTCTCTGTTGGAAGTTTCTTTTATACATTTTTTCTTTCATTGTAAAATATGATTCTGCACAAATTCATTTAAATTTGTAAAATTGTTTATAATTTGGTCTATTTGGTCTATCTGACTGGTCTATCTATGTGAATTGCAGCAAAATTATACAAGAAATAAATAAATATAAAAAAAATATATACATAAATTAAAAATTACTCGGTTATATAGGTTATTCTGATGTTCGAGCTTCTCTAGAAGGTTTTAACTCAAAGATCTTATAAAAAATTTAAAGATCAAGGGAATTTATCTTCAGAATATTCTAGCTATATCCAAAAGTATCTCTTATCTTTTAAATTCAATCTTAAAATTTTCAGCGTTCCTTATATTTTACGAGTGAAGTCACCTCCCTACATAACATACCATATTTTACTGATTTCCCCGAAATGCTTTGCTTACCTTCAATACAAATTCCTTTATAACCTTGTTCAATCAGCTATTCATAATATTTGGCAATGTTTGAAAAGAAAATTATACAGGAATATTTTAAATTATATTTGTGAAGTATTAACCATCAGTCAAAATCCAATGTCTTCTTTTATTCATAAAACATTAAATTTAATGTGTTTTTTTAGTTCTTGTTATCTTTTGTTTTCTTAAAATATCACCAAAGAAAAAAAAGGACTTAGCCAATACTTTAGGCTTAGTATACCCTTATAAGTTTGGCTGTGTTTGTATAACTTTGCTATTCAATAAACATTTGTAATAAATAGCTCATCCTTAATACAGGCCTCCAATCTACGCCTTGGTCTACCCTTCTTGCGTATGTTAGCTATCTCATTTTTAAGAAAATTTTATTTTCTACTTGATTCCTAATAAGTAATATGAATATTTTAGGCAATGTTTCAAATGAAAATGGTATTGGAATGTTAAATATTAGATTTAATGATTGTGGTTTTTTACCTGTGATCTCTTCGAATTTTTTTAAAATATTGTCAAATAAAAAAAAAGTTAATTCATTTAGATAATTTTTATTTGAGTGGGAAATACTAGACTGGATAATTCTAATGATAGATTGAATTGGTCAGGGGGTGCAGTCAGAAGATGACACAGAATAAGAAGACATCAGGCCGTATAAGCATGTCGTAGGCCGAAACGTTGGCACAATTAAAAAATAAGTTCTGCCTATTATGTGTTATCTTTGACTGCACCCCCTGAGCAATTCAATCCATCATTAGATAATTTTTATCTTGTCCTGTATGAATGAAACCCTATATCTGTAATACGTATAATCGTATAGTGTGGCAGGTTTTATTATTTTTCTATTCAATAAATATGTTTGTAATATAAAATTTTATATTCTATTTTATTCTTAATATGTAATATGAATATTTTAGGCAATGTTTCAAACAAAAATGGTATCGGAATTTTTTAACTTGTTGCTAAAAAGTAAAAATCCATTGCCTTGTTTTGTTCATCAAATATTAAATTTAATTATTGTGTTTTTTCTTTAATCTCTTCTGTTGTTTTTTTAATTTTTTGTAAGTCATTTTATTTTCTATTTTATTTGTAATATGTATTAGGAATATTTTAGACAATTAACGATAAATCTTAGGTTCGGTAAATTGTAAACCCTTATTTCATAATTTCATAAAGGTATTTAGTTTTTTCTTGCATTATGGTAAATTTTTTTACAATAATATTTTTATTTTTATAATATTAAACCAGTCTCAAGAGGCTATATAGCGTTTTCATGTAAAAATGTAACATTTAGGTCGGTGTTGCTTTAATAGATCCCTCAGGCATTCCAGTTTAATTAAATTTTTTTTTCTGCATGAATGTGTTTTCATCCCTGAATGCGAGAGGGCTAAGGAAGGAGAGAAGCTGAACAACTTCCTTCGTGACATGAATTTGAATGGGACCCTTATTTCATGACTTGTTTAGGCTTTGAATGGTTTTTAGATGTAAACCATTTTCAAGGAGTCGTTATTAGCTGTATAACTAACTTACTGAGTTTGAACATTGTTGTAATTTTAAAGAATAGTAATAAAATGCCTATTCAGAATATTTTATGACACAAACAAAAAAACTTTAACATAACAACCCATGGAAGGATCTTGGGTTCAATAGTTGTCTAAGTAGGGATGCGTTCTGTAGTGATCACACTGTATTGTTTTGACTCTGTTGTATATTATCTTTTAATATACACAACATTTTTCAATATACGTTTTTATTATTTACGACTCCACTTGACGGAGTTAGAAATAATTAAGTTTCTCAAAGGCAGATAAGAGTAAGGAGAATGTGTTGAATTTAGAAAAAGGTTTTTGTCCGTGTTTAGTTTCCTTTTTTTTAGTAGATTTGGTGATAGGCTATAGTCGTTTTCTAGACGTAGGTGGGAGGATTGCAGTAAGGATAAACTTATTACAACATGTTTATTGGATAGCAAAGTAATACAATCTACTTAAGGACGAAAAGTATAGAGATCTAGGTTTTAATTCATACAAGAAAAGATAAAAAAAAAAAAAATTAATACACTTAAGAATTATAAAGTAAATAAATAAAATGAAAACCAGAAATTAGCCTAACTTATAAGAGTGAACTAAGCCTAACGGATTGGCCTTTATCAATAATAAATCATTACAATTTTTTTTTAATTTGTCGAAATTTAACAGAAAAAAAAAAAAAAGATAACAAGAACTAAAAAACAAAATAATTAATTTCATGTTTTATGAATAAAAAAATACATTGGATTTTGACCAACGGTTATTCATTTACAAATATAACTTTAAATATTCTGATATCCTTTTCATTTCAAATTTTGCGAAATGTTATTATTAATTGATTAAACAAGGTAATGGAGGAACTCCTAATAAAGGCGATCCAAGCCGTTTTGGGTGAAATCAATAAAATACGGTATGGTAACTAGGAGGATGACTGCTCGTAAAATACAAGGAATTTTGAGAATTTTAGACTGAAATGAAAATATAAGAGAAATCTATTAAAGTTGTTTTCTAAAGGGTTGTAATATTAGTACAATATCATGAGCGAACCAGTGTATTTACATCCCTCCTTTCAAAGTGAATAAAATAAATGTATTACTTAGCGCTTATTAAAAGAGAAAAAAATTTCAGTTAACTTTATATAGCAGTCTACAAAGAAAACTAAATATATCTTAGGCAGTTGTGACATGAAATATTGAAAATTTTCTAGTTTAAAAACAATTACACTGAGACTTGTTATGATATACGACATCCCGCAAAAGAGCGTGCCTTCATTAGTTTGTCTTTTGTTTATTAAGCGTAGTTATTTTTAGGTTTTGCATAACAAATTTTCTTGTTTACTAGTTTTTCGTTGAAATATTAAATTTTCGTTTATTTAAATATTTATATACATTTATTTATTTCGTTGCCGGACGCTAAATGGCAAACGACTTGGGTATTTATGAAACCTTTGAACACTCCGCATATCTTACTCCAGCGATGCTCTGCAAAAAACATCTCTTCAAGGCCAACCAGTGTGAATTTTTTCGAAGCTGACATTTGGACCAACTCGAAGTTTTTACTACTATTTCTGTTTTTGATCTCGTATTTTCATTTCTATGTTGAACATCATTCAACGCGCGATTTTATTTAAGGATACATGGCAAGACGAAATGTGTTTCAAAATAAGTTTGAACCTTTTTTTAAACTTGACATACCAAAATAAAATTATTTTATTTTAAATAATCTTAACTTCCTACAGTGACTTACATCCTCCTTGTTGCTAGGCAACCCGTAATGCTAAAATGGCGTCGGTCCAGAAAATTCCTGATTCATTAATAATCATGAATGAGGTTATTCAGTGTTTCTATGATCCGCTCAGTTTTTATGATTAATCAGTTTCTATGATCAACATTGTTGTCAGCGTATAAAAAAAATCGGTAATTATTCCGTAGGTTGTCTTTTCGAGTTGAGTCTCCAAAAGTTTTGTCTTTTCATTCGTCTTCCATTAGTATGGAAAAGATAATATAATTATGGGAAATGTGCATACTTCGCTAATCATTTCATCTATAAATGAATGTTTCAACAAACATATACCATCTATAAATCGAAATGGTAGTTGAAACTTCTATTTCTTGATTTAATGTTACCGAAATCCACTCATTACGCATAATTACATTCTATTTTTCTTAGTAAAGCTCATGATAACTTGTATTTTTGGGAGAAAAAAAATGAAACAGTTAAAACTTGAAACTCGACTCGAAGCGACAACCTGCGGAACAGATACCATACATTCTAATTATACTATTTGTTATACTTAAGTATTAACCTTTATTGTTATCGATTTGTTATTGGTAATAACTATTTTAACTTTTTTATTATTTTTTTTAAGTACAGTTGTAATTTCACTGCTGAAATTAATCATCAGCTAAGCCAGGCTCTAATAATTACAACATTACAACAAGACTCTAGTAAATACAACCTAAAAAATTGTTTTTGCTCAGAGTACCAACTTTGCTTACTTTTTATTTTGTTACTTTTATTTATTTAGTCAGACATAAATGAAAAAAAATTAAAATTAGTAGTGACAATCTAAGTTATGCATGCAGTTCTCTTCTTGCTTTCAACTTGCAAATCTGAATTGTAAATTGGAAATGGTCCATCCTAGAATCGTGCGAAGGAAAGTCTGCTCTGTTAATATAGGACAGGACCTTACATAAATAGAATGCGATTACTAAAGGTTTATACCATTTCCAAAATAATAATCTTGTAGTCTTACTCAATATTTATGCGTTGTACATAATAGACAAATAATCATAAATTATACATAAACGTACGAACCTATTTGTTGACTAATTAAAATACATTATTCATACATATTTATTAGGCACAAAACCACACGACATAGATGAAATAAGTTTGATTATGGACATTGATTTTGTAAAAATACTTTGGATTTATGTCGACAGCATGTAGAAATAATAAAAGTTAATCATTTATGCATAGGATTATATCATGAATACAGTGCACTGTAAATGTATGACATTTTTTCTTATGACGGATTAGAATTATTTTTCAATCTGAATTTTTTCGGTAGTACATAAAACAGTTGAAAATGATGATGTGTTCGATTTACCTGTAGACCGTGGGTTGACCTTGTGGGATCCGAAGACCCTCCTGGTGCTCACACAGCCTCTATAAAGTGGGTAATCTTAACTAAGGGGAAAAACAAGCTGTTGTTTGTGATCTCGGACAAATCACCTGCCTGCACAACCATTGGCTTAAATACTGTCTAACTTCGTACTCAACCTTAGGCTCTTCTTGAGTTCAGGCTTGAGTGTTACAGGGTTTTTAACTTATTATTGTGATTAATACAATATAATTTGGCTTGAAAGGGAGTTAAAATACAAGAAACAAGGCCTGACTTTGTCACTTCTCCAATGCGTGAATTATATGATTCTAGTTCCCTTAGTAGAATTAACTCATTTTGGAAAAATTAGACAACCACTTATTCAACGGGGATATAGATATAATCACTGATTGAAGATAATATCATGATAAAACCATAACATATTTTTTGTTAAACTCAAGACAAATATTTTATTCCGATATAGCTTTTATTTAATTATTTTTTATTAGCGATTTAAAACCTTTCATAATTGTTTAAAAACTCTTTTTTACTATTAATAATAAACTCAAGACAGAAATGAATAGCGTTACACATAAGAGCTGTTCATCACAAAATAATAATAAGTGATGTTCTATACAGTTGAATAATTAATTGTAAAACAAAGGATTTTTTTAAAAAGTAATTTTCTACTTCATTTATAGCGTTGGACTTACGGAATAGAGCTTTGGGGCTCCACTAAACCATCGAATTCATCTCGTATTCAATCCTTACAATCCAAAATCCTCAATGCTCCTTACATTGTAACGAACAAAGTAATCTATAATGACCTTGATGTCCAATTTGTTGCTGATTTGGCCCGAATCCGATATTACTCTTATCATGACAAACTTCATTCCCAATCAAATACATTAGTTTCAAACCTAGCAACCTCTTCAATTCTTGATAATCCTCCGAGGCGTCTATTGAATCTAAGTTGAACTTGTAATTTGAGTACTACAACTGGGTAGTTTCTCTACTTGTCTTTCATGCCAATATGTACCAATCTTTCTATTTGCTTGTTGTATTAGTATAATACAGTTGTAAATTTCCTTAAATAAATTATTTAAAAAAAAATATAGCGTTCAGTTGGCTAGATAAATATATTACCAGCAAAAGCTATTTTCGAATAATATTAGGATTACATACATAGTAATACACACAATACATATTTGCTTGCTATAGTAGTAATCACAATTTTCTTCCAAGCTTTTGCTCGAATGCAAGCAGAAGAATTTTCCAGCAAAACATTGACTTTGTAATACCACTTACATACCTCTGTATGATTCAAAGCAAATAGTACTTAATCAGTTGGTAACGATAGTTTTTAAAACTCGAGACATCAGATAATGATTCTAAAAAAAAAGAAAAAAAAAAGATAAAATGTAATTTGTACTTAATATACGAGAAAAAACGAATTTAAAAATAAATTATGCAGAAACGATGGGAATAAAAAGACCTCATCTCATAAGAAATAAAACATTTACTGCTTTATTATGGAGATTTTTACAGCATTATTAGACGAGGGTTTATTTTCTTATGATTGCATCTCTTGATAGGATTTAATTTCAATATTCTCTTGGAATGTTTCTAGCAAAGATGTGGATTAAGCAGAAACATAAATAAGATATCGGATATGGATATGACAACTTTATGTTTTAGTATTACATTAATAAATAAATTCTTCATTACTGATCTCAAGGTAGCGAATTCGTTACAGGCAGTGGTAAATATATTATTTCTTTTGTAAACAGACCTCAATCTACCTTTTGGGACATTTTGGCTCACAGAGCCTGTGTATAGTAGGTATCCTGAATTGGCAGGAAAACTGAACATTGGGTGTGGACTCGGCCAAATTACCTATTTTAATTGAAAAATAAGAAAGCCTAAATTACCTCAATAACTCAATTGAGCATTAAGTCCAAGTCGCAAAAGTAGTATTAGAAAGATATAAATATTTGTGAAATGAAAAATTGAATTTTCAATTATTTTGCTTAAAACTTCCTTATTACATGTTTAAAAAAAGAAAAAATAATGATACATTTATTTGAGACTATTATATAAATATCATTTGGCCTAAGATATATTTTAAAACATTTGGAGCATATTTCCATTATAGTTTTGAAACCTTAAATAGATTAAAAAATAAATCAAAACGATTAGTCTTCTGTTTTATGACCCAGTTACATTTTTTTAACACATTATAGCAATTTAAGTTATTATTACTAATCGTTATATTGATAATAAATAATAATAAAAAGGCTTAGCGAACCCAAAGGCTCGTACAGATACCACCAGTTTCTGCTTACAAATCTCTGTCCTTGTATTCGAATAGTATACTTTATTTAAACAGGTCGAAGGTCTTTCAGTTCATGATTTATTTTTTTTAAATCAGGCAAAAACTATACAAAACAATATTCCATAATACTCGATACACATAAAAGTATATGAAGCTTTCACATTTAAACTGACTGTTTAAAAATTCATCTACATCCAAAACAACCTTTTCAACCTACTCGTTAATCCTTTATTATCTATTTTTGTTATTCGACTCTTCCTCTCCAAAAAAAAAATTGTTAATAATAATAATAAGGGTTAGCGAACCGGAAGCTCGATGACGATACCAACAATCTTTCCTTACAAGCCTCCGTCCAAGAACCACTACCCGAACCCAAATCCGCCAGATAACTCTCAACGTAATCTCCCCACCTACGTCTCGGTCCACCCCTGTGACTATTCCGGCAGTCGGCACAGCGCTTAGTAACTTTTTAGAAGTTCCTTCGTTACTCAGCCCAACAGCTTTACTAGCCAATGTAATCTACGCGTCGCTGTCACTTGAATAAAATTAACTGTGTGGATGTTTCGCACGTTATATTAGTAGAAAAAAAATTAGTTACAAACTAAGTTTTGCATGCACTTCTCTTCTCGATTTCAACTGGTAAATCTGAATTGGAAATTGGAAATGCTTCATCCTAGAAAACAGTACTCCACAACCGTTTCCTTACAAAATAGTAGTGTCCCTATCATGAATTAGACTCGAATACTCTTCATGGTTTATCAATGAATAGGGCATACAAAAAAATCACTGGGGTTCAGTACAAGGTAGAAAAAACCGAATGAAAAGTTAGAACTTGTGAATTTGGCGACAAACTGCGGAACTGCTACCATCAATTTAATTCCTTATTCCTGGATAAGCCTCGCCGGAACGATTACTCTTTTCGGTTTAACCGAAACCCCTCTCATCCGAACTCCCGGACGAGGAGGCAGATCCGGACAGGTAGAGAGAGCACATGGTGGGGGCCAGATCAGGAGGGTGGGGACCTAGCTGTTAGCGCCAGTCGCGCGTTATTCTGTGTATCGTTCGGACGTTCTTAGTGTTCTATCTAGCGGCTTCTTCTGCTGTCTTCTGCACTCTCTGGGCTCTTCTTGTCGAGGTAGGTAAAGGCCATCTCTTAGCCATGCTACGTTCCAGTTGGTCTAGGGTTTCTCTCCTAAGGCTGAGGCCTTGGAGACTTCAATTCCTCAGCTGTCTCAAAAAGGGGCGTAACTTTCGCGAGGAAGATCCTTCTGGATTTAGCCATTGTCAATTTTCAATTATAAATTATTGATTTGACTAAAATATGCTTTGTAAAATTATTTATATATGCACTATATTCGTTTTAAAAAAATGTCCGTTTAAGTTTTTTAACAGGACATATAATTTCGTACTTATTGATAACAATATATTAGGGTACTGTTGAAAATTTCCAAGGATAATGCCTTAAATTTTTAAAATACTTTTCAATGTCATACTTTTTATTGATGTCTTGGTGTGAGGTTACTGTTTTTAATTCTTTAATCCGTTTGTCTGTTGATGTTAGACGACCAGTTCTTTATCTATATTGATATGCAATTTTAGGTATCAGTTCCGCAGGATGTCGCTTCAAGTTAATAGACAACAAGTTTTAACTTTTTATCCGTTTCATTTTTATTAATATTCTATATTAAAATAAAAATAACTGAATATTACTGACTGAATACAGTTATTAACTCTGACTGAATACAGTTAGTAATACTGACTGAATACAGTTACTGATACTAACTATATACAGATTAAACCTACTTACACATACTGTTTAGGTTCTATCATCATCTATACTCTGAAATGTTTTTTGGAACGTTCATTTCTTGATGAAATAATTACCGAAATATACACATTTTCCATAATTACGCTCTTTTCTCAATTCTCACGATTATTTTTATTTTCGAGAATATTAAAAAGGAAGGGAATGAAAAGCGACAACCTGCCGAACTGATACCCAAAATTTCATATCAAGAGCTGCACATCTTTGGTAGTTGATGTCAGACGTGCTGCATTTCATCATTAACTGTTGTGTAATATTATTTTGGTTATGTCCTGATGATGCCTTTGACGAAGCTTTTATTTCCAGTTTGTTAGAGATTTGAAACTATTTAAAAAAAAAAAATTCTTCAATTGTTTCTAATAAATATTCGGGGTCTCTTTTTGTGCTTTTGCTTATTTTTATTCATGGTAGTATATTTGTATTATCAAATTCGCAATTTATAGCTTAGGAATTAGGAATATAAAAACTTGTTTATGGATCGAATATACCTTCTGGTTTGTTTATATAAACTTGTTTATATCATAGCTCTTTAAAATGGTATTAGGTACTGGTAAGCGTAGCTATTCCGTAGACTTTGTTTTGATTCCTTTCTCTCTATTTGTTTTCCTGTTCCTCAGCGAAATTCATGAGAAGATGAAGTTGATAAGGCGACTCCTGAGGAACAATAGAAACGGAAAGTGACCCGGATCGGAGAGCTAGGACGGCTAGAAAAAGCTGTCACACTGGCTAATCGCCGGACGAGGAAGAAAAGCCGCCTTTCCCCGGGGGGTCACTGCCCCCAACTCTCCCCCCCCTATTCTGCCTTCAATAAAGTGGAATCGCTTTGTGGTTGCTATGGGGATTATCAATGTGAAGAATCGATATCAGTAGAGTTTCGCATATTACTCTTCCTTATAAGCTCATTAATGTACAAACAATAAATACAAACTTAAAACTCCTAAAAAAAATAATTATATATTTATCTGAACTGAAACATTCAACGACAGATATTACATGTGGATAATCTTTGAGTTAAAAATTAATCATGATAAAATTTTAAGTTTTTTTTTTCTTTTGACATCTATTAATTTGGAAGCTTGCGAATTCTGCCTGATGATTTATCGTGTATAATGTTTGTGCTTTGTCTAAATATTAAAAAAAAAGGTAGTCATTTATCAAAATTAAAAACTAATTTTTGAACATACGGTTTTTTTTTTCCGTTCGCATAATAATAATAAATAAATATATTAAATATAGTTTTCGTTTCGGTAAATGATAAATTTCCTATTTCCAAAACTCTTTAAAAAGAAATATTGTTTTAATTAGTTTGTAATATGCAACATTTTATAAACTATATATCCTAAGGCAAATGTATTGTATTTGTATTGAACAATATATAAAAATAGCACATACACATATATATAAATGATGACAAAAAAAGTATGACTAATACTTATGGATAACCTTTGGGTTAAAAACTAATGGTCGTAATATTTGGGTTTTTTTTTGTGTGTTAATTTTGACGTCTGATGATACATATGTGATAAAGCTTTGTCTAAAAATTGTCTATTAAAAATATATTTTCATTAATCGGTATATAACAAGTATATACCATTTATCAAAAAAAATACTTTTTTACTCAATATTTAGATTATTATGGTTTTTAATGCATTGAATTGGTCAGGCACTTAATTATGTTTTTTAGTTTTCTAAAAAAATTGTAAATTTTTCTTTTTCACATATAGCACATTTTTGACACTCGTATAAAAGAAATGTTGTTTGAGACTTCATAGAAATGTTAAAACTCACATCGTTTATAAATAGAATATTATATAAACTGTATCCTGTGATAAATATATATAAACGCAAAAACATACTCATAAATATAAGTAATAAAAAAGAAATCTGTAAGACTAATATGTTAAGCCGGATCTGTAACTTTTTAATGACATACATTAGCTATGGATAACCTTTGAGTTAGAAATTAATGTTGTAATATTTCAGATTTTTTTTTGTTTGGCAGATTGATTTGGTAGGTTGCGAATTTTGACACCAGGTAATTGATCATCTATACAATTCTCGTGATTTGTTAAAATATTAAAAAATTACATTTAGTCAATAATACCTTAATTAATTTAGTAATTTATAAAAACTATTTTTTATATATTATTATATGTTATTTTTATAACTTCACGTTTTGTTTTGATTATCAGTCTTACTGAAAAAAAAAATAATTTAATTTAATTTATATTTAGTTTTTAAAATAAGTAAACCTAAACCTGTTAATGCGAGGCAAAATATATCTATAATTTTATTAAAGTCTCAAAGCTTAAGAAGATAAAACACATAAAAAGAGAAATAGTATATTAGTAAAATGACAAACTGTAAACTGTTTTTATAATAGTATATTGAAAATATGAAACGTTAAGTGTAAAGCTACCAATAAAACTATTATATATAGGAATTTTAAAAAGTATTATTAATATTCTGAAATAACATAATTAGGAGAATCACTTAATAATTTCTGATTCCCCTCAATTACAAAATCCAATTATGGCGTTAGTTATTTGGAACTAAATTTAATGGCAGGTGTGTCAGTTGAATAAGTTTTTGTTACTTCACCTTTTTGTTTGTATTGTCATCGTTTTACTGAAAAATACACATTTTAAAGGAAATTACTAAGCGAACACACTCTTTTATTTATGTTTTATATTTTATTTCCACTATTTTTATATTTTATTATTGTGGTATTTGTTCATTTAACGTCACTTTATGTTGCTAAGGCTAATCGGACGATGCTACAGTGGGATCACTAAATTTTCCCTATCCAGGTTTTATTAGGATAGGGATTTTTAAGGAGTATCTGCCATTTTACAGTCTCGGGATCCCCGTTTAACGTCCCTTCCGATGGACGGCGTAACTAAGGATTTTTTACTCCCTTTAAAAAATCCTAGGGCCAACTGCCGGGCTACGAAACCGCGATCTTGGGTTTAGTAGTTTGTTACGCTAACCACTAGACCACAGGTCGCCCCAATATTTTATTATTTAATTGATATTGATTTTTTTAAATAATTCAATCTACACCTGTGATCCAGGCAAACGTGTTTGTAGTTGTTTACATTTTGTATTTATTTTCGAGACTTATACCCAGGAAAATGAATTTATAAAAAAATAAAAAATATGCAAAATTGATCGTACGACAGATTACTTCTGGTATAAAAATAATGCTCACGATTTTGTCTAAATTTTGCAATTCACAAAGCTTGGTGCTCATTTATTTATTTTTTTCTATTTTTTAAAATTATATTGAAAAAATAATTAAGGAATTCCCAGCTAGTGGAAAAATATCTTCCCACAATTTTAAGATATAAATCGATTGCTTTATTAAAGAGATTTTTAAAGAGATATACTTACTCTACGTATGGAGTATTTTAATATGTTTTTTATGACGCTCGTTATAAACTGGATTTCCTGATTTATTCCCATAAAATTATCATTTATTGTTTTTCGCTATTTATCAACCTGATAAAGAGAGCTATAAAAAACCTCTTTTTCGATTGAATTTCATTTTTTTTTTAAATTATTTGAAATCACAGTTAGTAAAATTAGATAAAAACTGTAGAGTTTGCATGAATAATAAGGAAATTTTCATTTGTTCTAGAAATTGTTATATTCAATCAGTTTCAATTTATGAAATGTAAGCACTAAATAGCAAGTTATTAATGTTTAATAATAACTTCCACTTCACTAATAAAAAATCACACTAAATAAAATTAAACGTAATTATGTAACACATACTGACCAAGTTAAAATTTATTTTTAATTTACTAAAACTAGGTGGGCTGAAAAGTTCGTAGGCTGACATATAATTGCTATTACTAAAATTAAATCTTTATGAATTTTTGTTAGCTCTAATCCTCAAAAGATTCACGTATAAATTTAAAAGTTGTCGAACAATTGGTTCATGAGATATATCATTGTGAATGAAGCTACATTTGTTAAATGCAAAAAAATGAATTTCGCATACCTATGAAGCTTTGGTTTACAATAAAATAATGTTGAAGCCAGTTTTTCGGCTTGATAAACAATACTCGGAGTCTCCATCAGGAAAATCAATCGTTAAAAAGTAGTTCACTGAAATTTTAACTGGGTGAAATGAACACCAAAGACGACGCCCGCAGTGGATCTCCGAAAGAGGTTGTATCTGACAAAAACATAAAAAAGTTTACAAAATAATTATGAATGACCGTAAATTCAAGTTGATCGAAGTAGCTGTGACTCTTAAGATATCAAAATAGCCTTTTTATCAGTCATCCGAGTGAACTTCTCACGATAAACAGAATCCAAAGCGTGAAAAATGCAACAGTCGGCTCGGAAGGTTATGGCATCACTATTGTAGAATACGCAAAGTATAATATTCATTGATTAGCTTGAAAAGGGCCAGAACATCAACTGTGATTATTACATAGCGTTGTTGGAGCGTTTGGGGGATGAAATCACAAAAAACAGCCCCATTTGAATAAGAAATACTACTTCAATACGACAATCCACTATGTCACATTTCAATGAAAACGATTGCAAAACTGCATGAATTAGGCTACGAGTTGATTTTCTTTCCAAAATATTATCCAAATCTAGCCTCCGGTAACTTTTTCCTGTTTGTAGGTCTCACAAGAATGCGCACTGGAATGAAGAAACAATCGCTGAGGATAAGGCCTATTTCGGGGCTAAAGAGAAATGGTTCTGTAATCGAAAAATTACATGGGAAAATTGCATCATTATATCTCTAAATCGTTGTGTCGCCCTCAAAGGGAATGATGTTGAATAGTAAAATCGAATTTTACCGAAAAATCTGTTTAACTATGTTAGCCTCCAACTTTTCAGCCCACCTGTTACTTATAATAATAATAATATGATCAACAATACAATGCTTAATCCTGAATTTTATCACTAGAAGAATAATCAAAATATGTTTTTGAGATTTACTTTCCATGCCAGGATTTATGTTAAAAATAAATATGATTTAAGATTTTCATCTCGACTACATCGAGCATATACTTAAAGGTGAATTTGTATTCTCAAAATCTAAATAAGAGGATAAATGTTTCGTGTTTTACAACTGTATAGATTTTTTGATGATTACTATTGATCTTATTAGCTTGTTCCGAAATATTTAATTTTTATTAGTAGTGATGCATTACCATCCAATACTTTTTTTTATAGTGATAGGTTAAAAGATCCTGTATTATTTCTCTGTAAATCAATAGGCTTTGTTTGAGGGTATTTTCCTTTCTTCTATTTCTATAATATAAATATATTGCGTTGTCCATTTATTTTATTGATTCTTAATTTTAAATCTATCGTACCATGCTTTGGAAGTTGGGACATTTTTTTACAAGTTTCTTATAGCTTGGGATAAAACCTCAAAAATAAGGATAGAAATTCATAAATATTTCACTAGCTTTCTCTATTCCATGAGAATAGCCAAAGGAACTGGGCATTTTTTAACTTAACGTCTCACAGTCGTAGAATGTTAATAGGAGTTTCTCTCGATCCTTGCCAAACGTTTTCCTCAGCTATCGAAGGATTTGAGTAGTTTTATTTCAAGTGAGAGAGAGAAAACTACAGGAGGCAAGCATATCATTTAAATAATTCTCAACATATTTATCTTTTTATTCTAACTTTATAAGTTTTGAGACTTTATGCTGCCGAGACATCAAGTTCAAAATCGGAGTAAAACAATGAGAAATTAAGCGGGAAAATGTAGGGTTATGTGAAAAAGTGAAAAAATGTGAAAAAGTTTTAAAATTTTTGAATTATCAGCTTTTGATCCTGAATTATCGAATATATAATCACTATTAATATCTAAGCTAATATCTGACAAAAATGGTTAAGGCCGTTTTTGTAAAACCAAATAATCTGTTTATTTTATTTTTATTATATAAAAGTACATTCTGAACAAATACGTAATTTGTGTTTAACTTATTATAAAGAACCCCGCTGTTAATAAGAATTCAATAGTCTTAGTATGTGAGGGCACCATGCTACAGATATCTGTAGGTCTGGGTTCGAATAAAAATGTGGAAGAGAAATTATTTATTCCGTTATAAGTTATGTATTGATCTTGTAGGATTTGCCGGCCTTCCCAGGGCAGATTCATCTTCCATTAATTAGGGAAAAAACCAGGCGTTTGCGGCCAAAACATCTACCACAAAACTGTTGGATAGAAACCACCCCTAACATGAACTGAATCCAAGACTCTTTTCATGGGCTGTTTGTATTGGTATAAGTATTTTAAAAAATATCAAAATAAATATAAATCTTTCTAATAGATTCGTCAAAAAATTCCGTGAATTTTTTTTTTAAAGAATAAAAAAACCATTTATCCAAATTTACTCGATTAAATATTCTAGCTCAAAGCGACAGTTCCCTCATCTTTTTTCGAATTTGACTTCAAGGTTTTAAAAATTATAAATAATCGTGCATTTTTTTTTTCTTCTGAATTTATAATCTACTTGAGCGGCATTGTCTTCGGTGTTGTTTGTTTGTAGAACATAAATGAGTTAAACATAGATTGTTAAAACAGAGATTAGAGACGAGCTATTTTAGCTGTCATGTTCCTGAATAGCCTTTGTATTTATTAGCAATTCATTATCTATTTTTGTAAATATAGAAACCTTTGTCTTATGCAAGATTTTACCTTGTTTTACATACTTCGTTTTATGTTCTTATAGATAGTTTTTAAAAAAATGTATTATTTTTGGTGTCAGTTTTGTTAATTATTTTTATTTGTTTACCTATTTTTAATGCTAATAATTTAGTAATAAAAATTACGATTTATGGTAATGTCGCTGGGTCGAAGATCACCGCGCTGTGTTGACCTACTGTGCCCATTGAATACTCTGCCAAGGATGTGCCTTGTCTCTTGTAGAATCTCCAAAGGCTGTACATACTTAACATGGCTGTGTGGGGTTCTTAACTTCAAAATAAGTACTTTTATAGACAAATCTTGAATACCATAGTCAGTGGATGTGTTGTTACAGAGCAGTAAAATAAAAAAAAAACTTTAATATTAATAATAAAAAGAAAAAAAAGTGCTCGGTAAGAAATTTTTTAACATTTTTAAAATTGTAATTCTACCGCATATTTTAATTTGTATTACTAAAAAATTCCTAATTTGCATTACTTAATTATTAGCAATAAATATGTATAAAAAATCTGTAATATTTTTGTACCTGTTGATATATTATTATATTTGATCTGGCTAAAAAGTTCTCTTCTTCTGTACAATATTATTTATAAGCATGGAAGCAATTTAATAAAAATCATTTTTAAGATTATAGTATATGCTGAATATACGTAGTTAACCAATGAATGTTTTGTTAATGAACAAGTATAATAATAATTTAATAATCAAAATCATCGTTTCATCTTTTTTATTCAATTTTTTTATTGTTAAATTTAAAAACGGTTGTAAGAAAATTCATCGCATAACTACAACTCTTAGTCTTGGGCCTAGCACATTGTAGGGACACGTCCCGTTTTCTAGGTCAACATTTGTATAGATGATTTGTCGGAGAACACGCTCAAACACCACGTTTTCTCCCAATTATAGAGGCTTGGTGTGCCAAAGTGGGTCTCTAGATGACACTGATTCGATTCACAATTCTTAAAACAATAATTGGTTTATCTACCCTACAAGGTCTCGAACCTTATACTTTCATGTTGGCACACACGCCTTTATATAAGTAACACAGCACCCTACTTACTGTGGCACTCCTCTCCTTACAATAAAACAAATAGTAACTATCTATTAATCACTTGAATAAATAAAATTATTGATAGGTATTTATTGATTATAGACCCGCTCACCTCTCACTCCCTTGCAAAAAAACCAAAAAAACACTGTCTTTGAAAGTGTGTACATGTTGTAGATATATTTCGGTACAAGGTTACATTGCAGAGTCAAGAAAACAAAACTTAAAGGAGAACTGCTGTTCATAGTGAATGGCCTCCAGTCTATCGAATACTAATCTTGTGCAAATAAGCTGTTAGACCTAAATTTTTTTGTGTGTGTAGTATTGCTCGAATCCGGTATTATTTTTGGAATGTAAGCAAAAATATTTCTGTTCTCTACATTACATATGATAATTTTGCTTTTTCTCTGCATGCTGGTTGCATTTCAACTCTTTATTTACATTTATAACTGCATGATATCGATTCAACATGTAAATCTGATGAATGATACTCAACAGTATGGATAAAGACATTAGAGAAACCACCCACTGGTAGTGCTCAAAGAACAAATTCTACTTGAAAAAAAAAGTCGTTTCCGAGGATTATCGGGAAGTAGCTAGGTTTGAAATTATTGGGTTTGAGTGGGAATGAAGTTTTTCTTGAAAGGACTGACATCGGGTTCTAGCCAAATCAGTAACTAATGGGACATTTAGGTCATAATGGATGACTTTATTTGTAACAAAGTATGGAGCATTAAGGATGTTGGACTGTAAGGATTGGATACGAGAAAAAATCGATCGTTTAGTTAAGCCCCAAATCTGTACTTCGTAAGGCCCAATTGGTCTTATACATAATATTTGTTTATTTGAGTCAAGAGATCAGTATTTAATCTATGATGATTGATTTATTTTGTTTCATAAATATGTGAAAGTATTTTTTCTGTTCGATGAGTTTTCTAGTTCCACAGCGTTCGTATCAATTTCCACACAGCGTGTTATCAATTTCCATCCTCGATTAAGATAGTTTTCTTGCTTCTGGGATTATATTTAGGAACATCTTCAACTATTAGGAACCTCACTCCAAAAATAAAGTTTATTTTCGACCAACATCCTCATCGAGACTTGATCAGAGGTCCTCAGGAGACGAAGGGCTGAAGACTAGGAGAAGGAGAAGGAGAGGCTTTCACGATTTCCGGCTGGAGGCTCCAGAACCGGTCTTGGAGTATTTTTAGACCGCCCCCTCTATCGGTCACCGTGGTAGCACGGTCCTCAAACGGTAGGTACAGGGGTAAGTTCTAACCGGTACCGATCTTCTGAAGAGTACGGTACCAAATTAAGTAATTTATTATCTAAAATGTTCCTCATTCAGAATGTAACAAGAATAATAGGAAAGTGGTTCTTGCTAGGTAAAATTTGGTAGCAGGATGGTTCAGTATGTGAGAACACTTTTTCATTAATCTGTAGGTCTTGTTTTCGAGTCTGGGTAGATTAATTATTTATACTTGTTCCTTTGAAATCCAATTTATAAAATGAGTACCCTCAATTAGAGGAAAACCTTGGGCAATATCTACCGAATCACTTCTAAAGAAACAATAATGCGGGCTCGAGGTTGCTACTTTAGATTATCAAATCGTAGAGTAGCATTTGAAAGTTAAAGCTATTTATCACCATCATATTCTGTCCTCTTGTACGGCTTAAGCATGGTGAGGAGGAATTCTGCACAGCCTTCTCCAGCTCAGCCAGTCTTCCACCATCTGTGCTCTTCTGTTCCATTGGAGTTCTCTCTTATCGAAGTCCTTCTACACCTCTTCTTCCTAGATCATCCACTTCCTCGTTTTCCTTCCACTTTGGCTCGATAGGTCTCGTTAACAAGTCTGTTTGATTCCCCCCGCAAGAAAGGTATTTTTATAAATTTTTTTTTCTGGCCACCCTTAGAATAATAACTTATAAAAATAATATTATCATTTAAAAACCCAGTAAAAAGTAAACAGATGAAAATTTGAAAATTGTGTTTATAAATATTCTCCAAAATAAACACACCCACAGAGGATTAATTATAGATGAGGTTGAAAAATGAATGATCCTCAATGAAGTTAGGGGAGAAGATTTTACACTTTCGACTGAAGAAGTTCCATGAAAAAGGATTTACAAGTTTGTGGGTTTTAACCAATGTAAAGACGAATACGGAGTGAACAAATTAAAAACGAAGGAATGATTTTGGGGCCAAAATATTGAGTCTAAAAACAGGATAAAGTCAATTTAACTATTTACAAGCATGGCACTCATGGTTATTAAAATATAATTTTGTATTTTAAAGGAGAAATAGCTAGATTTAGGCTGTAACATGAATATTAAAATGCAGAAGACCGGGTTTCTTTAAACAAGGACGGGTCTCTGGAAATCTAATACTTTACCCCTTTAGTCGAGTTTCGGATGCATTGGAGTGTTACACGAGGGAATATGCTTTCTTACGAAGGATTGGATCGATGATGAATTCGTTTGATATATTCTTTATCAAGTAAAATCATGTCGGTTTGGACCTGATTGGAAATGGTTTAATTTATGATTTAAAATTCAATGATTGGAATAATTATCCAATATTCCAGCCTGGTGATAAATTCATTTCATTTGATGAGCCTATATCAACCGATGACCGACGCTAGAACAAAGAACGCTATGAGAGATTCCTCTCGCTCGACGTGACACGAACCCGGGGAAGATCTGATTAAACCATCCGATTGTGCTCGCCTGCATCCGCCCACATAGATTGGTCCCGTTCGATTCTCGGGTATTTTTCTTTGTTTCCTTCGGCTCATTGAGAGAGTATCGCTCCCTGCAGTGGGCATGCCTTCAATAGTGTTCGATAGATCGATAAATATTGACATCTCCTAACAGTCATATTGCAGCTGGGTTATCGGTAGGCACAAATAAATTCATATTTTTTTTTTCCTAATACTCAAAATATAAAATACTCCTTTCATCATAATTATCTCTCTAGGTATCAGGTATCGAGTAATATTGGATCGATAGTGAGAATGGGGATGATGGCATAAAGAGTATTCTGCTTTATATTATTACAAACTTTTCACTTTTAGGTGAGAGGGATAGCTCTGTATGCAATGCGTTGTGTTGCTGATCTATATGTCTTGAGTTTGAATCCGGCTTTGGTAGATAAATTAGTTTGTATGTGAATAGCCGTACTCGCTTCGGCGGTACATATACTAAAATTGGAACGATACAGAGATCGTGAAGCATTCCAAAATTTTTTTAACTGAGTAACCATGCCGGAAATCCTGGTTAAAATCCCACTGCAGGCAGTTACTTTTATTTAGTCTGTTTGCGGCGGGAGATGAATCATATGGGAATCTAGGGCCCTCCTGAGGCTCACCCAGCCTCTATAAAATATTATAAAAATAGGGTACCCAAAAGAAGGGGGGAAATCTGGCGGTTGAGCGTGACCTAGTACAAGTCACCTTCTTGCAGAACCGTTGTCCATGAAACAGTACAGTATCTACCATGTACTGAACCCCTGACCCGTTCACGGGTTGTTGTGGTACAGGTTTTTTATGTGAATAGCCAGATTGGATTAAACTATCAACTTTTAAAAAAAGTTGATCACAAAGAAGTTACAATATTTGAAATATTTTGACATAATAATGGTCAGATACGCGAGATAAACTGGTCAAATTTCCTTTCGATTATTTTATTACCTAATAATATTAAACACCGTACGCGACTTATACTTATCGATTTGTATAATGATCGTTAATTATATCGAATTTAATCTCATTTGTAATTAACCTAGAAAAACAGGTTTAAATGTGATTAATAACACGTAGGAAGAATGACAACTCTTGGGACTACCTGGAATTGAAATGTATTCATTATCCTGAATTAAGTACAAGGTTATACAATGTTATTGACTCATTGAACCATAGTTTATTATATTTTTTATTCATTTTATTATACTGTAAATAAAAATAGAGGGAATTTTTCAATAATTTACGTTAAAATCCTGACCACACAAAATAGTAAATTATATTTTACTTCTAGACATAAACCGCTGCGGTTGATTAACCTAGAAAGTAAATGGTATAATCGTTTTGCTGACTAAGCCAAATAATCTTAAAATGTATCAGTTTCTTCTACTCAGGATAGTTTATTTACTTTGTATTTTCCTTAACGGTATAATATGAAATATTTATTTAAAACTGTTGCGTATAGTCTGATTAGTAATTGATTAATTAAATTGTATGTTTATGATATTGTATTCTAATCGTTTGCTATTAACATAACACCATTATAATATAACATGTAATAAGTAAGATATACACTTAATTTCAATTAACTATCGAAAGTGCTACTGTTTAATTTAAATAATAATTTAAAACAATGTATAAAAATGACATTATCTGTTTTTTATTAAAATTAGTATTTCTCTGATGATATATTTTTATTTTCTAGACATACTCTAACTGCTGATTTATTTATTCTGTTATTATAAATTATTATTGGGAAGGATCCTCACCTCACCCAGCCTCTATAAAATATTATAAAAATAGGGTACCCAAAAGAAGGGGGGAAATCTGGCGGTTGAGCGTGACCTATGACAAGAAATCACATCCTTGCAGAACCGTTGTCCATGAAACAGTACAGTCTCCACCAAGTACTGAACCACAGAATCGTTCACGGGTTGTAGTGGTACAGGTAACAGAGTAATATTGGGAGCTGCAGATCCTACAGGGGCTCCCCAGCCTCTAAAACTTATATGTATCCCTAATTGGGGCAAACCTCGCCGTTTCTACAGTATTTACCAGATACTGCACTCAAGACACTTCATGGGATATAGTGTTACAGCTTTTTTTAAATTTTGATGAAGTTATAACTGTTGCAAAATAAATTAAAACTATTCCACAATGCCAGTATACTACCGGAATAGTATTATATAATACTAACCAACAAAGCTGTTGAACCATCTCTAGAAAGATTCAATTGATTGTTATTGAAATTTGAATTGCGAAAAAGTTAATAATTAACAATTTAAATAAATTAGTCTCAACCAAAAGGCGTTAATATAATTTTATATTTTCACACTAGTTTAGGATCATATTATTGGTAACTAGATAAAATTGGACAAATTAATACCTTCAGATTTCAAATAATTTTTCATGTTTACAGATTCAACCGTTATATTCTAATAAGACAATGAAATAGCAAATATCTGCAGATATGGGTTGTGCTTCTTAGAATAATAGATTTTTTTTATAAATACTAATTTTGGTTTCCAAGGGCTTTAATTATTTTGGTTCTTAGTTTTTAAAGGAAATGCACCAACACTTAAAAAAAAAAAATTCTTTTGTATTTACGAATGATATTTAAGAATTGAAGTTTTAATTATTATATACAGGAAAAATAGTCTAGCAAACAATTTATCATATATTGAGTCAAATAAGAATAAGTGTTTATTTTATTACGTGTTCCAAGTTAGGATGTAGATAATTAATAATTTATTTTTTATTATCAAATGCCTTTTTTCTCTTTTTTTAAACTTGATATTTATACCCGAAGTCACCTTGACAGCGGCCTAGACGAAATGGAATTAGTAACCCAAATTTTGATGAAAATAAACTCTTCTTAACCTTGATAGCTCTCGACAGTTACGACTTCCGGGCATAAAAAACAGTCTCATTAAGTGATAGGTTATCCCTCCCCCTACATCATTTGGTTTGTAATTATATTCAGCCGAATTCGAGATATATTTTATGTTATTGGTAGATATTTACTTTCAAAATCAATATATTAGATGTATTGTTGACCAAATAAATTTCTAATAACAAATGTATGCAGATATTCAAATAATATTGATTTAAAATATAAAGTTATGATAATTTGTAATTAAATACATCTTTTAATATATTTTTTTTTTTTTGACAAAATGGATTTGTCAACTGTTCAATTGTTATAATGTATGGTAGCAGTTTTTTTTTAAAAGGGTATTTTACAGATGATGCCTGTTTTTATTTATTTTTTTGTAAAAATATTTGAATTCGTTCAGTTCAATCGACAATTGTTTTTACCATTCTACAAAAAAAAAAAAAAAATAAAGAAAGAAAGAAAACCTTTCGGTATATAACAACATTGAAATTTAAATCCGTTCACATCAAAGACAGAAATCAGCAATATATAAATTGTTTAAATTACATAAAATATATATTTTTTCGGCTCTTATGAAGCGTTAAGAATGCACGAATACTTATCTGAAACTCCTAATTAGATGTACCTATCATCCCCTTGTATGTAAACTTATTTTCGGAACTGTTTAGTTTTGTAAATAGTAATCCGTATCACCAAATTGTAGGATGATTCGAGATACACTTTTAACAGCCTTCCCTACACATAAATAAATAGAGGTCGCTTAGTCTGAACAATGCTGATTTGGGTCCCGGGTTCAAAGCCGGCTGTAGTAGATGAATTTTTCCTTCTGTTAGCATTCATTGATGGACGTTGTAGTATTGCAGAACCCATATGGAGCTTATCCCGGCTATATATATATATATATATATATATATATATATATATATATATATATA
Organism: Troilus luridus; assembly: GCA_964056705.1. Taxonomy (NCBI): domain Eukaryota; kingdom Metazoa; phylum Arthropoda; class Insecta; order Hemiptera; family Pentatomidae; genus Troilus; species Troilus luridus. Next base: position 94,510,877 of record OZ057415.1, on the reverse strand, counting down.
TATATATATATATATATATATATTGATTATAATTATTTAGAGGGAAAATGATAATCAGTCAAAGAAAGTGATATCTGTCAATTCACTTCTCTGCAGAACCGTAGGCTTAGATAGAATACAGTTTCTACAACGGACTGAATCAAAAACCCTTCATAGCTTGTAATAGTACAGATTTTATATCATTATAATATAAAACCTACTGTTATAAATGAATAAAAAGTATGTAGTTTTCCCTCCTTTTATTGTGATCCTTAGATGATATAATTTCTCCTTAAATTCTATTTGTTGTATAATAAAGATTATCCTAAAGTTAATAGGTTGAAATAGAGTTGAAACATAAGCCATAACTGCTTTTCGAATCAATGCCTGACATAGTCCCTTATTCACTACAAGAATAACATTGTTCTGGTTCCCTCAAGTATAAAAAACTCATTTTGGAGAAAATCCCCCTTAAATACATATTCACCGGGGCTATAGATATATAAATATTTCAACAGTATCAAGTTCTTCAAAGATCGTATCATATTTTTTCTGCTTGAGAACAAACATGTCATTCTTTTAAGATTAACTGTTATACGAATATAGATCTATTTTTTGTTTATTATTGTATTTTGAAGACTTTTCATTAAAATTGCAGTAGAACTTGCAGTCTTAAGTTCTTAGACATATCATTATTATCTCAATAACAGAGATCCTGCTTGGCAAGTAGTATTTCGTAATAGCTTTCTACTATGCAAATCCTGATGAGACAATCGATGGTACTTCTGCGAACCGAAGAAAAACAGATGATCGCACCTGTGACACGAGAAAAATACAAATGTTTTCTATTTCTTTTTTTTTTCTCGTTATCCTGAGACCTTGGATGGGACTTCCATCGGAGGATGTGATCCTGCCGTCACCGGCGCAGGACACTTTCACTGAGCACCAACCAGTCCTTCCAGTTTCCTCAGACATTTTTTTTTATAATTCTTTTTCTTTTTTATTTCTAAACTTTAGTTTACTTTAGAATGGTTCTTAAATCCACTATTATTAAATCCGAGAAAAATCTAGTAAAGTTGCAAAGAGGAAGGTGTAAGTTAGTCTTCCAGCCGATTGGTCCAAACGCTCAAGTAGGTTAGTGGTAATATTATTAGAAAGTGAAATTCCCACGATATTTAGTCGGTCCACTTCTGTCAGCGTTTTAGATTGTTGTCTTCTTTGTATTCCTATTTTGTAGGATGTGATTTAATAACTGATTATATACGTTTAAGAGAATAATTAATTACTAAGAGGTAACTGTTTAAAAAATATATCATTACAAATAAATCGCTCCTTCATAGGGACAATTAGTAGCAATTGTGTTGGTTGAAGCTTTTTTATCCAGGAAAGAGATATTCCACTTCAAACAATTTATTTTTAATAATTCTTATTTTGAGTTGTATCATGCTTTATCTTGAAGTTTTATGTGGATTGTGACATAAATTAAGATATAAAAGTTTCAAGCTTTTAAAAAATTTCTGATGGTTAATATAATACTTTAAATTCCATCATTACAATTCTATGGATTATCAAAACAAAAAGTTTTATTTTTTAACATTCCAATATCTCTGTTCAAAAATTAGGTTTTTTGAGTTATGACATTGTTCTTTTGAAGGAGCGATTTGTGTTTTATTGTCAAATCTAAAATCTACCTGATTATTGTTTCAGATTTGTTTTGTTTTAATTAGATGTTTGGATTCTACGGTTTATTTATTATTCTCGTAATTAACTGATGTATGCTCACGATGCCACTCCATTCTTCATTCATGCATTCATTGATATGAATGACTTCTGTTGAGTCAGATACTATAATAATGAGTTAATGTAAATTTGCTTTCAAGTCAGACAATATTGAAAGCAAGATTATTGAAATAAATAATTGTATATCAAAATGTACAATGTTTCTTTAATATTGAAAATGATGATCTCATATGCTAAATTTTAGGTAACTCTACGTCTACTCATATGGTTGCCTTTCTCTATTGAAAATAATTCGGCATCAATTTTAATCGTCAATTAAAAAATAAGAATAAAAAACTGGACAATACAATGAATTAAATTGACTGGCGAAATAATTGAAGTAGACACTTACAACAGCCTTGAAAACTAGCTAAATTTATCCCTGCTGAAAATACATAAAAAAGTTGTGACCTTTTTCTCAGCAAACTCTTACATACTGAGAAGTTATAAGCTTTCACTATAAATTACCAGACACCATTTGTTGATTTCTTCACATGGCCACAGATAACATTCAAGACGTGGACCAACGTCGACTTGTTGAAAAGGAACTGATTGTGAAACCCGAAACGATGGGCATTAATCACTCAATTTTAGGGCTTTATTCTAAATTTTTTTTACTTATCTTACTTCATAAATATAAATTAATTTCTGTTATTTAATTCGAGGTTAAGACAAATGTTCTTTTTAAAAATAAATAATAATCGACGAAATCTATATGTAGTTAAAAATCTTGATATTTTCTTTCCTATTGCTGTAAGGTCTCTTCTTGCCTACGGTAACTACATTATTCCTTATCGCATGTTTTCTTTAAGTTGATAAAGTTGTTATCTTTATTATTTATAACATTCAGAAAGGTTTTCAAGGATGTTTTTGTTTAATGATTAGCCAGGACTTCCAGTTTATGATTTATTTGTTTACAAATCACAATTCACTTACATTTCTTGATGTTTCGGGGTCGTTTTCACAACAGATACACAATATTCCTACAAAACATTTTAGATTATTATTTTCATTTATATTTAATTGTTAACTTATATTTATTTGTTGAATAGTATTAGTTGAGGTTTTATATGTATATGAGGAAGAAAATGGTCCGGGTGGAGGTCAAAATTTGCTTTAACAATAAACAGTTCTTCTTTCTGACAGTTCTTCGTTAGAGAATTTTTCTGACCTCTTTTTCCTTTTTTTTCTTCCTCTTAACTTATATTTATTTTCTGTATGAAAGTATAAACTCTAATTTGTTACAGAAATTTTTTTTCATATTCCTTATACTCCATTTTCTCATAATTTCTTTCTTACAATATTGTCATTTTGAAATAAAATATTATTGAATATTCTATATTTATTACATTTTAATTTAATAGAATATCTGCGTGGCCGTGTTTAAGTTTTTAGTTTTCATTACAAAATTTAATGTTTATTTTACATTTTAATAACGGTAATGCGGTAACTAAATATGATCCGTCTATTTTAAAAATATTTTTATTTATTTAGAATTTTAATATTTCATGTTTTTTTTAATTGTTCTTTATCTAGAATTTGATTCGATTTTATTAAAATTAAGATTTTAATACATACTTATTATTCAACTCATTTTACCAATTTCGAGGGGTGAGTTATTCTAATTTTTAATTTTCAAGTGTTTTTTGGATTTAAAATTCGCAGCACCTAAGTCTATAAATTCTGTAATTGATCGATTTTATATTAATATATATTTACATTTTTATGTAACCATAATTATATTATTCGAAAGTTTCCCTTAGTGTATTTCATTTTATGATTTTTTCTTTTTTCCATATCTTATAACTTATTGTTGTCATTTTGCTTTAAATTTATGTTATTTTCCTCAGTAAATATGAAATATCATTACACAATATTACTGCATAGTGGTTGGAAAAATAAACATTTCAAAATATTATTTTCTAATTACGTATTTCACATTCTGTTAAACTTTATTTCGTGTATATTTACTATCAACTTTGTGGGAGGGATTTTTTCTGTGTAAATACTATAATAATACTCAGTGCCTTGTGATTTATTCGTGCTAACAAGAGTTCGAAATTTGATGATTTACAGTTTAGCATTAAATATTTATTAAATGGCCACATTGGCGAATGAAACAGGGTAATTATCGGTAGAATTTATGAGTTTTTCATAAATATAGATAATTATAATGAAAGATCTTTGAGCTGGTCATGAAGCATTTGAAAATATCTTTCATTTATTCATTTTTTTTTTTAAATCATCGACTAACTTTCAAAATTGAATATAATTGATTATTATGATTATGATTATTATGAAGAAGAAAATGGTCCGGGTGGATGTCACAAAAAATCTCTTATATAGGGAGAGCTGGTTATTGGAAAGCCGACGTTTCGACCTACATTGAAGGTCTACATCAGGGTTAGTAAGATCACACTTGACACTAGACTCCTGTAAGTCTAATTCCGATTATAGCTTAGATTTTCTTTTATTTCGATTTCAATACAATGGCTGCCTAGAAAACAGGGCTATCTATTTCGTTTCTTCATTCTATAAACCTTAGAAATATGTAGCTGTTTGGTTTCTGTTCTTAGGCTATACTTTTTTTTTAAAGTATGCAAAAATTAGTTACCATTTTTTTTTTTTAATAAGCTATCAGTTAATTTATTTATTATAATTCGACTAAAGTTCTTACTTTAATTGAGATCTTCTGACACTCCTGGGGTTCACCCATGGTACCGTAATATGGGTACATTTAATTAAGTAAAAATATAGCAGTAGAGCGTGATCTTGGCCAAACAGCACAGTCCGTTCCGTATAGTGAACCTAATAGCCTTGTGGGTTGTAGACGTGTACTTTGTGTTTTTGTTTGTATTTTGTATTGGTACAAATATTGTATTAAGTTAATAGTCATTCAAATGCACCAATATATTTATTCATTCAGTTCAAGTTGGTTATTTATTGTAATATAGCTTCCGTAAAATTCTTTATTCTCTTTGAAATTTAAATTAAGGCCAAGAAAATATTAATAGATTTAAAAATATATAAAATATATGATTGATATGTTGCTCGACAGATGTATAAATATGTATTCTTTTTAAATAAAAACCACTTTCAAAGTAAATAACTGCTTTGCATTTTTAGTTCTGGACGCTACAGAGTATTTTATTATCCAAAGCGAACAGATTCGTTTAAAAACTTATTTTATCACCGCAAACAAACCGTTTCGGATTTTGACATTAATACTGTTTCTATTTTAGACGGTATATTTGTTTTAAATTATTACATCCCGCTTGAATAGCTTGTTCATTCTATATATTTAAAACTTCACAAAGTTAAAATGGACATTGCATTGTTATGTAAAATATTAGAAATGAAACAGTAAAGTGATGCAATAAATGAAAAGTACAATACAGATGATAATATTTTTCAATAGATAAGAGAACATTGTTTAAATAAATAATAAAACCTGTACCACTGCAACATGCGATGAGTCTTGGGTTCAGTACAAGATAGAGGCTGTACGGTATCTTGGTCAACGGATGTGCAGGGAGGTGATTTATCCGAGATCGCACTCAACCGCCAAAATCCCCCTTATTTTGGGTACCCACTTAATAGAGGCTTTGTGAGCTCCAGGAGGATCCTGAATCCCATAGGATTCATCTCCGGCTGCTAACAGATTATATAAAAGTCTGCCTGCGTGAGGGATTTGAACCCAGGACCTGCGGTATGCCAACTCAGCGCTCCACAACTGAGCTGCTTCGCTCCCTTATAAATATAAAAATTTCAACTTGTTTTGCATAAACATATTTTTTATTATAATTTTTGTAGTATTTTGTTTCACAGCAGAGGTCTTTGATTTAGAAAATTGTAAATTTGATTTTCGCATGTTTTAAAAATTTTCCGATGATATTGATTTTGTCTGTTTCTAAGCGGGTTAAAAATTTTTCCTAAGATACAATTTAGTAGTTCATGTTTATTGTTCAAATAGTTCTAATCCGCGAAAAAATAAATAGGGTTACCACTAATTTTATTATATTTAATTTGCCAAAATTATAAAATTACTTTCCCCCATGATTATTATAAAAAGCATTAATATTTATTAGAAATTATACTACATTAAATATTGTAAAGAGTAAACATTGCCATAATAATATAATAATAATAATTTCTATATTTATTGTAGTATAAGTCCCTTTAGAATAACAATACAGGTGTTGTAAGCTATTATCCCTTTGAGTGTAAAATAATTACATTTAATTAATTATTACAAGTAATTTAGTAAGTGAGAAAGAATAAAAAAAAAAGAAAAAAAAATGCGAATTACCTCAAATAACAATTATTTTAAAAACAGATTAGAAAAAGAGAAATAAACAAATTAAAAGAAGTTTTTAAACAAATTATAAGAAACAAATTAAATGATATGTTGAGTATATGCTACAAAATTAGCAATACCACTATTCATTCTTGCACAGTATATTTAAATATCTGTTCATAATTTTATTCATAAAGTAAAAAAAAATATCTTTAATTGTGTTTTGAAACCCTCCCTTGTTAGGGTCAAGTGTTGTTTCGAATTTATTTAAACCTTAGATCTATTCATGTTTTAATTATGATCAGTAAAATCGGTTCAATTGATATATTAAACTAATAAAATTAATTAAAAATCATAGTTGTATCTTATTTTACTTACAATATGTTTATTAAGCAGTTAAGTTCATGAGAAGTGTAGGCTCAACAAAGGATAATAAACGACTTGTGCAGAAGCTCTTTTGTTGCAGACTGATTAATGCCCCAACAACAAAAGTCTTGATAAATTTTTCTTCTCGACCGTTGGGAATTTAACGTGAATTGTAAGATATGCTTCTTTCTTCGGGATTTATTTATATCTGTATTTTATCTAGCTATAAATAAAACTTATGAAGGATTTCTTTCATCATATTTTATTATTATTTTTTGTGTTAACATACAATGAGGATTTAATGGATTTTTTATATTTACTGTTCAAATTATATGTGCATCAAAAACTATAAATTAAGCATAATGAATGTTTTATTTACGTATATGTATAGCTACGTAGTTTTTGTGATACGTATTGTTTTAATTCATTGCCTAAGGGGTAGGCATATATTTCTACACAGCATATTCTAAAATAAAAATGTTTGAATTCTTGCATTTTTCAATTTTCTATTAGAAGCTATTATTTTATTTATTTATTTGAACAGGCTTACTTTTATATGTTATGCTCTCTTGATTGAGGTCTTCTCGAACTTGCTAAACTGGAAAATTAATACTTTTATATTAGTAATAACTGGTTTAATATTAAAATAAAGCTCTTAATATGATCTTTTTTTTTGTATTTTCCGATAAAATAAATGTTTTTAAATAATGTATTCAGTGAAATTTACATTTGTATTATACTAATACACCAAGTAAATAGAATGAAAATACACATTGACAAGAAAAGACAAGTAGAGAAGCTATCCAGTGGTAGTACTCAAATAAAAAGTTCAACTTAGAAGATCACGAGACCATCTCCTTTTCAGACGCCTCGGAGGATTATCAGGAATTGAAGAGGTTGCTAGGTTTGAAACTAGTCGGTTTGAGTAGGAATGTTGTTTGTCATGAAATGATTGATATCGGATTCGGGCCAAGTCAGCAACAAATGGTATATTAAGGTCATTATGGATTACTTTCTTCGCCACAAAGTAAGAATCATTGACCGATAAAATTAAATCATCGTTATTCTTATCTTAAGCAATCAGTAATAAATGTATCTGTTTATGTTAAAATATTGTCTTCTTTATACCATAAGAATTTAACTAATTGTGTAAGGTGTAACAAAACAGATTTTTAGACCAGGAAAGAAGTGCAAAACAACTTTATATTTTTAAATTTTCATATGGGCACTATTTTTGTTTTCAATTTGATCGTTTTATCTTTGCATTTATGCTCTGCCGATTGACTCCCTTGGAACTTGCCAAACTGGAGATTACAGACTCAATTATGTTCTCGTCAGATTTCGGTTACGCCGGATCATCGAGACCTGAGCAGAGATTGGATTATGCAAATGGTTGCCCTGGATACGGCTACAATGAAGGTGCTCCTATAATGGATCGGAACGGGCGTGGTTTGGGCCGTTCTTGCACGCCTCAGGGTCAAGGTTGATAACGGTACGTGTCTTTGTGTCCTGGGTTAGTTCTACAGGATAGAGGTTATTCTTGGACAGGAGGTAGGGCGATGAAAAAAAGTGATTATGAGCATGTGAGAGAAATCATAGCTTTTTAGGTTGTTTTTTTAAGGTTCAATAGGTTATCGAAATCCTGAATATTTTAGACCAGGGGTATTCAAGGCTCGCCCAAAACCTTGAATAGGATCCCAAACTCTACTACATAGTTTATCGTGATCTATAGCATTCGGGAACAGAAGAGATTATAGTGCTACTTTACAAAATTGTCTAATTGTAATCTACTTGTAAAAATCTTTGATCTATGGACCTAAGATTGATACTTACGTTGTGCAAATGCTGACCTATCGAAAAAATCTGTACCCCCGAAGTAAAGGACATCACATCACATTTTTATAATTTTTGTATTAGCTCAGGAGAGCCGTTAAAATTAAAATTTGTTTCTTGGTTACTTATAGGAATAGAATGAAGAAAGTTGTTCACATTTTAATTCGCATTGATAAATAATTTGAAGTATAGATCTTAGAATTTACCTAAAATATTACCTATTTAGTGGACATAGTGTCCTTTACCTCCGGGGCAAACAAATGTTAAAATGTAGAATACTTATTCCGTATTTTTATTTTTGAAATAATAAAACTTTTTTCTCAGTGTTGAGACCAATGGTTTTAATAAGATATTTAAAAGCGCCAACATTTACAAGGTAGGTAATGTCAACAATACAAAAAATTCTACATTCAAAAAATATTTTAAAAATATAAGTAGGTAAATACGCTCTTCTTTGCCCTTATCAACATTTCACGAAATGGTTTCCAAAGCGTATACTTTGAGCTTTGTGGGGTTGGCTCCAACTTTGTTAGCTTAAGGCCAATTAAGTCAAGCCGTTTGGAAGGAAGAGCTGATATGATTTGCCTATTCGAAAACTCATTAGCAGTGGGAAATAATGTCAGTATTTATAATGGTGAGGTCTGCGCGATCCACGAAGCTTCTGGACAACTAACAACCAAGACCAAGGAAGAGTGGTCTTCCTCATCGACTCCCAAGCAGCAATAACTGCACTTGCTAGCAATGCCTCTACTCACTGCTCAGAACCATTCAATGTTCCAGACTGGCGGAACTCATATTATCTGGATGGACAGTAACCCTACAATGGGTGCCCAGCCACATAGGAATTACTGGCAACAAAAGAGCCGATATTAAGGCCGCAGTGAGCTGAGTCAGACCAACCCGACGTTCCGCTCACTCTTAACAGAGCCAAACGCTTGATAGATATCATCGTCACCAGCGCTACAAACGCAACTCTTAAGACCCTGAGCACTGGAAAAAAGTGGGAGAGTCTTGCCACCGATGGACCAATCCCAAGGGAGCTAGAAAGAATAGAATCTGTGGCACGGCTCCTTTGGCTATGGGGCATGGTTACTTGCAAGCCCATCTCCACTGCATTGACCGCCGATGAAAACTGCCCATTATGCAATTTGGCAAGAATGGACAGCGAACACCTACCGAACTGCCAGGCTCTATCGTGCCCGGCTGATGAGATTATAAATCGCTACTGGGTGGCTCGAGGTCGAATGGTTGACGAACCACGTACGGGCGTTGGATAAAGAAAGAAAAAATATTTCACGAAAGTAATAAACATAAATTTTTCTAGAAGTATTTAAATCTCGCTTTGGGGAGCTGATTGGCTCAGAGTGCGGAAAGATCGCTTAGATACTGTGCTGAAAATCACGGGTTTGAATCCGGCTATGGCAGATAAATTTATATATGTTAACAGCCTTAGGCTACACCTACATTGGATCCGATTCGGTGCGACGTGATTCTATCACATACGATGTTGGGGTGTATGCATTATACATATGTTACTATACATTATAGTAAAATATAAATGTATTAAAAATAATTAATAAATAATCTTAATTTTATAAATTTAAAGAACCAAATGTTATAACTCTAGATATATTTCAGTCATTTGGTTTGCTAGCGACGTCTAATCGTATCACACCGGATCCAATGTAGGTGTAGCCTTAGATGGAGCTTGTGGGATCTGTAGGGTGTGCTTAGGCTCACCCAGCCTCTATTAACCAGGTAACTTTAATTGGGGGGAAAACTAGAGGTTGAGAGTATTAACTATAGTCTAAGAATCAATATTGTCTATACCATCTCTTGAACCCAAGAACCTTCATAATTTTTTTGCATTGTTTCAGAGTCTACATTCATGTCAATATTGTTTCATTGACTTTTTTCCTTTTTCTTAAAAAAAAAATCATTATAAAGCAAAAAAATCTTTCATTAACCCGTAATTGTAGACAAAAGAAATAAAAATCGACTCATTTACCTAACTACCGCGGAAATTGTCCATTTTATCACGTATGATAGATAATGGGTGTATATTTGTACTTTTTCAGCAACTATGTATATATTAAATTTTAATTTAAATTATTTATCTACAAACTAATTTAAAGTTATTCTTTTATGTTTTGACTTTCGTATTGATTAGTTAATTGGAAAAAGTTAATTTTACCTAAATACTACTAAGGTATTTTAGAGATTGTAGAATAGTATTTTATTTTCGAATCTATTTCCAATTTTTCGATAAGAACTTGTGAGCTTGTGTTTGCACTTAGTCATATAGATTGATAGAAGCAGATGACAAGGTGGAAGGATGATGTTGAAGCAGGTATAGGTTATACATAGCAATGAGGGAATCTAGTTTTAGGGTCTAGTAGCCAGGATCCATAAATTTTTTCATCTACTTTTCTGTACCACATTAAATTTTAATAATTGCCTATGTATAATGATAATATACGAATGCGAATTGCAGTTATTCGAAAACCTTTTAAGTATTGCTTATTTAAAGTCACGTTATGCAACATCGGGTAATCGGACTTAGCTACAATGGGAGTTCTAAATTTTACCTATCCGGACATAATTAGGATAGCCATCTTTAACGAGTACCTAACCGCACATGCTTAGGACTACCGTTTTACATCCCTTCCGAAGGAGTACATAACTAGGGGATTTTTAATCCCTTTACTAAATAAATCCTAATGCCCCCGGCCGGGCAACTTTCAAGTACAGTAGTTGTTATTCATGTAACATTAAAAAACTTAAGTATTTTAAACAAGGTTAAGGTAAAAAACTAGGTAATGAACCTTTTAATGCAACTAAATACATCTATTCCTTATTGATAATCGAATAACAAACCAATGCATATATATTTATACATGCATGCATATATATATGGCGATATTAAGGGATTTCATTGTTATCACATAATTTTTGTTTATCTGATTGGGCACAGATTAACACTAACTTTATATGCGTGTGTCTGTGTACTCGAAGCTTGTGTTTCACCGTTAGGGCCTGAATATTACAGTTACAATATTGACAGCAATAGAACCTCGAAACATCACTCAAAATAATGTAATCATTTACTTAATTGCAAGATCATTAAAAAAACTTTTTGAAAAAAAACATTCAACATGTAAAATCTACAAATAACATTGTTTGGTATGCAATATAATCTCAAGGGAGGTGTGAATATATAAAATTATTTAATTAAAGAAATAAATTAGTTAACATTAAAGTTCTAACGGTTTAATTTGATACCTTAGTATCGGATCTGATATTGAAAATTTAATATTTAAAAAAATTAATAATTTCATTGGTTTAATATTTAATATTTGATATTATACGTTTGGTGAACTATTTAAAAGTTTTTTAGTGGGAGGATGTAATAATCTCCTTGAGCGAAAACCGCAGACTAAGGCAGTTTTATCGCCCACGGGTCTCTCAAGTTGTTTGCCTGTACGCTATTTTTAAATCTCACTTATAGTATTTTAGATCCTTTCAATCCTAACAAAAAAAATTAACTTTTGTTGTCGTCTTTTCCCTCTCCGCTCAGATTTTATTGAACGAATAAGCCTTCAATTTTTATGAGTTGAGGATAATAAAGCAGATTTTAAATAGCTTAAATATTTTAAAATGCTTTTATTTAAATATATAATAGATTAGAAAAAAATCTAATAGGGAAAAAATAATTATTAGGGCGATAAGTTGTTGGGAACTTATGTACTCAGCCAATTCATGAGCCAAAAAAAGGATTTATTCTCTTTTTCTTTGTTATTTTTAATAATGAATCATTGTAATTCACAAAGAAAAACACTTGACCCTTCCTTTCAAAACCTTACGAAAGAATACGTAATATCCAAACATCGCGTTAAAAAAGTTTTTCATTTTAATTATCACATATGCGACATGTCACATTCAAAATGACCTCCCTACTGGTAATTACAGTCTGCTTATTCGTTGTTTAATGGAAGCTATAAGAGATTTTAGAGGCCTATATCTCGGTCGTTTATAAATATTTTGGGAAATGGAGAAGTGTAGCTGTGTAGAGTGCTGCGTTGGTGGGTCGAAGGTCTCGGATTCAGATCTGAGTCTGGCAGATAATTTATTTGATCTTGACCTCGGAGAAATCATCTCCCTGTCCTGGAAGCTGTACAGTCTCTACCATCTACTGAACCAAGACCCTTCATGGGTTGTAGTGGTACAGGTTTTTATATGCGTAATTTATATAGATGAAAAATGTAATATGCTTTTTGCATCAGTAGCTAAGGTATTGAAAATGTTGAAAATGAAATCAATAAAATGTTCTTTTGGTTCATTAATTTCAAAAATGGATCTATGGCAGGAACGAAGAAGAAAGAAAAAAAATGTCATCACTCTTCTCAGTTTTTTTATTATTTAAAAAAATCATTTAAATAAAAGATAATCACGTTAATCATCAGTAGAGAATTTATTTATCTTTTTATGATTTCTGAATCTTAGCCATTTAATTTGAAGTAAAAAAACGCAGGTGTTATTTTGTAATGATTTATCTAAATATTATTTAAATTTTTATAAATCTGTCGAAATTCGTATCTAAAAAAAATATTGAATTTTAAGAGATTTAGATGTAGTGATTTATTACACTGTAATTACTGCCAGTGAAAGAATAGTTTATAGCTCTTTCCAAGGCTACAGCCTAATTTTAAACAACTCATTGGCCTCAAGAAGACAGTTATTGAAACTTAATTTTAACAGATCGAGATACGGTCTTCCGAATAACTTGTCAATCACGATTGACCGGGTTTCTTTATTTCCAATTAATCGAGAACTCCGACCTTGAAAGAAGTCCTTCCAGAACTTCTTGCGCAACTCCTACCCACACAATCCGCTAGACCATTCCTCAGGCGGACGTGTGGGAGATATATCTGTCCGATAACCGAGAAACGGGCAATAATACGGCAAGTGCTATTGAACCTGTAATTGCTGAGCTATGTTTACTCAACAGGAAAGATATATCGGATTTTGAAACTGAAATGAATTCCCCAAGGCTCTACCTGCCTTCCCACGAGGTGCGCCTAAAACCCCCGCTTGTGCAAATGGTCTCGGGTGACAACTGGGATTAACGGCCGTACATTATCGTCAAGTGGCGTAACAGATATTCGCAAATTGCATTTAATTCTAGTTATTGCGCTTTTAGTAATGCTGTTTAAGTCAGCCATTTTGCTACTGTACCTATATCACAGCTTCCCGTCATTTGTGTTTTAAATTAACAGAAATCTTAAATGAACAGAGATCTGAACTTATATAAAATATTATTTATTATTAAATATTTATTTGCACCTACGCAATTGCGCAATATATAAAAATATTTATTTTATTGATATTTACAACTATAATATGATTATAACTAGTAAATCTGCTGATATGTACATTATGACATGAAAAACACATGTGGAGTAACTACCCATCGGCAGCACTCCAATAAAGTTCTATAGTAGATGATCTCGAGGCCATCTTCTTTTCAGACGCCTCAGGGGTTATCAGGAATAGTATGGGAAGCAAGTTGAGAGACTAGAGGATTCGAGTGCGTATGGAGCTTGTCGTGGAAGGATAGGTATCTAGTTTGGGCCAAATCAGTAACATATGGGATATTAAGATCATGATGGATGAGTTTGTTTGTGACATAATAGGGAGCATTGAGGATTTTACGAAGGATTTTGGATTGTAAGGATTGGATACGAGATGAATTGGATGGTTTAGTAGAGCCCCAAAGCTCAACTCCGTATGTCCAAATAGGTCTGATAACTGTTATGTAAATGAGTCTTTTGTAATTAATTGGTAGCTTAGAGCGTTTTTCCAATAAGTGTTGAAGTAGGCGAAAACGTCGAGCAGTTTCTTGTCTTTTCAGTGTTGTATGAGGATTCCAAGTGAGACGTTTATCCAGATGGAGTCCTAGGTAACGTATCTGTTCGACAGGGTACAGTGGAATATTATTAAAGGATACAGTAGGACAGGAATTCGTAGGTTTACGACGAAGGGTGAAGGTAATTTGATGGGATTTGTTAGGATTTATTTTAATTCTCCAATTTTGACACCATTCTTGAAGGTTTAAGATAATATATAAAATAAATTATAAAGATAAAGTTCTTACGATCCTTGGACGCCCTTCACAATGATTTGATTCACACAGACTGACATACACGAGACCAAATATGTTTCGTAATATTTGTAAAGTATAAAAGGTGAAACGTAGATGGCCTCTATTTTCTGTAATGAGGAGGAAAAAATACTAAATGGTACTGTTTCTTAGCGAGCGGTTGTGGAGGGAGGTGATTTGGTCAAGACCACGCTCCAACCCCACCAGTTGTTCTCTCGTATTTAGGCTATCCACATTTTAGATGTTGGTGAGCCGCGGGTGGTACAGCAGATCCCACTATATTTAAAATAAGCCAATTATGATTATTGCCGAATTATTGCTTTTAAACAATTTTACCATTTCAGATGAATAAAGAAAAATAAGTAAATGTATAGACGATTTGAATTACATCGAGTGTAGTTTGTAAGAATGTATAAGGTTAAAACAACTGCACTTTAACAGTAGAGATTTAATCTAACAGTTTTTTGTTGTTTCCACGCAGGAGCTGTACGATTAGTCAACAAATTCCTAGGCAGTACTTAAAGAATTTCATTCTCCCTTCTCACACAAGCAATCACTAAGTCTATCGAGATCTTTGACGTACTTAGAGTTCTTCTATAAAGTTATTAAATATATTTTAGTTCGTAATATTTTACAATGGGAAAAATGAATCGATCGCTACCCGCTTTGCATAAAAAAGGCATTGGCAGAACGTTCCCAGGCAAACCTGTTAGCTTTTGAAAGTTCCGATTGCTCATTCCTAATTAAGAACAGAAAAAGTGGTTCGGTGGGTGTACGAGTTTTATATTCGGTATTGGAATTGCTCTGTTCTACCGATTCCCAACCCAATCCTGTTTTCCAAAACTATTGTACTTCTAGCCAATAGTTTCTTGTCTTAGTTAAGGGATACTTGGGAGCGGGATTGTGTGCAAAGCACCAAGTTACTAAGCAAAAGGTCCCGGTTACGAATATAAACGTGACACGTGTATTATTTATATGTTAACAGCCATAGATCGACTCTTGGTGTTCATCCAGCCTCTATATAGTAAGTACCATGTGGATTAACCAAGGGGTTGAACGTGATCTCGAACACCACTTCTCAATCCAACTGTTGGTTTAGAAGCATTGCCGGCTTACCATCTACTGTACACTAGACTCTTCTAGGGTTGGTACAGCTTTAAATAACTCTGACCAAATATTTTTTAATTTGGTCTATATGGATCTCCCAGGACTATGTGAAAACAGGAGTCCGAAATGCTGCTGTAGTACATATTGATTAATAAAAAAAAGTGTGTTTGTAGATCCCTAAATAAAGAAAGATTAACTCAGCAACTAGAAAAGAAATACATTTAAATTTATACTTTCTGAACTAGAATTTGACCAAACACACTGCGACTTTTTAGAGATTTATCATTGAACCCTACAACTGTGAGCTCTAGAACAGCATAAGCTAAGAATATATTCTAAATTTAATTTTTGTTCACATTATATTTTTTTCCACTCCTGTCAAGTGCAAACAGTTGAAAATCAGCAGGTTGGCTGACAATAAAATAAAACCAAATGACCCAGCGGTTCCTCAGCCCGTGGCTTCATTTAATTCTCTTATTGCAGATCCATCTTCCATGTTCTTTTTAGTCTCATCCTAGTGTTCTCAGGCATGAGTGTCGTGGCCATTTGTTCTTTTAATGGGTCTGGGTGCCCGTGCACTTTTTCTTCAAAGCTTTTGTAGTATGTTCGTCAGCCGTTAGTATTTTTAAGTCGTTATGCAGGGTTTTGTTATTGACATAGCAAGGTGCTTTTGCGACCAGCCAGAGTATTATATAGTCTCGTATATAGTATATAGTCTCGGCTATCATACTCTTGTTTGATGGTATTAGTGACATCTGCTTGAAAACTTTAGGCACCTTTAGAAGGTTTCAGGGCTTCAAAATCTAGATGAATAGTCCAACGCATCTTCTAAAACGAAAAGTAACAGATAATTCATTCTTAAAGTCGGAAAAATTTGGTATCTAGTTATGATCAAGACAAAACATATTTTTAACGTTCGTTGTGAAAGGCCTGTTTAGTTCTGCATGCTTCTGAATATTGGAAAATGAGAAAAACAAGAGTCTTAATTTATTCCGGACGTGTCGCAGAGCTTTTTACGCTGATCTGGTTTGCTATTATCTGTTTGTTGTTTTTCAAATTTGCCCTTGGGTCATACCCTCGATGCTTTGAAAATCGGTATTGGTATCAATGGCATTCGGTACAGTGAATAGATGGCATTTATTCCTGATTAATGCTCAGGTGCAAAATTTGTATCTGTTGTTCTTCGAGAATCATTTTGTTTTTGAGGACATAAGTCAAAAGTAGATATTATTCAATGTTAAACTCTAATACTATAATATCCATTTTCAGTACCAGAGATATCCAAACAACTTAAAAACTATTTTAGGCTTGTTATTTTGTAAGACATCCAGTCACATGAATGAACCTCATAAATACATACTGCTGTAGCAAAAATTAATATCATTAGCAAAGATAGAAATTATTTTTACTTCAGATATTAACATTCATTTATTAAAAAAAAAATGAATATATATATATATATATATATTGAATGGAAGTTGTATTTTGTATAATTTTATGTCAAAGTGGTTCTTTAGACTGCTCATGTTCAATAAAATTGACGAACCTAGAAAATAGGTGGTGGGATCTCCTGGAGTTCCTGTTTTCCTTTCGACTTATGGGACAAATTTAAGTTCAGAGTTCCTGAGGACAGTAATTCTAAGTAACCGTTGTTGAAAGGCATGAATGTGTTCACTTCATTCAATGTTCAATCAGCCGTATTTTTCTTAAATCTTACACATTCCAAATTGTCATTTAATTTAGATTTTATTTATTTGTTTCTTATTTCAATTCTTAATTTTTTGTTTTTAGGGTCGCTTTGATTTTATGATACGTTACGACAGCTTACTAACGGAGGAACATTTTCGTTTAGAGTTATTGAATCAGCTTTATAAGCCTAATATTTATTGCCCTTAAGTTTATCTGTTGGCGATAACATATATATATATATATATATATATATATATATATATGGGAATTACAGAGGCATAGCGCTCCTTCCTGTTGTCTATAAGGTAATGACCAACATATTGCATAATCGAATATATCCGTATTATGAAAACACGGCAGGCGACCAGCAAGCAGGTTTCAGAAGAGGATGAGTACTCTTAACTCATGGAGGAGAAGGACCAATAAAGAATTGCACACGGAAACTGGTCAGGCGATATCTCAGGATATGAGAGCAAGAAGGCTAAGATGGGCGGGGCATGTAGCTCGAAGTGATCCGTCAGGACGCCTCTACACAACTATGAATGCCGGAATAGTTGGCAAGAGACCACGTGGGAGGCCAAAGACCAGATGGATTGACAGGGTCAACAAAGATGCTGCGGAGCTACATGTAGCAGACTGGAAATCAGCGGCCCAGGATAGACAGAGATGGAGAAGGCTGGTAAAGGCGGCGAAAGATCTACAAGGTCTGTAGAGCCAACCGAAAAAAAAAAAAAAAAATATATATATATATTTATATATATAAAAATGTATACATATATAAATTAGCAAATCACAGATTATTATCGAAGTTGATTCAGTTACTTACGAGTTCTTAAGAAAATTAACGGACTCCGAAGCCTATTTTTTTTCTGAAATTATTTATATTTGTATAGGTTCAAAAACAGGTGTTTTCTGGGAGGAGTTTATTATTTTATATTTAAATAATAATTAATAAATAAATAAAAAATCATACTCTTTAACACTCTATCGGTGAAGGAATTACTTTTTTTCCACGAATATTTTTCAGAGGCATTCGCCATTAGTCGTATATGATATAATGGAATCAATAATTATTTCTCTGAATTGACAGTTTAATTGCAGGGTTACTTGAATTACTCAAGAGGCTAAGCAGATTTAATGACCATTTTATTGACTGAAGGAGGTGTCGAAACAACCCTCACCTCTCCCGAGGACTGGTTTCTAATGCCCGTGGTCTGTACAGGAATTTATTGACGGTCGCTTTGATTTTACGATACGTTACGACAGCTTATTAAGGGAGGAACATTTTCGTTCGTGTAAAATATTGTCTCTGAAGAAACAGAGCCGATAATTTTCGTCGTAACAAGTCTCCACGAGCATGTTTTCTTATATAACATAAGAAGGAAATACTAAAAAGAAAAAAAAATGTATAACTAAGGTGCTTAATATAGGCTTCTGTGTTATATCAACGTACATTGTTAGGATAACTAAAAAATAGTTGTGGGTCAATAACCGATAAAATAGTAGGTCCATCGAAAAGTTTGGCAGGAAGTAATATGTGAGTTGTATGCAGATTTTTTCATAGATCGTGAGAAATCCGTTAGTGTTGCGAATTTACAGTGTCATATATAGCTTATATATGTTTGTACTGCTAGATTAGAAGATATCTTTACTTTCTTTTGTTTAAATAAATCTTTTTATTTAGTTTTAAATATGCTAATGTTAAATAAACAAAAGGTTTTTTTATCTTTTTATTTTTTTATATCTTAGGCTGATACGGAAGATTGAATATATATATAGGTAATGATTATCGGGAGCGTCATATGTTGTGGAACAACACTTGTAATGTGAGTATGAAGGAAGGTACACATATCGCTATTAAAACCATGGTTTCCGGTTAAGCCGGCTGCCCATACCACCATGAACAAAAATACTTTAGGATCAGTGTTTGCCTTACTAGCGTTCTCTTGAATTGGGATTAATCAGTATAGATCCACAGATTATGACAGTTCTAAATTAGAAGACGCACGAAAACATTTATTTCTTTCACCTTCGCCATCCTTGAATCAAACCTTCGGATATTTGACAACGTGAAAAAGTAAATTGTAATTGCCTCCTATAGATTAACAGATCTCGCTTACTCGGGGGTAGGCCAGTCATTTTCGGGATCTCAAACCCTCTGGTTTAACTTTTTACGTGGTTTTACTTTGAATGCTTATACCAACTTCGCTCGCCGGGCCACACTAGCAGGTTATGTATATAAATATTTAAAGTTTAAAAAAAAAATTAAATTTCTTCCTTGAAACGTCGGTGAATTGAAATTGAAAAAAAAACAAAAACGAATTTACTCAAACCAGTCAAGATTAAATTCAAAACTTTTCTTATCACATTTTCTTGTTTATTCATTTAACGTCACCTTACCCCTATCAGGCGATGCTAAAGCGGGAGTCCTAAATTTACCTATGTAGATATAATTAGGATGGGGATCTTTAACGAGTACCTGTATTGGTCTTTTACATCATACAGGCTTGGGACCCCTCTTTTTCTCTTCGGAAGAACGGCATAACTAAGGATTTTTTACTCCCTTTAAATAATCCCTAGATCATCTGCTGGGATGTGAAGCCAAGATCTTGTCCACATTAGGTTTTTATGCTGACTACTAGATCTCAGGTGACCCCAACATTTTTTTTCTCCTTGGTTTAACTGAACTCACTTAGATGGAGCCCAGAACGCAGTGTCACTTTGCCAGATTGCAGATCTCGTAAATCGAAAGGAGTGGCAGGCCAGATTGATCGCTGACATAGAGATCATTCCCTCTGAAGCAACATGACCCACCCTGCCAGCGGGACATGAAATGCGATAATCGTGATCTGTCACAAGAGGACAACAAAAATATCGACTGTCTCTTGCCATTATCCATAACCTTTTTTATTCTGCTTTGTTTCTAAACATCCGGTAATGGACGTATATATACTACTACCTCTATATACGTTCACACAGAACTAAAGCATTCGAACGTTCCTTTCTCCCCCGCTCCACCACAATGTGGATCTCAATCCCTCCTAATATCCGTCATACTCCCTCTCTATCATTATTCAAATCCTTGCTGTATCAACATCTATTAGCTTCCCAAAAGGATAGTCTCTAGGTAGGTTAGTCATTTGCTTAGAATACAATGTATATAATAACTCATTGTGTTATCTAGTTCTTTTAATTCTGCTCTTTGAAAAGCTGTACATCATGTAAACAAATTATTTAATGCTAGCTCATGCATTCAATTTCAAAAGCTATGGATTTCTCTATTCTCTGTAATTGCTTAATATCCTGTCAAGATCTGTACTATTTATTTACTTACTATTATTTTTGTTTATATATTTCTTTTTAAATTGTTTTCTGTCATGTTTTCACGCTTTATGATTTGTAACATTTAGCCTTCTGGCCAGATAAATATTATGTTTTTATTCCTGTTCATATCTGTTATTCTAAAGGGACTTTGTCCCAGAATAAAGTTACTTTTCTATTCTATTCTATATAGTAAGCATCTATGATAACTACAAGGAGTTGTACAGTAAATATTTTTAGTTTCGTGGAGATTTGGGAGTTGAAGGGGGGATGATATGGGTCACCGGAAGTCGGCCGAAATGAGGACTCCTTGTCCTTCGCCTCCTTGCCTTTGCCTTCTAGATCTTCACACCATCGTTTCCATTCCTATTTCTTCACCTCCAAGTACGTTTTTTTTCACGATTTTTTTTTTTTACTTTAGTATACATTATTCATCTTATAAATGAGAATAAATCCAGATTCCTGAGATATTTTATAGATAATTAGCGTCCTTGACATAGCTCCCTCTAATTCTTAAGGACAATGTATTTTACATGTAAAAGTATCAGTATTTGGAGGTAGAGTGAGCCAGTGATGCGCAGAGTTGCCGTGCCGAAGGTTCTGGTTTCAAACAGCCGGAGATGGATCTTATGCCATCTTGAACCTTTACCCGAACATAATAAATTAAAACATAAAACTTGTACCACTATTATCCGAGAAGGGTATGGGGCTCAGTACATGATAGAGACTGTACTGTTTCTCCGAAAACGGTTGTGCAGGAAGTTGATTCGTCCTAGATCACGTTCAACTGTCAGATTTCCCCGTTATTTTGGCTACCTATTTCCTAGATCTCATAGGATCCATCTCTGGCCGCTAACACACTTAACAAAAGTCTGCCAGCGAGCGGGATTTGAACCCAGGACCTTCGGCATGGCGACTCAGCGCTCTATTACCGAACCACTCCACCCCCTCGATTAAGTTGAGAGAATAATTAGTTTATCCTTTAGAGATAAGGTGCTCAGTCCCCTAAAAATAAACAGATCAGTAAAAAAGTTCGTGCGCATTTTGGCGAAATTCTCAAATGGTGTAAATATAACACAATTTATCATTTTACCCTTTGATATATTTTCCTCCGCTATCTAAAATATGTCGCCATCTTTCTGGTAATTTTTTTTTATTCCATTGGAGTAAAAAGATTCTGGTTTTGAAGCGATAAAACTCCTGAGTTCATTTTGTATATCCTGTTCAGAATTTAACTTTTTGTATGGCAAAAATTTTGTAAGGCACGAAATAACTGAAAATCTTTTGGGGCAATATCCTGGTATGCGGCAAAGTGCTCCCAATTCAGTTCATTAATTTTTTGCAGCGTTGTTCGAAACGTATGTGGTCTAGCGTTATCATTGTGGAAGAACACGTTTATATTCGTTATCGATATTCATTTTTTATCGATACTAATATGCGTCTGATCTTTACGAACTTCGGTGACTAACTGACGAATACATCAGTCAAGCGATGACAAGTTCGGAATCTTATCGATCTGGTAGTGAGTCATCGCTAATCCCATACATCCTGTTAATGCGTACGAACTTTTGGACTGACCTGATATAAATCCTAAATATTATATATAATTATTAATTAATTTCTTGATATAGTATAATAAGCCGATCTACGGATGTCTATATATCCTGTGAGATCTATAGACCTTCCTGGGGATCACCAAGCCTCTTAGAAACCTCATTTATGGGGAACACTTGGCGGATGTGTTAGATCTCGGCCAAATCACCTCCCTGCACAAACATTAGCTTTGAGAATAGAACGGTCTCTAACATGTATCGAACCATGGATTGTAGTCTTAACCATTATACTCTTAGTAATACTTATTATGGAACATAATTTTGAATCGATACTGTATTAATTTGACTTCGATATTTTGCATGAAATCGTCAGCCACATTATTATTGTGTGGAGCACCCACTTCTTCTTCTCTTCTTTCTTATGCCTTTTTCTTTTTCGAGTGTATACCTCAGCTATACCTCATTGAAATCTAAACCACTGTATTGTTTTCCTCAATCTGTACTTTGTTTCTTATTCCTTCTATTTTTCCTAATTATCTCATCTTCTTAAACCTTGGATTAATTTTTTATTTCTGGAGGAAGAAGTGGGGTATCAGGGGGCTGGAGATAAGATTTTAAACTTGTATATATTCTGCTTGTGGGTGGGTCCCCCTGCTCCTGATTGCATGGAATATTCACTTTATTTCTCCGATTTTTTTCCTCTCATCTTCCTGACCACTTAATTATTTGATATGGGGATGTATGAATTTTTAAAAATACTTTAATTCCAAGCCACGTGTATCCCCACGCCTCTGACCTTATTCCCTGTATGAATGTTTACGAAAATTTAATATTTATTCTGAAAACGTTTTAATTTAAATTTTGATACCACTCCAGGACAATTTAAATTTTGATTTCAATGGACAATTGAACTTGGAATTTATTTAATTATAAATTAATAACGTAACGTGGTTATGCTTTGTGCTAGACAATCATTGTTGAGTTTCTAATTATAAATCTGTTTTTAAAAATAGCATAATATTTTATCTCTGCTCCAGTGATGGATTAATAGTTGAGCAATAAATAAATAAAGTTGATGAGCTCTTGGTCCTGAATTCATACTTTATATTTTATATAAAAATACAATATAAAAATTATATTGAAGTATATAAAAAATTATAGTTTAGAATTAAAAATTACGAATCGTACTAAATATTACCAAGAGTATAACAGTTGTGAAAAAAGAGTGTACAAATAGAATCCAAAAAGGGTCTTGGGTCCAGTGCATGTTAGAGACTCTTTCTAACGGTTTCTAACCCAACGTTTGTGCAGAGAGGTGATTTGGCCGAGATCCATCTCATCCGCTAACTTTTCCGTACAACTAAGGGTATTCATTTTATCGAGGCTTGGTGATCCCCAGGAGGGTCTGAAGATCCCACAGTGTCGATTCACGACTGTTGAGATAAAAATTAATTTATCTGCCAAAGCCGGTCTATTAATATTATCTATCTGTTATTAAAAATAGCATAAGATCATATCTCCGTGCATTTGAAGAATTAATGGTTGGTCAATAAAACTCTGATTAAAGTCACTCAGGTATAGGTCCCGAATTCGGAACAGATTGTGGCAGAGAAATTATTTAATTTTTCAACAGCCATAGATGGGGCCTTTACGTCCTCTGGGGCACATTCAGCCTACTAGCTGGATGATCTTATTAAAGCTGATAAATCTTATCCGGCCTAACCATTTCCCTACTCAACCGTTGGCTCAAGTCTCGACCATGTATTGAACCTTCGATACATGGGTTATAGTGGCGCAGGTTTATTTTTTTCGGCTATAGCAGTATTTTATGACAGCCGAGTTATTTATATTCATTAAAATCATCTCCATATTTTTTTATAATTTCGGATTTCGAATAATAATTATATTAAGGATATTGTTAGTCGCAGATGTCTATGATTCAACTTCAGATTTTATCTTTTGACATTAATGAATGTAGACCGAGGGTGTATTGCCCGTTGGGATTCAGTCATCATGTTCCCGCTAAATACATAGCTGTCAACCCAACCTCAGCATGAATGGACGGCATAAAGAGCCAGTCAGGTAGAGAACAGGTTGCAGTGTACACAAAGGCTACTGCCCCTTAAAGAGCATGAGGCAACCCGCCCATTAGAGGTGATGTGGCAAGCAGGCAGTGCTCGCCTTCGACCGCTAACAGAGGATTGGGAAACACGACCAACACTCCCAGTACGGCCGTGTAGCAGGTTTGTGGGGGTCGCTCTGCTGCTAACCTGGGAAGTCCAGGAATCAAGGCTTGTTCTGATCAGATAGCGTATTCGGCTACCCACCCTCCTGCCTACACCAATTTGAATATTTCGATATACATAAAGGTCGAAATTGAAGTTCATGAATAAAACATTGTCGAAATTCGCAATTTTTTAATGTCGAAATTTAAGACCTCCGTTAAGGTATACTATTGAGAGTGGGGTAACTCAGTGTAAAGGGTCCTGATTTCCGGGTCCAAATCCAGCTGTGGCAGATGAATTATTTAATATTTTATCAGCCACTGATGGACCCTGTATGTGGGATATGTCGTCCCTCCAGCCAAAGTCGCTACCCTTAATTACGGTAAAACTTTGAGTTGATTGTCATGTCGGTCAAATCACCACTCTCCTCAAACGGTGTCCTAGAAACAGTATAGCCTCTTCGAGGATTGTAGACGTTCAGGGTTTTTTTTTTTTTGTTTAGGAATACTCACCAACTTCTCAGGAAATTTATATAAGCTCGTTTTGACCTTGAAATTAGGTATCACTTTCCAACTGTTTTATGGATTTACTAATGCTGAGGATTCATTCACAGAAAATTAAGAACTCTCAATATAAAAAAAAGGGAAAGAAGCGAGTCTAGTTATTTGGTTGATCTGTAAAAAAAGGAAAAAAATAGGGTTATTTTTACATTATTCTTGGTAGTTTTCTATTGCAGTGCAATATGATTTTTGGGTTAATTTCATATTAAAGGTGAAGTCACAGTTTGTGATATCTCAGTGAATAGCTTGTATATTCTCCGATGTCTTGTTTGATTTAAATAATACCAGATTTGAGTTTAAGATGTTTATTTTCGAAACATCTAAGTTATCATCTAACTTATTCTGTTCTAGTATAACAGAATAAGTTCGTGTTTTCGATATTTATGAAAGGGCATACTATGGAAATAATTATAACATTAAATAAAAGAACAAACAATTAAGATTTATTTTCCCGCTAGAGTTTATCAACAAATCCATACGTGTTTAAATAAAGCTTATATTATTTTGATTTTAATATTATTTATACATTGTTGTCCACATATTGTATCATTACATACTAAACATTACAAATACATAGTAATCTGTTTATAGTGAACCTCTAAACAGTGCTAAAGTACCACTTCCGGTTTGCTAACAGTTTTATGAATGAAGTCATACCGACCATTCATTGCTGAAGTAGTAATCAACTCCTTGATTCAAGGTTCTAGGTTCCCCAGTTATCATCATTAGTTCTCAGGTAAATTATGAGTTCTACTCCAGCATAAATGTGTACATTACAGAATTACATAAAAGGACAGCAATACATTAGGTGGGTACTCACAATCTGCTATCCTGCTGCTCTTGAAGTTATAGCAAGAAGCAGAGTACCATGGCAGGATCTGTATAGCCGGGTTGAATATATAGCTCCTTCAAAAGAAAAAGATCCTAACTCAAAAAAACCTTATTTACAAGAGAGGTATTTAAATTTACATATTTAATTTTTTTTCAAATTAAGGTTTTAGTAAAGCGATAATAATAATAAATATATTTATTTAAGGAATTATACAAATTTGGCACATATTGTATTTTCGATCTTCATTTAAAAACCTCCCCTGAGGGATTCGCGTGGAAGCGTGTATGTAGAAACCTCCATTTGAAGGCACTCCTAGTGGTCCATCTCTCTGTGGTAGATCCCTGCTCCAAAGGCGTTTCAATCTCATTGTCGGATTCTGCGGTAATATGTCTGTCAGGAAAGATTGAACCAATAAGTTTGGGTGTCCAGCATGTGAGTTTTGAAATTTTTTTTTGTTTTCCTTGAATGGATTAGCAGCGTGTGGTTTGTTCAGATCTTTGGGAAATGATTTATTAGTAAAGCAAACCATTCTTATAGTGATCCCAGTATTGGAATTATTTTATTAATCAATAGACAATTTTTATAATCTTAAAACTTCTTTTACTTTAACTTATGTCATTGTTCCAATAATACAACAGATTCAACCACGATAAAAGTTAAAAGATGGCTTAAAAAAACAAATACAAAAAATTCTGGAAATGAAATATCAGATTTGTCTTTCCTGCTTAAAAATGCTTCAATCAATACAATTATTACTTAAGGTTCAAAAACGTCTTAACTCAAAAATGCCAATTTTTAAACAACTTATTGTTTTCTCAACTCCCTCGTTTGGAAAAGGATTTGGTTATTAGTTTATTTAATTCAAATGTATTAAAAAGTCGATCGAGAACGGAGAATAAAAAATAAAAATAGCAAAAGCTGGAGCGAATTTCTTAAAAATCAGTTTTAATTCTCTCAAAATCCAAATGTTATTACTAACACCCATATCCAATATTTTATATAACATTTATTTCAAATATATGATTTCAATAAAAAAGTGAAAAAATGAAGAATAGGTTAGATATATTTGAATAAATAAAATATTAGTCATCAGCCAACATAAGTAAAGGTTTCGTCATACAGTGTTAAGAAAATAAAAAAATATTACACCATCTTACGACAGAAAACTCAACGATATTATTGTAATAGGTACGGTAATATTTTATACCCCTCATAATCTCGAATTGAGAATTATTGCAACATAATATACCAAATAAGATTTTGGATACCTCAATTGTATTATTATTAATAACTAATATAATAAATAAAATAAATAACACCCACATTTTAATTTATTGAATAACATTTTCACGGACTCCTATGACATTAATAGACCTAATTCAAATTTAACTTAATTATGCTGCGTGAATGCGTAATTGATGAACAATATTTTATTCAACTGCTCATTTTCTTATCTACTATATCATTTTTTCAATTATTATTTTATTACACCATTCTATTATATACAGCATCATGGTTATCTGTTTATTGAGGTCCAACAATAATTATGCACTAGAATATTTTTCTATTTAATGATTTTAAATTAATCTCTCGTGTTACTTATAGAAAAGTAAGAGCAAAAATTATACATAAATAAAGCATTAAATAATTGTTTTTTTAAATTATGAATTTGGTCATCTCTGGACCGCATACAACTTAAGATTATGGTTGTTTTTTTTTCCTCTTTCCCCAGTACTTCTTCTTTTTCTTTCCAACTTCTCGTCTCAGATCATCTGTCCACACTCTTTGGCCGAGGCTTAGCTTTTCTTCATAGGTTGCGTTTTATTTTAGTAGCCTGGAGCGGTTCCTGTCACGTAAGACCTACTTTGTTGGCATCTTCCTTCACTGCTTCTCTCAATCCTAATGTAAATGAAATAATATATAATTGAGATTCGTTTTTCGCCTAGATTTTATCAACAACAGCTACTCTTACTTTAATTATTGAAATTATATATTTATTATATGAATATAATATATATTTATACTTTATAATGAGCGTGGATTGAGCATTCTAAAGTATGATAGTATACTGAATAAGGCTGTAAGTAGCCCTTAGATGCCTTAATGAAATAGCTTGAACTATGAGTCTAAGAAGGCTCAGCTAAAACCAAGCGCTCAGAAAATGTAAGGTCACTCCCAGTTTGAGATTCTATGTCACATTCTTCTCCTCAACCAGTCGCTTTACATGCGTAATGAGAAGCGCATTGTCTCAGTGGTGTATTGTTTATTCCCTTATATATTGCACAACTGATAGAAGGATTATTAATAAATTATTTACTCTTTGTCATCATAAATATATATCTTAAATTCAGGTTAGTTAATTTTTGAGAAATTTAATAAACATTGTCTTTCTTTAGATGTTTTTAAAATGAATTAACTGTCTGGAATGTTTTTCCCCTACAAATCTGTTATATAACATAGCTTCGTACCTTTATCAAAGTGATCCTAAGAAAAAAAATATCCCAACATATACACTCCAATTCACTTACCAGGAGCATTACATATTTGAATTTTTATATATTGTTTTTCGTCCATTATATCGAGAAAAACAATTATACATATATAAATTCTACATGTTAGTATATATTTTTTTGATTTCTCAAATCTTAGAAGTGCGTATTGTAATGTGCATAAATGATTACGGAAATATAAAAATAAGTAAATAAAATTAAAAAATATATAAGCACAACTACATAACAACATAACGGTTGCTCTGTTATAGATTGCTGTATTTCTATGTCGAAGGTTCGGGGCTATGTCGAATGAGCTCTTTGAAATCTAGACCCCCTTCTGGAGCTCACCCAGCCTCTATAAAGTGAGTACCTTAGAGTGGGGGGGGGAATCCTATCGGTAGAGCGTGATTTACTCCCTTAATGACCCCCTCTAACAACCAAGTCCCCTCATGGGTTGTAGGGGTACGAATCTATTTAGGTACTATTCTTTATTTCTATTTTATTTAGTACGAACAACGTGTCGTGGACTTAGTCCTATCTCCATATTGTTTTGTGCTTAGTGTTAATCATGTTTTAATTCTGGCAAAATATTCACCATTAACCATTCTCTGTTGATAATACTTTTCTACCTATTTTTCATTTTCAGTTATTCTAATTTATATTCATTCATTAATCATCAGAACTAGTTTAGCAACCGTTATGAAATAAATTGATGCGGAAGACCCGGGTTCGAATCCCGCCCAGGACAGATTATTTTAATTTCTAAACAAAATAAAAATTTCTTCTTTTAATCTCTTCAAAATAAAAAATATTTAAATAATCACTAGCAAATAACAATAAATATAAAATAATTTATGATATAAATAAAGATCAGTCTGAATAGGGATAAACTGAATTCCTTCAATAATTAAAAAATTGCGAAAGAACATTAATTACAAATCTGTAATATTATTTGTTATATATATATATATATATATATATATATATATATATATATATATATATATATATATATATATATATGAATAAGAAATTGTATTACTATAAAAAGGATAAAAGCAACATTAGCAAGAATCAGGTCAAGAAAGACCTTTTTTTTCAAATCAACGTGTTACTAGGCTTGACTTTTTTCCCCATTAAGTATCCTTAACAACTCATTAAAGTCCTAACAGATTATTTGTATCTTAACTTAAATAGTGACATTATTTAAAAAATAAATTTTTGGTTAAATTAAAATTAACATAGTTTACAAAACTAGTTCAAGTAAAAAAAAAATGTTGGTCTCAATAAGCCCTCAAAACCTTCAAGCAAAAAACAAAAATCTACAAATCATATATCGAATATTAATGCGTTTCTGTTCTGTTGAAATTATTTTAAGAGTTATCACTAATAATACTATATTTAAGATATGTGAACAACTTTGTATAATTTTTTCTTTTAGTTGCATTCCAAGTGGAATCATAATTTTAGCAATAATAAAAATAATAAACAATATCAATAGATAGTTTAAATTAAATGACCATGAAAATAGCAATTGATTAACATACAATAGCAAAGACATTTATCTGGATGACTCTGCCGTTCACAAACTCAAGATTCTTGATGCACTTTCAAGACTGTCGGTGATTTCTAAGAGCCATTAATCATGGGAAAAAATTCTGCCGATTTTAGATTACAAAAACTATTAATCTTCTCATTAGTTAATCCTATTTGGTTCAAGGTCTAACAAACATTCCACAGCGTTTTCTGTAACACTTCGCCCTATTCAGATAGTAATCTTTAATGTTTAGACTACATAAAATCATGAACAGAAAAAGGAACATAATATATCTGGCCAAAAGGCTACATAATACTAATCATGAAATATTTATAAAGTGCCAAAAAAAGTAAAAATAAATAAAAATTACTTATCATGATAAGATATTAAGCAATTAAAGATAATAAGTAAATTAATAACAACAACTAAATACATTAATTTAAATTTTGTAAAATTCGATCCTGAGTACTAATTACTTTATTGTTATAAATAAAAACAGCCACATCTTCCAATTATTGTTTAAGAAGCTTCTGGTAATTAAAACCTTGGATACCGTACTCCTCTATAAGATACGCTACAGTTGAGATACTTATTATCACATATTAATAAATTACGCAGCGCTTAAGTTTAATTAAAACCAAATCATTTAATATATTAGTGTTACTTGATTATTTTCATATACAATTACAATATTCGTGTTTTTTTTTAATGTTCCAATATCTGACAATTTTATTAGAAACAAAAGTTTCAGTGCAAGAAATTATTAACTCGCCTGTATTTCATGGACGCTTGCTAAACTCAGACAATAAAATTAAAAAGTCTTTTGAAAATTCTTTTAAATCCTACAAATTCAAGTTAATACACTAAACGCCCTTGAACTGATTAAACAAGAGACAAAAAACTCCCTAACCTCTCACTTACTCGGTTACCTGGGAACTCTAAGGTCACGTTTCTCTTAAATAGCTTACTGCCTTCTTAATAGGTGTAACAAATACGTTTGAGAAAACAAGTACATAAAAAGTCCTCCAAAGTACCTGTATAAAAAAAACCAGAAAAAAATATCAAGAAACAAGCCTGCCACTTTTTACCACGATAAAATTCATTTACACTAAACGATTAGCACTTAGTATAAATTAGTCAAATTTATTAGATTAGGGCTAAAATCTACTTAGTTAATAGGTGAAAAATATTGTGGACTTGGAGCTTCGTCAACCTGCTCAATTAAATAAAATAAATAATGAGGATATTTATTCTATTTATTTTTCAAGGAGCCCTATTTAACCCTTCATAAAAAAATATTAATAATAATTAAAGGTAAAGTAAGTTTAAACATTCTATTTGTCATCTGGAAATAAAAAATTGTTTGATTTATTTTAATACACGGCTAATAACGCGAATCTTCATTAAATTCATTAAATTTTCAACTAAAATTGAAAAATTAAGAACTTAGAAATTAGGGGAATTTTATTCTTACGTTTTGGATGTTATATGGGGTTAAAGTACGAAATGAAAGACTTCAAAATACTACTATTTATTTAAGAGAACTTTATTGGGAAGCCAACGTTTCGAACACTTCTTCAGAGCAAGTAGGATCGGGAGTTGGTATGCATTAAGTTGTTAAAAGTTACTATATACATATTAAGTTGGTAATTCTATAATTTTATAAAATAATTTCGGTACACGGTCGAATTTTAAGGTTTAACTTTATGTAAAATATTGGGAAATCATTTACCAATATTTCTTGATCATAAACAAAAAAATATTGAAAAATGTACTTTTAACAATTTTAGAGTTAAAAAAGACCAAGGTGGGATTTTTCCAAGGAAATATAAATAGATGATAATTTTATAAAAATAACTATATATATATAGTCGAAGTATCATCAGCTATATTTAATTTAAAGAATATTTTAGTTCTTGGAGGGATAAACATCGAAAAATTGTAGTATCCATTATGCGATTTATTTAAATATAAAATTTATATATCCACTTCTTTCTTTGATTTAAAAATATAATATTTATTCTATAAAGGAGAAGAAATTGTGGAAGTAAATATATTTTCAATAGAAAATTGTTATTCTGAGGTGCCTCTCGAAAATTTTGTTATCCCTCGGGACCCAATTTCCAAAAAAGGTTGCCACCGCCCATGCATTAGATTATGGCTGAATATCTCTATTTTCATTGTTCCTACAACACCTAAAACTCAACAGTAGGTAACTATTTCTCGAAAATGATTAGCAAGAAGAAAATATTGTTTCGGATTTTTTATAAATTTCGGATTAAAATATAAAATATCGGAGAATTTTTATAGTTTCAAGAGACTTCAAAGTTGATTCATAATCTGAATAACGTAATTATATTAAAATGATTATTTAACGAGTGTCACTATTATTGGAAACCAAGAGTTGTTTCTATCTTTTAGTAGTTAGCATAACTGCTTATGAGGATTTTTCAAAGTGAGTAAAAAGAGATCCCATCCTTCGGAATGGATGTGCAATGATAGCCCGCAGCCTGTGCGATGTCCTTTACTCGTTAAAGATCCCTTTCTAGTTAAACCTGGATAGGCAAAATTTAGGACTCCCACTGTAGCATCGTCCGACTAGCCATAGCAGCGTAAAGTGACATTAAATTAATAAACATTAATTTATTTTATTCCATTCGTGGATTTAGTATAGAAATATTCATTAAGCAATATAAATTTACTGTGTGACAGCTACTTTGTTCAAAGCTTTTTCAAGCCAAAAATAATTATTTGAAAACTATAAACAAGAAGTATTTGGAACAATATTGCGGCTTTATTATTTTTTAAGTTCCTGCGATGCCAGTGCACCATCGCTTGTCTTAATATTAAGATTCATTTACAATAATAATAAAAAAATTGTATTGGGCTTCGGCATACGACCCAAGGTCGTAAATGCCTGAAAAAATAAAATAATAATTTTTAGTCAAACTCATAGAAAATGTATAATTTTCCTCGAC
The DNA here is from genome assembly GCA_964056705.1 of Troilus luridus. Taxonomy (NCBI): domain Eukaryota; kingdom Metazoa; phylum Arthropoda; class Insecta; order Hemiptera; family Pentatomidae; genus Troilus; species Troilus luridus. Next base: position 94,478,169 of record OZ057415.1, on the reverse strand, counting down.
TATCTATTATAGTAAATTGATATAATTACAGCTGATAAAAGGTAGTTCGAAATTACTTTGACCTCCAATTTAAATTGCATTATCTCTCATCTTACTTCCTAAATGACCACAATTAGTGAAGAGGAAGTAAGTTAATTGACCAAAAGTTCTGTTTGTAGATCTTAATTTACCCGATTCAAATTTTCCACCGAAAACAAACTCATTTATCTGAACTAGTGTGTTCGGGTGTGGCTCGGTTAATCAATGAACTTTAAGAAATTATAATTTGAATAAAATAAAACAACTTAATATTCCGTAGTCGCACCTTTAGGATGAGTTAAAGTGGCTCTTCCCTCCCTTCCGAAGACAGTATTTCTTCGGTTCACCAATCCATTCATTCTCAAAACCCTTCATATATCTACAGTCTCCTCCAATTCAAATCCTCAGTCCAGCACCACAAAACAAGATCCCGCCTTTCCGATTTGTGTACTCGTTCCCACAGAACGTTCCTTCCTCGGCCGCTCCACCACTGTGTGGAATTCAATCCCTCCTAACATCCGTCATGCTCCCTTACTATCGTCATTTAAATCCTTGCTTTTCCAACATCTCTTGGCTTCCCAAAAAAATGCTCTCTAAAAAGGTTAGTCATTTGCTTTGAATGAAATGTAATAAATAATTTATTGTGTTGTTTAGTTGTTTTAATTTTGTTTTTATGATGTACATCATGTAAAGAAATTATTGCATGCTAGCTCATGCATTTAATATTTGTAATTGATTTATTTAATTTAATTTAACTCTCTTTAATTGCTTAATATCTTGTCGGGATTCGTACTGTTTATTTACTTATTATTATTATTTATTTATTATTGTTTTCTGTCACTTTTTAAACGAGTTATAATTTGTATTATGTAGACTTCTGGCCAGATATATATATTATGTTTCTTGTTCATGTTTGTTATTCTAATGGGGCTTATTTCCAGAATAAAGTTACTTTTCTATTCTATTCTGTTCTGTTAAGAGCATATACTCATAAGAATCCTCGTTCGTTATTTACTTTATCCCTCTCACAAAAAAAATTTATAAAAAATCGTGTTTAAAAATGCAAAACAGAAAATAAGATTCTAATCTCAGTTTACGCTTTTCCGACCGAGTCACTTAATAATACTAACGGTCTCAATTTCATGGAAGCCTGTTCTTTAAGTGTCCACGGCCTTTGGTAGTGTCAACTAGCTAACAATAGAATTCTCCAAGAAAATAACACCACGTCCTCATACGAGAGTTTTTGAACTAAGCTAACGTACAACGGGCTAATTTTTTATATATCTATGAGTTTAAATATTTTGTATCTGTTCCCCAGGTTGTCGCTTCGAATTGAGTTACAAGTTTCAACTGTTTAATCCTTTCATTTTTAATATTTTTCAAAAATACTAGTTATCGTTCCACATACGATTACGTGTCCATATTTATGAAAGTTTTATCCATTTTAAAACTTTTTACAATGGATATAAAAATTAATATATCCATATTAAAACCAAAAGATTTATTATAGCAGACATTTTTGGTAATTGTTTATTCTTTATGTTTGGTAATTATTGGCTTCGAGCCACAAGAAGTTTTAACTTATCATTCGTTTCCCTTTAAATATTTTCCTAAAATTCAAGTTGTCGTGGGCTTTTGTATGGAGAATAGAAACGACAACCAGTGGAATAATTACCTAACATTTCTACTATACTAAAACTTTTGGTTTGGATATTAATACATTAATTTGTTATGTCCATTTTTTAAAATGTTAATGTTAAGCCGGTGGAAAAACTCCAACGAAAAGCCCTTAAGTCTCCAAAACTAAAACCAGAAATTAAAAATACCTGTCCATTAGGACTTTTCAATTTTTTTTTTAGTTTTGAAGACTTAAGGGCTTTTTTCCACGGTCTTAACATTTATCTAAGATCTCTTTTTAACTTTCCCTTTTCAAAATTTAAATGTTAATATTTATAAAAAATTAATAAATATGGAAATATGAACAGTCGATTCATTTGCTTTATAGGCCCGAGTCAATGAATTATATACTTTAAAAACTCGGAGTTAAAAACAAAAATAGTGCTCTTTACTGCAAGTTTATGTTGATTTATTTTAAAGGTAAAAACTATTAATGATTATTATAGCCATTAAAACTGGACAGTATACTTCTAAAATAACAATAAAATAGAGCCAAAACTCAAAACGAAACATTAAAATTTATTAGATTGCAAATGGAAAAAAACCACAAGCAAAGCCTTATGTTTCAAATCTGGTGTAAAAAACAAACAATTACCAGTCAAACCTTTCGCCTATTCAGGCATTATCAAGACACAAAAAAGAGTAAGATCAATCACATCCGTTTTGGTTTAAACGTCTTGGGGTGGAGGTGCGGTCTCAGGTTATGAGCATATTTGAGCGATTATTCGTTGGGATGTATTTCACTTCTTCTTTGAGATGTGATTGATCTTACTCTTTTTTGTGTTTCTTGATAATGCCCGAAACGTCGACTGGTAATTTTTTGTTGTTTACACCAGATTTGAAACATAAGGCTTTGCTTTTTTTTTTTTTTTTATTTGCATTCTTCTAAAATAACTTTAACTTACATATCTTAATAAATACAAATATAAATATATGTCGATACTGTCTTTTATCGTAAAAATATGGATAATAATTTTAATTTGTAACTGTATAAAGCATGTTTATCAATTATGATTTGTTATTATTATTTATATGAATTTTTATTATCATATACTTAATTATAAAATAAGTTTTGTAATGAAATAATAACTTATAAAAATAAGTTCTGTCTGTGGGAATTCGATACAAATTATTGACTCTAATATAGCTGGCTATAGTTGAAGCGACCCTGTCCAGCTGTTTTCCTATAGAACCGTTGTTTTGTTGGAACCAGTAATTTTTTGTTTGACGAAATCACTCGAGGCATGACGACCTGTATATTATGTTCCTCTTTTAAATGGAATCACACAAGAGTCCCTTCTGAAAACATTCTCATTTAGTTGTTCACTCAAAGGTTGGTTTTTATTTATTTTATATCTCTCGTGTTCCACTATATGTCGTATTAACATTAGTGTATATATATTATAGTATTAACATAATATTTTATTTCACTAGCCTTTAATTTTTGGCAAGCGTGTTATGTTTTAAATATAAATAAAGTAACAAATTTCTGTTTTAGATGCAACTTTTTTGCAAAAGTGATATGATGTAAATTTACCGCGTTCATAAACTTAAATATATTAATTTTTGGGTCACTTGACTTTATTCTGTTAGGGAGTGGAATGGTTCAGTGGTAGAGCGCAGAGTTGCTGTGCCGAAGGTTCTGGGTTCAAATCCAGCTGCTGGATGATTTTATTAAATATGTTAGCAGCCGGGGATGGACCCTTTTGTATCCAAAGGCTAGCCCTATAACGTGGGAATCCAAAATAGTGGGGATAATCTGGCGTTTGAGCGTGATCTAGGACCAATCACCTCCCTACATAACCATTGTCCAAGAAACAGTGCAGTCTCTACATTGTGCTGAAATCAAGAACTTTCCTGGATTGTATTGGTAGAGTTAGTTTTTAGCTTTATTCTGTACATGCTCGTCATACCCTGGATATATGTAACCTTTGTCCCAATTTCTGCTCATTTTTTTATGAGAATATCATTTTTGATTTCGTTCTCCTAAACTGAAACACATATGAGGTCCACGCGAATATTGCATATGCTGAGATATTTGCTGAATATAAACCATTAAATAAAATATCAGATCTATACTATATCAACTTCTGTTTTCAAATAAATGTCATGTAAAATTTCTTTAATTAGCATCTATTAAATCATATTTAATAAAAAAGTATATACAATATATTTTTGTATATAATACAGTACAAAAATAAAATAAATGATTGTATAGTTATGAGAAAATAAAGAAAAAACAACACCAGTTTTTTTTTTTTACATGTAACCTAAAAACAACAACTTATTGACCACTTGGGTATCCATCAAGTGTAATAAGAATGTTTGAAGACATTGATATCTGTGTCAGTAAGGCTCATGTTGAGATGGAATCGTAATAAACTGCGCAGGTTTCACAACTTTATTATACGAGTAAACGAAGAGCTGATGTCATAATGGGGCTTTATTAATAATGCAATACGTGTGCGCTGAATTAGATTTCAATGGGGGCACCCAGCCACTCTTACTGCATACTACGGAACCTATACCTTTTTTTCTTCTCCAATATTGTCAACAGTTTGTCTTTCTTATAAAGGAATAAACAGCTTCGCAGTATATTGTAGTTAACAGTAAAATATTAGATTGAATGTAGAATTAGCACTAATTTAAAAATTATAAATAAATAAAATTGAGAAAAGATAAATGCTTAATAAGAATAAATTTCTAAGTTAAAGTCTTCAAATTTCAGCATTCGATATTCAATGTTTTTTTTATGATTCAGATAAAAACTTCTAGTCATGTTTTAAAAGAATTAATTTTTATATTTTTGATAAAATAATAGTATCTTAATGTAACTATAAATTAGGAACCGTCTGATCATGTTCTCGGTTATACCACCTTCTTGTACAACCGTTGGAATATGTATTGTCTCTACCATGTACTGAATATTTAAAAAATAAATCGGCCTTATTAATTACAGGTCTTATTAATATTTATAACTCTCTTATAAGCGAATTTCTACTTATAAATAATTAGTAGTTTTGATAAAAAGATATGTATAAATAGGAAAATAGACCAATTAGTGATACAAATAAAACTAAGATTTATTTTTTCCTTTGAAAGAATTATAAAATTATATATTTTTTCATACATTCGCTTTAGAAATTTGCTGTAAGTGATGGCTTCCGTTTCAAATATTTCTTTCTTTATTAATCGGATCGGATCAAAGAATAGTTCGTTGAGATGGGGTGTAAAATAATTTCGCCTTCACTATACCAATAATTTTCGTAGGTGTCATAAAAAAGAAAAATATATATTATTATAGCTAATAATGTATAATAATATAATATTGTGGTAAGCATTCCAGAAGCTTATCCTGTATTTACTTTCATCACGCAACCTTAACCCCTCGGGCCGAAGTTCTATCCGCTGACCCGAGTACAGTTTTGAAACTATGAAATATTATGTAAACATCCCCAGGACCGGGAGACTTGTTGCGCAATGGCTTGTTTGCTTTCTAGCTTAGCGTTGTGCCAACCAGATAAGATTTAAAGCAAGAGTTATTGTGCATGTTTCGGACATAGGGCCAGGCATTTATAGTTTTACGATTCGTTAATAAAGAAACATGTACCACAAAAACCATGCCTCAAAAAATCGGAATTATTATCTTAGGATAAGAAAACTATAATCTACTAGTGTGGTAATTAAGAAAGATATTCAGCAATATACAAGATATTTACTGAGGTAGCAACCTATTAGATTTCACGCCATTTTATTAGAATGAAAGTAGGCTTTCCGATAAAGGAATTAGCCAAAAATCCTTTTACACTAAAAATTGAAAAGCCACATTAGCAAGAATCAGGAAAACGAAACACTAGTTTTTCTTTCTATTTTTTTTTTTAAATTAACCTATTATTTGTTTCGACTTGTTTGATTCTTTTTGTATTTAGAATTCTAAACAGCTCCTTAAAATTCCGTTAACCTTAAAATTCTACCTTTAGTAGAATAAATGTTTTATATTTTTTCATTAGTAAATGTAAAAACTAACAAACTTGAATCTTTAAATAAAGCAGCTAATCTCTCTTTCGGAATGAATTCTCAATATTAGATTACCCGTAAAATAGTTGGAAAATGATATCTAATTAGAGGTTGAGATGAGCTTGTTTCTTATTGCTCATTGTTTGCTTTCTAGCTTAGGATTGTGCCAACTAGATATAACATAACATAACAAGTTATGTTCACGAAGACTTTAGTGAGTATACCTAGACAAAAAAAAACCTGTAGCTCTACATCGTAGGAAGGTTCTTGGGTCCAGTACATGGTTGAGGATATTCTGTTTCTAAGTCAACGATTGAGCAGAGACGTGATTTGGCCGAGATCGCGTTTAACTGTGATGATTTTCCTCTAACTAAGGGTACCCACATTAAGGAGGCTGTGCGAACCTTAGAAGAAGGTCGATCTATGGTTTTCAATGCATACTCGGGATCTACAGATCAGAAAATTAACGTTCCACGCACTGAGCCTAAAACCTCTTCATATTTTCATATATAGTAAGGTATTTATGAGTTCGCTGGATGAATATAGGTTTACTGGAGCAATCCCCATCTAAAAATGATAGTTGTATAAATCAACCCTGAGGGATATCAATATTTCAGTCGGTTCCATTTAGAAAGAGCTTTTTCAACATCTACTTTCTTTCGCTGTTGGCTTTCAAACCATTTTTGGTAGGTATTTCTGTTACGGTAGCCCGCATAACTGTTTCATTATAAAATATTACACAATCGTGATCGCTGTGCAATACGAATGAGTTTCTCTCATAACTGCCCTGTAACATTATTATTTTTGTTATTATATTAGTACATTTGTCATGTTTCGTATTAAAAATATAAATCTTAAAAATATCTTGCTGTGTTTACCTGATCAGTTCATTACATGTTGTCATATCTCACTAGTATTTCTTAACTGACAAAACTCAAAAATCGGTATTTTTTTTCGGTAATGAGTTATTAGTAGACCACGAAAGAAATGGGTAAAAATCTCGTTATCGCTCATCAATAGTGTATCGACTTTGCTTCAGAGCTTGTCTGCCAGATAGCACTTGTGTCGCTCCTAGTTTCCTAATGCTTTTTTCCTTTTTTTTTTAGTTTTCCCTTTTTTCCGAAACTTTAAGTTTTTGACTTATGTCTCTATAGATATATTAGTGCGATATTTCTTGAACCATTCAGGTATTCTTGACAAAATTTCCGTTTTACCATGTTTTTTTCATAGATACACCTTCACGTTATATATTGCTATATTTTAATTTATAAATTAGGCATGTTTTTGAATATTGAGCAAGTACCATAATAAGAATCTGCACTACGAGAATCAAAGAGACCTTAAAAGTTTCAGTGTCAGTTCTGCAGGTTTTAGTATGGAATTTTAGCATGGAAAAAAAAGTGTAATGATGGGAATTATTTTGTATCATTGCATGTATATTTTGGTAATAATTTCATAAGGAAATACATATGATTAACTATGATTTCGAAGTAGTTAACAGTTGTGCAGTTTAGCTCATTATTTTATATTATTTATTTATGACCCCGTTAGTTCGATTCTGATTAAAGCATAAGTTTATCTGCCAAAGGTTGGAACTGAATTACTACTTCCCGACGTATTTAGCGACTCTGCATATCACATATCCAAAATATGCAATAAATAACCTATGCCATAAATTACATGTATTTATTAAAAATATATAAGTAAAAAAGCCTATCATTATTACTGCTTTGTTAAGAAGTATTGTAAAGCAAACAGATAATTCCATTGAAGTTGTTATTGATTTGCTCTTCCTATTTTTATTTTTATTTTATTTTTTTGGATTGATTCACACACGTGCTCCGAAGGGCTTAAAACGCGGATATAATAACAATATGAGAAGGCTAAAGATGAGCTGTTTGATAAATCACCTGCGCAAAATGAAACTCAACACAAGTGATGACAACATACTATCCTTCCCCGTGCCTCACATACCGCTGTCCAGTGGCATCGCTTTTGTCAATCGTCCATTGTTCTACCAGTAGGTATAAATATTTAAAAATAAATTATTGTTTATTTATACTTACCGAATTTTGGTGAAGATGGTTTATAGAGAATAATTAGATAAAAAAAACAGGTAGTACAGTTAAATTTCCCATGCAGTCTACTAATTGTGAATATAATCAATTAATCATTAACAATAATGAGTAATACTGCACTACCACAGCCGATGAGTGTGCGGTTCAGTTTATGTACCCACTTTGTAGTGGCTGGGTGAGCCCCAAGAGGGTCCTAGTTATCTTAGAATCCATTCCCGGCTGATAACAGATTGTATAGAATTCTACGAGCGGGACTTGAACCCTAGACCTTCCCGGCACGGGAACTAATTGCTCTACCACTGAACCACTACACTCACTTTTTAATAAATATTTGTTATAGAAATTGATAAATGACAAAGCCTCCTCTCTGGCCAAATTCTAAAAAAAACTATTATAGTAGGATAGTAAATAATGGAGGATGGAAATAGTTGGGGGTGCAGTCAAACATTTACACAATAAATAAGTGGAAACTTATTATTTTTTATGTGTGCCAACGTTTCGACCTACTGTGTAGATCTTCTTCAGGGCTATGAGAATAAAAAGACAAAAACAAAAATTACTATAAAAATACATAACAGTACCAAGAATATAATAAAATAAAATAAAATTATATATTAATATAGAGATATAGAAAAATTGAGCGAAAAAAGTGAAGGATATATGAATAAAGATGATTGCATAATAGATGTATTGAAAGGTGATAATGCAAACAAAATAGAAAGAGAGAAATCAAGTTAACACAGAAAGTTATAAAGTGAAAAAGATATAAATATAAAGAGTGAGATATATAAGTAGGGAAAACTTAGTTTAATAAAGATTGTATTGTATTGTAGAAAAAAAAATTGTATGATAATAGACTCCTAGGGGATTACATAAGTAAAATAAAATAAAATAGATAAAAAATATGATGCCACAGAATAAATACAAAAGAATATTGTAGAAAGTAAAGAACAGAAATCTCGTGTATGACAGGCAGAGAAGTATAATATAAATATAAAATTTAAAAGAAAAGTATTGGATGTTATAATTGGAATGAAGTTATAATTATATAAAATATGATGTACGAAAAACTGCATAAATGTATAAAAACTGTACGAAGTATAGAAGAAACTATAGAATGAGAGATATAAAATATCAGTTTGAGAATGGAGATATATTATAAATAATTATGATGTTCAATAAAAATGAACTCTATGATTAAAACTATGATGGACGCTAAAGTGATGATGGGAGAAATAGGTGTGAAGAAATGAGGTGGGGAATGATGAAGAGAAGATATAAATATTAAAAAACTGTACGAACCCAATAGGAGTCGCTGCTTAGTGAAAAATGTAACTGGCAAGTAAAATACGTTACGAAGTAATACGGAAGCGCTAACAGCGATCTCTAACGGCCAAAAATATAACTAAGAGAGAGAGCATAGGGAAAGTGCATAATAGGTGAATTTAATGACGCGTAAATAATGTAAAAAATAAATAAAAAATTAAAGTAATGAAAAAAGGGGAATAGTAGAAAGATACTAACATTAAAATTAGTACTTACAGTCAACGAATTTCTTCTCTAACATGATAGTAAATAATGTTTAAAATCCAATGACTCATAGAAAAAAATGTATAATGTCATTAATGTTTAATAGTTATATTACGAAAAATGGTGTAGCCTTATATTTACTTTTCAATTAATTAAATGCAAGGCGACTGGTAGTCCGTGGAGTAGTTCAAAGTGCTTAGATAATTGTTATCTCAAGTTTTTGGGTTTGGGCGGCAATCCATAAAAAATCGTTAACAAATGTGTAGCGGGATACTACTTGTAAATAAAAAAAAGTTTATTTAAAATTTCGACCTTTAGATTGAATATATCGAATATTCAAAGAAGAATGGATAGAAGAGTGCGTTGGCGAATACACTATATGATCAGAAGAAGTCACAGGTTTGTTCACGAACGCACTACGCCCAACTCACTCAGAGTATTTTTTTTAATAAGTAATTTAACATTCGTTTTCTTCTTCAATACGAGCTGAGCTGGTAGCCAAACGTCCGAGGGTTAGACTGAGGCGTATAAGTGAGAGAATTATGTTAAGAGTGATTTTTATGGTCAAGTGTATACGGAAGGTAATAAAATAGCTATTACAGTATACTTGCTTCTTACTAATCTGTTCGAGGCTAATCACAGGTAAAAATCGTATAATCTGGGTTTGTGGGGATATTTTTCAGACGTTTCATGGTCTCAAGTTGGAATCCAAAAATCGGATTCGATAAGCCTTATGATTATTCTATAGCCACAGTAAAATATCTAGTTAAGTCGAATGCTTTCAAAAATGAGTTTCTTGTTCTTACAGAATCGGAATCGAGTTATTTTCGTAGTGAACGAGATGCTAAGTCATACATTGGCTTGGAAAGTAGTTATTGCTTATATTACAAACCCATTTCAAGCCAAAAACTACGAGAATGACAAGATTCCGCTTCTCTCAATACAGTTAACTCATTTTGCAGAAAAAAACGACTTAACCACTTATTCACCAGGGCTGGACTATTTTTTATTTTCAAATTGCTTGCATAAAGGAAGTGTTTGGATTCAATTACGCCTATTGCTATCTATTACTCTATCATAAAGATAAGGTCTGTTTTGCACGGCAATCGGTGACGAAGGAAAGGTGTTTACATGGCGGAAGACAGAGGCAGTCCTTCACCCACTAAAGCCGACCAGAACACTAGCCTTACTCCCGATCAGCAGATGGATCCTGCAGGGCACATTAATCTCCTAACAGCGGAGGAACTAATGGCACTACACTCTTTTTTATCCACCCCAAGGCCCCGGCCCTGACCGGCTATCCTGTACTAGGGCCGTTTAGGACATTCCTGACGTCCGCGGCGATAGGCAGTCCATTCATCATAGCGATCAGTGGAACTTGAGAGAGAGGGGGTGTAAAGGTGACGCCTTGGAGGAATCGTATTAATATCTGATGATCCATCTTATATATATTTCTTTTTCCTTTTAAAATATCAATATTAAAAATATTGATATTATATAGAAAATATATTTTTATTTTTGTCTCTTTATATATGTGTACAAACAAGGGGGAAAACCTGGCGGTTGAGCGTGACCTAGGACAAGTCAACTCCTTGCAGAACCGTTGTCCATGAGACAGTACAGTCTCTACCATGTACTAGACCCCAGACTCGTTCATGGGTCGTAGTGGTAACAGGTTTTATATATGTATACATGACAATTCTCTCAGTTTTCTAATTCATAGAAATTGTTCTTATCATCAAAACAGATAGAGATTTTCATTGATTAGGTTTCCATATTTACGAGTGTTTTAAAAATATTTTAAGCAGATGCATGTAAAAAATATATCTGCATTTATAAACAGTTTTGTGTTTATACATTTTTGTTCTTTCGGAAAGACATATGATTATTATTCTAGTTATTATTTTTTTGAAAGTGTGTGCATATATTTATTTGTAAATTATAGATTTCTTATTTGATAAAAGAAAATATATTCAGTATTAGTTAGATATCAGACAATATTTACGTCCACTAACAGACTGTTATGTCATTATTTTAGACTAAGTGGACTTCATTATTTTGGAACCATTGACTAAAGGTTGAAAAATATGAATAAATCAAAATTTGGCATAAAACCGCATATAAATATGGTTTCGATTATTAAAGCTATCTTTATTTGGTTAATTTTTTTAAATTAGGTTTACAACATTAAAAAAATATTACTAAGTGCATATTTCTTCCATGTCATTATTGTTAAAATTTACTGTAACTATATTCCTTAAATTCGTTATATACGTAATATTAACCTTTAATTAAAATTTTTGTATTTAAAGCTTCATAAGTAAATCAGATATTTTTATGTAAAGCTGTAAATTTCTTTAATTTTTCATGAAAAGTAGACTATTAATGTGAGATGGATTAGATTAGACTTTAATTTCTGAATCATAAGTGTGTATCCGTTTGATTATTATTTGTTATTCATTGTAAATGGTTATAAAAAAAAGTATTCCAGTGTACTGAAGGACTACTGCCCAATTATTTGATTTTTAGGTGTGATTTTTATTTTTAATTATTTTCTAATGTATGTATTACCAAAACTAATAAAGTTATATTTCGTTTTTACCAAACGATTAACCTCTATAATTAATAAAAATATTAGACATTGATTAACAATCCTTTAATGTTCTAAAATATTTCTTAGATCTTATACATAATAAATGACAATCAGTCATGTAGTAATAAACACATGTTTACATTTTGTATTTCGTCAGTGATTGAGCAATTATTTTTATGTAATTGAATACTGATTGATGTTTTAAGAAGTAGATTACTCCTCAATATTTATTTTTACATAACACTGTATATCCGCTTATGAAAATTGTTGAACTCTCATATGCTTTGATACAAGTTGGTATTACATTCTTTATCACTATCTCCTATCACGGAAGTATAAGATTGTTTTCCCTCCGGTAAGAGAAACTGATTATCAAGCTCATAAAATTACAGGGTGCTTAAGAAAGCCCGTGGATATACGGCCATGGCATTAAGAACCGATAAATACTTGTACACCTGAAAGCTAGGGCAATTACCTACTGTTCAATATCAGGAGATATATATTTCAATAACAACAGCGATTAAGTCCCTCCTACTTAATAAGTGTACACGGGCTTAGCGATGATAGTTAAGTCGTTAAGGATAGAAATTAAGTTCAGAAATATTTATGTGGTTATTATTCGTAGTTTATAGCTATATCAATTTTAAAAATAAATGACCCAACTCATTAAATATTTAGAAATGTTGAGATAATGATCAACTTGTAATGGTGAGAGGTTAATTTAACTTAGCTGCTCAATTTTATTTTTTAATTAGCCTTTAAAATTACAATGCCAAATAACGTAATATACTAATTTACAAAAATAGTATAATTGAAAAATAGGTTTTGTTTATTTTTTTTAAATATATTCACATTTAAATGAGAATTTTATTCGATAGTGGTTGTTGATTGTTGATATGGACAAGGGTTGAAAGTGAAAAAAAAATCAGATTTTTTTTCTCAAAATTTTTTGATCATTATATCTTAAGGTCTTCCATATTCAGGATTTTTAATGGTGTCAACATCATAAGCCTGAAGAAGGCCTGCAATGTGGGTCGAAATCTTGAATTTAAAATTAATAATTCTCTCTATTTAAGTGATTTTTTCTTCTCAAAAAACTCGAAAGTATAAAAAAATCTTCATATTTTTCTCTCGCTTTCCTATGCGGATGATATATATATAAAAAAAAAAAAAACTGTACCACTACAACCCAAGAAGGGTCTGGGGTTCAGTACATGGTAGAGACTATACTGTTTCATGGACAACGGTTCTGCAAGGAGGTGACTTGTCCTAGGTCACGCTCGACCGCCAGATTTTTCCCCCTTATTTTGGGTACCCTATTTTTATAATATTTTATAGAGGCTGGGTGGGCCCCAGGAGGGTCCTAGATCCTATATGATCCATCTCCCGCTGCAAACAGACTAAATAAAAATCATGGCCTGCAGCGGGTATTGAACCAGGATTTCCGGCAAGGTAACTCAGTGCTCTACCACTGAGCCACTCCTCTCCCGTACGGATGATATATAGTAGTATGAAATAATGTATGAACTATTTTCGGACAAAGGACTTGGTAATGTCCGAGTGGTGATGATCCATTAAGACCTATAAGAATTGTGTCAAATGAAAAAAAAAATCAAGATGGAGGGATGTCGAGGACGGATTTTTTTGGTTTCCACGTATTTTTTGCCATTTTAGCCTTTTTAGTAGGGTATCATTATTTTATTTATTTTTGTTTTTTTATTAAGGTTAACTATTAAAACTGAAAAATCCTTCATTTCGGTTTATAATTTTTGTAAACATTTGTATTAGTCCATCTTAATTCAAAATCTCACATTTGCTTTTCTAACTAATAGTTATCTAATTGCTGTAACTATGAAACCAGCTCAGTTCAGCTGTATTAATAATTTATTTTAAACTGATTTATTTAGATTGTTTATAACCAACATTGTAAATAATAACACAAGATCAATGAAACGCGGTTAAATGTTGGAATGATTCCACTAAATTGTATAAATGTTTAACTGAACCTGAACTATTGGTGTTTGTAACTGGTTATTCAGAAGGATTGCCAGGAGCTATGCTATTTCTAGGGGTACAGAAATATAAATTTTCTGATATCATTCCGGGATCAGATATTTTTAAAGTTAAGCTTGTCTTACAAGTTTATGTTTAGTTTCCGTTTTTTAGAAATGTTTCCTCACGACTGGTAAATGAGGAACTGTTGGAGTTCAGTTATTATTAGCGAGTGATATATCGTATAAAAGCGAGAGATAAAATCGTAGCAGAAAACAAGCTTGTGAAATGCTTAAGTCAGTATAATATTTTGGTTTAATTAGAGAGTTATAAATGAATTTTATTTTATTTTATTACTAATTCGTTACTAGTTCGTTATCTAATACTATGAATGTTTTTCAGATATAGCTAATTCAAGATATTTCTTGTATCGTTGTTTTAGTTTTGTTTTTTGGAGCAGGGTAATTAAAAAAAAAAAAATTTCTCAGCTCTATTAGGATTTTTAAATCAAACATCGTATCTGTTTATTGTACTATTAATATTTATTATACCTAAAATAATTCAATCGCATTATGAAAAATAAAATTTCTTGAATATTTGTATTTTTATAACAATATCAGACCTGTCAGATGGATTATTTTATTTGCTAGCAGACTTGGGTTGTCCCTGTGGATTCGATCGATGACTTTCTCGGGGGCCCATCTTCCCTCATCATGCCCAGTCAATATGGCAAAAATGGGTATTTCAGTTGGTCGAAGATCACAATCGAGCAATGGTAGAGCGTTTTGGTTGATTCAGAACCCATACAACTCGTTTGTTAGTGGCATTTTCGAAATAGGAAAAATTGGAAATTTTCAATAATGTTTGGCTGCAATTTTAATATTTTTAATGAATTATACTTGTCTACGGATCCATCTCATGTAAAATTATGCAAGCTTTATAGGTGTATTAAATATCTATATTCTATCAGGTAAATAAGAAAAAAAATCTCAGTTTAAACTTTCCAATTTCTGAAAATGTATTAAACCAATCAAGACTTTAATAACAAGTAATATGAATTAATACCAAAGTACAAATGGAAAAAGTACCTGATTAATTTTTGTATATTTATTCCTCTGCTATATTGGCTGTTTTAATTCATTTAAATTTTTTTTTATAATACAAATTCTGCGATGGAATTCTACTCCATGCGACTTTTTTTTTTGGTAACCTTTGCCAACAAATTTTAGTGATATTTTCAAAAACAACGAGATAAAAATACCAGTTAAGAAATCAGTCATTTCAAGGTATTATATGTTTTTCAATTTATAATATGAATTCTAAATTTCGTAGTCCTTTGGCATTTTAAAGATCCTTATCTATTTTCCGAAGAATTCGCTAATGAGGCTGCTCAAAATTATTCTTATTTGGCCTACTTTTTTAAATATCTATAGCTGATATAGTTGACGTCGCCTTGTGCGATCTTTCGATTCAAGGTAATTCGTGAGACAACGGCACCGTATCCGCCAACCTTTCAGCCTGGAAACATTTCTCTTATATTATAACATATAATTATTATGTTTTCTCTAGATATATAGAATATTGATGATATAATTTAAAACGTTATTGACAGTAGGTAATGTAAACTGCTATCAGTTCTCCTTGGAGGCCGGGGCCGCATACTAACTGCTTTAATTATGGCAAATTTATTAACAGATTTGCCCTCCAATATAAGAATGCGAACGTTTAATCATATTTAAAGGCGATCGGATCACCTTCAATCTATATTGAGTCTATTACTCCTTGGGTTTGGCTTTATACAACACGAATATCCACTATATCATGAATAGTTTTTTTTTTTAAATTAATATATTTTATTCCTGTAATTAAAAAAAAAATAATTTAGTTTAATTTTCCCAGCTTATTCAGGATTTATTAATTTATTTTATAAACTATTCTACAATAACAATACGTATTTCTTAACACACAACTCACAAATTCAATATAAGTTGAATAAACGAATGAACTGATTTTAATTGAAGATAAGAAATGATTTATAAAAACAATTTTTTAATGGTATAATAAGAGAAAAATAATATTTGATTGTATTGCAAATTTCATTGCTTCAAAATAAAAATATAAGTACTTAAAGGTGACCATATATTTGTAATTAAATAAAATTATTATAAATAATAATCAGTGATAAAATATAATCAATGAAGATAAAAAGTGCTACCGTAGTATATTGTAGGTTTGTTTATTACACACAACAACAAATATACAGCAGTAGACTTTGCCTAGCTATACAATAAAAACAAAAGTATATTATCCTAGAGGAAGGGGATAACATGGGGAAACCCTGGCGGTTTAACGTGCACTTGGACAAATCACCTATCAGTTCAGTGGTATTTTCTGGGTTAGACCGTGTCGCTAAATTTTTCCCCAACGTTTCGACAGAGATGCTGCTGACTTCTTCAGGGCAGAAAAGAGAATGAAGACGTTCCGCTCGTCCTCGGTCTTATATACCTGGTCGGGTCCGCTCGTAAACCATCGGGTCCCATCGTTAGTCGATCGGGTCCCTTCGTGCCCTGGGACGGAGTCTACTTTTCCATGAACGCGATTGGGTTGTTTCTGATCGTTCTGGTTGATTGGATTTCGACTTGGTGCTTGGTTAATCTGTTTTAGTTTTTTCTTTTTAGTTTCTGGTATGTTTGGGAGCCAAAGCTAACTTAATTTGTGACCGTCTTCGCTGTTGAAATTTTCCGGGTGTTTGACTATTTCTATCGCTTATATTATTTTTCTTTCTGTAGCTTTACTACACTTCTTAACCAAAGACACGGTCTAAACCATATGAATATAATAGAATGTTCTCTAATAAGACTTTTATTCATTTTTTAATACATTTATTATTAATACATTTACTCTTTAATCCTTGAAATAGTTGTTTTTTACCCTGTAATATAAGAAAAAAATCCATTAGATATTTAGGTATATTAAATTAAATTTTAATAAGAAAGATACTCAATTTATATTATTAAAAATTTAAACAGTAAATTATTATTAATGTTTACACTGAGTGAAGATGATATTGGCTAATACTCCTCTTTGCTGTAGCCTAGTTTCCTTTTACCTTGCCTTATGACATTTTATAAAGGAGGGAAATTAAAAGTTTTAAATGAAGCCATGTTGAGCCATTCTTTATTTCTTTTTTCCTCTTTTCTTCTTTTTTAATTTTTAATTTTATTTTTTATTCTATTCTTTTAGAGTTGATATTTCGAAGACTTTTAACTTGGAGACTTGAGACTTCTTTTAAAATTTCTTTTCATATTATGAAGGTTGTTCGGTTTCCATTTTAAAGGTTCTTCGAAACTGAAGATATTAATATTGCCCTTTATCTAAGTTTTAGTTCAATTTAACTTTTGATAGTTAAAATCAAAATATAACTAAGGTTACGTTTTAGTCTAGATTAAATAACTGTAAAATATATAATTAATTATATTTATTTTTAAATAAATTCAAACTCAATCCCTTCCAACATCCGTCATGCTCCCTCACTATCGTCCTTTAAATCTTTGCTTTTCCCACATCTCCTGGCTTCCCAAAAAAATGCTCTCTAAGCAGGTTAGTCATTTGCCTAGAATGAAATTTATTGTGTTATTTCAGTGTTTTAAGAAAATGTACATCAAGTAAAGAAAGTATTACTTGCTAGCTCATGCATTCAATAGTTGTTATTGATCTATCTATTATTTTAATTGTCAGGGTTATTAATCTTGTCAGGATTTGTAATGTTTATTTACTTATTATTATCATTGTTTAAAATTTTTATTTTATTTCTTTCTGTCACATTTTATATGCTTTATGATTTGTATCATGTTGCCTTCTGGCCAGATATATATTATGTTTCTATTTCTGTTCATGTTGGTTATTCTAAAGGGGATTAGTCCCAGAATAAAGTTAATTATCTATTTTAATAAGTATAATTATTCTATAAAGTACTCGCCCATAATGAAATGCCTGTGGATTTTATAAGATATCTTTTTTATTTTCGAAAAATTTGTATGTTTATAGAAATAATAATTAAAACAAAGTATTTAAATACTAATAAATATTGTTGCTTAAGAGTATTCTATTCAAAGGGCGACCTGTGGTGTAGTGGTAATTATAACAGCCTCCTATGCCCGAGATGGCGGGTTCGTAGCCCGGCAGATTGCTAAGGTTTTTTAAAAGGAAGTAAAAATCCTTGGTTATGCCATCCTTCGGAAAGGACGTAAAACGGGGTTCTCGAGCCTGTACGATCCCAGTGCACTCTATAGTACTAATAAAAAAATAAAATGAGATGTTCTAAGGTTCCAAAGACATTCTCAATGGTCACATGTGGTGTGGTACTTGGTATAACTAACTTCTATGCCCTCATGATCATTCACGTGTTCACAGTCCGGCAGGAAGCCTTCGAATTTTTTAAATGGAGTTTAAAAATCCTTGGATTTGTCTTTCGGAGGGAACCTAAAATGACTGTCATATATTCGTCGAAGACCTAATTAAAACTGGATAGGCAAAATTTATGGCTCCTACTGTAGCATCGTCCGAATAGCCATAGGAGCATAAAGTGATGTTAAATAAACAAACAAACGTTCTATTCAGTTCTCTTTATTTGATTATGTTTTTTTTTTGTATGAATTTAAGTGTTAATTCATGAGGTTAATATTGTTTTAATTAAATATACATAACTATTAATAAATTTTATATTTAATAATTATGTCTTTTGGTCTATAATAAAAATAATATTTTTATTCATATTGTATTTTATTTGCATAGGAAAGCAAAGTCTATTTTAAACCAACTTGGAGTGTTGTATTTTTTCTTTATTACTGGTGCTGATTGTCTTTCGTTGGAAAGAGGAAATTGTTCTTTTGCCTGACGAGAAGCTCATTTTGCTCTTTTCTCTTCTCTTTCTTTTATATTTTTTGTCTCTTCTTTCTTTTCCTTTTTTCTTCTTTGTCATTCACGAAAATTCAAAATTAAACATTCTCTTTTATTAGTATTTTATTTACAGCAGATTCGTTTTTCTCAATGTAATTATGCAAAATGAAATGTTTGTTCCCATATTAAGTTCCAAATTAAATATTGAGAGTAATAATATTTTTTAGCTTTAGAAAAGAGCATTTTTATAGATGATTTCATGTCGAGATTTCATTATTTAAAAAATAATGTGCTAAATGTCCTTGTAATATTTTTTAATATAAATAACAATAATAAAATAAGAAACTTTGTCATAAATTTTTAATGAAATTTCATGGTCAGAATTTTACTGCTTTATTAAAATACCTTGTGCGTTATTGGAATATAAATCAATAACTTATAACTGATAGTAAAATTAAAATTAGCGCGTACTTTATCCAAATTTTTGTAATTATCTAAATAACCGTTTATTACTTATTACAGATTTACTGCACTCTGTAAATAAATAAATAATATTTACAGCACTTAAAAAAAAAGGAAAATTAAAAAAAATGGAATAATAAATCCTCTACTACATATAATAAAGAAAAGACCTGGTTAATGATTTTTGACACAATTAAAAAGGGCATGATTTTCAAGTTCAATACCACTTCTGGTTTATTAACTATAATTAAAATTCAATATGGTTTTTGCATGTTAAACTAATCAATTTAAAAACTATTCCTTTTTTCGAGAGGGAGTAATTTTTTTTAGGTAATAAACATTTTTATTTCTTTCAAATAAATACCATTTCCTATGACCACATGACCAAAATGGAGGTAGTTAGATCTAATACCAACCGAACATATCAAATTTCAACTTCAACTTTGGCTAGCCTTTTTTTTTTTTATTTATATGCAATATAAACGCAATTACAGACACCACGTTGAAACAGTTAAAAATGGACTCAGGCATCTCAAAAATGGATATATTTTTTCAAATATGAAAAACTGAAATACCTCCTTTTTAGCGTACAAAGACTTAAAAACTTCAACTACATAAGCAAGCATTTAAGAGAAGAATAAAAAAAATATGTCCTGTGTCTTTTTTTAATCAAGCCTTTGGCAAGTCTTTTTAAACATTTATTACTTTCGTTGTCTCAAGCGTTTATATGAGTAATCTACTTTTCAGTACATACTTCTTCCTGATTTAAAAAAAAAATCAGTGTATGGCTGTAAATTATATCTTAAACTTTTTATCTTGCTCAATTGTAATTGTATCAGGGAACGGAGTGGTAGAGCACTGAGACGGCGTGCCGAGGGCCCCGCGTTGAAATCCGGCTGTTGCAGATAATTTATCTTATATATTAAAAGCCGGGGATGGATCCTTTGGGACCTGGATATTCCCCTAGGGGTTATCTAGGTTTTTTAAAGTGGGTACGCTTATTATTGGGAAAAACTAGCAGTTGAGTGTGTTGTCGGGCAAATCACCAAAATGCACTACAGTTGACCTAGAAACAGTACTGTCTCTGTTATTCATGAGTTGTAGTGGTACAGTTAAAAGATATATATATATAAAATCATATATGTATGTCCCTAGATATATACATAGCTACCTATAATTTTCATTAAAATTGTTGTACACTTTAAAAAAAAAGAAATGACTAGTCATGATTGTTCAATAATGGAGAAAGCTTTGTGGTTTGACAGCCTTGACTGGAGGGAGTTTGATACATGACATCATGGAACGGGTCGCAAGATCATGGAGCTATCTACAATTACTCCAAATAGGGTTCTACTACTTGATTTATTAACCTTAATGGCTTATCTCGTCTTCAGCTACAACGTTAGAGTTATTAGATTATTACATGATGATTCCTTTGTCAAGTTTTAACGATTTGCAATGCAGGCGATGTGATATGAAAGGGACGTTAAAGAGAGGCACTGAGCCTGCACGATGTCAGCAACTCGTTAAAAATCCCTTTCCTATTTATAACTGGATAGACAAAATTTAGGACTCCCACCGTAGTAGCGTCTGATTAGCCATAGCAGCATATAGTGACGTTAAATGTAAAAACAACAACAAGGAATTATAAGAATCATAGTGGGTTGAAGTGGCTAGGGAGTGCTGTTAAAGATTATAAAAAATAAGAAAACCATGTGTGCTTGTGGAAAAACTTATTGTGCCAACGTTTGGGCCTGAGATGTAGGTCCCCTTAGAGGGGGGGGGGGGGGAATTTCAACCATTTGTAGTTCGACAAAGATCAGCTCTAATCTATTCCCTCTTTAGTTCCAGTAATGCCTACATTTATTTTATCGTCATCATCATCATAATCTTTACCTCTTCTTCCGCTGAAGAACCAGGACAAAGTCCTGAGCCAACTCTCTCCTTCGGTTCCACTCCATTCCTCTCCTCCTGAAAGCAAGGCCTTCTTGTCGATTCTCTGTGTTCTTCCAGGTTGGTCTCAGCTGGTTTAATATCGAGATCAGCCTGTATGGTTGATTACCGGTATTTTATAAAATCGTGCTTGGTTTCTTTGAAATTTCGTTGCTAGCTTTTATTTTATAGTTGAAAATATTTGTTTAGAACAATGTTGTAATCGTGTCGTGTTTTTTTAAAAATATTTTTGGTTTTTTTCTATCCAAGAAATGATGTAAATTTTCCGTTTTCATTCCGAAGATAAACATAGTTATGCTCGCAGATATTTTTCCTTTTACCGCTTGGCTGACAGGCTATTAGTTCAATTGTTTTCGCCATTTCGAAGACAATCGGCGAAGATTATCAGTTAAAGCGAAACTCGTTACAGGACATCTTTCAAATCTGATAATTAACATTCATACAACAATCTGCTAGCTGCCGTCGTTACCCGCGCAATAACTCAGCGTCGTGACGCGCGGGAGCAAGACTAATTCATCATTTGGGATATGTTATTTGTTTTCGACGTTGTGATTTATGGCAGCCGTTCTGTCACCGTGCTATCTCCTCCTCAAATTAAGATGCCATTCTCATCAACGCTTAAGTACCCTACGTCGAGTATAGCTAATTTCTTGATAGGTTTCATGTACACCTTCATTGTGCATTTATGGCTGTTATAAAAACTGTATAAAATTGTATTTTATTTATATATAAATTAGCTAAGCAGATTATCCCACTGTGAGCGGTGAGTTGACGTGCTGAAGGCCCAGGTTCGAATACAGCTGTGGAAGTGCCGACCACTCTTGGCCAATGCGAACCAAAGAGACTGCATGCTATTATCACTTACCATCGCTAAGGACTGAATACATATCACTCTTGCCACCTATATCGGTTGATTCAAAGTTTAAGACGCTACTAATAAAATATTATAGTATTTATTTTTGGGCTTCAATCGTCTATTAAAATGAGTAATATTTATAGTGTTACAACATAAAAAAAATAAAAAATTCTGGAGTGTCTTTACAGCTTATTTAGGGTCTCGCGCGATTACGAACAATATACTTATAATACATTCCATAAAATTTATTAAAAATACTGGATATTTTAGATAATTTGAACTCTTTAATATTTTGAATTACTTTTAATGTTTTTTTTTCCAATAAGCCTGATTGTTTAATAAACTGTCTTTCTGTGTAGCTTAAGTTATACGTAATATTTTAACTATCATTTGATGTAATCATACTTACACGAAAAACTGATGAAATTGAAAAACGCATGAATGCGTCGATAGTCTCCGTTGCTGACGAATATAAGCGCCAAGTCTTTGTACCCATGTTCTAAACTCAAAATCCTACCTTGGTTGTTGTTGAAAAGATTTTTTCTTTAATTTTGATTATTGATATCGATTAATTCATTTGTTTCTGATGCACTGGTTTACAGCATAATAAACATAATACGGACAGGCTATGTCTTTATCCATTTTTTTGTGAGACGGTTATATATTTTAAATAAAAACAAAATTAAGATTATTTTAAAGAAGTAGTTCACAGCCTAGGGGGCCCGAGAGATCAGATGAAAAAATCACTTAATTATTCTTAATCAAATCTTAAATTAAAACATATAATGTGGTGTTTCATCGAAGACAAAGCTTATATTAAAGACCAACTGATTTAACAATAATGTAATGGTTTTGATTAAAAAAATTATAGTCAGTTCTGAGAACATTGACCCTGTGGGATCAAGAGACAATTCTTGGGTTCAGTAAGCCTCTACAAAGTGGGTATTTGGGGGAAACCTGGAGGTTGAACGTGATCTCTGCCAAAACACCTCCCTTCAGGAACAGTATTTTAGGTTTATAAACCTATCCCGAACCCAATATCCTCCACGGGTTCCAGCTGTACACTTAAGTAACATATGAGGTTAAATGAATTTTTTTTCAAATCGTGAAAATTCAAAGAAAAAACCTTATCGTCGTAGAATTCATGTTTTCTTTTAGATAATGAAGCTTGGTACTTAAACGTGCCCATGAAGGTTGTTTTGTACCGAGATCTGCTCATACAACCATTAACCATTTCCATAATGTTTGTCATTTATCATGCTATTTAAACAAACAAATGAAAATATAACAGCGCGAAATCAGCCATGAACTCACCGGGCAAAAAAATAAAATAAACAAGCCATGGATAAACTTAAACCAAATAATTTTAAATTTGTAAGTAAATCGAACTGTATGAGGGTGTATGAGTTTTTAATTAATCATATTCCTGTACAGATAATCAGTAATAAAATGGTATCTAACAACACTATAAAGTAATAAAAATATATTATTAATTCTTTAATTGAGTACATTACTTATACACTGCCGTTCTCGATCTAAAACCTAAGAACTTTACCTCCGTGAGCTAAACATTAAATGTTAATCTTGTAAACTTAAATAACGTTTTATGCATTTATGATACAATTTATTTCCATTACTAATATAATATTATTGTATATTGCTGTAGGTAGGCCCATTTAAGAAATCATTTAACTGTTAATTGAATTGTACTAAAGTAGATACACTTAAGGTTTTATTTTGTACCCCATAAGTGAGCTTTTTAAAATATTAGTACCTTTACCTTATAAATAATTGAGTATTTTATATTAATTAATACTATGATTTTTTAATTGTTTTAGGTCTGTACAATAGATGGAAAACAATAATTTATAGTTTATTAGAGAAATCCCTTAATTTTATTTCACTGTTTTTTCTGTGTTTATATAGCAGTCCTAAAACCGAAATATTAGAATAAAATTATTGATGTAAAGTGTAGCTTGTTTTATTGTAATTTTTAAATCTACGAATTTCATTTGAATAAAAAAAGAGTGCTATATTATATGCAACGGCTTAATGAAATCAGTAACAATGGTTTTGCTATTTACAGATTTTTAGAAATACCTGTCAATTAAATGAAAATACTTAATAAAAAGTAGTCCACTCTCCGTTGCTAGGCAACTTAAATAAAATATAACAACTTTTTTATGTAGTAGAGAAAAGCTCTTTGTGTAAGGCGCAGTTCTTCGGCCTAAATCTCAGCTCTTAAAAAGCACTAGATTTATTTTCTCACAAAACTGAAGTATTAAATAAAATTTAAAAAACTAAAAAAAAAAAATACCAGTACCACTAGAACCCGTGAAGGGTCTGGGGTTCAGTACATGGTAGAGACAGTACTGTAGTGGGGTGATTTGTCCTAGATCACGCTCAACCCCCAGATTTCCCCCCTTTATTTTGGGTACCCACTTTTAAAGGCTGGGTGAGCCCCAGAGTCCTAGATCCTTTGTGGTCCATCTCCGGCCGCTGAAAGACTAAATAAAAGTCTTGCCTGCAGCGGGATACGAACCAGAAATTTCGGCATGGCAACTCAGTGCTCTACCACTGAGCTATTCCACTCCCTGAAGTATTAAATAAATACTTTAATTATTTAAGTAGTACTTAAACAAAGTGTTATTATGAATTGCACACTCTAGGATTTTAAATTACATTATCATTGTAAATGTTAAAATATCTTATTTCAACTTTGAAAACACTTACGCAATTAAACATCAAAACACCAAACTCATTCCATAGAAATTTAAATTTTAGTACAGGGTTAATTTACATTACGAGGACATATAAACATATTCAACCCACTAATATTTTAACGAGCCACCTTCCAGCAACACATCACACACAATACCTTGAACCATACTTCAATCTTAAGCTATGACGTATAAAACTTAATTGGGTTTCCGATACAGGAAGAAATAATTTTAATTGGTTTATCCGATTGGATTTAATTGAAACATTAATTTTAATACGAATTTCATCAGTCTAAGTCCGTGAACTCTACTTGTGTGAAAGGCACCTCTAATCAGTAGTTATAATCTCTGAAGTTAGGTGGAAAGCAGCGATTTCTGAGCTGAATAATAATTGTTTTTTTCCGGAATCATTGACCTCTTATTTAGTGAAATATGTAGATATATTTTTTTAACAGATCTTAGTTCATTAAGGCTTTTTTAAAAAAAAATATTTTAACTTCTAAATTGAGTAATAAAAATAAACATTTAATTGAGAAATTATACAGATGCCCCTCAGCAAATATCTTCTGTTGAAAATCTTCTTTAAGGGATTCGCGTGGACCGTGGTTGTGGGGAAAAGTCCCAATAAACACACTCCTAGCGTGTTTCATCTCTTAGTACTAGGCTTCAGAGACGTTTCTCTGTTTCCTTGTAGGATTCTGGGGTAACGTGTCTGTCAGTAATTTTTGTACGAGTAAGTTTGGGTGTCCAGCAATACCTAAAATTTAGTATTTCTTAAAATGTGTTCAGATCATAGTAATGTTGAAGGACAATGAGTAACATAATAATTTTAGAGAAAGATAATATTATATTATCAGTTGTAACTTTATTTAAATAAATTATCGAATGCTACATAATAGCATCTTTATTATAAGCATTAAAAAAATAACTTTAAGTAGAAATGCATAATCTTTAATGCTTCTATATACCATCTTCAAGTTTACTCCTCTTTCTTAATAAGTTTGAATCATAACAAATTATTTTACTATAAATAAAATAAATATATATAAAATGTAATAACTATACATTATAAACTTTATATACAATTAGAACATATGCAAAAGATGTGCGCGATAATGATTTGATAGTTAGCATAGTTGCTTTCTATTACACCAAAAGCGTGTTTTGAGTATTTTTGAAATATAAGGCATGAACCTATCATAAGAACGGTGGTATTTTTCAATAAACACTTTTTGTTTTTTTATCGATTGGGATCCGCTAAAGCTTTTTCAATATTGGTTTGAGTGTTGTGAATTTGTGTTCAGGTAGAACAGAGGGTCTAAATTATTTTTGATACTTCAATTCTTGTGTTTTTGTGAAAGTTTATATACCTATAGCCAGCGATAGA
Source organism: Troilus luridus (assembly GCA_964056705.1). Taxonomy (NCBI): domain Eukaryota; kingdom Metazoa; phylum Arthropoda; class Insecta; order Hemiptera; family Pentatomidae; genus Troilus; species Troilus luridus. Next base: position 94,451,987 of record OZ057415.1, on the reverse strand, counting down.
CTGTGGAATCTACAAACCCTCGTGGGGCTCATCTAGTCTCTATAAAGTGGTACTTTTAATTGGGGAAAATTCTTGCGGTTGATCGTGATCTCAGAAAAATCACCTCCCTGCACTACAGTTGTTCTTGAAACAGTATAATCTCTGCAATGTTTTGAACCCAAGACTCTTCATGAGTTGTAGTCGTACAGACAGTATATATATATATATACTTCTATTATTCTAGATTTTGTTTTTAATATATTTCCGGAAAATAAAATTTCAAGTTAAAAAAAAGATAGGAACATTGACTCCTGGCGATAGATTCGCCCTTGAAGGGTAAACAAACAAGAGACCCTCCCGTTGGTGACACAACTTGTGCATTAGCCAATTAGTTGGAATGACTGAGTTGGTTAAATGACTGCAATTGAAATTTACAGAACGCCGCTCATTTTTTAGGGCCGTCATTTTACAAAAGCCATTAATATCCTTAATTGAAAAACAGGAAATTAGCGATACTTTAGCTCAATTTCCTTCATTCGAGTTGACGTGGGTCTGGTCCTGTTTTAGTAAACATTGTCATTTTTTTTGTTATTGTGTTTGTTATGCTTTTGCTCTTTTTCTATTTTATATACGTTAAATTCTCATATTTGTATTATATAGGACTTCAACGAAACTCTGTAATAATTTATAATTTATTTTTTTAAATAATTATTATAATTTTTAAATATTTTATTTTTAAGAGAAAAGATATGTCCAGGACCGGGATTCGAACCCGGGTCTCCCACGTTTCCGTCGTGGTACTCTGCCACTTGAGCTATCCTGGCTATCATCTCGGTCAGACAAATCCATTCTCTTCACTGATCCCATATGATTAGGGGTAGAGTACCACGACGGAAAAGTGGTAGACCCAAGTTCGAATTCCGGTCCTGGACATATATTTTCTTTTCAAAATAAAATATTTATAATAATTTATGTGTGTATACAATATTTTACTCTTCGTTCTTGAAATTCAGTCTATTCTTTTGATATACTTCTGTGCCTTAACAGTAAACAAATATGCTTTTAATGAATTACATTAAATGACACACTAGTAATAATATAAATTTTATGATAAGCGTAGAATTTTAAAAGTATAATTCATATAAAAATGACGAAATGATATAACCACATTGATGCGTCATAAAATTGTACCATTTATGTATTAACATCATTTCATATTCAGACTAATTCCCTAAAATCATAACTTTTCACGGTTTGGGCATGATTATGAACCAATATGGTCTCGAAATGTCGCCAAAAGAGAATTAAAATTATATATAGGCTTCAGTACTTGATAGAAATTACACTGTTTTTAAATGTATGTTTGTGTCAGAGGTGGTTTATGCTGTGAGTAAATTAGAGAAAATTTTGAGGCCATTAGGTCGCTTATCGAAAACGTTTTTAATCTTGGTGGAAAATAGTTGACTATTGATAGTTGATAGTTTGATTTGGATTTGGCACCCGCTGGACTGATGATGGCCTGCACCTTAGGCCGAAACTTAGGCACAATAAAATAAGTCATTCTTAATTTGTGTAATCATTGATCGCACTACCTGTTTCAATAAGTTGTATGTTCTATTCTCCTCTGTTCCAATTTATATTGATTTAGTGTTGGTCCTGAGAAATGAATTTTGATATTATCAGTTAAGTTTGGACGCCTATTTGCGGTACTCGTAGCCTACTAATATTATACTAGTGTAGTAGTACTTATATACCCCGCTCTCTCAGCACTTCCGGTATCTTATTACTTGCACTAAGGCGTGTCTACTAATAGTAGTTATTACTGCGTGTACTTCTATATCCTAGTTTTTTCGATTAGCAGATCCTCATACCCACCTCTTCCAGACGCCTCCGATGACTCGACTTCCTCCTTGAGCCACCCGGAACGAGCTTGGACTCCCAAGGGCTGCCGAAATGCAAATCCTCCGACCACACCCAGAACTTTATTGGGTCGCGGCCTTGGTAGCCTCCAGAAGATCTGCATACAATGCCACCGGCTCTCGAGGTCCCACGGTCTGACCTTAATAGTTAGTCCTGTGACCGTTAGCGCTCTTTGTAGTGGGCACCTCTTTTACTTTGATAATATTTTAATTAATAATATTAGTGTATATATATATATATATATATATATACACAGGGTGTCCCATTTCAAGTGGATTAAACGTTTTTAATTTTTAAACGAAACAAAATTCAGAAAAACGATTCAGGTAAAAGTTGTAGTTATTCAGTCCTAGTTTGAAGAAATATAAAAACATTTTTTGGTTTTTCACTTTAAATGGTCAATATCGACCTGCGAAAAATGTATTTTCCTCTTTACCCCCGTTTATTTTTATTTTTCTGAAATTTACAATCCAAAACATGGAAAAAATGTATGTAGCATTTTTTTTGTATCTTTCATAGGTCAAGTAGAAAAAGCATTCAAAGTTCACTACTTTAGTATACCTCCTTTACGAGGAAACGTTATGTAGCATTAAGTTATTTTATTTAAGAGTTTTTAGTCGTAATAACTTACTAAATTTATTTTGAATCTTTCGAAAATGTCTGGACATTTAAAAACCTTCTATTTCGACGTTATTATTGAAAAAGTTGTTAATTTTTTACATTTTCCAGACATACATGTTACATACATTTTTTCCATGTTTTGTATTGTACATTTCAGAAAAATAAAAATAAATGGGGGTCAAGAGGAAACTAAATTTTATGAAGGTTGATATTGACCATTTAAAGTGAAAAACCCCCCAAAAAGTTTTATTTCTTCAAACTAGGCTTGAATAACTACAACGTTTACCTGAATCGTTTTTCTGAATTTTGTTTCGTTTAAAAGTTAAAAACGTTTGATCCACTTGAAATGGGACATCCTGTATATATATATATGTATATATGTATGTGTAATTTCTAATGATATTACACCATGTCATCAACCAAAAAATATGCAATTTTTTGTCACATCGATTCAAAGGGTTTAATATATTTTCAACCCCGATGAATTAATAGTTAAATCGAATTTTTCCCATTGAATGTTAATTGTACAGATATAAGCGTAATTTAAATTAAATTATTAATTAATTAAATGTAATTTTCATAGTTTTTTCCCTTAAAATGGTATTGTTAATTCATTACTACATGGAGCTATGACTAATCGAACGATACTAAGGGAGTCCTAAATTCTGCCCATACAGGTATAATTAGGATAGGGATCTTTAACGAGTTGTTGACACCGCATCGACTTGGGACGCCTATTTTACATACCTTCCGAAGGACGGCATAACTATTAAAAACTGAGTTACTTAAAAAAGTAACACGATTCCGTTTCCCAATGTACAAGAACCGATTACAAATCGGCATTACCACTTATATTTTTATACATTCATTCACATTAATACCTATATATCCGAAAATAAGGTAGTGGAAAAATCCATCTTTCCACAGTAGAATTTAGGTGAGGGCACAGTCCGGAATCGTAAGCACTACGTACTTAGCAATGAATAATGGGAGTGATAGCGAAACAAAAGTTGAGATTGGCTTTTAAGGAACGAATGAATAAGTAATTAATAAAAATTAATAAGGGATTATTAAATTCCTAAGCGCTGAATCAACTCTTTAACATCGGAATGTATACCGAGACGTAAATGGGAGGGGGTCTTAAAGGGTTTAGGTGGTAATTCGTGGACTTAAGTTTTTAAACAGCGATTGCTGGTAACGGAATCGAGTCTCCGGGTTCGCTGTTCCAGAGGTATTTTCCGATTTCAACTAAAAAATGTATAAGTATAAATTAATAGTAAAGCATTAAAAATAAACAGTTGAGCATTTCTGTTAACATTGTTGGCCATAATCATGAAATCATTACGTTGATAAAATCATCTCGGGAAGATAAGTGTTAGAGTGTCTATTGTATGTTTTTCTATATATTTATTAAACTTGTTCTTTTTTTAATTTTGAAAAAAAAATACTCTTGTTAGTCTAAATAATTTTGAAAAGTCTTATACAGATTAATTATATCCGTATCATAATTTATTGTGGAACTAATTCTTCGGAGTAATGATCGATTAGCCAAGTTTGTTCAAGAACACAATTAATTAAACTAATTTGACAAATTATACGTTAAAATGCGATGGTGTTCGATTGAAAATTTTATAAATCGTCATTCGGTATAATAGATTAATTATTCAATTACGAATGATGATTTGACAGAAGTGATAATTTTCTAGGCTTTTATTTACCTCTCGAAAAGGCGCTAAAGGTCATTAGTTACCAACACAACCTATTTATTACCTCAGGATCCCAAACCCAAGAAGACAGACTTGAGTATAGAATAATGGATTCATGTTTATTCGAATCGATAAAACTGTGTCAAGTGTACCCAATCGATTATTCATGCTCACTTCCGAATATAAATGCAAAAATAATACTCATTTCAAAACATCGCTGTGACATTGGGTGCTTTATTTTTCGGTTATTTTTTTAATCAGTTTGATAATTGACTGCACTTTTTTTTCTCATTTTCGTATTCATAATTGTAAGAATCTCAAAACCACAATTAGCGTTCGAAAGAGGTATTAATTGAGGTTGTCGAAATTTTAATTGAGGTCGAGTTATAAAAACTCGTTTTTGTTCCGAGGTATGCCCAGTTCTTAACTGAAGATTTTTTTTTTTTAACTCAAACCTTTTGTTATAGATTTCTTTTTATAGTTGAAAGAAATTCTTACAGTGGTTCTATCAGTTCTTTTAATCGCGTTCAGAATTTATGGACTACGAAATTTTGCACAGAAAAAAAAAATATGACCTAAAATTCAAAGACATAAAATGCCTAGATACTTTTAGTTTTTCTGTCCCTAAATATTCTCGGGTAAATTTTTTTATTGTTCTTGTTAAAATTTAGTTTGGTAAATATTTGTTGTTTCTGATAAAGCGCCTCACCCTTCCAATATCTGATTTAATATTTCTTCTTTCTTTTGATTTTTTTTAATATAAAAATTGTAACACCCTTTTTTATCGAGGTCGCTGATGAAATCGATGTACAGATATTTTATTCTGCAAAAAAAAAAAAAGGAAGAAACAACAATAAAAACTCGGAACCGGTTTACCTTCCCCACGGAGAGAAGATGGCGACTAAGAGTATCTTTCGACACACCACACTCCCTGGCAAGTTCGCAAGTACTTGTGGACGGATTTGACTCACCAGCTTCCTTCGGAACCTACTCAATATCCATTAATGGTCGCCCGGAGCCCTTCTTCCTTTCCAACGTCGTATCTGCACTGCTAAATTTTTCAAACCAACGCCGCGTTGGTCAAGGACACCTTCCCCTTCATATTTAATAATTTCACGAGTTGCTACAGCGGCTGTGATTTTTTTTTCCAGTATAGTCTTAAAATTACGAGAATTTCGTAGGACACTGTCATGCTTCTTCTTTGAAATAAATAACTAAACTGAGGCTTTTTTTGAAGAAGTCCAGTGTTAGTAAACAAGCTTAGAGAATGCTCTAAAGGGATTATTAAGTGTTGGTAAAAAATAAATAGCATTAAAATATTTACAGACTTTTGAACTCTGGAATTTGCCAAAATGATCATTTTTTTGTATACCGCCCTTATAAGCAAGGACTTCTATATGGAACATTGTTTTTACTAGTTAATCCATAATCTGTTTATATTCTTCATTATAATTGATTATTTAATTTTTCTGTTGTATTGTAATATGTACTATTGATACTGTATACATATATATATATATATATATATATATATATATATATATATATATATATATATATATATATATAAAGCTATGTAACTATAACTATAACTGTAACTATATAACTATAACTATAACTATATATATATATATATATATATATATATATATATATATATATATATATATATATATATATATATATAACTTACAATACAATACTTCAAAATGAATCTAGAAAAAACTAAACAAATTATTGCTCAAATTCACAGTCTTTGAGAGATTTTCTTCTTATACTTAAACGATGTTCTTCTTTACTTAAAATTTACTACCGTCGGCAATCCAAGCCCTGTAGTAATGTTAACATCTCTCGGGAGAACCAGACGTCTACTTTGCATAACGAATCCCACAGGAGCATCCCTTTGACGGTTTAGTGATCGTAGTCTTCAGTTTAAAGTTTGTCTCAAGAGACTGTTGTACCCCTGTTGTACATGGCATCAGTGAAAAGAAAGGATACGGCCATGACCGGAAAGCGAGCTTGATTGAGCCCAGGATAGCTCAATTGGTAGAGTTCCAGACTAGTTATTTGGGTGATCCGGGTTCAGGTCCCGGTCTTGGACATATCTTTTCTTTTCAAATAAAAACAATAACTAATAAAATAAAATAAATGTTCTTGTTATACTTTCTGTTTTCTTATTTTTAAACAATCTTCCTCGTTCTGTTTATATTAGATCTCTATCGGGATGCGAAGGATATACCCTATAGGCCTCAGCGAGATTCCTCTAATACCGGAAAGTTGTAAGATCTGTAAGAGCTGATGCCGAGGAGGCTCATCACCATATTGAGCGGGTTGCCTGTTCTCTTAAGATAAGCCTGTTTGCATACAAGATGGCCGCCTATCAAGCTCTACATCTTTCTCTTATAACCATCTTCTCCGGGCCGATGATTACCGCGATGTCGCAATGGTCTTATTGGATGACCGTTGGCCTGCAGATAAGTAGGGAGGTCTTTTAAAAGGAAAATATTCCTCTGCAGCAGTAAATGGAAGTCAGGCGATTAAGGGATAAAAAGGGTGCATATGAACTTAAAGTGTCTGCAGACCTTTATAGATACAATTGAACGAATTAAAGGGATATTTCCTGTTTCAGGTTGTAGAGGCAGCCAAGGGGTTATTATACATCTATACATATTTATGTGCATTTTTGGGCGACGGAACTGTAAAATTGCAGATTAAATTAGCTGTAAACTAATCTGCATCATTACTTCATATATTTTTGGTTCGTGCAGGATAAGGATTCTAAGGATTGTGTAAGCAGGATCTTAATCAAATATAAATTTTCCCTTATTAAGGATTCCCAGTTTATAGTGCAACGTGTCCTGGAGGATATTCCGAACCAGTACTCATAGCTCGATATAATTGAATGCATAATAATCTTATACAGTCAAACTCGAATCCGGGTCCGTGAGAAAGAATTAATGAGATGCAGTAGAACGCATACTTATAAAACGAGCGAACAAATTTAGCATTGAAATATTACTCATTAAGTTGAAAATTACTTACTGAAAATATGTAAAGTTTTCACTATCCATAGCTGTGCCTTCTTTTTGAATAAGGTTTTAAACTGAATATTTTATTTTCGATAAAATAAAATCTGAATATTTTCGTTCTACAGAATTCTGTTTTTTTAAAGGGAATTGTTAATTTTTTACGATATACTTATTGGTTATTGTTCTGTTCAAAAATTTGGTATTAGCTTTTAATTTATCTGAGCCTTTTGCTACTTTTGCTATATCAGGGCTTTGTAAAAACACTATCCACAAAACACTGAATTTTTTCAATTTTTACACATCGGAAAGATAACAGAGATATTTATTTGAACATTTATAATTAAAACTACCTAGATTCTCCATGTAGTCTCTCTATATACGTCCACGACATAAGTGCATTTCTTACGTTTATGCATTAAATACATTTGCATGTTATTTGTTGGAGCGGTGTATAGTGCATGATTTGGTCCCGGGTTCAAATACGGCTATGGCAGATAAATTATTTATTCTGTTAAAAGCCACTTGTGGAATCTGCACAACTTCCTGTTGCTCAGCTTTTATAAACCGGGTATTTTAACTTGAGTGGAAAATCTGGCGGTTGACCGTTATCTTGGACGTGTTTTACCATAAAGAAATGTGTTTTAGGAGTCTTTTTTATTTTAAAATCAATATCAGAGGAATTTTTTTTTTATCTTGTATATAATATTCAATGTGAAAATTGAATTGTATTCGAAAATTCAATTTGAAAATACTGAATTGTATTTTAGATTTTCTTTTAGCAAACAACCTTTAGTTTAAGAAGTGCTTCCAAAGCATTTCATCAGTCTTCCTAAACCAAGATTTTATTGTCTTTATTAAACAAAAAGCCAGTTACATTCGTTAATTGTGTAGGTTAGAACACCTTTGGACAATTGAGTACGGGCCAGGGGTGTAGACTGACAGACATAACAAAGGACTGAAACCTAATCCTATGCTTAATCACTCTATCTTCATTAGTAGAACCTTGTTACTGGGTATTAGGCGCCACCTCTAGCAACCCTAGAACATAATGCTTTAAATCTGGGTACCCGAGTGTACTGGCTCTCTCTTGTCTTTGTCCCTGTAGTGGAGTTAATTTGATGAGTTCGAGAGCATATTATGTTACCATGCGAGGGTAAATCGACTTTCTAGAATTTATTTCTTACTGATATCTTAAAATAACATCGATTAGTCGAAAAATATAATAAAAGAATATATTCAACAGTAACAGTTCAACAAATAAATATAGCGGCAGGAATTATAAATAATGGCTTGGCTAAAGGCAAGTAGAGAAACTACCCAGTGGTAGTGGTAGAATAACAAATTCAACTTTTTCAACAAGGGAATCTTCTTTTCAGGCGCCTCGGAAGATTATCGGAAATTGAAGAATTAGCTAGGTTTGAAACTGACTAGTTTCACTGGTTTGAGTGGAAATTAAGCTTATCACGACTATATACGGGCTCGTACTAAATCTGCAAAGAAAGGGACCTTGAGGTCGTTATTGATGACTTTATTCATAACAAAGAAAGGAGTATTGATGATTTTGGATTGTAAGTATTGGATGCGAGAGGAATTCGATGGCTTAGTGGAACCACAAAGTTCTACTCCGTAAGTCCTAATAGGTCTTATGATTGTCATGTATATGAGTATTTTGTAATTAATTGGGACCTTAGAGCGTTTCTCCAGTAAGTACTGTTGTAGCCTGAAACGGCGAACAGACTCTTGCGTTTTCAGTCTAGTATGTGAATCCCAAGTGAAACGTTTGTCAAGATGTAATTCTTAGTATCGAATTTGTTCTACAGGAGTCAGTGGGATACGGTGAAAGCATACTGGAGGACAGGAAGGGTTTACGACGAAGGGTGAAGTTGATTTGACAGGATAAAGAAAATTAAAAAATATAATCAATAACTTGCCCTGATATCATAGATTATGAGTATGCTTGTGTTATCAGTATACTGATAGTATGCATACCCCCTCCATAATAATTACCTCAGAAAAATGTAAGCACATTGCATTATCCATAGATAATGAGAGAGACCTATCTGTTTAGAAAGGTAATTTTCTACTTTCTCTAGATATTAGGGTTCGATTTTTACTTCTTGAGAGGTTCTGAGAATATCTTTTAAGGTCAACTCATTTACGATTTCTACAACGTATGTGAATATCGACAAAAAAGTCGACAGTTTTCGATTATATCGATATATTAGTCCTTCAATTCAATGGTTAGCGTTTTCTTACCAAAATACTAGAGTATTTTTAATAATACGTATAATACATTTCAATTTATTTTTATTCATATCTTATTTCTAATATTGATTTTCTTCCTTTTATTTATTTTTAATGAATAAGTCGTGTAATTAATGCTTTCTCCATCTTCTGGGAGCACGGTAGCGAGTGTGAAGAATGCTAAATGTTCATTATGATGAAGGTTGAGGATTCAAATCCAGCTGTGGCAGATAAATTATTTTATCTGTTAACAGTCACGGATAGATCCTGTCTGTATTTACGCACCCTGCTGGGGTTCTCCCAGATTTTATAAAACCTTGCGGTTGATCATGATCTCGGACAAATAACCTCTCTATTCAACAGATGTCCTAGAAACAGATAGTACACATTTATCTTCTTTTTTTCTCTACTTTATGCTGTGTATTATTTTTTTTATCCAGGAATGTTAATTAATTTAATTTTTTGTTGGTTTTGATAAGCTATTTATGAATATTTACTTGTTCCTATCAAAACTTTCAAAAAAATATTTAATTTTAATGTTAGGATTTATAACTTAAGGTGCTATATCATACCAACTTTTATGGTTTTATTTATAGTATTATTATTATTTGTATGCAGATATGTTTTTCGTTGATCTGTCTACCTCAAATAAAAATATCATATATTACTAATATTTTATTCGATGGATACAAAAAATTAAATTAAACATATTCATATATTGCTTATCAAGTATACATTGGGTTCACTTATTTGCGTGGTACAGGATATCCCTTCTTCATTTTAGAACAATGGTTCGGCTTTCGCTAGAAAATTAAAAAAAAAACAAGGAGAAAAACCCTCGCTTCTCTTTACTTTTTTTTAATCGTAAAAGTTCGGTCAAGATTTTCTTTTTTTTTCGAACAAGAGGTATTCTCTCTCTATAGGTTTCCGATATTTTCTTCCTAAATTAAAAAAACACCCGAAACATTTTTTACCATACTTAATTGTATTCGGATCATATTTTTTTATTTATTAAGTCGGTAAATTTTGTTCACGTTTCGGCTTCATATAAAGCTCTCTAATGAGGCCACAACTGAGGACCATTCAAGGGTGCAATATTTCGATGACCTTGTTAAATTATTCAATGACCACGTTTAATACTGATTAAAATTTTTTTTTTTGAACGAGGTTCAATTATTGAAATTACATGCAATTTGTTTTTCATCAATTTGCATTACTTATGTTTTCTTTCCTCGAGACAAAAACTTTTTTTATTTGCTATATTCAATTGTTAACTCCTTATATGATTCATAATAATTTGTTTTCTTCATACTTCATGGCTCAGTACATGGTAGAGACAGAGATAGCGATCACTTCCAGGTCCCCCCAATTAAGGGTTTCCACTTTATAGAGGCTGGTTGAGGCGTAGGAGGATCTCCAGGTCTCGAAGTGTTGAGAATCCTGAACCACAAAAATGCAGACAATTCGTTTTTTTTGTTCGGAAATTGAAATTGACTTGTATTTATTTTTGTTACTGCAAACATTTTACGGAAGATCAATTATTCAATATGTAAAGGAGGCTTTGTGGTCTACATTATGCATAAAATATCGACTTCGAAATAATTACCAGATATATATATATATATATATATATATATATATATATATATATATGGATTGATTCAAATACAGAATTTAGTGGGTGTCGAAATTATACTAAACTGAGCTTCTCTTTGTAAAAAAAGAAAAATTTATTTTTATTACAACACTAATTTCTTGTAACTGATTTTAAAACTCATTATTCTATACAGACTTACCAGTAAAAAAATATACAACATTTAAAGTTACAATTCAAACACCTTTTACAAAACTGTTTTCTTTTAACTAAATAAAAAAAAAACCTGTACCACTACAACCCGTGAACGGGTCTGGGGTTCAGTACTTGGTAGAGACGGTACTGTTTCATGGACAACGGTTCTGCAAGGAGGTGACTTATCCTAGGTCACACTCAACCGCCAGATTCCCCCCCCCCCTTATTTTGGGTACCCTATTTTTATATTTATAGATGCTGGGTGAGCTCCAGGAGAGACCTAGATCATATATCCTCCGTTTAACTAAATAACAACACAAAAAAGGTATAACCTTCCCGGTTTTTCTCTCACAGCTGTTACCATGGTAACCGTATCAGTCGCATTCGAATGAAAGACGTTTAGTGTACGTCATTTACACGTATTTGCACGAATAGCATACATATTTACTTTTATGTTATTGAAGATCATGATAGATTAATCCAGTTATAAGGAAAATATGATTTATCTTAACACAAGGGTAGGAGAAAATTACTTTTGTTTTATTTTATTATTGCTTTAGGGCATCTCGCTCATCTGTACCATTCAATGTTGGGTACCGTAATTGGGGGAAGAACCACAGTGGTTGGGCGAGATCTGAATCAAATCCCTTTTATACAACAGTTGGCCTAGAGACAGCAAGGTCCTCATTAAGTGAATCCAACTACTTAATGTGAAGAAGTCAGGGTTCTCTCTGTAGTTTAAAAAAAGAAAAAAACTTTTTGAAAAAAAATCGAAACAAGTGTAAAAGTAAAATAAAAGGTAACGAGTAAAATTAAAGAAAAAAGCTCCATTTATATGGCTATGGGGCGACACATTGTTAATGTGCATTAATTTTTTCATGCTGTAAGAACGTATCAATACTTATAGCTAGTTTGACGCTATAAATGTTATCAATCGTTCAAGTTTTTCCCACTTAAATTTTATAGTTCCCTCTAAATCTAAATTACTTCTTCGATTTCAAAAGCAATGTTTATATAACATTTCCTAATAGCATACGTATAAACGTAAAACGTATGTTCCCTTGAACGTATTAAACATGAAAAAATAACAATAATATACCTACTTAACCTATTAAGTCTCTGATTGAGGGAATATTGCAAAAACGAGGGTAAAAACACAGGATTTTAGTAAGCTAATTATTTAAAGCTTAATCGAAAACGGAGTATGTAGGTTGTGGTTGTAGGGTATCAGTTTTTATATCTACAAACCCGGTGATTAAGTGGTTAAGTCGGATTTTGTCCAGAAAGTTAACTGCTTTCGAATAACTGGACTAGTGTCATTCTCGTAACTTTTGGCTTGAAATTGAGTCGTAATATTAACAATAACTCCTTTTCAAGCCAATGCCTTACTGAGCCCTTTAATCATTACGAAAATAACTCGATTCCGCTTACTTAAGTACGAGAAACTCATTTTGGAGAAAATTAGACTTGATCACTCATTCACCGTGGCTGTAGATACATATAGTGTTTCTTCCCATCTCTATTTATTAACTTACTTTTTTTTTTACATCAGTTGTTCAAGTTAAAAGAATTGGTTCTAAGTAAAATGAAAATCAATCTTAATTTAATTTTTTTGATTTATTATTTATATTTTTATAGAAGAGTAGCTTAGTGTTTAGAGCGCTGATTCGCTGTGCTGAAGGTCAGGGCACGTATCGGTGGCAGATAAGCTATTTAATGTGTTAACAGTCATTGATGGTGCCTGTGGGATCATCAGACCATTCTGGGGCTCATCCAGCCCAGGTAACATAGGGAAATAACCTTGAGGTTGAGCGTGTTCTTGGCGAAATCACCTCCCTGCCTAACCTATGGCTTAGAACAGTATATTATCTACTGTTTACTGTATCTAATATTCTTCAGAATTTGCAGAGGTACAGTTTTTTTTTCTATTATAAATATTTTTATATTTTTAGCGCGGTATTTATACCTGAATTGGCCTAAACATTAGGGCATGGCCTATTGTTGAGGTTCAGATTACTCGGTGGCTCTGTTGACCAACAACACCAACAAAGCACTGTTGACTAACCCACGGGACAACAATAAGGAGAGAGCTGTAATTCCGTACTACTAATAAATTAAAGTGCGTACGTGACCACATGTGGTTGGTTCTATGCTATACCTTCACCGGATGCGGCTAAGGTCACTCTGTCTGTTGTATTGCGAAGTAGGGAGTAGGGCTGTGTATATAGTACCTATGACTCTTCTTGTATATACATACATATATATATATATTTAAATTTAATTGGGGTAAACCCATACCTCCTGTCGGGTACCAATAGCTATTTTTTTATTTATTTTAATTTTTTTTTTCCTAACGGATATTTTATTACATTAAAAAAAACAGGTAAATTTATTCCCCAAATATATAAATTAAGGCTATAAAAGAGTTCATCAATTAAATACAAAGGAAAGAAAATACAAAATGAGTAAATAATAGGTATATATATTTTCTAAGTTGAATTTAGATTGCTTTGAAATTGTTTTACCTTTCAATAAATTACTGTTTTTTTAAGTGAATAAATTTAATAATCTGATAAAAGTTCTTAGACTTTTTAAATTTTCCCAGAATTAGAGTGTTTATAGTGAAGTGAACTCAAAAGTCTGGCCAAGGGAAAGCAATCAAATTCAACTTTTCCTTATAAGCTTAGAAATGGCTTAAAGGTCTAGTGAGTGTATTCTATCGATTTATATTGCAATGATTATGTAATATTATTTTGTATATATTAATGAATGAATGAATAAAACCTTTTATTACAAAAATTAATGGGATTTTACATAATACTTTTACTTCAGATGCTATTTACAATATGGACAATTTCATAAAATATTATGAACTGTCTTTTTTTTTCGTTAATTTATGAAGGCCTCCCCCTGAGGGAGTGATGGCCTAAATTCCTTTGAGACCAATTCCTACTGGGAAGTGGGGTTCGCTGTTTCTCTCCACAGTTCCTTCCATGCTTCTTTGTCTCTGGCTGTCCAATGCTGCTTCTTCTCCAACAATTCTCTCTGCTACTCGCCTATTGAAATCTCCCATTATCACTACATAGTTGTTTTTCTTGCTATTGTTGTTAAGAATTTGTTCTAACTGTCCATAGAAATTGTCTTTATCTTGTTCTGGGGAGTCTGCAGTGGGAGCATAAACCTGAACCAAAGTGATAATTTTACTTTTTCCTAGAGGTAGAATTAAGGTGGCAATTCTAAAGTTAGTCTCTCCAAATTTTACAATGTTGTTTTTTAAATTTTTTTTAAGGATTAAAATCCTGGCCACTTAAGGATTTAAGGATATGCGTATATAAATATATTACCTGATTTAAGTTCTATTATTTTTGGACCCTTCCTTCTTACTTCACATAAACCAATAATAACCCATTTTATTTTATTTTTGGCCGTTTCAAATTCCGTTAGCCTGTCCTCTACTGCCAAACGTTGAGGGTGTTAGAACTGGATTTTTAAATTGTTGCCTGTTCTAAAATTTTTGATTGATTTAAAATTATTGTTTCATTTGTATTACCAACTTTGGTCGAATCTGGTGCTTCTGAATAATTTTTCTTTGCGAAATACCTTTTCAGTCTGTGGCTTCCTGAATTTGATTTTTTTTTTAGTTTTATTATTTTCAGATTTTAATTTCGTTTAGTTCCTAACGAACTTTATTTTTGTTTATATATATTTAGGTTTAATATTTGAATTTTTCAATTATAATTTAAAAAATATGAAATACTGCTCTGCGTGATTTTAAATATATTTAGCTTTATTATTTAATTAAAATTCTCTATGTCTCTCCCTTTTTCTGTATATATATATATATATATATATAATATTATGAGCCACGCTGGTTGATCGTTGTTTAGTTAACGTCACGAGACTATAATCCCGTTCACGCTTTGGAAAAGAAAATTCGTGTTTAATCTCTGTCGGCCAATTTCCTTATCTACTTTTAGCGACCTTCTGATGTTTGTTTAACATTCTTATCATTTCGTATGGTAGAAGAAATCGCTTTATACATAAAATATTCTAGTAATTTTGAAAGCTTGTCTTATCTAGATTATAAGCGACACTAGATTTTTAGTAGGTTGCAATTCAATTACAAAAAACCAGCCTTAATTAGTTATTTATTTATAGTAATAATTATTTAATTGTGTATGTATCGGTGCACTTCTTGAAAAATGAATTTAAAGATTAGAAAATATCGTTTTCATTTTACTGAATTCCCAATTTATTTATATAATATAGTTCTGTAGTCCCGGTGAATAAGTGGTTAAGTCTAATTTTCTCCAAATCGAGTTTCATGAACATAAGTAAGCGGAATCTAGTTATTTTCATTGTGAATAAGGGGCTAAGTAAGGAATTGGCTTGAAAAGGAGGTATTGTTTATATTACAACTCCTTTTCAATCCAAAAACTACAAGAATGATACGATTCCGGTTATCTGAAAGCAGTTAACTCTCTCTGAACAAAATCCGACTAAACCACTTATTCAACGGGGCTGTAGAGTTTTGTGCAATAATAAAAAAAAAGAAGTGAATAGCTTCGTTTCGATGAGACGCCCAACAATTTCATGTAAGGCTAAAATATGTCGATTTGATGATTCTCAAAAATTCATTAATAACTGGGTTTTTTGAAAAAATATTTGTCCTACAAAATGTATGGTTTGATCAAAGAGTCCCCTCCTTCCAACGTGTATCGATAACGAGGTCATCAAAAATGATTACTAACCCGCTGATTTTTTTTTACTTCTTCTTTTTTGACTTTGTTATCGATACATATTGGAAGGAGGGGACTCTTTGATCAAACCATACATATTGTAGGACAAATATTTGTTCAAATAATTTAGATAATTATCTTGAGATTTAACAAAAAAAACTAGTTAGTAATACATTTTTGAGAGTCATCAAATTGACATATTTTATCCTTGCTACCACAATCGAGAATTTTCGCACAGGAAATTGTTGGGCGCCTTATCGAAATGAAGCTATTCACGAAGATTCAGCTTGATAGTAATCAAGTGGAAAAATTAACCATGGATCCTGGACTATTTGCAATAATTGTACATATTAAAATAGATGAATAGTTAAAATATCAATTAATAAATAGTCATATTAATCTCATGCTGTTTGGTATCCAGTAGCAATCCAATGTATTTGAATAGCATTGTTATGTTTTCATAAATAATGCATTATTTGATATTATTAAAAAAAATTAAAATGTATTATCAATTTATTTTTTCTTTTAGTATGAGTAGGTGTTTGTCTTTACTATTGTTATTTTGATTTATAAAAAATTTACTAAATATAAAATTCCGTGTAAAACGTTTGTAAATGCTTAGGAATATAACCAAAAATACACTGAGGCTCAGAGGGTAAATAACATTGCATAATCATTTATGTTTAATTCAAGACGTACGATGAGTTCTGTTCTTGCAACACATCAAGGCTCTGAAGTATATATGAGGCAGCTACTTGTTTGGTTTTCGCAGACATGTATACGGCATGTCAAGAGTAAATTCCGTAATATAAACAAACGATAACAGGCCCACTGTTGTAGTATTACGTAATCGAGGTCTTCCACCACAAAATACAGCGTTTAAAGGCCAATAAATCAAAAACCTAGGAAAAATGTTTCCAAATTCCTGACGCTTAAACTTATTTTTAATAGCCACATTTGAGGAGTTAGTTAATAAACGTTTATAGCTTTTTAGATATTGTGCCATTGACCACGTTGTAAAAACTTTGTTTTTTTTAGGATCATGTTGAAAGCGATCATAAACCATCAGTCCGAAAGAAGGATGCTGAATTTGAAAAGTATGAATCGTATTCTGGTGTGAAATCTCCGGGTCTAGCTTATTTTCAGTTCATAGTAAATATACCGAGATTTTATTCTGTTCCACCAGGACGTTTTATCTTCCCTTTTACGTCCCGGACCTGTTTATTGCCTCGATAAAAAGACTATTAACTTCCCTTAAAAGACCCAACTCCAAAGGTCAGTGAGGATTCCCGCTGAGAATTCCATCCGTTGTAGTCGTCCATGGTACATTCTTGTAAATTTGAAAATTATTTTGAATATGCATTATTTTCCGTGTATTATTGATCGATAAAATAATAGTTATAAAAAAAAAATATCTATAGAAATTTCTAATTGTATAAAATGTCAAGTAAATAGAATGTATGATACATATTGGCATGAATAAAAACAAGTAGAAACTAGCCAGTGGTAGTACTCAAATAAAAAGTTCAACGTAGAAGGTCACGAGGCCATCTTCTTTTCAGACGCCTCGGAGGATTATAAGGAATTGAAGAGGTTTCTAGGTTTGAAACTAGTGGGTTTGAGTGGAAATGAAGTTTGCCATGAAAAGGTTGGTAACGGATTCGTGTCAAATCAGTATTAAATGGGACATTAAAGCCACTATGAATGACTTTGTTCGTAATAAAGTAAGGAGCATTACGGATTTCACGAAGAATTTTGGATTGTAAGGATTGCAGCCCCAAAGCACTACTCCGTAAGTCCAGATGGTTCTTATGATATACATGTATATGAGGTTTTGTTATTAATTTGGAGCCTTGAGCGTTTGTCTGGTAAATGTTGAAGTAGCCTGAAACGGCGAGCATTTTCAATCTGATATGAGAATTCCAAGTTAAGCGTTTGTCAAGGTTTAGTCCTATGTACGGGATCTGTTCTACAGGAATCAATGGGACGTTATTAAACAATCCAGGAGGACAGGAAGTCATTGGTTTATGTACAGTTGAAACTAAATTCTAAAAAATGAATTCTACCAAACGGCTTTATCTATAAAAATAACTAACTATACCTTCATTATCAATCAGTGCTCTCTACGCTTTACATTTGCATACCTAATACTCACATATCATTTTTATTATATATAAATTAATTAATAATATATGCGTTTGTGTTTTTTAAAATAATTTATAATTTTCTCTTAAATCGCAAAACTTGTCAACTTAAACTTAATCCGGTTACCTCGACATGAATGTATTTGAGCCGACTATTGATATTTGTTTTCCACTTTCACTTTCGTGGAAAGTATAATTCCATCCTTAACCTAAATAAAGTGTATAAATGTATTCAGGTTTATTATTTTTTAAATAATTTTTTATATTATTCAACCACGTTTATTTATAACAGAACTTGTTTATAAATAACTCAACATCAAAAATATCAGATGTTCTTGACAATTAGAAAAAAAAACTGGAAGAAAATTCTCTGTCTCGTTATCTTATATTATCTTATCACTAATTATGTTTATGATAACAATCAATTTGTTATGGTAATTAATATTAAATATGATATTCGGTGATAGATGGGACAGAAAATGGTAATAGCAAATCTGTTTTATTTCTTTAAAAATGTTTACTTTTGTTTAACATTTTAAAGAATTGTTTCATCCTCTAAGCATTATTGTTCAACACTTTATATTTCACTTTTTTCCCTTAAAATCCATACATTATTTATTTTCTCTTAGTTTCAATAAACACTATTATTTAAAACTTCTAATTAAAATATACTCCTTTGACAATAATATCTAGAATGTGTCTTTTTCATCTCATTTTCAAAAAAAAAGTTACTGAAACAAGTGAGACGGAATAAATTAATATTAAGAAATGATAAGAAAGAGTGAAGATGTAATGTTTAGAAGTGTTGTTTCGAAAATGTTGAAGTACCCTCGGGCTGGCCGTGCATAGGGAAGCCACATTTCCCCCAATACCTAGCTCGCTTCACTGGCCCTATCGTGGCTATAACCCCACTTTTAGATCCTGGAAAATCTGGATAACCGACAATACATTGTAACGTTGGTAACCATTGGGAGCTCCCTAGCACACGTCCTCAGCCAAGCCTCTGATTTAGCAAAAAGTGGTTTACTAAATTGCCGGGCTGAATGCTGGTATACCTTCTATTTCCGTTTCTTGCGCATTTCTTTCCAAGAAAAAGGGTGATCACTATCCTTATCACTGGATAGTGTTTATTCATTTAATTTTGCACGACTCTATCGCAGTAGCGCACCGTCAACAACAGAAAAAATTTGATAAATATACTCGCACATCAGATATCTGTGCCGTTTGCAGTATTGTGTGAGAATTGAGTGATTCAACTCAATACAGATTTTCAGCAACCCGACTCTGCCAACCGCTTTGTGATCTTAAAAATTTACCGGTACTTCAAACTTAATGAATTCGTACGAACATTTTTTTTTAAATCGGAATACCTCAGTGGGTTGCTGTACAATATATAAATACTAATTCCATTTTACCTCTGCTTGTAAAGAAATGTTGCATAAATACTGCTATAAACCTTCCATTACTCACCTGTTGGAGATTACCTTTCAGGCCCTAACCAAGTTATAGGTATAATGCGACCATTTACAATGAAGAGATTAAGAACTGAGATTAAGGTCAGTTGTAAGTGCTATTAAAGGAGAAATAAAGTGCTTATGTTTTGTCTTTAATAGCGCACTTAAGCGCTAAACATACCCTACGATGAGCGATAACTTCTCCAACAATATCCAATATTGTAGCATGTGATGTTAAGTATTTTTTAATACCTTTGAAAAATATTTCTTTTAAAAATTGCATCAATTTAAAATATTTTGTGTTTTTTTTAATGTTCGATGAAGACTTAAAATAACTTTACCAACGAACTTTACCAGAAATTATCATTGAAACAAAAATATTCCTTACAATTACGGATGAGTTACTCAGTTCCCAAATATTGATTATGAAGAGGCCATCTTAGGAAATTGGAATGCTCTTTAAGACATTAAGCAAGAATGTGTAATCCATGGCACATATTTCCTGAACCCCTGACATTTTGGGACATCGCATCTTTGTGCAAGATTGTTTCTGGGTTATGCTTTGTAGATGACTTAATTTTCTATGTACTAATAACAAATGGAGTTTTTGTAAAAAAAAATAAATTACATTTTTTTGTTCTAGTTGAGAAATACTTATAGAACATAGTAGAAAAATAAATTATTTCTGAGACCCCTTAAGAATAACATGTGTGTAAACAATTTAATAAATATTTATCTGACCAACATTATTAGAATAATACAATATTTACATAATAACATGAAAATAAATATAGAATAAAATGTATGTTCTGGTATAGAATATAAATGGAGCGTCTTTATTGACGGAAAACCTGCCTGTTTAGCGTTTCTCGGTCAAATTATCTACCTATACAACCGTTGGCTTTAAAACAGCCCTTAACCAGTACTGAGTTGAAGGTACTCACTCACTGAGTAGTAGATCTCAACTCGAGAGACGTTTCAGCCTCCTTGTCGGTCTATCAGTAGTGTTCGTAGCTGTAAGTTTGGGTGTCCTTTAAGTCAGTCATCACATTTTTCTTAGTGTTTCTTGTTTGTGTCAATCAGTAGTGGTATTTTCAGATCTGTGGGTAATCATTTATTTGTTATGTAGTTGGCACGATGAGTAATCTTAGAAAGGAATTTTGACTGAAAGATTTGACTGGTCTGTAAGTGAGATGCTTTGAATGAGCACCATACCATAGCGTGGCATAAGTCCACATTTCTTAAGTAGCATGTTTTATATAATAATCTTGTTAATGATATACTTTATTTTCATTGTAAACTATGTTAATGTATATAGCAATTTATTCCTTCATTACTCTACATGGAATTGTTGTCTGTTGACGATGTCATATGATGGATCTCTCAGTCATCGTTCAATGAATGTTTCATAACATGGCTAAGTGTACATCCTTTTTCTGTCGGTGTCCAGTATATCCATAATCATATCTCCTTGCGTAAATGGAAGTCGTTTTGATTATTCCAGATAATTATTATCGTCGGTAGTATTTAATTATCCCGGTTCGCTTAATAAAGGCAGAAACCTAAAGGATTTAATTTATACTCTTGACCTGGTTTCCGTTTAAGCTTTGAAGAAGTGCGTAGCAGTTTTAAAATTGTGAAACCGTTCCGTTGATTAGCAAGATCAATTATATGTACGTATTTATAATATTAATTATATATATAAGGAGAGAGAGAGGGTGAGAGAGTGTGTGTGTGAGGAGGGGGCACTCCCTCTAATACGAAGAAGGGAAAGAGAAACAATTTTAATATCCAGTTTTCTAAAATTATTCAAAAAAAGTATTATGCTTGAGGAATATATTATTAATTTTATTAATATGATGTTAATTTTTTTTTTATAACCAACCGATTTTAGTCACTAACTCAAATTATCAGAACTGACTATTCCTTCAAACCTTGAAGCGATGTTGCAAAATTTGAGGAATGTTATTTAATTTTTTTATTAAATGAGATAATATATTATAATAGGTTAGCTGGTTTTACCTTTTATGGATTATCCCTCTTCCTGCGTCCTAGCTGAGGTCACGGCAATAAAAAGCCAATGAATTTTTTTGGCGTTTCTAGGACGAAGCATTTTCAGCGCATGCTCGAAATTTCAAGTTATGTACTGGAAGTGACTCAGAAATTCGTAAAGATTTAAATTTTTCCAACAATATTAAATGATTTAAATGACTTTATAATCCATTTATTATAGTATATCCCTAATCATACTACCCAAAATAAGGGGGAAACATGGCGGTTGAGTGTGGTCTAAGACAAATCTCCTCCCTGCACAAACGTTTTCCTAAAAAGAGTAGGTTATAACCCAAGACTGTTCATGGTTTTTTTCTGTATGTAGTCCTATTTTCGTAAGCATTATTTTTTTTATAATTGAACAATATTGAATTACAGAACAATCTTGAAAATTAATATAATTTCCTTTCCTTGACGGTTAGGTCTAGTCATGTTGGACCATTTAGCACGGAAAATGGTCATTATAAGCCGATATATTATGAAGACCTTTTTCAAATATGATATGATATAATATATGATAGTAAGAACTTTTTTCATGTACAATCTGATCATGTACTATTCACGAAAAAAAATACCGCATTTGTCATGTTGTTTTTAATGATCATTAAAGTTCTTGTAAATTATTAGAAGCATATTTGTTTATCAAAAATAACATTTTACAAGTACATTCATTAGTAACCGACACTTAGTAACATAAAAATATAAACGAAATATTTTAGCAAATTAATGTAATTTTTATTTTATTTTATTTTTTTATGTTGGCTAAAGACTTCCTTTGAAGTCCTATACAGCCCGATATCTTTAATTAATTACTTAGTATTTTCTTTAATGCCAACAGCACGCGGTCTTCCCAGGCGGTCACCCATCCAAGTACTAACCACGCCCGACGTTGCTTAACTTCGGTGATCGGACGGGAACCGGTGTGTTCAACGTGGTATGGCCGTTGGCTTATTTTGTTCTGTATATGTTTGAGTTACGCCTTCAGTAACAACTATAATGGTTGAAGCTTTTTAATTTAGGAACGACATATCTGATATTCCATTTGCAACATGTTTATTTCAATAAAGTCATATATTGAGTTGTTTCATTTTTGAACTTGTACTTTTATTGTAATAATGGGCTTAGTTAAAATAAATAATGAGATCGAGCTTTTAAACATTTTCTAATGCCAACGAAAGTATTTCAATATCATCATTACGATAGCTTTTGTAATTTCGGCTTTGCTTTACCAATACCCGAATTTTTATATTTTTAAATCACATGGAACTTTTTTAACTCAAATACCTCTATTGAAAAATTAGGTGTTTTGAATTATAACGTTCTTTTTAAGGAGTGATATATCCAACGGGGGGTGCAGATAATTTATTTAATCTGTTGACAGTCGGGGAGAGATCCTTTGAGATTTGGAGTCCTTCCCAGCCTCTGTGAAGTAAGCACCCTTAATTAGGGAAACAACCTGGCGGTTAAGCATGATGCCTCTCTGTACAACCATTGTCCTAGATACATCACAATACTGAACTTAAGACCTTTCATGGGTTGTAGTGGGATAGTTTTTTATTTATATACCAAACTATACTTTTCTTTTACCTACACCAAATTAAATGGCATAAAATACATGTTTATGAATAAGTAATAAGTTTTAATAGATGTTTTCCAACTTAGATGTGATTTTATTTTATCTGCATGACATTTTGTTCGGAATATTTATTTCATTTCTATTCCTATAAGTCAGTCGATTTTTATTAATCATTTAAAGGACCTTCAGAGCCAAAACAGAAGCCAGGGTCAGAGGCACCGGTAAAGGACCTCAAGGGTGGTCCTAGCTCAAGAACCCAGACCACTTTTGGAAGTGACTGTTCTTGTTACGCTCATCTGATAACATCTTACCTTACAGCTTTCTTTTGCGTCATCCGCTAACCTACTTATTGCAAAGAATCTAAATAATCGCGAAAATCAATTTTCGTATTTATATTTAAGTAATTAATTATTTCGTCTTCGTATTTTTACTTATTGATAAATCGAACCACCCCGATAAAGGCCAACGACATAGGCAAAAACGTTGCCGAACACTTATATAAATATTTCTACTGATTAACATGATTTTCATTATCAACTTCATTAAATACTTTATGTTAATTTATACAACTCTTATAGGTATATCATACCACGTCGTTATGTCCAAAACTCCGCTTTATGGGACAACTGTAAAATAGAATGAAGGATACAGGCGAGTAGAGAAACGACGCCCTGCTAGTACTCGAATAAAAAATTCAGCTTAAAAGGTCTTGAGACCATCTTCTTTTAAGACTCCTTGGAGGAATGTCTGGAATTGAAGTGGGGGTTTCAAACTAGTGGTTTTGGGTGGGAATAAAGTTTGTTATGAAAGGATTGATATTGGGTTCGGGCCAAATCAGCAACAAATGGGACATTAATGTCATAGACTGTATTCGTAACAAAGTAAGGAGCATTGATATAAATAATGTATTTTTTGAAATTATGAGTTTCATGTAGTGACGAACCTATTTATTATTATTTTACTTAAAATATGTTTGTATTTTATGTTTTTTTTAATATATTTTATTTATGGTTGTCAAACATAGTGCTTAAAACTGATCCATTATCTTTTTTTTTTCTAATATAATTTGTTACAGCTCACAAAAGTAATATGCTGTACCAAACAGACCAGTCTCAAACTCAAAAACTTAATAGACAAATTTAAATGTATCTATAAAGAATCACATATACAATGAAAGAAACAAAATTATACAAACAAACTTTCAGCAATGAGAAAAAAAAAAATTATAATCAAAATAAACAAAAATTGTATCTATACATTCTTAGTAACTTATATCCACATCGTACAATAGTAAATTCTTTGTTCTTTTATGTACATACCGCTTTGTACTATTTTTGTGTAGTTTCCTATATTTTTTATAATGGGTTTTTATTGTGTTTACCCTTATTAAACAATTTTTTGCATAATTTATTGATAAATTCATTAATATACAGTATATATAATTCTTTGTGGATAATTTTAACTCTAGTATAATATGCATACTTTCCAGCAATTCTTAGGCATTTGTTTTGAAATATTTGTAGTTTTTTATAATTTTTTTTCGACATACAACTGAATATTGGGCATGCATATGTTAGAATAGATCGTAAGCAGGTTTTATATAATAATAAGTTATTATCTGTGCTTAATTTTGAATGCCTATTGAAATCCATTATCTATAGACTCATCATGCTACGGTACGGAGCATAAATGATGTAATTTGATTCCATCCACAATATGAAGTACTCACATTTATCTATTTATTTAAGACAAATAAATGTATTTATAATAATACATATAAATGAATAAACTATGATGCAATATTACGTACTTCAGATGAGGTCAAAACGGCTTACTGGAGTTCTCGTCACGTTGTCTGAGAGGAAGGTCGTCGGACTGTAAAAGAACAATGCTTGAGAAAAAGTGGCAGTTTTCATCGGAATTAGATAATTACTGCAATTTACCTTATATCGTTCGTTGCACATTAGAGTTAGCTATTAGTTTGAGAAATATAATAAACTTTTATATATACTTTATACATTATATATTATCTCATAAATGGATAGAAATATTTATTTAAAAGCCAACGTTTCGACCAACATTGCTAGTCTCCTCCTTCAGGGTTTCTAACGGCGTCAAGGATTGAAAGTTAAATCAGGGAAGTTTAAATTATACATATATGATTTATATTTGGTCCAGATTCTTTTATTTCATTAATCTCAGTTTTCAAAGAATAAGAGAAGACATCAGTTTTATTTGCAATTTTGTACAATCCAGCGTACCGGGGGAGATTTTAATTAAAAAAGGTAGCTCATATAAAAAAAAATATATTCAAGTCTTTCTTATCTACCTTTGTTATTTTTTTTATTATTGGGGGGGGGGTGGTGGTAAAGAATGTAGGTAAAATTAAAAATATGCAAAGTAGGATATTATCTCGGCAGGGCTTATTCTTATAAAATTTAAATAGTATTATAATATAAAATAACAATAAACAATATAAGCTATAATTAGGAATGACTTAGTTCAGATCATTAAAATCTAACAGCAAAATCAAGTATTTTTTACTTAACATAAAAATTAAATTTCACTCGAAATCATTATGCATTGAGAAGTGGGTACCTGCTTCTTGCTTTTAAATATTCTTTTTTAATTATCAATGCACATTTATTAGAGCATATGGGAATCATAAAATATAGAATTATGTGATTGTGACATCTCAATTATTAATTAACTAATGACCAATGATTTTTTTTTACAACTAGTTGCACATCGAAGTTACCGAACTATATTCGATTGAAAATTGTCCCATATTCGTTACCAATACAGGTGTAGGAGATTATGAGAATATAGTTGTATAGTCTGTTGTATATTGAATGTAGTATAAACATTCTAGGGAGCGGAGTGGCTCAGTGGTAGAGCACTGAGTTGTCATTATCCTGGTTCAAATCCCGCTGAGGGCAATTCATTTATTTAGTCTATTTGCAGCCGGAGATGGATCATATGGGATCTAAGACCCTCCTGGGGCTCACACCCAGCCTCTATAAAATATTATAAAAATAGAGTACCCAAAATAAGGGGAGAAAAATCGGTTGAGCATGACCTCCTTGCAGAACCGTTGTCCATCAAACAGTACAGTCTCTACTTTCTACTAAACCCCAGACCCGTACGGGTTGTAGTGGTACAGGGTTTTTTTTTTTTTTTTTTTTTAGTATAAATTCAAAAAGGACTGAATAAAAGATGAGAGGAATTTGAAGTTTTAATTATACAACAATAAAAAATGGATTCCCTGAAAACGCATTAAGCATTCACCTATATATTAGTGTCTATGGCGATTTTTGACCATAATCAGCATTTTTTTCTTTACTAAAAAATAAAATTAAAAAACTCATTATTTTACTATAAAAAAACGCTATATTTAATATTAAACAAGATTTTTTTTATAGCATTTAATGGTTTTAATTTATGTCATTTTCCAAAACCAGTTTTTTTCGCAATAAATAACCTGATCGAAATTTCGACTCCTGTTTTTGGTTACGCCTAAAGTTTATTGCCATTTTATTATCGTTGACTGATGTAATATTGCACAATGGACTGCCTTTTGACTTTCAATAGTACTAGCAATGAAATATTTTTTATTCCAATTAATTTTACTTTCGTTAATATTTATATTTATAGTTAATATCCACTAGCAAACCAGTTAGGTGATCAATATACTAATTTCATCCTTTATAGACTGTTTCGGAATACGGTTTTCTTCCTCGCTCAACTGCTTGCACAACCATTGTAAAGTAAACTGTGTAGTCCCTACCATGTACTGAACCCAGTACACTTCATAGATTATTTGTGTTTCGTATTTCTTTATACCTCGATCATTTCAAACTATTTCAAATTCTTTTATGGCTAATGCATACATTTCAATTCCTTGAACAGTTTCGTACTATATTTTCAAGAACGGAGTTGACATTCGGAAATGGGAACGTGGACCGATGTAGAAGGTCGGCTGAATAAGCATTTATTGAGAATTGTCACTTGGCCAAGCGTGCGTCATGCGGAGTGGACCGTGGAAAGTGGTTCGCAGGTCGATCGAAAAGGTTGCGCAAACAGACTAACAAAACCTCAGCCACCTCACTCGATAGCATGGGGTTTAGGTTCATCTAAGAGTTCCTTAGCTAGCAACATCTCAAAGGGCCGAAAAGCGCTAATATATAAGTATCACTCAGTGTTCAGTCTCGGTATTTAGTGATAGGGAACACCCAGGCTTTATAAAGTTGATACCATTAATTGCGGAAAGCTCTAAAGGTTCAGCTTTATTTCGGTCAAATCCTCCCTGCACTACCGTTGGCCTGAAGGGCATAATGTCAGCCAAAATTTAAATTTATTTGTACGTATGGGTAATATAAACAAAAAAAAATACCGCTACAGAGAATTGTTTCGGGTTTAGTATAAGTTAGATACTGTACTCAAGTATTGTTGCTGTTCATTATTTATATAAATATAATACAGATCTATACACAGTATCCCACCGAACAGCAGCTTTTGACAGAGCTTTCGTTATCCGATCCTCGTCTCTTTGGAACTCAATACCTTCTTCTATTCGTCATTCCAATAACCTTTCAATCTTTAAATCCCGTATATTCAATCACCTAATTTCCTCAGAATCCCCCAAAAATCGGAAATAGTACGTTTAGTTTTGAGATAAAGGTTTTCTAAATGATGGATGAATGATGTATTTGATATATATGTGTGTATCTGCATAAATGTATCTGTGCTTACACATGTGAGTGAGGTTTGTGCATATATACTTTTTCTTTCTTTGCTAATTTGGCAACACTTCCAGTCACATATCTTTATATTTACTTATTTATAATAGCTTTAATAGTTATCATAGTTAAATAGTTAGTATTGTTTATATTTTTTCTTTTATTATTTTATTCCTTGTTTTGTTGTTATCTTGTTCTTTTCAAAATTTGTATATATATATGACTATCAATTGTTTCTCTCTCTATAATTATTCTTATCTTATTGATATTTTCTTTTATTTTATTTTTCCTTTATAGGAAATAGTTTTCTTTAAATATTGTTTTAGGAGGTAATTGATAATTTGTTTTCAATTATTTATTTATTTATTCCTCATTTATTAATTTAATTGTAATTAATTAACTAAATGTAATCTACTTTACTCTAAGACATTTTGGTTATACATTATTCCTGTAATGTTATTCTAAAGGGACTTGTCCCAGAATAAATAAAGTCTTTATTATTATTATTTTTATTATAAATATTTTAAAGTTCAAGTAATGTACACGCATATATGATCCTTTGAAAATATTTTCCCGTTAAGTGCAATATTGGGAATGAGGAAAGAGTTATGTTTCACTTTATCAGCCGGAGTGAGGTCGTTGCAGAGTGCGGTGATAAAATGATATTCATTTATTCGCGAGAATAATTCTCCTCCATATCGACTCCCGGAGATAAATAGCCTGTATTTTAACACCCCATCCGTTATCGTCCTTTTTCCCAACATTTTCCGCCCGTTGGAGGAAACCTATTTTCGTCCTGGGGATTGAGCCAAGTATGCGCTATATCTGCGTTTACGTTTTACTGACATTGAAATATCCTTAAAGTTTTGACTAATCTAACTGGCAGTACTTTTTCAGCTTACGGAAGTAACGATGTGAAATTGTTTAAAATTCCATTCTCAACTGCATATAGAAGCATAAAAAAAGTACCAAAGTAATATTTAAACGTTACAAACTAAAAAAATTAGATCTGTTGTAGAGCTCGCCGTTTCAGGCTATTGATTATATAAGACTCATCTACATGACAATCATTAGACCCTTTTCGACTTTGTGGTTCACTAAGCAATCGAATTCCTCTCGTATTCAATCCTTACAATCCGAAATCCTTCGTAAAATCCTATATGATTCTTACTTTGTTACGAACAAAGTAATCCATAAAGACCTCAATGTCCCATTTGTTGCTGATCTGGCTCGAATCCGATATTAATCTTTTCATGAGAAACTTTATTTCCAATCAAACCCACTATTTTCAAACCTACATGGCCTCGTGATCTTCTAAGTCGAATTTGCTATTTGAGTACTACCCTTGGGTAGTTTCTCTACTTTCCCTTATCTCGTGTCCGTTATCCATCTTTCATTATACTTACCGGATGTATTCTATTATAGAGTTGTAAATTTTAATTAATAACTTTTAAAAGCATTTTAACCAAAAAATAATTAATTAATGAAACAATTCCTCTTCCCACAATACAGTTCCTTCTTCTTGATACAATTCTTCTTAACGACCCATTCTCCGGGGCTGCAGATATATAAATAAATATAATTAGATGTGTATATTTATGTATTTAAATTCTCCGCAAGTCTATATTCTGGTGTTGAACAATAACGTCATCAACTAACATTAAAAATTATTCAATTTTACACGCAAACTATCATCCATCTTAATTCACTTTGAAATCACAAATAGTACATTCCCCCTGTCACTATTTATCGTGTTATAGTTCTTATAGAAGTTTAAAAATCACACGAAACGCTTCTGAAAAATATTCTTTTTCAAAAACGTAGAAACAATCATAAACCTACACTTATATATTTTTTATTGCGAAACTACTGCGTTGATATATATATATATATATATTAATATGAACTGTGATATTAATGTGCATACACTATTAGTGTATATATATATACACACTAATTTCCTTATTAAGAAGTTCAAATTTATTTAAAAACAAATTTGTTAAGGTCTTACCTTGATAAAGATATCTATATTATTATTCATAGTTAGATCTAAATGTCCCACTCGTCATGACCTTGGACATATCAATGATATATATATTAATATGAACTGCCATGAAGAAGGACATTAATTATCATATTTATATGTTTATGTTTTCCGCGAGGCCTCTGTCCTGGGCAGGTTAGTGTGGGCGGGAGCAAGGTCACTGTCCGAGGCAGCTTAGAGGTCCTATTTGCGTGTGTGTTTATATATATATATATATATATATATATATATATATATATATATATATATATATATATAATATTTAGGTTGAAGTTACTTCAGAAGCTACGGCACAATAATCTCTTCGCTTGCTAATGAATTTCCTAAATTTTAAATCAATGAAATATCGTCATGAATCGTTATGAAATATAATCATAATCATAAACCGATAATAATTAATCGATTTTTTTCGTTTTGTAAAATTACTAGATAGAACAAATAGATTTATTTTTCCTCTGTATAGTTCTCTAGCTCACAATAGCTTGGCATTTTTGCGGTTCACCGCTAGTTGTTGGGTCAGAGCGTCACGGTTCGAAGGTGCCTGGCAAAATTTTTTTTAGAATGAGGTAAAGTTACGAACCTCAACTTTTGTTTCTAATTTTAACCTGAAAATAACATTCCGACAATTCTTCATTCTATTGATTAATATTTATTATTACCGTTAAGTTTAACGATACTTAGATCGCTTGTACTTAAATTAATTTTATAAAACAACATATTTAATTATTACAAATAAAATCTTATAGAGGAAACGAAATGTTCAACTGGTTATTGTTGTTTTAAGTTATTATTGGTTTCAATTGCACAACTATTAAACATAAGACTTTTTAGATAAATATAATTATCATCATATCAATGGAATTCTATCGTTTAAACTAAAGTTGATTAAAAGAAATTGTATGACTCGTGAACAGGCCGCTAGGCGTCGTCAGTCTCGAGCATGTTGCTGACGCAACTAATGAAGTTTTCACTTAATAAATAAATTGGATCTAAATGAGTCCTACTGTGAAACAGTTGAGGGTAACATTAGAACATTTAAGCTGAAGCCGTCTTTTAATGGCCGGATTGGGATAGTAAATAACAATTACGGCATATTTATTAAGAGAGTTAACACGTTACACCTTTACTCGTTAGTTATTGATCGGGCCCCGGGTACAGCTGAGGCCAAGCCATATTAGTCCGATCCGATCTCCTTAAACTTCCGGTAAATCGGAGGAACATAGCCGCTGAGGGTCGCCCCACCCTCTGGAGCAAGGACCACCTGCATTTCCGGCCGGACCTAAGGACGCGTAGCCTCTGGCGATCTGCCATCCACGCAGGGGAGCTCTGGGCCTGACAGCTATCCGCGGATCTGATAGCCTCAAAGGTCGAGCGATGTCTGCCCTGTCCGGAGGTAGCAGCCGCAGTCGGATATCCCAACCCACGATAGCTCAGGAAAACAACCTGCGGGAATGAATGTCCAATCAACAACCATAGCTTCTATCGTTTGCTTTGAACATATGGTCAGGAGATCTCGTAGGTATAAACCGCATTGCTATAATATTGAAACCTACGCGGTGTAATGTAAACTGTACATTGCCGTATTCCTTTGAAAATTTTTATAATGTTTATTTTTATCTAAATAAAAAAATAATTAAATTTGCTGAATGCGCAATTGAACAGGTGAAAATGAAAATTAAGTAATAAATAAATACAAAAAATAAAAAATAGTATAGTTACAGTATTGATTTTTGTTACAAATATTTTAGATGTGTTGAATGAGAGTCAGTAGAATATGCCACTCACGTTTCTGTGCTTTTTATTAAAACAAGAAAGTATTCAATATTTGAAGAGTCTTACATTTAGTTTAATCTAACATCTCAATTATATGAGATATGTAAAACTTAATATTTAATATACCCACTTCTCAAAAATGAAGTAATTTACATCTCATATTAGATGGTCTAAAATAACCACATATCTTTTATAATTGTCATTATATTATAAATTCTATAAAATATTATATGTATATATGTATGTATACATCTTATAATGTAGATCTGGTAGGGTTTGAACTTTGCCTAGAGTTGGTCCTTGGACAGATAAGAGGTAAATTGTCCTCCCATTGGATCAATTATGTATTAACCTCATGGAGGAAACATCCATACCTCTCTCTCTCTCTCTCTCTCTCCCTCCCTACGGCCTATAAAATGGGTACCTCACTGTTATTGCCCTCTTATTCTCTGGCTCTATGGCAGCTCTCCCTGTTCAACGCTACTGTTATAGTCTTAGCAAAGAAAAGGAAGTATTTCGGAATATGAGGTTAATTTATATATAAATTAATAAATATATAAAATCGGAAGAGATCCTGATTTATTAATTACAAAGAAAAATACTAAAGTATTTTAAAAATATTCTCATATATGCTCCAATTATTAAAACTAATTAGTTTGTAGAAACGGAGTAATCTGAGCAAATAATACAAGTCTGATTTAAGAAATATTTTTGTGTTTCTTTGAGAGTTAACTGAGCAAAATTTGAGACTCTGCATGACGAAACAAATTCCATATGCCCACAAAATAGGCAATGTTTTAGGTATATTGTCATCAACAAATACTCTGAACAGTTTTCTTTATGCTGTTTAATAACGATGAACACATTTTAATAGTTCAAAGCTATGGAAAATTGGTTTATCTAAAGAAATTGCAAAAATCTGGCAGTGTCCTTTACCCCGGAGTACAGGCATGTTCCTATTTATACTATTATTTTTTCATAATTATATATAATAATTAATTAATTGACTTTTTTTTATTACACGTGGTTCGAATTTTAGTTATTTTTCCTATTATCTAAAAATATTTGAGAGATTTTGTATGCATACGCCCTAATTTCATAAATTATCTTTTCTTTTTAAAAAAATCTCTTTTGGTTAGTTTCTTGGATTAAATCAAAGAAAGCGTCATTCTATCTATGACTCTATTTTTGCTGAAATTATAAAAGATTTTTTGTTATATAGTTTTGTATCGAAACAAGAAATTAAATCTATAAATATCTTAACCTCGTCACCATTACTAAGTTTTTAATATTTATATCCTAATGAGCGTCTATTTTAACGGTAGGTGTTATTAGCTTCAATTATATTTCTTTATTTCCACACTTAATAATTTACGGCTGTCAATTAGGAAGCCTTAGAGTTGACGAGGGTGAGCAATTGAATGAACCTGTATCGACGTAAGCCTTTAGCTGAATAATTCATCATCTGTCAAATCTGCCCTTTACTTTTTTATATTTGAGATTATTTAATGTTTGAAATTATCAGTGAATCCATTAATGTATTAGAAAATTAATAATTAATGTAAATCCATCAGTTTATTTAGGGAATTTTAAACTAACATCCATGAATCTTTGTATAAACTTAAAATATGATACTTTGTGCCCAATAACATCAACGAAAACCATACCATACGAAAACCATCAAATTCTGTGATATTCTGAGATGTAAATATATTATACCTAATTTTCCATGAGTCTTATTTAATTAAATTATGATAATAAAATATCTATAAATTAATTTTATAACACCGTTTCAGTTGTTTATGGCTGATTTCTCGCTAAAATATTAACAACAATGCATTGAACATAAAAAAAAAATATCTAATAGAATTTTTTAATAAATTATTCTCCTACGTGCGTAGACTTCGTTGTCTTGGCATTTGTTGTCTTGGCATCCATCTATAGTCTGATAACTTAGAAAACAATCTTTTGCGAAATCAGAGGCGGGGGTAGGGGGGAGTGTGTTGGGAGTTGCCATTGGTTACCAATATTATAATGCATTTGTGTACAGTTTTAGCCTTATTTTCTTTAGTCATATAAATGATTAAAATTCACTATAAAGTTAAGATGAAGAATTTGTAGAAAGCACTATTTGTGGAATCTGAAATTCTCATTCGAATATATTTTTCTATATAATATTGCACTTATCCATGCCTAAAAGTTTTATTGTACCACAATTCACATTTAAAATACAATTTAAAACATGTCTTAGTTTTCACGACCCTTGTTAAACATACATGAAATAATGTTTGAATAATGTATTTCTTGGTTGTTGTTTTTTAGTTAACAGGTTCATAATATCGTTTTTTAAAATTATGTATTCAAAATCTTAATGTTAAATATTGACCAGAATTAGTTCCACGACTCTTTTGTAAAGCTAATGAGAGTTAGAAGAATGTTTTATAAATATTTTAAAAAGAATTTTTATCATGGATTCAGTTTATTTGTTAATCCGGCTTCCGCTGGATCCGTTTACTGATTGGCCGTTGCAACTCCCACCACGTCAGCTTTGATACTAATTGATGAGACTCATCAGCTCGGGTTTCCGAATCCAATCTCTTTGATGTCTCGTCATTTTGGAATTGTGAATACCTGGATTAGAAAGAAAAACTTTTCAATGACAAATGTTTATAACCTTTTAAATACTGATATAATGTATGTTAATCCAGTTAAGTATACCTTATTTATTATGCACTGGTCTATTAAGAGTCCTGTAGGGCTTTAACCATTTTGCTCTATAAAAATTAAAATTTATTTTCTGGTGAATCGGAATAGTTTAGCCTATAATGGCTCTGCTTCTTATCGCAGATTGAATATATGTTAAAAATATTACTCTGGGGTCATTAGGCTATAAGGTTAGTTACACAATACGGTACAAGCCGAATTTTATTTATAAATTTTGAAGAAAATTTTATTTAAAAACTAGTTTAGTACGGTCGTTTTAGTGGTTATTCATTGTGACTTTTTTTTAATAGGATATTTTTGTAGAATGATCTATTAATATTTAAAATAGACAAATACCATTCTCATGTGGTTTATATTTTATATTATAAATACCTACTAGCGATAAGTATTCCTCGGAGTAGTCTGCCTGATGTAGCGAAACTTCAAAAGTACGAAAGTATTGATGAAGAATAAAAATTACATAAGATGTAGTTTTTTCAAAGATGTTTATTTTTTACTTTTTCTTCTTAATATCCTTCTATTTTTGTTAATACACATTTCCACATGATTAAGAATAAATTAATTTATTTACTCATAGCCTGCCCTTTTTAGTGCGTTAACGGAAATCAAAGGTAATCCTGTACGAGGGAAGTAGAAATGATACTATATTGTATCTTGAATTTCGGCAAAAAATGTAAGCTATAATACGTCATTAATTATAAAGATTAATAAGGTATCCATAAAGATTGGGTAATTGACGAGGAGTGAACTAATAACGTTTTAGCACCTACTTCTTCCCATTTTTACTTGCTATTTAACATTTTATTTCTTATCGATAAGCTATCAGTAAAGATCCGTGCGATATTCTAATGTGACATTTGTCAATAATTATTTTCTTAATAATTCTTTCCGATTGTAAAAAAAAATATGTAGAATGGCCTTAAAAAAAAAATGTAATGTGTTTATTATCGAACCGTATGTTATCTTCCTGCCAAATTCTCTCAAACATTAGACCAATAACCGTCTATTTATTAAGGTTATTATAAATAAATAAAACTCTTATAAAAAAATTAAGAGGTGAGCTATAATAATATTGGCGAGGATACAAACGAAGAAGGATATTGAGATAAGGATGTGTCCTGGAGGGCCGCCAAGACTTGTAGAGCAGGATTATAAACTGGCTCGCAAAGGTCACTCCCAGCACAGCAACAGTACATGCTACCAAATTTTGATTCCTTATTATAATTTTTTTCTTCTATTGTATAAACTTAATTTTTTTAATTAATTGAATGTACATAAATATTAGAATTCATCCACGAAGAAGGGAGTAACATTTTAAAAAATGGAGGTTTAAATTAGACTACTGTTTTGTTGATAAGTTTTTTAATTTTGGCTAATAATAGATTTTTAAAAATTTGTTCTTATATGAAATACTAGTCGATTTATATTTTTGTAGTTCTATTTATTTTTCGAATAATTATTTTTATAGACTTTCCTCGAGCACTCGATTAATAGTATATTTAAATATTTCCAAAATGATATTTCTCTAAAGCTATTTTCGCTGCGTCTTGGTTTTAATGTAAGGTCAGATCGAAGGATGGGGAACATCGGTGATGTCATCTGCCTGTGTCTGAGCTTTTTACAATCCTTATTTCCTCATTCACACCGCTAGGCCAGCAGTGCAATTTTAAAAATATTTACTGAAATATGAATTTTGTATATAACTTTTAAGTATCGGTGAAAAATAATCAAATCATGTTGCCCAATGATTATGATGCCTATACTTATAAATATAAGATTGCTTCTCCCTAAAAAAGGTTACTTTCCATTTTAAAAATATAATGAATGGTTATTGACAGTGTCAAAAAAATGACAATAAATACTGTTAATAAAATATATATATACATTACCTTATTTGGATATGTATTTGATAACTACTCAACTATTTATTCAGGGGGGTCGCAGATTTAAAATTTTGATAAGCTAGTGTAAAGGCTTCATATGATTCCATAAATATAGAGTATATTATGTTATTGCATTCTGTTGAACGTTAACTGTAGTAAAGAATTTATAAAAAAATTCAGACTTTGGCTTAGAAAATAACTAAATTTCATCTCCATTATTGTTTTATCCTTCCATAACTGTGAAATTATGGTAAAAAATATCTATCTGGGCTCCCTGCGATTAAGTCGCTAAGTCGAATTTAGTCCAGATATAGTTAAGTGTATTGAAGGAAGCAGAATCGTGCAATTCTTGTAGTTTTTGACTTGAAATGAAGTTTAAATATTAGCGATAACTTTTTTTCAGTGCCCGATTTTCAAGATTCCGCTTCCCTGTGTACAAAAAATTAATTTGGGAGAAAATTCGACTTAACCACTTAATCACCGGTGCTGTAGATATAAAAGATATAAACACCTTTTAATAATAATTATCATATAATTTATTATATACCGAAGTATATTTGTAATATTGAGATATTGTATTTCTATAAACAATCCGGCTTCGTATATCCTTGTTTATAATCCTGTTTATTTCAAAACAGAGCTGCGAAGCTAATGCTTTGCAATATTTCGCTATTTGTAAATATTTCTTATTTACATTTCCTACGTTCCCAGCAAAGGCCATAAACCTAAAAATATCGTATGATCTTCCTGGCTCGTAAACAAGATGTGGAGGAAGATCTGAATAAAAATGTAAATAAACGTTCCAAGAGCGTTTAAATAAGTAATAAAATAGCGGTAAAGAAACACGTTCAATTTACCCGCCTTCAAAAAGAAATAGAAAAAAAAATTAAAAGCTTTATTGAATAGAAACCGGGGAAAAAATGCCAACATCTCCTGACATTTTAGAATTTTATTCTTGCAAAAAAAAAAATAGCGACCGATTGACATTCATCGCTCCTTTTAAATAAGAATATAACGAAAAGGATATTTCATGACGAAAATGTGAAGGTCCAGTTTGAAACGAAGTCTTGAAAACATTTATCACTACGGCTACACCCACTCGTGGTTCGAGCACTGATGTATGTTCGCTAGCCTGTGGGCTCAGCTGCCTAACTTCGTTACCGCGGTATCCAGTCATTATTTTTTATTTTTTATGTTAATTATACTTTAATGATTATTTAAGAGCGTATCGTATTGACAGTGCCAGCAGTGAGTCATGAAATGGAACTTGCTAAGTTGGTAGGGTGTTTACCTTTCGTGTAAATACCATTGAACATATATAACTTTACAGGTTTTGCAACTATCAATGATAAATAGTAATAAATAAATATAAAGAATATATATTTACTGCTTAATCCATTCACGTCATTCTGGTTTCGAACGTATCGTAAAGTTCCTTGCCGACGCACAGTGGAACGAACCAACGCATTTGTTGGACATTGGACCAATTCTCTAATAACTAAATTTGTCCTTTATTTTGATCTTAAATTATACTTTATACTTCTTCTCAACAAAATCCATAGATAAATTAATTGTGAAATCAAATCTTATTTAAAAAATTCTGAATTGAAATATAAATTTTTCTAAAAACTCATATTTTTAAAGGAATCCACTGTTAGAGGTAATGCATTAAATTAATCGTGCACCTACTGGAAAAAAACACATCCATAATAAGATATTTTAGGCAAATAAAACTTGGGATTATTTCAAACGTCTAGGATTTTTCGGTGAAAATTGGGTGATAAAATTAAATAATCAATTGCGAAAATCGCTCAAAATCGCCCAAAAAACAACCTTCACAGTAAATAACTAGAATGTTTGAAGTTTTTTTCCATTAGTCGGATTTTGCTACTAGGTGCTATTTTCCGAGAAAATGATTTTTTCTTTTTATTTTATGGGCCTTGAGAATTAATTTAAAATAATTTCTGTTGATATTGGCGTTTACTTTTCGCCAGTTTTTGTTTACATTCATTTATCCGAACAACCCTCATCTAACATAATAGTATTAACAATGAAACTCAGTTTGCGTGTGGTATTTGAACGACATATGTGTAATGGTGCACATTGGTGCAATAGTCCCTACAACAAATAGTCAAGTTTTTAATTTTTGATTTATTTAATTTTTATTTCGTTATTTAAATAAAACAATTTTATATAGGCACTTACATTTATTATATTTTGATGTATCAATTATACCTAGTATATTAACT
The DNA here is from genome assembly GCA_964056705.1 of Troilus luridus. NCBI lineage: Eukaryota > Metazoa > Arthropoda > Insecta > Hemiptera > Pentatomidae > Troilus > Troilus luridus. Next base: position 94,413,322 of record OZ057415.1, on the reverse strand, counting down.
AACAAAAGTAATTATCAATTATTTTATTAATTTTTTTTAATAATTAAATTATTTGATTTGTTACTTTTTCCTTTGTGTAACTTTATTTAATACCTATGTATCTGTCTTTCCATAGAATACTGTATTGTACCTATTCTCGTAGTATGTTGGTACAATAAATGGTACAATGTTTGATACTAAATAATCGAACATCGAAATATCAAATCTAGAATTTTTACACGTTTATCCTAAAATGTTTGATCCTGTTTATCATAAAAAGCTTTAAAACCGTACCAATAGCCTTATTCTAGGAGAACCAGAAGTGGAGATATTAATGAATGTCCAGACGCTCCTAATGCTCGTTCCACTGTGCGACGGTTCGTTGGCCATACTGCTATCTTCTTCAGGACTTAATCTGAGTCTTATATGTTCTGCTTGTTTAGAGAAACATTGCCCAGAAATAGACCAACAAATATTAGTAATGATTCCAAAATATATTTTTTTTCAATTGCCATTTAATGTTAAATTAATCTGTAATTATTTTCATAATACATTCTACCGTATTATTTCATCATTTCTCCATTATATTTAAGTATCAATTTAATGATTGTATCACTGTAATACCAAATTAAATGGCATCATCGCTCTATTCGAATCCTTATCTAGCATTTTAATTTAATTATCTTTAATTTTATATAATTACAGTGAGAGCATTGTCGAAAAATTTTAATTAAATTATTGTTCGGTTTAGTAACGAATGAATTCTTAAGAAGCTAATAAGCCATCAGCTGATTGGTAAAGACCAGATAATAATCGGGCTTCCTAATGACTTTTTAGTGAGGTTTAATTTTTGTTTAATGACTATTTTTCTTGTCTTAATTTGTTTTAAGCATTCTTGCACAAAAAGGTCAGAAGTGTAATTTTATAATTGTTGTATTTATTAATATTTTTTTAATATGAGGTTCATCTGAATGTTGCTTATGGTGTTTATAAGGCATGCATCAAACGTTTGTAATTATTTTGAATAATATATTGAAAATAAGTTATTTTCTTCCTTCTCAAGACCAACTGGAACGAGAGTTTTTTTATAGTTATTTTTATTTATATATATTTTTAAAACTTTTTATTTTTATTTATTTGTTCTTTTTTATTTATTTTTTAGGGACGAGTGAAATATTAGTGAGGGTGTTCATTTTCGGTGATTGTGATCGTGTGGCATGATGCCAGTGTGATCCCGTGTTAGGTTTCTCAGTGAACAGTAAAGTGGATTCAATCAAAATGGACACGGAGTTGTACGTAGACCCGGGCAACAACAACCCTCCGACCCCGGTGAAGAAGAAGTGGGGCAGCTCCGGAGGTCTGGAGAGTGTCCAGGAGAACGATGGTGACGACGTCCTCCCGATCCCTCAGGAGGTGAAGGACCGCGGAAGGAGGAGGTCCTGGCACCCGGGCAAGCTGGACAAGGAACGCAAGAGGAGGAAGAGTCTGGCTCCCGGAGGAACTGCTCCGAGGCAGCACAGGAACTCTTGGTGGTCCATCTTCACCGATCAGATTATACGGTAAGATTAAGTTTCAATACTTTTACTTGCAATACATATATGGCTAGTTAAATTATTAGTTTGTAAATCCTGTAAGTTAGGTGTTGTAAGAGGAGTATGGTTGGGTTTACCAGAAAGTAGCGCATTTTCTGTACGTTTTTATTTAACTGTTTTATTTAAAATACCCTTCCAAAAAATAAACTATTTATGTTTGTAATTTATAATGGACTTTTGACCATTATAAATGTAAACAAATATTAACCATATTTCAAACGAAAATGTTTGTTTACCTCAGTAACATTTTGCTGCTTCTTTATATACTTAAAGACCCTTCCTTGCCGCACGGCAAGATATTTTGATATTATTAATTATCGCGCAATAATTGTATTGTCTATAATCTTTTCGCTCTAAGTTTCCAAGTTTTTTACTACGACTTCTAAGTTCGATCATTACCATGGATTCCTCTCCCAAATTTGCAAAGTATTCTGCTTTCCACTCGTGCACTATTTCCACAAACTCTTTGAAGTACGGTTCATTAGCTAATTAGCTAAAGGAATTCATTCTTGGAGAGGACGTAGTAAAGTACGTTTCCCTCTCAGGAATTTAGATCTTTGTGTCTCAAAGGCTGTGCAGCTTGTGACGATATGCAGACTCTCAAATGGTATCTTCTCGTATTACCCCTTTCCATTTTATGGGGTTCTCCGCTATTTTTGTACGAACTGTTCGGTAGACCTGCTGAATCTTACTTTTTAAGGTTAAATTTTAATCTTTACTAACATGTCAAAGAGTGATTTTCGCATATTTTTTTGTTTCACGAGTTCAAACTCAGCCGGAACGGGGTCCAAAGGGCTAGAAATATTGATGAAGTCTAGGGCGAAGGCAATATAATTGAATGCACTGTTCCACGGTGGTTCCAAAGATTTCGAGAGTGAGACTTGAGCCATGAAGCCAAGGCCGTGGAAGTTCTGCCGAAAACTAAATAATAAAAAGCAAAACTTAATAATAATAAGCAATAATAATTATTAAGTAACATTACTAATACGAAAGATGGGGAAGAGGGAATAGCTCAGTTCGAGGAAAAATGAGCTCATGCACTCGAGTTCGAGATCGGGTGTGGCAGTTAAATTATTTATTCTGTTAACATTGGTGAATCTTGGTGAACTCTGAAGACTTTCCTTGGCTCTGCAAAGTGACTACCTTTATTGGCATATGCCTCTCATCTCTTTAGATTAACTCCTTACTTTTACTGAAAAGACTTACAATATTTATAATATTTAAAAACAATTCGTAACTACAAAGTATTAAACCCGAACGCCCTTCATGGTTTATGGGATTATCTTTTTGTTATCAATCACCAATTTGAATAATCTGATAGAATCCAAATAGAATGTAGTCAAGCAGCTAAGTTACCATCCGTCGATGACTGAGGATGAGTTATCAAAAACTATTATGATTTAAATGAATTAGCTTTGAGTTGTAAAAAAAAAACAATCAATTAACAATATTATTAACATCTTGTATTTTTTTAACTTTTTTATCGAGTTGTTACGCAGAAATTAACAAATTATACTGATAATGAATATCTTATGTTAAAAAAACACTTAACCTTCAATGCAATGGAATCATTCCCCATCTTCTATTAACCTTGAACAAACAATAATTTATGATTTTTTTCAGAAAATGTAAGGTTCCTCTAGTCATTTATTTTTTGAAACAGTTTCCTCTGCGATTATTGCGTTGGAAATAATCTGCAATTTATCATAAATATTATACTGTAAAGTGTTAGAAATAACATTAAAGTTGACTATTGGATCAGTAACTAATAGCAATTTGATCTAAAGAATATTGCTTTTATAAGAAAATGACGTTTTTATTTTTATTCTTTGGCACACAACTGCTAACCATTTACTAAATTTGTACGATGAATCCATATCGGGCAACGTACCATATTAGTTAAAATATTACGAATAACAGTTCTAGTTTACTTGTTGTATAATTATAGGTTTTAATAAAACCAACATAAATATGAATTTTCAAAATTAAAGCATCTAAATAATAATACTAAAATAATTAAATAATGAAAGGAACTTTTACTATCAGGAACATTAAACGAAATGAGTCGATTTGTTTTCAATACATCCGAAACGGGTTTCTAATACGTATTATTTTTATGGCAGCCTTTTTTTTTTATATACATTTGTTAGTATTTTAAATCAATACTTGGGCGAAGTAAATTTCATAGACTTTTTCTAAATTTTTTTTGTTCTAAATTAATATTTTATTAAGGATATAACGTTACAAAAAATAAAATTAACTGAGTAGTGGAAAAAATATTTTTTTTAAAATAAAACAATCGACACCACTTTCTAGTAGTGAAGGTGGCGACTATATTTAATAATATTGTTTATAATAATATTAATAATAATGTTGAATTATAATAGTTGACCTCGTATTTATAAGTGAAAGAAAATGGTCCGGATAGAGGTCAATAAATTTTTCAAACGTAGGGAGAAATGTTTATTCAAGAGCAAACGTGTCCACCATCTTTGCAGGTTAATATTAAATTTAAAAAAAATTTACCATTGTAATTTTAATTTTTTGTATATTACCTTATTCTTTAATTTTGAATACCTTATTTTTTATTACTTCGTATTACTTATTTTATCCTTTATTACTTTTTGTACAACTTCCTGTCACTTAGTTATTAATACTTTTGATGCTCATAGATTCGTAAATATTAACTTTAATATTTAGCATATTCATTAATTTTTAATAATTTAGTCATTTTCATTTGTCTGTATTTTACTTCTACATTTAATAAACATTTCTCCCTACTTTTGAGAAATTTATTGACCTCCGTCCGGACCATTTTCTTTCGCTTATAATTAAAATGGTTTCAGTGATCTTCAATGAATAGATAATTCCCTTTTAATAATAAAATCTATAATGTTCAGCGCTCACGAGGAAATACAAATAAATTAGCACCCAATGAAATTTTCATACCTGTTTCAACATGAAAGTTAGTTGATAATTGTCAAACTACTCATTTATTCAATTATAATTAGTATGTTATTCATGGTATAACTGTTGCCTTGCTCGAAACTCATATAGTTCAAACATCTCCTTAATGTATCTGCCATGTTGAAACTTAAACACAACTTGAAGATTGCTAATTCTGAAACTTGGGCATGTGTAGAACTATGAGAGCAATACTGTGTAGCAACCTTAATTCCTAAATTAATTAACTGAATATTAATAATCACTCGGAGTAAAGTGAAATTGAATTTTATTGTTTTATTAATTATACGTAGTGTTATTATATAGCTAATTTAATGAACTGGCTATGCCAAGTTTAAAGTGATGGATTGATTTTGGACTTTACGCACGACCCATTTTTATTATTTTAACTTATGTGTGAAATAAAATATTGCAAATCGTTCGCTAAAAACTTATTTATATAGAGAGAAGTTTTACTTTGGATATTTCCATTATTTATTTTTTTCTATGGAGGAAATTTCATTGTTGAAATAGCAGTGGCTGATGCCCAGGAGTGAGCAGTTCTTTTGAACAAATGATAAGTGGAATATTAAGCGTTTGAAAAAAATAAGGGTAGTGTATCCGTTACGGTCCGTCCCGATAGTAGCGATGAAGAAATTTCTAAAATTAATTATACCTTAATTACACCCCATTAAATGATTTTTCAAAATGTATTTATTAAGTTTAAAACTGCATAACAATAACAATATTACATCAAGTAAATGGAATGAAAGTAACAACAAATTTCGAACACAAATTTCAACTTAGACGGTCTGGAGGCCATCTTTTCAGACGTCTCGGAAGGTTGTCAGGAATCGAAGCGGAAACTAGTGGGTTTGAGTGGGAATAAAGGTTGTCATCAAAAGATTAACATCGTGTTTGGGTCGAATGGGATATTAAGGTCATTATGGATGGTTTTATTGTTAACAAAGTAAGGACCATTGAGAATATTATTAAGGATTTTGGATTGTAAGAATCGCATACGAGAGGAATTCAATGGCTTAGTGGAGTCCCAAAGCTCTACTCTGTAAGTCCAAATAGTCATGCATATAAGTCTTTTGTAATTGGGAGCTTATAGCGTTTGCCTACTGTATGTTGAAGTTGTCTGAAATGGCGAGCTGTTGTCGTTTCAGTCTAGTATGAGGATTCCAAGTTGAAGGTTTGTCAAAATGTTGTCCTAAGTATCGGATTAATTCTACAGGTATCAGGGGGATGTTATAAAACAGGAAGCCATTGGTTTACGGCTCAGGGTAAAGGTGATTTGATGGGATATGTGAGAATTAAATTTGACACCATTCTTCAAGCAGTAAATGTTAAGATGATTAGTAATTTTCTTCGATTTATAAAAAAGTAAGCTTCTTTTTTGGACTTTTTATTTATTTTTAAAAACTAATATATCGCTAAAGTTGTTCATTTTTTAAATTACTTTCCTCGTCCCCACGACCACAAACGATCGCTTTTTGAACTTCGACAGTGATCTAAACGACATAGATTAAGATAGAAGTGAACTTGCACAAGGTCAATGATCCCATCATCATTAATCATTGTACTTGTTCCCGGTTCGGCGACCTCATCGTATTCCCTTCGATCCGTTCCGATAACTGATTATTTATTAACTGCTACCGCTAACTCCGTTATCCCAGTAACAGTTATTTTTATATGTTACAGGTAAATTTTTTATTGATCGTAGAGACAAATTTCTAGATAAAAACTCACCTGGACGTTTCCTACTGATTTTTTTTTACTTTAATCATTCACGTGTATAGCGCATAAACCAGGTATTTAGCTTGAACTTGCAGCAAAACATATTCAAAAGCAAGGGAAATTTAAATCAGGATTATTTATATTGTGGTTTAAGGAATAAAAACAGATTTATTTTTCCTAATATGTGCGTGGTGTATCCAAAAATAGCTTATTAAAAAAATTGCTTTTTTCTTTCACAACGTTTGGACGTTAACCCTCAGGTAATTGGATAAATATATAATTATAATAATGATCATCATGACGGTACTTGAATGAACTCATAAATTTCGATCCATACTTATTGTTTACCTAAAATTTAAATTATTTCACTTTATTTTTAATTCTGTATTGAATCAAGGAAAACAATTTTACTTTTTTTTAATGCCTTCATTATAATTTATTTTATCTCTGACCGTTGGATTCCTGAAAAATATTTAATTATAATATTGAAATAATGCTATACGAAAAAAAAAATCATGAAATATTACTTCCTTTTTGGACGGCATTTAAAATGTGCAATGCATATTCAGAAAATAAAATATATAAGCTTGTAATAGTATACTTAAAATTCTTCAAAAGTGTAATTATCAATTTGAGCTTGTAGCATTATTATATCATTAATGTACGTAGTATTGCTAAAAATTTGAATAGCCTTAAAAATCTACTATCTTTTGAACCATTTTTTACAAAAATTATTAAATCAAACCATAATAAATAAAGGAAAAACCCGCTTAAAATCTTTAAATATATTATTTATTTCCTTAAAAAGAAATACGGCAATTATTTTTCTCCGGTTCCCACAACAAATAATTTTAAAACTAAGCTTTATTTTTTAAAGAGATATAAGTCAATTTCCAAAAAAAATAAGTCATTTTTTTCATTAAAAGGCCTTAAAGACCACGCGCATGTCCTTCATGGTCTTTGCGTGTCCAAGTTTTCTCTCCTCAGACCACGCAACCCTTTTTGGGGCGCTTTTTTCCCACAAGAACCTTTTTTACCTTGGGCGTCCTTCTGTAGTCATCTCTGTCAAAACAATCTTGGCCTGTTAGCCCCACTTGGTCCATATCATCCTTAAGTTGTTTGAAATATCCTGTTGAATTGTTGTGACAGTGGATTCGCTAAAAAAAAATTATGGTTTAGTCTTCCAGGATTCATCCTCATCGTGTGTCCATAGAACCTTAGTGTTCCCACCCTAACGTCAGTTTCTAAGTCGTTTGTTTCCTTATAGATTTCTTGATTCGACCTCAACCTGTATCCTTCAGATGTTCTCCTAAGTCCGTAGATTTGCATAAAGTAAAATCATTCTTTTAAGTTTTAAAAGTTCACTCTGTGTTAAATACTAAGTGATAAAAAACGTTTGCCCATATTTTTAATGCAATTCAAAATGGAAACCTTTAGATTTCACAAATATGAAAAAATGGGCTTTACGACTATAAAAAGTAACAGCTCATATTCTAATGTCAAAATAAACTTCTAAAAATGTAAATAAAAAGAGGATTAGCATTTATTATTTATGAATGGCAAAAATTTCATGAATTCGCCGACAACTCTTCAGTCTTCCGTTTATATTATTTTAAAAAATCGATGGTTTCGCTCATTACTAACTCAATCATTTACTAAAAAGGTAAATGTTTATGTATTCACTGTATGTTCTTATTTCTGATTATGCCGGAAAGACACATAAATGTAAACCTCTATGTAAAAACATGAGGATGACAAGAGTGTGTGTAATGATAAGGCGAAAGGTGAGCGATCCTGCGATAAAACAGGACACGGTTGATTATGTTTGAGCTGGATGTTGACTTAACCCAGCTCTGTCAACCTTTAGCGTTTAATCATCTCACCTGTGTAGTGCACTCTGTTGCTATCCTATGTACTCCTGTTTGTCCTCTCTTCGGTGAAATTTTCTAGTTTCTGGGGTGTTTTCAATTAAATCGCAGCCAATTAGAAGGTTTGTATAACTGTTTGTTTAGCAAAAACAAACAAACCTACTGGAACGCACTGTTATGCTGCCCTCACTTATTCAAACCATGATGTCGGCAAGAAGTAAGATGCATAGATGTGACTGATTGACTGGAAATTGTTTTAATAAATGAGCATCGTTTCATTTCAGCTAAAACAACATTACTTTCATAATATTTTGATCAAGGTTACATAGAATACATGCCTACTTACAAAATGCCCGTTTCTTCAGCGTATTATACACCTGAGAATCCCGGCATCTTCACTCTTCTTTGTCCTCCCTACAACTGATCTTTTTCCATCCCTTCCTGTTACAGAAACTTGGAGATCCGATGAAGGCTTTCTATATCTTAGTAACCCTTCAAAGGTTTATTTAAATATTCCTAGGATTAAACAATGTCAGAAATAACGAAAGAGGTACAATATTAAGACCTTTGTTCAACCGTACTAGTAAGTTCCTATCAGAATAACTGATAATCCAGTGTCTTGTTCTGTGAAACTTGGATCTCCGATAATATGCTGTGCGGAATGGTGTACCTAACGTTTCTACAAAGACAGAATTAACTTTTAGTTAAATTAAATTAATTTGTTTATAAGTCGAAAATATATTGCTGAAAAAACAACAAGCACGTATACTGTAAATAATCCAGATGATTAACTATCGAGGACTCAAGGTCAATGGTGATTAAATTTAGGCATCCACAATTTATAGTCAATACATTATCATTGACTCCGATCATAATTTTCTTTATGCTTTGATAAAATTTATTCTAAATACGAATTAACCACATGATTAATGTTTATTCGTGAATTAAAAAATACCCATTTCCTTGATTTTTCCCCACATCTTCTGAAAAAACCGCGACCTTTTGGAGTGATTAACGCCAGTGCAACTAATGGGGTGTAATCGTTCCCCTGTGTGATCTTGAGACCAGTCTGGGGATCACCTTGCCTCTATAATATGGGTACCCTTAATTGGGGGAAAACCTGACGGTCGAGCGTGATCTAATACATTCCAACTCCCTTCACACCGTTATATGAAGTATCTACCACGTACTGAACTAGGGATCTTTATGGGTGGAAATGGTATAGCTTTTTTTTTTGCATTTTTATTTTTTTAATTTAATGCACCTGATGTAAAATCTTGATTTTTTTATTTTGTTCTACTTAAATAATTTTCCTACCCTTAATGTTTTCTGCCTGTATGGCACTTGTATTTCTCAATGGGCATCGTATATTCCTCATAAAGGACTGGTAAATGAGTATCAGCAGTGAATGGTAGTTTCGAGATGGTAGTTTATAATTTCTCTGTATTTCAGAGGATTATAGTTATTGTAGATAAGTACAAAAGACTATACATGGAGTATAGTTGCCTTGAGAGCTGTAAGCTCCAAGGACCCGGTTTATTCGATTCCGAGATTCGTGGTTTTGTTCCCTTTTGATTGGTCGAACGTATTGTACACACCAGCCTATCAGAGTATTCCTTTCACCCACAGTAGCCAATCATTATCAATTGATTCCCATCCTGACGTAGTTCTACTGTGGTCGGAATTCTTTTTATTCTCCCGTACGATTGTTTTTTCCAACATAGGTCCAGGTTCAGGTTCATTGTTGTCGGATAAAAATAGGTATCGAGGTCATTCATTATAATCTTTATACACTTTATGAATACACTATTATGAGTTTATGTGCTTGAGTCTTTTTTATTTATTATTTAATTTTCATTTGCACCTGCGCAATTGCGCATTCAGCAAATTTGATCCGAGTGTTTTTCTCTTTGCTTTTCTACATGATCTTCTATATGATGATGGAATAAAAATATCAATAGTTGAGTAGGTCTCTTGGCCAATGTCTTTTTAATCTTTTCTTATCAAGTCCTGTTAACAGGGAGTAGGGAAGCGGAACAGCGAGTGGATTTGGGCGATATTGTGTCGATGAGTGGAATGTGTATGTGCACTTTTTTTGCTTGAGTTTTGAAATTAATTTGTAATGGCCTGTGAATCTAAACATCACTACATCCTATGTATCTATTCTGTACTGGTAATTTATTATTTTAAAAATATTATTACTGCAAAAATCTGTTTTTATATGAAATATCCGTCATGTATTTGTAGCCCTAATATCATTTGCAATAGTTGTAACAGTGTAGCCAACTTTGCTTTGGAATATAAATCATAAATCACTGTTTCAAAAAAATAAAGTCATATCTCAAAAAACCTAATATTTCAATAGAGGTATATATTTGAATGTTTTATGTGATTGAAAATAATAAAAAATTGGGTATTAGTGAAGCAAACCATTCCTATTGTAATGATGATATGAAATTATTTTATTAGGACATTTTTAAAAGCTTATAACTTTTTTTTTTAACTTAAATTATTATTCGTATAAAGTTCAAGTTCAAACATGATACAATTCGAAATATGACTTTATTAAAAAAAATAAAATTAATCATATAATAATCATGGAAATGGAATATCAAATGCGTCATTGCTGAATTAAAAAGCTTCAACCAATTCAATTGCTACAGAAGGCTTAACTCAAAAATACCATTTTTTTAGTTACGTTGATATTTTTTTGAAAGAGCTATTATACAAGCATGCGAAAGTAAGAATCAAAGGTGATACAATCATATTTATTTAAATCCACCTATCATGTTTTCACCCGTAAGGTACATATTTCTGCTCCAATATTGGTTAAAGCTGTTATATTAATACAATATATTATTATTGTTTCATTCTTTATATGTAGTGCATAACTCTATCTCAAAATACATTATTATCAATAAATTAATATATTGTAAAGAGACACTATCGGGTTTAAACGAAAGGAAAATGTTTTTTGCCCACCGAAAATCATTTAAAAAACAATTAAAAAGTTAATTAAAAATTTAATCTAAATATCGACTAATTAAAGCTTTTTCCTTTTTTAAGATAAAATACCTGTCATTTCCCTCCTTAGCGCTTTACAGAAGGTGAAAACTTTAATTCGGAAGGCTGAGGAAGAAAATACATTAAAAAAATTCTTATTATAAATGTCTGTACTAAACATTTTTTACGCCATATTCCCCCTAAATAATTTTATTTATGATTTGAAGAGAGAGGTGTTTTTTTCTCGACACTTTATTTTCTGAAAAAGTCTTTCCAGTGAAATTCTGGTAAACTGTCTTTAATTAATATTTTCAAATTAGCGACAGTAAATATTACAATACTTACTCTCCGTTCTACATCATACTCTGAAGTGTTTGATGAGTATACGATTATGTATAGTAAGTATTATAGTTATAGAGCTAATTTATTCATTGTATTTCTTTCATGTGACTCCTCTCATTCATGTTTGTACAACCTGTTATATTTCCTTTGATATTGCTCTGTTTATATTGTTATTCTGTTATATTTTATTCTCAGACCTGACGCTGGCCTAAATATTAGGACGAAACGTTGACACAAATAAAATAAATTTTATTTATTCTGTGTAAAATTTATTGATTGAATCCCCCGACCATTGTCGACGCTTCTAAAGATTGAGCTTGTCAATCGACTCCAGGAGCCTACTCAACATCCGAAACTGGAAGGGCGCTGGACTGGACATGGAGGACTGGCGGTAATGTACTGAGGAGGCTAAGGCTCATTGATGGGCTGTAGAGTCCCATGAGAAGTAAAAGACCCTCTCAAACATTTCTGTTTCAGTATGAGGCTATATTTTTTGTATTATAATGCGGGAATCTGTTAGGTTTCGTTCTATAACATTTTAAGTACTTCTGTATCCATAATACTCGTACTTGCTAATATTATTCAAGTGAAAATTTTTTTACCTGGGTTTAACGACTTTTGATAGGGGTAAAACTTATGCTTTTGCGTCATCGATAATCACGACATGCTCCTGATGCAGATTAGCGACGCCTAGGGGCCAGTGCACGAGTTATACAATTTCTTTTAATCAACTTTAGTTTAAATATTAGAATTCTATTGATATAATAATAATTATATTAAACTAAAGGGCCGTTTTATATTTGTGCAATTGATACTAATACTAATTTAAAACATCAATAACTATGTGAAATTTTCTTTGCTCTTAAAAGATTTGTCATAGTTAAATGTCTTGTTTTATGAAATTATTGAAGTACAAATTATGTAAATGTTGTTCAACTTGACGATGGTAATAATGCTAAAAATGAAGATAATATCTATGTAAATACAAATGTAAGGTATAAATATATACTAATTATCATTTCGATTAACTTATTTATATTTTGTATTGAGTTTGTAAAACTTGAAAATGTACATAATTATTGTTCGGAGTGTCAGTAAATGTTAAAACTAGACTAAAATTAATTTAAAATTTTGATTGATAATTGATAATAATCAATAGCTCCGTTGTTCCAAACTTTGAGTTTTCACTTCTTTCAGCTGTCCTCATAATCCTCATGTTTAATTTTTATTTTATTTTAAAATGATGTTGATTTTTATTAATTTAAATTAATTTCTCTCTTATACTGAATTTAGAATTAAATTATAAATTTATGTTTATTTAATTCCCTTGAGGGTCAACTATTTACACCGAGGAGAAGACCTTTGCAAACATTTACAGCTCAGATGAAAAGGCTTCTGCTCAGAGGCGACTAACGCTAATGACGAGAACGCAGGGGTTTAATCTCTTCTTCTCATTTGAACCTTCTCTCTCCTGTCCTTTAATCCCGTGTTGGTAGTTAACGATCCCACGGGATCTCTATGCCCGCTTCTTTTCAGGGAATAATTCGCTAGCTAATCCCTTTCTCTCTCCCTCTACCTCAAAACAAGATTGATTGTGGCCGTTTTAAGCTGTTAGGGATTTCTCTATAGCCCTTCGCAAACTGATTGGGATCAACAAATTACTCTCATTCACTCGTGTATTTAAAAAAATATTTATAATTATACGTCAAACTAGTAAATATATATCTCAGCCTCGGTAAATAAGTTCAAATGAGTTGTTTGTAAGTAAGCAGGATCGACTGTCGGAATGCGAAAGTGCCTAAGTGAGCCCATGGTTTGAAATGTAGTTATTGTTTTGCTATATGTGACGCCTTATGGAACATTAGGAGGACTTAGGTAAGTAGTATGGGGGGGGGGGATCCAGGAGGTAGTTTAAACGTCCCTTGGGATCGCCATCTTTACTCTGTACAGTTTAAGTTCTTGGCAGTTGTAGGCAAGAAACGGACAACTGAGCATGTAGACTGTGACATATAGCGAAAGTATCTCCCTTTCTTTCTTTGTAAGTAGAAGTATAATTTTACTTGTAACCATTATCAGCACACTGTAAATATACTGTTATTTAATAATATGGAAAAGGATCTTTATTTAGTACACAATTTCCAGTCAGTCAACCTTTGGAGAAGGGAGGGCTATGTATGTCTCTTATTCATCAATGATATCAAATTACAATATATTAATTACAGTCCTGCTCCAGCCTCCTATAGCCCTGAAGATGGCCAACAAAGTGGGTCGAAACGTCGGCACATAATTAAATAAGCAACCACTTATTTAGTGTTTTCATTTGACTGCACCCCCAACTATTTTCTTCCTTACAATATATCAAGTATAACAATCTCAAGGTGGCATCCCATTTTATTATTTAAATATAATTGAGATCAAAGGACTTATCAATGAGATCTTTGCTTGGGCAGTGAAGCCAATATCTACAGCGCAGTGAATAAGTGGTTAAGTTATAGAGAGTTAATTGCTTTCAGATAACCGGAATCGTATCATTCTCATAATTTTTTACTTGAAATGGAGTGGTAATATAAACAATAACAATAAAAAAGATTCCTTAAGTAAAGGGGACTCTTCTTGAACAATATTTTATAAGGATTTATTCTTATTTACACGTTGTTTATAAAGACAAGGATATATATACCTATTTATACATATGCAGTATAAGCCGTAGTATGGTCGATTCGCCTTGTTGGTAAATGAAGGGAAAGTCATTTACTTATTTAAGCCCTAAAAAGCGTCCCATTAAATTCCGCTATGTTATTGAAACGATGAGTTGGTGAAAGCAGTATGTAACAAAAAGTTTTTAGCTCTAACAAAAATTATTGTGGTACTTTTTTTTAAAACTTTTAGTGTCCTACCTAAAGTGGGATTCAGTATACTTATTTGTTTTAATTAAATTTTTAAGAAAATTAATACTTCATTAACACTAATTAAAAGCATTCTTGACTGGATAAAGGTTTTTTATAGTGTTAATTAAATATTAGATAAATTTCAGTCCAGTGTACACCCTTTTTAAAATTTTGAAAATTAATACTTCCAACTTCTACTCATAATGCTTTTGTTTATCATTATATATAAGTATATAATCGATCAATCAAAAATAAATTAATTTTCCTCTCTCATAATTTTAAGTTTTACTTTTCAAGATGGCTAGAAACAAAATATATAAAAGAAAATAATTGTTGATCGATTGGATCTCTGGTGATTTAATTTAGATTTAGATTTACTTTTTTTTTTTTTAATAATACTCGAAATATGTTGGAGTATATTGTTTAACTTTTAAATATAACATGGTAATAATACCCATCAATCATATTTTAAAATTTTCTGTAATATTGTAAAATTTTACTGTATTTCATGGATAAAGTTAAATTCGTACCTGTAAATCATTAAAGGTAGTTTCCGCCAGCACCTCAGACCGCATCCTTGGAGGTTTCGCAAGGGGCGCCTCGCACACAAGGTTAAGCCGGCCCTGTCGACGGGCAAAGGAGACAGTCTGAGCCCTCTGCTCTTCATCATATTCATTATTATAAAAAATAAATATGTAAGAGAAGAATGGCAAGTGTATCGATTAGTTTTTGGGAAGACTCCAGGGGACGACAAAGATGGCGAGAACAACTCGAAGCAGAAAGGAACTGGGAGGAATTAAAAGAAGAAGAAAATACTTACCTATGGGATAGGCAGAATTCCAAACCACCCATGAGGTTCTGCCTGTGGTTTCGTTACCCATTTTTTATAGTGGATGGTTCGCTTCACTGAATACAGTAGCAGGAATGGCTGCCTGCTAATGCCATCAGAAGCCCTATCAAACCACTTTACCTACAGTCTTGGACAAAATTTGTATGAGTCTATGAGAAAAACAACATGTTTTACTATCACAAATACAACATTATAACTTTCATTTTAAGATAAACAAGTACCGGTAAGAGAAAATAATGAAAACTAAGTATGAATTTTCTGACCCAATCTAGAAAAACTACAAATAATTTCATGACTCATTTGTTGGACACCTTAACGTACTTTTACAATCATTACTGACCAACACATAACCACAGAATCCGACAAGGAGACTGAAATGTCTCTGGAGCAGAAATCTACTACCAAGAGATGAACCGCGCTAGGAGTGCCTTCAATTGGAGGTTTCTCCATACACACTTCCACGAGAATCCCTTAGAGGAGGGCTTCAAAAAGATGCTCTCCAGGAAGGTCAATCTTCCGCTTACATTTTTATTAACTATTATTTATTAATAGTATCCCTTTTATTAACCTCCCTCAGGTTGGTCTCGTTTAACGTTTTGCCTCAGGACTTTCCATTAACCTGAGGCTAGGGAGAAAACGCCTACAGGAGCCTTTAATTTCGTTCAAGGTAAATGAATTATTTTCATTTAAAAGGTCCCTGGGTCAAATCCGGCTCTGTCATATAAATTGTTTAATCTGTTGCACCTTGTGGAATCTTAAGATCCACCTGAAGCTCAATCAGCCCCTTTTCGCTCAAACGTTTCTTCAAAACATTTATGGGTTACTTACGGGGAGATGAACACTCAGATTTGAATTAGGTATTATCTTATAAATCGTTACATAGCAGGAAATGTACGGAATAAACACATTTATTTACGATCTCTTAGGTCAAGATGGTCGAAAAAATCCTTGGAAAAACAGATAATAATTTAATACATAAAACATAGTAATCACTTAAACGATTTGATTATAAAACAATTCAGTCCCTAATAACGTTAACAAAAGAGGAATTGAATTTCATATTATATGAGCCATTGATGCTGCAATATCTATTCATTTTATAAAACGATGTTCTCCGCCGCGTCCGTCTGTATGTTCACGATAAACTCAAAAACTACTTCGCGGAATTTCATGCGAGCGGAGGAATACATAGTGGAATATTCCTCTTACGTAGATCTACAAAAAAGTCTTGATAGTATATATCTATCTTTTATACCCATTATATGTTCTTAAAAATTGATAACGTACAATGTGGTATATGGAAACCTGTTCAGACCCGGAACCTTCAACATTGAAACTCTGGACTCTGCCCTCTATCCAACCCCGTTACCTGAACATGTTAATTAGTTTTTATAAAAAATCTGAAAATTTGAACTAAGGACCTCGAAACAAGAAAAAAAATTCCTATGAAGGTATGTCCGCAAACGCTTTGTTTAGGAGATATTCACATCTAAAGATTTCATTGTTACGAATTATTTAGGCATAGTAAATAAATGAAACTTATTTTATTTGTTCCAACTACTTTATTTATTAAATGTAGACCATTAACATTCATATTAAATGTTCAAAGTGATTTCCTTGAGAGTTCAGACAGGCTCGGCATCTTTCTTCAACAGCAGGAGTGACCAAACTGAACATATGATCTAAGGACCTTAAAACAAGAAAAAAATATTTCGTACGAAGGTATGTTTGCAAACGCTTTGTTTAGGAGATAAATTTAGATAGAATACTAATATGACCTTATCTCCCTAACTGTGGAAGTAAATGGACTTTCGGATTATTACTGTTTGGAATAGAACATCAATAACAAATAATAATAAGAATAGAACTATCAATAACCTTTATCAGTTTCTTTGAGGCTTTCTCAGAGGACTCATTATGCCTTCCATTTATACTAATGCTGAATATGCCGATATGGTGTTTGTGTATGGTTTTTGCAATGGTAATGCCAATGCTGCCCGTCGTGAATATTCCATGCGATTTCCAAATAAAAGATTGCCTAGCAAGTCTACCTTAACTCTACGTTTCAACGTCTTAGAGAAACTGGTACATTTGCTGTCGTACCACATACTGATGTTATTTTAGCCCCTTTACGAAATGAAGAAAGGATTGCGACCGTATTACAATATTTTGATGATAATCCATCTGCCAGTGTACGAAGACCAAAATTAAATGTTACGGCAACTAAAGTATGGAGAACTCTCATTGCAGATAGACGTCACCCATATCATTATCACCGGGTACAAAATTTATTACCGCAAGATTTAGGGCAAAGAAGAAATTTTTCAGATTGGTATTTAAATCAAGCTGATCACAATCCACACTATTCAGAAGAAATTTTATCGACAGATGAAGCTACCTTCACAAGAAGAGGTATCTTCAATCAGAAAAATAATCATCTCTGGTTGCATGAAAATCCCTATGGAATTCGTCAGCATCATTTTCAGCACGAGTTTCGGTGCAATGTTATGTGCAAGGTTCGGGATAATAGACAATATTTTAATACGCCCGCATTTCTTACCACCTCGACTCAATGCGGACACATTGTTGGGATTTCATAATA
The DNA here is from genome assembly GCA_964056705.1 of Troilus luridus. Lineage (NCBI taxonomy): Eukaryota > Metazoa > Arthropoda > Insecta > Hemiptera > Pentatomidae > Troilus > Troilus luridus. The sequence continues at coordinate 94,395,512 of OZ057415.1, read as the reverse complement.
ATGATTACCACGATTTAGTTGAAGATATTCCGCTACAACTGAGAAGGAACATGTGGTTTCAATTAGATGGTTGTCCTGCACGTTACGGAAGAGCTCCACGACAATGGCTAAATGCTAATTATCCTAATCACTGGATTGGCCGTGCAGCACCAGTGGCTTGGCCTGCTCGCTCTCCAGACCTGACACCACTGGATTTTTTTGTTTGGGGTGACATTAAACAAAAATTCTTTGCAAGGCCAGTGAATGACCTTAATTCTTTACGAAGAAGGATAATTGAGTCTTCTGAAACAATAACACATATCCAGGCCCGTTCTGCTACTGCTGCTGTTGAAGAAAGATGCCGAGCCTGTCTAAAAGCTCAAGGAAATCATTTGCTATGCCTAAATAATTCGTAACAATGAAATCTTTAGATCTTCTAAACAAAGCGTTTGCGGACATACCTTCATAGGAAATTTTTTTCTTGTTTTGACATCCTTAGTTCAAATTTTCAGTTTGGCCATTTAAACCTGAAACAGCCTGCATAACCTCAAAATGCCAAAATAAAAACATCTAACTGATTATCAAATAATGCAATTAAACAAGTTCCGTCATTTAATTAGTATTGAGCTTATCTAGATTAAGTTTTTAACTATAAAGCTATTTTGGTTTTGAAGATGAGGTCTTTTTGAGGATGGTTTTTACCATTATTGCTTGATAAGTAGTAAATAATAATAAATATCATGATTAATCTATTTAAAAAGAAAAAAGAAAGAAAAATATATAAAGGTAAGTCCGATTGATTCTAGCGTAGAAGGAATTTAAAAAAAAAAACTGGAAAAATTTCTAGAATATTAACCACTATTAATTTTTTTACTACAAATCAATCTACCTTCCTGTTAATTTAATAAAACAGAAACGTTTATAACATTCTTAGAATGACCAACATTTACAGGCAGGAGTAATGGATACTTACATATTTTTTGGAAACTTTTTATAATTTTATTATAAAATTATAAAAATTTATTTAAATTAACATTTGTATTATAGCTGAAACTAACTACTATTTAAAGTATACTCTAAATAATAATAAAACTAAAATATCGTACAGTACGGTTTCATATTTTCAATCCTACAAAATATTTTCTGGGTTTTAAATACCTCGACTTTTTAAGATGTAGCTGCGGCATATCAAAGCTCCAACACATACCCTATAGTGCTGTTAGAGAAACTAAAGGGGAGGGGAAAATATACGAAATAGAGACCAGGAGGCTTTAATGGTTTGACCACCTGATGAGAATAAGCGACAATAGATGGCCAAAGAAACTCTTCCTATATATACGCCAAATTATAGAAGAAAGAGAGGAAGATATGGATGGAGGATGTAAGAGAAGGAGCAGGAGGACTGCGTGAGCAAGAAGAACAATGGGCGGATAGGAAGGATTGGCGAGAAATGATTTTGGGTATCGGGATACATTAATTGTAAAAAAACTCCGAATAAATAAATAAATATTTATCTCGAAATAGAGAATTTTATTGTCGACAAGAAGATCTTACGTTTCCGGTTTTCCTCGCTAAGTCTTTCATTACGGGTAGAATTAATTCAGGAGATTGGGACTTGGTGTTGGCAGCTATCACTATCATGGACTTAATCTTGCGGTACTGGCCAATCAAGTTTGTAAGTTGAACTTATGTTCTGATGCTTAATTCACATATATTTATCATTCAAGTAGAAATATATAAAAATAATTTATAGTTGCTTTTGGAGTTTACTCCTTAAGAGACGGTTTTCATATTTAGCCCACGGTATGAAAATATTATGAGGCGTAAAATTGAATTTTAAGTAAAAGTTGCGGGTTACGTTCCTTTCTCGATAAGATTGTATTATTTACATTTCCACCAATAGTACAACCATTGCCTCATCAAATTCATAAAGTTTATGTTTATAACTTAGCATAAAAATATTACATTAGACTAACTGATCTTTTTATGCGTTGAAATTCTATTGACAGATATCACTATTCCTAAAAAAAAACCCTTAAAATTAATTAAATTAAAAGAATTACCTGAGCATGTGGTAGTTCCGCTAGATCTCGAATTCTTCTTTGTCCTTCTTGATTTTTCTTGAAAAATTGCTTCATATATTATAGAGGTATGTAAATAATTAAAAATTATACGCAATTTTTTGTATCTTGTTTGAATTGTTTTAATATTTCATGCTTTTTGTGGTTTCCTAGAAACTTTGATTTTTTTAATTGTTTGTGAGTTTTATCTCGAAATATAAAATTGGTATATTAAAAGCAATCCTTCCTTTATGATGAGGAAACTGCTGGAAGCCTATAAAGCAGGAGGCCTGGAAATCAGTAAAACAAAAAGCGAGTAAATAACAGTGTAAATTCCTCACTAAATGTTGGGGAATGGGATTTGACCCCAACTGAACAATTTAAATATTTAGGCAGGTGCCTTTCGAAGGGGAGCAGCAGCAGAAAAGATATCGACGAAAAGGTAATAAGAAGCAGAAAAGTAATTAGGACGCTAAATGCTGTTCTGTGGAGTAAGGACGTCATGATGACAACAAAAAAGAGACTCTGCAGTTCATATCTTATAAGTACTGCCCTATATGCCTCAGAAACCTGGTCCGTTTCAGCTGACTCGGCAAGAAAACTGCCTTCAATGGAGATGGACTTTTGGAGGTGTAGTTGTAGGAGATCCAATTATTGGAAAAGTCCAAAAACGAAACCTTTAGGCTCTTAAATAATGGAAAAACTCGGTCAACGTTTCGCTATTCAGGCATCACTAGGTCATACGCCAAATTAAAATAACGAATTTATGTAAATTTCAGTTCGTGTATTGTGCATATTTTGATGATTATCACGGTTAGTTATTTTAAAGACATGAGGCTATATTTTTGTATTTTACCAATTGAATTCTAGCACATTTTTGTGGTTTTGTTAAGAGCTTACATATCGTCGCTGTCAAAACAATAATAAGTACGCTTTGGGGGATTTTATTGGAGAGAAAAAAAAAACGTGCCGACTGTAGACTTGGCAATTTATAATCTATTTTTTATCTATACAATTTTAGAAATATTACTAAAAAGATTGAAGAGAAGTATCAAAAAATCAGACTGTGCCATGTTGCTGACCTTAATACGTCCCATACCGTTACTAACTCATTTTCACCAAAAATTGTATATACGCTGTGTTGTTTTGACAGCGACGATACGTTTCTATACATTATTTTAATTGTATAGTGATTTAATCAAGTTAATATACTTACTTTTTACTTATTTATTTAATTTTTTCTGACTATTTATTGGGGTGATGTATTCTCATACCTCCAATACATATTGCTTTGAAATTCCGCATATTACATTATTTTTTAAATAAAAGATATAAGCTCTAAAATATACTTGGGTTGCTGAGGCATTTGGGGCCAAAAGTGGATAACTCCAAAATTTCAAAACCCTATTTTTCGCTAGTTTAGTCAAGAAAAACACGACACTCTACCGCCTTATTTCTCATGTTTTTTAGTCCGGTTCTGAACTTGAAACTTTGGCTACAAAATTGCTTGACTAAACGAGCGAAAAAAATGAATAGGACTGTTTTTGAAACTTCGGAGTTATCTAAATGCCTGGATATCAGAAGCTAATTCAATCCTATGTTTTGAAACTTTCATCTCCCATAATTTCAATTAGTTATGAAAATTTTCTTTATTTTCGTAAATCCATTGCTATACGATAAGTAAGATAAAAATAAGATTTAGTTGCCTATACTAACATTCATGAAAGTACTAATCTGAGAATCTTCATACCTGGACACAGAGTAATAATTTAATGGGCAATAAAATAAACGTTTTTTATACAACTACTAATTAAAAACTTGTTAAGGCTAATTTTCCCATTAGTCGATGAAATAGAAAGAAAACTCCCTTTCGTTCCTTCCTGTTTTCAATCCTTGTTTTCTTTTAATATCTTTAATGGTCACGTTATCTATCTCTTCTCTTTCCTGATCTTTCCTCTCCTATTCAATAATTACTTAGTTTGGTAAAAGATCAATAGTAGAACAGAAAGTTGAAGTTTCCCTAAATAGCAGAATGATTTATTCGTTTTATTTTACTGGTAATTATTGAAGTGAAAACTTCATTGGTCTCGTTTAGCGACTTTTGGTGGGAAATAAACTTGTGGGTTCGCGTCAGTAACATGCTCGAGAATGGCGACACCTAGCGGCCTGTGCACGAGTTATATATAACTTGTTTAAAACAACTTTAGTTTAAAGATTACAATTTCCGGTGGTAAGAGAATAATTATCACTCACTAGTTGGACTTTTCGTTTCTCCTAAAAGACTTTATTTGTAATTTTTAAATATCTTGTTTTATGAAATGATCGGAAGTACAAATGATCTAAGTATTGTTGAACTTGACGGTGATAATAATGTGCTAACAATCATAAAAAAATATCTATGTAGATACAAATACAATGTATAAAGAATATAAGTATATAGTTATTATTATTTAAATTATATTCTTAATATATTGAATTGAGCTTTTGCTGCCCATCACATGTTTTGATTAATAAATAAACTACTTGAAAATGTATATAGTTATTATATGTAGTCTCAACAAAGCTTTGTGGAAGGCAGCAGAATGTATGGCGAAACGTTGGTGGAAAATCCAGCTGCACGGTCTAAACAAAAAGAAACAACTGAAGCCTTTTGTAAATATAAAGTTATTGTTCGAAGTCAATATATTTATGTAAAAACCAGATTAGTGTTAATAATTTGTTTTATTATTATTATTTATTTATTAATATTTACAACTATATTACAGTAATAGAACAAGTAAATTGGCTGAGTGATACATAATGACATGATATAATGACAAGTAGAGAAACTACCCACTGGTTGTATTCAAATCACTAGTTCAACTAAGAAGTCACGTGGCCATCTTCTTTTCAGACGCCTCGGGGGATTATCGGGAATCGAAGATGAAGCTAGGTTTGAAACTAGAGGGTTTGAGTGGAAATGAAGTTTATTATGAAAGGATAGATACCGGGTTCGGGCCAAATCAGCAACAAATGGGACCTTAAGGTCGTTATGGATGATTTTATTCTTAACAAAATAAGGAGCATTAAGGATTTTACTAACGATTTTGGATTGTAGGGATTGGATACGAGAGGAATTCGATGGCTTAATGGAGCCCCAAAGCTCTACTCCGTAAGTCCTAATAGGTCGTATGATGGTCATGTAGATGAGTCCTTTGTAGTTAATTGGGAGCTTAGAGCGTTTATCTAGTAAGTGTTGAAGTAGCCTGAAACGTCGAGGGGTTTCTTGTCTTTTCAGTCTTGTATGAGGGTTTCAGGTTAATCGTCGAGATCCAACCCTAAGTATCGGATCTGTTTTACAGGAACAAGTGGGATATTATTAAAGGATACTGAAGGGAAGGAAGTCATTGGTTTACGAGTTAAGGTAAAGGTGATTTGATGCGATTTTTGAGAGTTTATTTTAATTCTCCAGTTTTGACACCATTCTTCAAGATCAGTGATATGGGATTGGAGGCTTTGGGATGCAATAATTGGATTGGTGTTGACAGATAATACACATGTATCATCAGCATACGTGGTAAGGATAGTATTAGGATGAGTTGGGATGTCAGCTTTATAAACTGTATAAAGGATTGGGCCAAGGATACTACCTTGAGGAAGTGTTAATAATTTAAATTTGCAAATTTGAAATATAAATAATTCAGACTAAGTTTGACTTATAAATTCAAAAAAGAGAACATTTATTCCAAAGTCTTGAGTTTTCACTTCTGTCGGCAGTCCTCTTAACTAACTTTTTTTTCTTCTTAATATGAACACGCGGTCCTTTTTTTTAATTGCATTGCAATATATTACGTAAGCAATAATATTATTTCTCAATTAAACTACACAACTCAAAGCTCTCTTGGAATTGAGGTAGCGCCCTACTTGAGGTTTGACAACTCTACAATTCCTTTAAGCTATCGTATGTCATATGTTGGTTACCAGTTTCCCACTTTGTTTGCAGCCATTTTTACACTTCAAGATTTTTTATTAAAATATGCATATTATGCGGTTCGGATAGTTTATAAAATACTTGAGTGATGTTATGACTATAATTTGAAATTTATTTTAAAATAAAAAAACATTAAAAGATATATGGAAGATTGAAAGAAATTTTCCCTGTTTTGTGAACGTTGTATGATTATAAAATATTCTGTATGAATTGCGTTTTGAAGATTATAATTAAAATAATAGTAAATAGATACTAAAAAATAATAAATACAATTTTAGAATAACATAAATAAATAAGCTATATATAAGTATATATAATATATTTATAAGTAAGCTGTCAAATGTTAAATTTATAATTATGTTATAACGTATATACTCAAAATATAAACAGAAAAAATGATTTAATAAAAGATATGAATAAAATAAATACACATCTAAAATATAAACAAATGGTTAGTTATTTGTTTATTGTTTTGTTAATTCAAATATTGTAATATACTTTGTACATATAAGGCGGAATAATAAAAACATTCCGTAAAAAATTTAATTAATTGATAAGAAATTTTGATTCAAATTTTTTTTTGTTTTTACAATAGGTAGACAAATATACAATTATACAACAATGGTAGTCCGTTTGATTGGAACAGATTAATTCAATTTAAACAACAGGGTTAGTTCGCCATCAGGCGGATAGGGGTTAGAATAACATAAATAAATAAAAATAAGTAAGATTCTTGTATGTTACATTTGCTCCTGCGCAGTATCGCATCCAGAAAATTTGACCTCAATGCTTTGCTAAAGTACTATCAATAAATAAATAGGTAATAAATGCTTTTATGTAAATGCATCACAATTAAATTTAATGAAACAATAGACATTAAAGTGAGCTGTTAATGTAACAAATATTGAAGTTAATTAAAATTAAATAAGTTGAACGCATTCATAACTATTTGTATAATTTATATATTATCCTTTGGAACTCCGAGACAACTTAACCTTGCATACCAAGTTGACCTATAGGACTAAGTTTTATTATTAAGTTTATCTGGTTTATGGAAAAGTTATATGAATTTCATGCAACCTTATCATGGAAAAAAGCTAATAAAAAAATCGAAAAATCTTTTAAATTTGACAACTAAAATCCCTTTGCGTGTTTTACAGAACACATTATTATATATTTAATAATTATTATTATATATTTGTAGCCATGATAAATAAGTAACTAAGCCGAATTTCGTCCGTGAGTTGTTAACTTTATTGAGGGAAGAGGAATCTTATCATTCTCGTTGTTTTGGGAAATGGAGTTGTAATATAATCAATAACTCCTTTTTAAGCCAATGTCTGAGCAAGCTCCTCATTCGCTACGAAAATAACATGAGTCCGCTTCCACAAGTTCAAGAAATTTTTTTGGAGAAAATTCGACTTGACTACATATTAACCTGGGCTGTTTAACCTGTAGATTATCGCTTCTTCAAAAGAATGTCATAAGTCAAAAAAACTAATTTTTCCATAAAGGTATTTGATAGTTCCATGTGAGTTATAAAATTAAAAAATTTGAATATTGGTAAAGCAGAACATTCCCATTGTAATAATGGTATTGATTTTTTTTTTATCAACCTTAAAATTTTTTTAAAAAACTTGAAACTAACATGATTTTAACTTATGTGTTATGACCTATATATCTATTATATATATATATATATATATATATATATATATATATATATATATGAAGGGTTCGGTACACGTTAGAGACTGTACTGTTTTTAAGACATCAATTGTGCAGGAAGGTGATTCTGCAGAAATCATCCTCAAATTCAATGGTTATTCCCAAAATTAAGGGTAACCCCACCTATTCGAAGAGGATCAACAGTGGCACAGTTTTGATCAGCGACCTTTAAAAATTTTCCAGATAAAGACCCCTGTTTCTTTGATCTCCCCATCCCTCACCCTTTGGCTTTTGCCCACCCCACAATCCTTGAGCGAAAATATATGGATGACGTACTTTTAAGTATTTGTACTAAATTATGGGCGACACGCCCGTCATGTTGTCCTCGTTTGATGTTACAAGAACATTGAACATATCCCAACCTTCCCGAGTGATATTTAGGAGGCCGTGGCAATGCTGTTATGTATGTCACTTATCCGAGTACATATTAAGGACCTAAAACCTCTTAAGCTATCAACTCATTGGCGAATAGCCTTTCATCATCCGTCGGCCTTGTCTTCCTGTCGCATTAGCCTTATCTCACTTGTAACATGTCTTCCGAAAAAATCTTCCACATGGAATGCCCTTGATCCGATTGCGTCTTCGGGCGAAGTTTTCTCCCGATGAAGGACCTTGAACGCGTGCACGAGGAACAAGGAAAGTACAACGATCCGGACAGGAAGGGGAAAGAGAGAAGGCTGTTTCGACTACTGGAGTCAAAGGGCACAGCTGCTCTTGCGTCATCGATATGTCAAACTCGATTATATTACCTTATCGAGATTTTGTGCTAATCGATTCCTGATAACGAAAACGGCTTACGCACTTTCCAGTCCAGGAAACCATTAGAAAAACTTTCGATTGTATATTATATAAATCAATGAATGGATAATATCAAGGTTCTTATTGGCAATTTTTAATTATTTAGTGGATCGTATGTTAATATTTGATTCAATTAGTTCGCATTTGATAATTGAATTTTTGATGAGGGAATTAATTATGTAGATCAGATATTATAAAGTCCATTGTGGTTTAATTAATGTATAGTAATTCCTTTTGTTTGTGCCTTTAACGTCACTTTATGCTGCTATAACTGATCGGACGATGGTACAGTCGGAGTCCTAAATTTTGCCTTGGAAGCAAAACCTAGTTTTGACATATAAATTATTTCTCGATCCTGTATAGAAAGTTAAAATTCTTTATTATTAAATGTATAAAAGTTCTATATTTAGGATTCTAGAATATCTATCTAGTATATTTTCTATAATATCTTCTAAAATATTTTTTTCATACACTTTTAGGGGTTAATTTTCATAAAATTAAAAAACACATAATTCTCATTTTCAGTCAGGACAAGCTCTTTATATATATGTTTACGAAAGTTATTTCTAAAGTGATTGTTTTTTTTTTATACGGAATTAGGTACGATTTTTTTCATCCTATGATTCATATTGTTATATTTTTTATTGCGACTATTATGGAGTAAAGTATATTATCAGTTTTAGCTATCCTTGTCTTTGGCATACATTTTTGTTTTGAAACACTTTCAGAGGTTTGCCAAACTTGTACATATACATACATTTTTGAAAAATCTGAGACCTGTCATATGTTTAATATCCTAAAAATAAAATATGAGCACCTAGGAAAATTTAAAAATGGAACACTTAATTTAAAATGTTTACAAAGGAACTTGTGTTCCATTCGTCTGTGGTTGGCGCAACTGGCGAGAGCAAATGGGGTGCTGTGGTGGGCGTCGGCTGCCACCCTGCAACTTTAGCAAATTAGTTTGTTTGAAATCTATCTACTATTATTATATATAACAGACGTTATTATTGATATAGTAACTAACTTTCGGTTTAATAATATAGATTATATAAAAAAAGAATAATTAATATATTAAAAGTTTTTTGAGGGGGTGCATTTATTGGAGGTATACCATGTCTTGCTCCTCATTAGAAAATTCCTGGATCTGCCACAGTTTAGCACTCACTGCTATCCAATTCTAGTGCCGTTTGCGGTTTAATCATATTATGCATATATTTATTCCTAAGAGAATATTCGTTTCAGATAACGAGTTTATCTCTTTGCACTATTTAAATAAACATTTCTATGAAGAATTGATCCTTTGGAACGTGGTATAATCTTATCTAAGCCACCATGCACGTTCTTTGCACAACTCACGATAACCGGTTACGTCATATTAAACGGTTACAGTAGTTTGGAGTGTTGTTACTATGAACGATTACCGATTATTATGGTCGATGTTTCTTTGATGTGATGTAGCTAGGATGGAATTATAGATTTTAATAGGTACATTCTATTTTTACTTCGATGGATTCGATCGCATGTTTATAATGGTGCAGTGTAGTATTCATTATGGTGTTAGATTCGCTCGAAACTAGTCCAAAGCGTATTAGGACTAACTAATACCACTAATTCCCTTGAACGGTCATTTATGAAGGGCCATGGGTTCATAACGTGGTCGAGGGTGTACTGTTTCTAAAACGGTTGTGCAGAGAAGTAATTCGTCAGAGATCACCCTAAACCATCGAGTTTCCCCAAATTAAGGTTATCCACTTTATAGAGGCTGGATGAACCCCAAGAAGGTTGTAGATCTCACATGATCCATGTATAGCTATTAACAGTAATTTATCTGTCACTGCCAGATTTGAAGTCAAGAACTTCTGCTACCCCCCCCCCTTATATACTTATGTAGAGAGGTGATTTGTTAATTTTAATTTCATTTAGTTTCTACAAATTGAATACTTAAAATATATTATATATTTTTTTTTTTTTACTTTCTCTTGAAAATACTTACTGACGTACAAAATATCCAGTAAGGAAAAAGTATTAAGAAACGAGATGAACTTTGGGGTATTTTTCGTTCACTCCCCGCATCTATTTATATGTTAAAAATAAAAAAACATGTTATGAAAAATATAGCTGTAGTTAGTAACAGTTATTCTAAAGACCATAATGTAGGTATGTGATTTATAATAACCTCAAAAATATTTTTTTCTTTATACCTCTGTCACGAGATAAATTCACACAAATACGAGTCCAGGATATTTTTGTTTTTGCCTTTATCTTATGTTTTCTTTTGGCTTCAGCCCATAGTGATTTAATGTTTGTACTCATATCCGAATATTTTTTCTATTTTTAAGTAGGCCTTCCATAAGTCAGACATGATAATTGTTTGAGATTAAATGGTCATAACTCTTTAATGAATGCTAATAGTGTGTTTTCATTCCTGTTCGGCACTACCATAAATGAAGCACTCTTATTTTTTTCTGGCCTATCCCACAGAAAACCCACTGTTGTGGATATACTCTTGTAAAACTTAATTTTTTTTATATTGGGCTTAAACGAAAAAGACCCATTGGTTCTAAAGTTCCATTAAATACGACTTAGACATTAATTTAAGCTTGGACTAAAAAATATAGAACCACCTTATTTCGTAAGGAAGAATTAAGTATCATTTTGGTCTTTAGAATAACTGTTATTAAATGTAGTTATTTTTTCATAACATTTGTTTTATTTCTAACCACAAATTAGAAATGCGGGGATTAAAAGAAAAAGACCCGAAATCCTCATACTAGACTGGAACGACAAGAAACAGCTCGCCGTTTCAGGCTACTTCAACATTTACTTGACAAACGCTCTAAGCTCCCAATTAATTACAAAAGACTCATATACATGAATACTATGAGACCTATTTGGACTTACAGAGTAGAGGTTTGGTGCTCCACTAACCCATCGAATTCCTCTTGTGTCCAATCCTTGCAATCCAAAATCCTTCGTAGAATCCTCAATGTCGCTTACTTTGTCACGAACAAAGTGTTCGTGACAAAGTAATCCATAATGGCCTTAATATTTATCATTTGTTGCTGATTTGGCCCGAATCCGATATTGATCTTTTCATGAAGAACTTCATTTCCACTCAAGCCCACTAGTTTCAAATCTAGCTACTTCTTCAATTCCTGACAATCCTCCGAGGCGTCTGAAAAGAATATGGTTTCGTTATATTTTAAGTTGAATTTCTTTTTTTAGTACTAACTCACAGGGTAATTTCTTAACTTACCTTTATCTATGACGTTATTTATCATCCCCGACACCATATTTACTTAATTTATTGTTTAATACAGTTGTTAATTTCAATAAATAATGGTTTAGGCGTCACTTATCAGCTGAAATTTTCATTCCACCCTCCTGCACTTTTCATTTGGTCAAAAATACTAACTGCAATGAAAATAAAATATATTCGGACATTATCTCAGAAATATTTTATATACCCTCGTTCAATAAAGCTGATAAAATCAGGAGGCAGGGTTTTATATGTGCATGTTACTGTTTATGTACAATGTATATTATGTACCTGGTCCGACTAATAACTAGAAAGGACATGTAGTAACACGTCGTAAACTCTCCTTATCTTGTACTATGTACGAGATAGGTATCAGTATACTTTATTCGCACGGCGGTGGGGGAGTTATTGCAGATAGTGGAGGAATTCCTGCGTTCACCAGATGTTCACATTGCACAGGTTCAGTATACGGGATGAGTCAGAGTTGTTATATCTTCCAGAAATTTATGAACAAAATATATTTTTCATTTCCACTAATATAAGTTTATTTTTTATTTAAAATATTGATAAGTAATTGTTGACCTTATGTATTTCGAACAACTTAGAAAATGGTGGTGAGGTCAATGAATTTTATAGGAAAAAGTTACGATTTATATTTTAGGCCGTAATCAGAGCTGAGAAAAAAATAAAAGATAATTCTAAAGTCAAATGAGCAAAAGGTTAAATTATAAAGTAATTAATGATACATTAAAAAAATACAAAAGTGAAATGAAATCTATTAAAATAAAGAAACATTATAAAATTGTATGAGAAATAATTTTACTATACATAATATAATTTATGTTTCTTTTTCTGTTGATGTTTATTATTCGAAAGGGGCTTGGTCCCTGAATAAAGTTTCTTTTCTATTCTGTTCTATTCTGTATAGGTATGACTGGTAAAAGTCCAATTAAGGTTTAAATTAGTTAAAATGAAAGAGTGGTATATTTTTTTCAAGTAGTATGTTATGGTATAAGGAGAAGAATAGGATAGAATTAAGGATGATGAAGGAGAACAGAAAAAAATCAACATACCTGAGGAATTTGTAATGTAAGGAAAACTATTTATTAAGATCTTCTACTCGGTCTTCTGGAATAAATGGGCCTCGCTGGAAATGAAAAAGAAAATATGTCATTCTTTTCTCCTGTGGACAACCCTATATGGAGCCAAAACATGGACAATAAAAAGACAATGCCGGTAAACTGCTCGCTCTTGAGACCTAGCTGCGGCATCTCAAGGTTCCAACACATACCCTATTAGAGAAACTATATGACAGGAGAAGAATATATTAAATGAATTAGAGACCAGGAGGCTTCAATTGTTTAATCATCTGATGAGAATGAGAGGCATTAGTTGCTTAAAGAAACTTCCTTCTTAAACTGGATTATAGAAGAAACAGGAAGATATGGATTGAGGAACTGGGAGAAGGATTGACAGGAAGAGGACTGGGAAGAAGAATGGGCTGATGGGAAGAATGGTTTGGAAAAGATGTCGGGAAACATTTATAGGTAAATATCCCAAATAAATCAATAAATAAAAGAAAAACTACAAAAATTTAAATCAAACAAGAACTAAAAATAAATGTTTTTCCAATGTTGCCAACTCACTAATTTATATATAAAAATAACTACTTTTGCGGTAAAATGGCAAGAAACGAAAAAATAATTACTTTAAACTGAATAACAAATAACTAAAACTCATTCAACGATTAATGGGACCTCTTCAGATCATACAAATCTCCGTCCTCATGGCAAGATAAAATCTCCGTCCTCAACTGTTTAGATATAAAAGAAGTTGTTGGGATTCTATCCATGATGAGACAGTTGAGAGGTTAGTGAAAGTTGAGGTACCTCACCGATTTGAGGTGGGAAACCCAGGTGTATTTCAGGGTCGTCTTTTGGCCTAGTTTCCGATGAGGGCTCTTATAACAAGCATGGGAACCATAATTGTTTATTTATCTATTTTTTGTAATGTTTAACAATGGTCGCGTATGTTGTTGAAGAGAAAAAGTTGATGAATGGATGGATAATTAAAACAATGGAAATTAATATAGTAAATGACTTATAATAATGTAAGATAAGAAAATGGATTATTCAACTAGGATTCATATGAAAAAAATCTTAAGCAAAATAATTAATCGTGAAAACAACTCTTAAACCAAAGGATGTGGGAAAATAACCTTTAACACCTTGTTCTTAGGACATACTCACAGTTTTTTGTACACAAGCTGAAATGGGAATGTTATCGAATTTCACATGGATTCAATAATTATATGATGCTCAAAAATATTTTAAACAAAGCTTTTTTGTTATTAACCTCGTGTTAAACTTATAAGGTTCACTCATTCTACAAGAAAAAAAAATGAACTGAATGAAAAAAACAAATGTTTCTAATTCAAGAGTTTCCTACTGAAATTATATATAACTATTTGTTGATAAAATCGTTTTTCAGCAGAAATTTGTCATCTTCCATTTAATTACATTTAACAAAGTGAAAATAGTTATAATTACTCATCAATCTATTTTTATCTATGTGTTTAACTGACGCAACAAGATTTAAAAAAACCAACGTGGGATCAAGAATTAATTCTATAGCTCATTTTAATTGAGAACCAATTAATTTTGTAAAATTAATTAATCGAACCATTGAAGTACTTTTAAGATTTATCCTAAAAAAAAAAAAATAACGAATCCTTTTAAATATAAACGCGATGAAAGTTATCACTGGAGATGAACCAAAAGCAGTCCTCAACTTTTGGCATGTTTGAACATTCTCCCAAGTCAAGGAGATCTACAATCACATCACAACCGACTAAGAAAATAGCGAAGTTTACCTCAACTGGCAATATTGTAAGAACTATTTAATTATAGATTTTGTGAGCTAGGATTTTTAGTTCATATGAAAACATAGTAAATATGTAGGTGGAATGTAACTGTAAAAACTTAAAATTATTGATGACTGGCAAATTTATTATTCCCAATTAATAATTTGGATTTGTACAATAAGGGTGTATATCACCTGCATGAATCTCACACACATAAATTATAAAAATTACAATCCGATAAACAAAAATAAATTTAAAGTAAATCGTTTTTTATTTGTCATATGTGTGTGTATGTGTATAAACTATATGCTCTTAATATCTCCACGAAAACTGTGTTTTTTTTCCTCATGAGATGGAAAGTACTTAAATTGGCATTGGTTGTCTCTATCTTTCTCTCTCTCCCTTCTGTCTCTCTGCATTAGTTAAAAGTTAGTGGCCGTGATGTAACAGCTTCTTGACTAGATGATCGATCCCAGCTCAGGGTGAAAGGGAGTCCCCTTGAGATCTACAAGGCGGGGTTCGCTCGCATTATCTCGACAGTCGTATAAACAAAATTGGAGTATAGTTAAATATCATTATTACTGATGAAGTTGGCTCTTTATCTCATACATCAGGGAATAATGGATAATAAGAAGTAAGACTGGATTCAATATTATTTCTTAGCGACTCCTCGGATTTGAATTAAGAGAACTAATATCTTCAATTTAATTGTTGTATTTTGTGTTTTCAATCATCATCTATGAAGTTACTTTTTTCGGTAAAAGGCAAAAAAATTAATGGAAGTATAATAGTTGGCATCTACTACCAATTATAGGTCATAGATGGAAATTCTTCGAAATTGGTATTCATCCATAGCCCTAAAAATAAGAGTGTGCTATTAGGTCTTGCAACCAGTGGTTAAGTATGGAACTAGATCTGAATGCTGACCATTACAGATGCTCTGTGATATATATGAGGGATAGGAAAATCTTCAGAAGAATTTCTGGCCGTACAAAAGAAGAGGAGCGATAGCGGATGAAGACCATTGAGGAAATAAGAAACCTCTATGAGGAACCAGGTATTTTTTATACCATGAAGATGGCCAGAATATGATGGCAGGGACATGTTCAAAGAATGGTATGCTTTCTGTAGTAATGGTGGAGGGACATCCGGGTGGAAGAAGAGCCAGAAAGTCGAGAAATGGAAAAGGTAGCCAAATACATTTCTTTGTGGAGGAGGATGATTGAGGAGGCCAACCGTTAATTTAAAAAAAAACGAATTATACCATATCCTTGTGAGTGAAATTTATAAGTAAATAAACGAAAGCGAACTCATGTATTTCTAAAGGGTACTTGAGAAATTTTTGTATGACCTGGGGAAAAATTGTTTTCTGAAAATGGCAAAACTGATATTTATTATTTCACTATTAGGTAATTATTGTTTAAATAATAACTTTTTTGAAAAAGCAATTTATAAAAGAAATGTAATAGCCATGTCATGCTAAATTGGCTGCTTTAAATTCACTCATAATCATCATTGATCTATTTTGAAAAAAATGTTATTAATTTATAATTTTCCCAATTAATAGTGTTACTTATAATGTATTATATTCAGAATAAATATTATGGCTTGAATTAATTAACGCGTTTTTATATTCAATCCCTTATATATAATTAATATTATATTCATTATTATTTTTGAACGTAGCAAATAATTTTCAGTATTGTATAATAGAGCTTAGGGAAAGTGAGGAAAGAGTGTGGTGTAAGAGAGACCTAGGAGTGTAATATTTGGTAATAGAAAGTGGCTACCTTCGTGGCTCCGATACGGTTACCGAGCCTCAAGTCTCAACTCTATTGCTTCCAAAATAATCTAAAACAAAGCGAAATAAACAAAATCAGTAGGCATTTATTTATTTACTTTATTTAGACCTGTAACTGCTGATTTACATGTAGTTAAGGCTTCTGTATTGTGAGATATAAATTGTGAAGCATGAGACTAAATATGACATTATTAAAACGAAACATGTTTTTTTATGATCAAAATATAAAGAATCATGAACTGGTACGTGATAGGGAATGTGGAAACCGTAAGCATTTTACATTTTCAGACTTTACCGGGTATATTAATTTTAACGTATATTAATTTTAATTTCTGAATATATTGTTTACTAGTTTCATCATAGTGTAGTATTACTAGACTATGTATAGTCTGATAATTTAGTAAACGACCTAGGTAGAAGACGGGCTGCGCAAAGGAAAGCCACGCCCTTTTACCCACTACCTAGCTCGCCTCGCTTGCCCTTTGACCTCATCGTTGCTAATTTGTTCTTACTGTGAGACCTTGTTATTACTCTTGGATTACTGTTGTTTTGTGTTCGAGCCGGCTACCCTTGGACTTCATTATGAATTTGTTATCGTGTTTTAGACTAGGCTTTCTTTGAGGTCTATCTCCACACCCCTTCAGCACTGCATCCGATTTAGCCTCAGGTCGTTTATTAAAAGTATCAGACTATAGGTACTTTCGTTCGTCTCCCATAACTCGAAAACTGTTGGTATTCTCGATCAAATTTACTTTTAGCACAACATTTTTACCTAAAGTACAATACAGTACAATCTCTACCATTTATTAAAATCAAATTAATAGAAATTTCAAATTTTAGAGAGATCTTCTAAATATTCACTAAGTATTCTGAGATATTTTTTGGTGTTGCAAAGGAATTTTACCATTGTTAATTATTATTTTTTAGTTTTGTTTTTTGGTACAAACAAATTTTGATGTTAATAATTGAATAGGAGTATATCAGATAATACCTCCACGAGTTAGGAAATAATACAATAGAAGTGGGAACTTATCTGCAGGAGAGGAAATTAGAGCGGAGTTATAGAGCAGAAATGTGAGGGGGATCTGGAATCTGTTATCGAAGACTGGCAGATATTCTTAACAATGCGCCCTACGCTCCGGTGGAGGTCCATTATAAAATCGAATTTTAGCTAAATGTGGTACGTTACGTTCCTTTCTCGATAAAATTGTATTATTTGTTTTACATAATATATAGAAATTTAAATTCCGGAACTAATCGGGAAGAGATGCGTGTGGTATCTATGGTAACAATGTATTCTATTGCATTATTCTCCAAGTGTTGAAATGCGATATTTTTTAAACCTCAAATTAAGGTTAGCTTTGTTTGAACTAGTTAAGAAGATAAATATATAATCTCAATGTTACCTTTGAGCTTAGATGTTTTTTATGTTTCGTTATTATGAGAATAGATTTACAAATGTTTTAAATGGTCAGGGAGGAGGTTTAGACAATATACCTTAGAGTAAAATATAAATATATTGAGAGACGTTACGTTCATTTGCGCATCTCTCACTTCGAGGTTATCTATGTGTATAAAAGCAACCTAACCGTCAATTTGTGTTGTCAAATTGTAATATTGAAAAATACTTACTTACAGCGAAACCAGTTTTAGCATGAAATCATCTATCGTTGGTTCTTTCTAAGATAAAGACACAGTGGATATTTGTTTATTCACTTGACGTCACTCAGAGTTGGGCAAAAAACAGTTAACTACAAATTACAAAACTACAACTTCATTAGTTCGAAAGTTGTTGTTTTTTTCAAAACAAACAATTATTCCATCGCCAGCACCAGTGGAGAGGCACTTCTCGTTTGCCTCAATGACTAACGCTCCCAAAGCCAACAGACTGTCTGATAAAAACTTTGAGATACGTGTCATCCTAGAAGCTTTCCGTTTTCCCCTTAGAGATTCAAATGTATAATACTTAAACATCTTTATAAACAATTGCAGAATGTATAAAACGAAAATTAGAAAAACAAATAAATGCGTAGATTTTACATAACATTATGATTAATGAATGGATATTGGAGACGACGATTTTTTTTTTTTACACGGTAATGAACGTAATTTTTTTTTCTTTATATTGTTCAGCTTTAATAAAATAACAGGTTTTTATGGAAATCACCCAAATCGTTAGCGAATTCACATAACTTTCATTCACATCACATCACTTCAGATAATTTTTAGATTTTTTGGTACACAGTAAAACCAATGCCAAATTTTGTTTTCCTGTACTTTATAGATTTCATTAGTTCAAGAAAAATCTTATTTCGACTAGTTTACTCAGAATAACTGATAATTGCACATTACTGCTATTGTTATACCACACACGGTCTTATAGCCCCGGAAATCAATTGCACCACACAGTGTGCAATCGGTCTCCAATGGTTTAAGAACTAAAGTGTTTGATTCTTATAAATTTCTTTTTATTATATTTTATTTATCTCGACTTTTTAAACTTATAAAGGGTAACCTAAACAAAAGTAAATATATGATTAGTTTTTTAAATAAATATTGAATGGAATCAAAAAAACATAAAATTGAATGATAAAAATAAAGTTTATTTTATGTTATTTTTTTACATTAATTGTGAAAAATAATTACTGTAATGAGGACAGATATTTTACTTTCTGTTTTAGTTTGGAGGCTTGGAGGCTTTTTGTTGGAATTTTTCCATTAGCTTAACATTTGTTTAAGGTCTCTTTTTTTCCTTTTCATATTAATATGTATCATTTTTTATTTTGAGATCTAACATAATACAAAAATGAAGTCCATAAGTGTAATGATTTTTTCTTATATTTTGTAAATTTTTTTTATATTAGATTTTTACGTAGTGAACAACTAACATTAGTAACAAATAGAGCCATAATTCGTTTTGAAAACATAAAATTTGTTAACTCATCTTGTATCCTTATGTGAGAATTTTACAGTTATATTAGTTTTATTTAGTTTAACAATGGCCCGCATAATAATTATAAAATAATATATTGATGTTCAATAAGGAAGATCCTACATTATTATCTGTTCGAGCCGTAAGGTTGATAACTCCAGAATGGCTTTGAGATAGGTCTTCTAGGCATTTTAGGCAACGTTCGATAGCATGGATGTGATAAACCAACATGGTTCTTGCCTGTCACGAATGTTTAATATTTCATGCGGTTGATTAAAGGGACATTTTTTCTTAAATTTTTCTTAAGCCCTAGCTTCAAAAGTTAAAATTTTTTGGTAATTAGTATTTAAATTCTAACCTTAAGACGAACTGGAGAAAAAAATCTATATTACTTAGGAACGTGTTAAGATTCTGATTAGATTAGCAATTCTTGTTCAACGAAGATTTACTAAAAAATAGTTCCGTAGAAAATGCACTTTTTCGTAGATTTACTATTTCTGATTCAGATGATGGTATTCTGTAGAAATTAATTACATTTATTTCTATATCTATTTTATTATTATTCATTAATCACCTACTGTTGTTTGTTGTTATGGCTGTTATTTACATTAAACATTTTTTTTAACAACGTCTTCAATATTTCGTAACTATTGTAATAACACAATATATCTGTTAGTTTCTTAGAAAAAAACTTTTAGATTTCATTTATCATTCACCTTGTTACAATATATATTGTCTAATATATGTATATGATATCATAATTATGCTTACACGCAAGAATTATTGATATAATATATTATTGCATTATTGATATTATAACGAAATTTAAGACAAAAGTTATAAAATAATCTTTCTTAATAATGAAACTTTCTATCTGAATACTTTCAAATATGAATAAAAAAATGTGACGTTTCCTTACTTAATAGGGTGTATAAAAAAATGACCGTTTTCATTCAGTCTACTGGTCTTTTTCACCTTCCCCATGGATGGCAGATGGCGATTAACAGTATCTTTCGACACACCACACTCCCTGGCAAGTTCACGAGTACTTGTGGACGGATTTGACTCAACAGCTTCCTTCAGAACCTCATCAAATCCATTAATGGTCGCCCGGAGCCCTTCCTTTCCAACGTCGTATCTCCACTGCTAAAGTTTTCAAACCAACGCCGCGCAGTGCGCTGGTTATGGACACTTTCCCCATAATATTTAGCCCCTTCAGCGGCTGTGAAATTGTTTTTCTGTAATGTCTTAAAATTACGAGAAGTTCGTAGGACACTGTCATGTTTCTTCTCTTAAATAAATAACTAAACTAAGGTTTTTTTTTTTTTAAGAAGTCCAGTGTTAGTAAACAAGCTTATAGAATGCTCTAAAGGGATTATCAAGTGTTGGTAAATAATAAATAACATTCAAATATTTACAGACTTTTGAACTCTGGAATTTGATAAAACGGTAATTTTTTTATACACCCAATTAAATAGTGATTTTTTAATATTTTTGTCAACACTCAAATTGTCACTGGAATCAAAACCATTTAGATAATCGAAATTAATATATTATCTACCGCCCTACGCCCCTCTGAGTTCTGGACGATGAAAATTAAATCTCTATTGTTGATGTCCCCTACAACTCTTATCGGCAGTTTAGATTATCGTGTTCTGCACGATATGGTAAGTCAACGAATGATAATGCCGAATTGTATTCGCAGTTTAACCTTTATAGGAAATAATCCGACATTGGAATTGAGGCATAGCTCATTACTATTTTTTTTTTTAGAATAGAAAAGAAAAACATTTTTTTTGGACTAGGTCCCTTTAGAATTACATATGTGTGTGTAGAGAACATACACCTGCCCAGAAGACTCCATGATAAAAGCCAGTTTTAGTTTATTGGTTCCTAAGAGTATTGATTGGAAGTAGCTAATTATATGCATTATTTACTTTCTACCACGCAGCAAACTAAGTATGGTACAACCGTTAAAACAGAGCGAGCCATACCAACATAATAAATACCAACCTACTAAAATAAACATGTAGAAATTATATTCCATTACGTATTTCTGGTTATAATATTTTATTTATAATTTATTTTTATTAATTGTTATTTTTATGATGATTATTTTTAAATATTTTATATGAGGCGTTGAGATTCAAATAAATCCAAATTTGAATATTTTTCAGGAAACACAAACATATGCATAGTTTAGGTTATTATGAAATGATTATTCATTTGAGATAAATATTTTTAGAAAAATTAGGTTGGCTTTGACATGTTTTGAATGTGAATGGTGAACCATCCATGTACCACCGCATAGAGAACGCTAAATTTGTGAAGAACATTTAAAAAAATAAAATGATTAATTATGGATTTATCCCCTTTTGCATCTCCACCCCTCATATTTGGTTTTATTTTAGTTCAATTTTCGGTTTTCAAATTTCAAAAAGATATTCATTTTGTTTAGTTTTGATGTTCAATTCAACATTTATTAAGAAAATAAAAATTATCAAGCCTTTAATAAAAATTAATAGTAATTTTTTTCATGATTGCCCCTGGATTTTTAATTTATATATTAATTTTCCAATTAACAAATTATGCTAAAATATTTCACAAAATTTTTTAAGGATATAACAGTAGAAAGAATTATTAACTCTTCGGCAAAATTAATCCATTGAAAGATTGAAACTGAAAAGAGTAATGCCATTTACACAAATATAGAACCTGCAGACCCTCCTGTGGCTCGCCGAGCCTTCATAAAATGAGTACCCTTAATTTCGGTAAAAATCTGGAGGTTGAGCATGATCTCAGACAAATCACAACCGTTGCTCTCGAAACTGTATTGTCTCGAACACTTACTGAACCCTGCATACCCTTCATGGATAGTTGTTGATTGCTCATTTAACGTCATCTTATACTGCTAGGGCTAATCGGACGATGCTACAGTGAGAGCTCTAAATTTTGCCAATCCAAGTTTAATTAGGATAGTGTTTTTTGTCCTCAGTGCCTGACATTGTACGGGCTCGGTACCCCCTTAACATCATAAACAAGGATGTTTAACTCCATTTAAAAAATCCAAGGGCCACCTGGCGGGCTACAAACCCGCGATCTTGTGCTTAGGTTGTTACGCTAACTACTACACTACAGATCGCCCCTTCATGGGTTGTAGTGGTACAATGTTTTTTGCTTTTTTTTGTGGGGATGGATATTTTCCAAAAAAATAAAATAAATTAGTACATGGTCTATAACTGTGGAATGTGTCCCTTGATCTCTAATACTTATTTCACTTAAGTGTGGCAGATTGTATTGCTATCGAATAAAATATTAAAATCTTAGTTTTTAATTGTAGCTAAAACCCTAGTCGAAGAATAAATTGCTCAAGGGTTTGTTAGCAGCTCTTGAGATGGCCTATCATACTCGTTAAATCTCGTTGTATCATAATTAGTATAATATCGGTTTGACATTGTAATGAATCAAAGCAATTAATTAATTTGTGGTTTCGCCTGAAGTTTAACGAGCATAAAATTGCCGAGGCATGCGTAAGTGGTATACCATTAGGGCCTTATACGTGATATGTCAAAGTGCCTTGGCTTGCCAACCTGTAACGTATCCATAATTTACAATCTACCAACTTACACCTGGATAACTTCAAGCCGGTATGATCTAGATCCTGTTACTTTCATTGATAGTACTTGTATCTAGGTATCTATATCTATCCAGCACTTATTAAAGGTGTATATCAAATAAACTAGAATCCACTCAAACATTAGTCAGTTTATATTTTGAAGAGAAAAGATTTGCTTTAGCCGGGATTCGAAACCGGATCTCCGCCTCACCGTGGACAAATCTGTTCTCTATCTATGTAACATTACTTTTAATTTTAGGATCTTTTTGACATATGTCATTTTATTATTTATAATTTATTATAATTTTTAATCATTGCTTTAATTTTTTAATATTTTTATTTTGAAGAGAAAAGATTTGCACCCAGCCGGGATTCGAAACCGGATTTCCACCTCACCGTGGCAACGCTCTAACCATTTCTCTTCAAAATAAAAATATTTAAAAATTAAAGCAATTTTTTTTTTTTTTTTTAAAGCAATTGGCCCCGGTGGCTCAAATGGTTAGAGCGTTGCCACGGTGAGGTGGAGATCCGGTTTCGAATCCTGGCTGGAGGCAAATCTTTTCTCTTCAAAATACAAATATTTAGAAATTGAAGCAATGATTAAAAATTATAATAAATTAGCCAGTTTAATTTGAAGCGAAATGATTTGTTCAGGAATATTTAAAAATAATTATAATTATAAAAATTTAAATTTTATGTTCATACATCACATACCAAAACAATAAAAGCCATTTTACTAATTTTTCTTAATTTTTAATTACATTTTTTTTCAAAATACTTCAGTGGTATCTTCTGGTTTAGACCGTGTCGCTAATTTTTTCGCCGTTTCGCCAGACATGCTGCTGACTTCTTCAGGGCAGAAAAGAGAATGAATCATTTTTTTGTTTATAAAATCGACAATTCAATTGATTTAGACAAGATATCTTTTCTTCTGTTGGTAACTTTCATTAATTCATAAAATGTTAATGAAAAGAAAAAATGGACAAGACTAGTTTCGGAATTTTATACACCCGATAATTATAAAAATTTCATTAATAAATGATGTACAATATGATGATTTCATTGCATACATAGTTTTTTTCCCTTTCCAAGTAACCCTTTGAAAGGACCGTTTATGTATTGACACATTCCGTACTATATTAGTATACTATGTACCGTAAAATTACATTGTTACAATAACGATTAACAACACGTTATGTAAATTAAAATATATACAAAAAAAGATTACATGTATGCTTTTACAATTAACAAAATTTAAAATTATAAAAATGATTATCTATGCTTTACAATGCATAAATATTATTAATATGATGTAAACTTTTAGAAATCTTTATTGTTAATGAATTTAATGAATTCATTTATTTATATTATTAAACTTAACTTGAAATAAAATTATTCAGAGGCAAAGTCACGACACATGTTTAGAGAACTGAGTTTAACAGCATATTTATAAACATTTTAGATAATAAAACAATCTTAAGCTAACAAGTAGTTTTTACTTGAACAAAACATTTATTTACACTGATACAATTATATACAAGTATATTATTATAGGTATAAATCGAAAAAACTTGAATTCACTCAAGTATTAGTTAAGTTTATTTTCGTTGTTCCCACGCCTAAACAACAAAGTCATTTTTCTTATTTTTAGTGATTATTTTGTAAACATTTTTTTTTATTAAATCGGTATCATAACTATAAATATATGTTTAATTAAATTATAAATTTATAGTATGTATCATATTAAAAAATCAACACATATTTGAAAATTAGTTAGTAAATATTTTGAGCAGTCGATGTAAATTTACTTATAGAATTATTTAAACAAAAATATGTATAATGAATGGTTTTAATAATATAGTTATAACAATATAAATAATATTGTCCTATCCTCTGCTTTCTTAGAGATTCTACTATTCAGTAAACAAAAGAAAATCGTTTTCTGTGGAATACTTATTTGTTAACAGTTCAAAAGTTCAAGTTGTACTTTTTACAACGAATTAATAGTTGTTTTTTTTTTACCTGAACGAACCTTGAACTTTCGGTATCAACTTAGGAAAAAAAAAAGATCTAAATTTTTATATCCTCAGTTTGTAAAATATAATTATCTATATTTTTCATTTCTTGACTTTTTTGAAACTCGAAAACTATATTCTTGTTTTTATAGTTTCTATCTTTCTTGTAAATTATTGCCCCTTTTATTATCCTTGCCTTTTAGATAATAAAACCAATCCTTTGTCCAGGGTCATTTAGTAGAAAAAATAAAAAGAGAAGTTCATTGCCACAAAATTTTGAAGAGACCTTTCCTGGTTATACGATATGCTAGGAATAGGTTTTAACTATTAGTCATCTAACAGCAGAGTTATTCTTTTATATTATTTTTTTTCTGAGATATTAACTTTTTTTATTATCTATTTTTATTAATACATTTCTAATATTTTGGTAATAAATAATATGGAATTTTTAGAAAGATCACCACGGATGGGCCTAAAACATAGGTTCTTGAAGAAGGGTTTGCTTAAACATAACTGAAGTTTTGTGAAATAATTTTATCTTAATTAATAAAAATCCTACATTGTAGATGTTTTTGTTTCTTATGCCGGGTCCACATCAAACCAAGAAAACAAAACCGACAACAAAACAGTAACGCTGTTTGGTTTTCTTTTGTTGCTTTGGTGTGGACCCGGCATTAGGTTGTAAGAAAACTAAACAATATATTTTTTAAATTATTATAATAATTGCTCCAGAGGAGATTAATATATTAATAAAAATAAATCAATGAGAATCAGTATCATTGATTTTTTAATTACTTATGTATATTAATACACAGTACTTTTTTTTCTTAAGAAAGCCTTTTAAGACGAAGCGAATATCATTACTTCTCCCTTCTCATTTTCGCCCATTATTTTCTCATAATTTCTGCGTTCCTTTGCTTCCTTCTTGTCGACCACGCAATACCCTTCCGTTTTTCTTTATTTTCCATAAGAACCTTGATTTATTTTAATTTGTTTCCATGTTCTCTAACAAGCCAGTTTTTGTCGGTTACTTTTAATTTGTCTGCTTCCTCTCTCATTTGTTTTCATAACCTCCTACTTTCCTGCTTTTACGAGTTTTGTCTGACTTTCTTGATTTAGTCTCCCTTGGTCCACTCTTTCCATGAATCGCCATCATTTTTCTAGGCCTTTCATCTCCCTGTAGATATCCTGGTTGGATCTTGACCTGTAACCTTCCTGTGTTTTCTTAGGCCCAAAGATTCTCCTCAGGATCCTTCTCTCTATTTTCAGTAATTTTTCTAGTCTATATATTATATCAATGTTGAAAAGTATAATTTAAGTGACCAAATTTGTAAATATTGAATAAACAAGTTTAGATGAGTATTTCGCCAGTTAATGAAAACCTACACATATAATGATGTATTTTAAATTTTTAATTATGAATAAATTACATAACCTAAAAATGATAAATAACGAACTGAGCATAATAATACTAGTAATTTTGGGTGAGAAAGTGTATTAATGAATATTACAACTAAAAGTGGTTAATTTTCTATAAATAAATAGAAAACCATGTGTTAGTAGCAATATTTGTTTTTTTATTGCTCGGAGACAAGATATTATGTGTGTGGTGTGGTTAGCATCACGCTCCAACAGCAATATTCTCAACCAGAGCCAGATAAGGCACGCATTAGGAGGGGCAATTACCAATCTAATGGACTCTTGTCGTTTAGGCAGAACCATAATCATAAAAGTTTATTTATAGTTATAAGTTTTAATTTCAAGAGACCTGTATGTTGATATTGGTGTTTATACATACATCGTAAATAATACTATTAAATGTTTTATTTATTGTTGGATAAGTCCCATTAGAATCATTTATTTATTTACTCTTCTCCTCTTCCACCGCCAACGGTGTGAGGATCCTTTCTGTAGAGCTTGATCCATGAATCCCTCTCTCCTGTACCGATCGTCTTCTCCTTATCCATTCCATACCCCTTCTGTCAAAGGCCTCCTGAATTGCGGCCTTCCCAAGTCTTCCTTGGTCTTCCTTTCGCTCTCGTACATTCCACCTTTGTCTCATATACGGCCTTCGCCACTCTGTTTTCCGCCATTCTGGAAACATGGCTGAACCATCTCAGCCGATGCTCTTCGATAAGCACTAGGTCTCTTCTGTTCTTCCCTTCCATTTTTCTTAGATATCGCATATCCATGGCTTGAAGTTGGCTCTTTTGCTTTTTGGTTAGAGTCCAAAAATCACTTGAATAGGTGATAATCGGTAAGAAAGAGTTTTTATAAACTACCTTTTTTTGTGTTTTTTGGCACTTCTTTTTTCCCGAGGAATCCTTTCTCGAGGGAATTAAAACACCTGCTGGCTAAGCCAAAGGTTCCTATCCCAAACCCTGCTGTGACAGATAAATTATTTAATCTGTTATCAGCCGTGATTGGAACCTTTGGTAGCTCAGGCTCATCCACTATACCTCCCTCGGGATCTCTCAGCCTCTACAGGTGGGTACCGATGATTGGGGTATACCCATCATGGGTTGTAGTGGTACAGATACTATGCCCACATATATATATTGTTTTCTACTTATCTTTACTGTTATGGAAATATTATGTTTTGGTTCTTGAGTTTCAGTCAGTTATTTCAATTTCTTTAGGCTTGAAAGTTGAGATAACTGACTGAAACTCAAAACATTATATATATATATATATATATATATATATATATATATATATATATATATATATATATATATATTTATATTTATAGTAATTCATTCCCATATTTATAGTAAATAAAAAAACTATTTATACTGGATTTATTACACAATATTCGAGGAAAGCAGTTTTATCTTTGAAATAAAATGGTGCCACGATAATCGTGGGCTTCCGTATATCTGTGAATGGTCAAGATTCAAGATGGTGACGTTATGTATTTATGGGTATTTGTCAGGTTATTTACAGGTTATTTACTGTTAAATTATACTTTTTATATGGGGCTTCTATTATTTAGTAGATATTAGTAATTTTTTTTAGGATAAAAAATAAATTTCTACCAAACGTTTAATGTTATACTTTTAATTTTTTTTTATGTTAGATGTCGAAATTTACTTATAGAGTGTCTGCAGTTGCTTTATCTGTACTTAATGTTTACACTTATTTCGATATAAACTATACCCTTAAGTGCATATTTTATTTCTGTGCATAATAACACACTTGAAATATAATGTATTTCTTTTATTTTTTTGTTATAATTTTTAATTATTTGTATGCAATTGCGAGAACACGGAGATATAGGATCAGTGAAAAGAAAGGATATGTCTGACCGAGAAGCGAACCAGGATGGCTGAGTTGATTAAGTGCCACGACGTTAAGTGGGAGACCCGGGTTCGAGTCCCGGTCCTGGTCATGTCTTTTTTTTTCAAATAAAAATATTGAAATATAATGATTCTGTTTATGATAACGAATGAAAAGTAACAATTTCTACATAGTAAATATATTGAAGATCATGACAATCAATTCTATTTTAAATATTTATATTAGCCTAATAATTTTTTTTTATTAATATTTATTTCCATAAATATAATAGAATTTGACTAATAATTTTTTTTTCTTTTTTTAGGTAAGTGAGAACTACTTTAATGAAGTTCAGAACAAGGTATTTATGTTAAATTATTCAAAAATAATTATCAAAAAGATAGAGTTTGAGTTGTACGTCTTGAGGTGGAGGTGCGGTCTCAGGTTATGAGCCTATTTGGCCGATTATTCGTTGGGATGTAATGCACTTCTTTTTTGAGATTGTGACTCTTTTTTGTGTCTTGATAATGCCTGAATAGGCGAAACGTCGACTAGTAATTGTTTGTTTTTACCCCATATTTGAAACATACATAAGGCTTTGCTTGTGGTTTTTTTCCATTTGCATTCTAACAAATGTTAATGTTTCGTTTTGAGTTTTGGCTCTATTTTATTGATTTAAATTATGTTGTAAAAGAATTCATATTTCTTTGATTCACTGTTTTGAAACGCCTTAAAATAATATGTTGCAAAATGTAGTTGTGTTTAAAAGATACAAATTACATATTATTTTTAATATATATATATATATATATATATATATATATATATATATATATATATATATATATATATAAATTCACTGAAAGATAATTATTCAATCAAGAAAAAATTATTCGAATAAAAAAAAGTTTTATAAATATATATTGTCATATTTTTCTTCAGTTAATATTTATTTATATTGTTTTTTACGATTCTCTGGTACTCATTTAAGAGACTCCAATCGCCTTAATTATTCGTATTTGTTTTTGATGAGGGATTGAATTGGTCAGGGGTGTCCAGTCAAAAATAATACAAAATAAGCAGAACTTATTTTTTATAGCATTTCAATCCATCATTAGAATTATCCAGTCAACTATTTTCTATTTAAACAAGTATTTTTGTTTTTAATGTTGCTAAACTAGAACCGCAAATTAAATCAGTGATTTATTATTGAGAGTTTCTGTATCTGTATCTTCTGTATTGAGATATTCTGTATCTGTATCTTCTGTATTGAGATATTCTGCATCTGTATCTTCTGTATTGAGATATTCTGTATCTGTATCTTCTGTATTGAGATATTATGTATCTGTATCTTCTGTATTGAGATATTCTGGATCTGTATCTTCTGTATTGAGATATTCTGGATCTTGAAGTGGTTGCAAAAGTATTTACCTTTATTACTTGAATTTCTTAACCAAAATTTTGTTACTTAATCTTGCGATTTTTCTAATTGCTTGTTACGAATGTTATCGTTTATGTATTGAATTATATTTATTGACCGTATAAACTGTTTATTTGAAAGCCGAACCACATTGCATGTCTTCTTCAGGGCTATTGTAGTAGGATCACACTTGGCCCTTGACTGATCCTACTATAATAGCCATGAAGAAGTCCTCCGGCGTGGGCCGAGACGCCGGCTAAGAGAATTTTTTTACCTCCAGCTGGACCATTTTCTTCGTAGTTATCGTTTGTCTTTATTCAAACACTACATGTTTCGAAATTATCTCAGTGTTTTTGTTTTTTATTTTTAACCTTTAATTTATTTTTATTTCATATTAAGATGTCGTTTATCGCAACATTAGCCTAGGGACACGGATACAACTACTGCCTCTGCAAAATGATCATAGGTTTTTGTACGCCGCACCCCTTACAAAACTAGAAATAATGTAATATTTCATTGGGGACTCATCTTGTGAAACCTTTAAGTTTCCTTCATAATTCTTGGCATTTACATCCTTCCCTCCAGCTTTTACTTTCTTGCGTTATAGCTCGGCTTAACATTAAATATTAAAAAAAAAATAAGATCCAGGCATTTGAATATTAGCAGCCATATTTTATTTTTTATTTTATGATCCAAGAGTATGTTATTTCACATCAACTTTGGTCAATATTACATCATTAATATTTTTATAAATAAGCTATAATCAAGTTAATAAAACTGGATCATATAACTAGTTAAGTAGTGGTGTTGAAAAAATTCCGATTTATTTTTAAAATATATCCACATTATGGCGCTATGATTTTTCTACGATATATTTCAACAACGATATCAAAATTGTAGCATCGAAAGCTGATAATATTTAAAAATAAAGTCCATTTGTACGAGTTTTAAAAAAATATTAGTTTATACATTCTTGTTGTGTTAAATCTATAATGACTTGGTTTAGGTATGCGATCTTGATAGTAAAAAAAAAAATACCATTATTCAATATTTATATTTAAGATATGATGGTAGTTTTGACTAATATTTTTTGTCAGATACATTCTATTATCGTTGTTAAAATTTGAGACGATACTTTTGACTTAAAAATTAATTAAATAGGTATTCATTAATATCTTATCATAACTATATATTTGAATGTATTTACATTTGGAAGACTAGAATTCCCGTTCTTTGTTTTTTTTTAGCAATTATTAATGTTAATGATTTTCTTTATAAATATATATGTGAAAATAATCGGCAGAGAACAAATTAAAACTATAAACATTGCTAGGTTCATAAAATATATAATATTAAAAATAATCTACCATGGCCTATCGGAAAATGAGCTTAGCACAAAAAAATTTTAAAACCTGCCAAGAAAGATCACAATTGAATTAATATTACTTATATCTCAGTTAATCAGAGATTTTATTAGTAATTTAATTTTTTTTAAATATCGGCTTCCACTACTCATCTTTAATATTAATGTAGGGACTTATTTAATTGTAATTACCATTCAAAAAATTGCGTATTTCAATTAAATTGTTAATATTTTTTCAATGCATCTCAATAAATTTTTAACAGGTATGGTTTAAAATATTGAAAGTATCGAAGGCCAATAAATTGATGAAATATGAATACTTTTTCGATGTATCGAACAACTATTTTGACATATTAGAAATATTATTTTTACTCTTATCTTGTTGTAGGAACTTCTGATTATTAAAATTATTTAAATTATTATCACCTCATTTTAAAATAACGAAAAAGGTTAGCTTAAAAATAACCTTTCGTCATAAAATATTATTAAATAATTAATCATAAGATACCTTAATGGGTATTGAATTTTATGGTATACAATTTGAATGAATCGTGAGGTTGAGATTGTTGCTAAAGGTCTCGTTTTCTAAGTCCTTGGGAATGTCGGCTGCAATGAGTCACCTGTATAGGTTATTATTAATAATACACGTATCATTAATATTTTAACCGTATAAATATGTTTTGGCAACGGAGTGTCAAAAGTAGAAGATGATAAAAAAAACAACTTGGTTACTAAGAAATATATAATGCAAAATATTTTTGCTGTGTGTGGTTCGATAATCTTTCACGCTGCTAAAGTATCCAAAAATATAATAAAAGCTTTTGAATTTTTAACTTAAATTTTAAGAATCTTTACGTTTAGAAAAATGTTTGTTACTAAACAACGGACTTCTTTTTACTCGCCCATAAGTGTTGTATCAAACTTACAACAAAAAAAGAGACAACACAAGAGAAAAAAGAGACAATACATCAGATATGTTTAAGATTAACATTAAGATATGATTCTTCGACATGAAGTATTCCCAAATTGTCACTTATTATAAAAATACCGCAAAACATAAAATGTATTAGTGATGATTACTGAAGTCACTAGTCAAAATGGTTTCAGGAAAGTACAAATTTGATGTATAATAGGGAAATCTTCTATAATAGGAGAGGATACAAGAGTGATGGGGGTCCGTCAAACAGATGAAGGAAGAAACTGAGAGACTGAAAATAACAGACCAAGACTGTTTCGATAGGGATGATTATGGGATGAGACTCGATGAAATTAAGGTCCTTGTGAGAAAGAGGGATGCGAGAAAAGGAATAGAGTGATCGAGAAGGAAAGAACAATCGGAAAGAATGAGGGAATGTGGGAAGAAAGAAGGAAGGAGAAAAGGGGTACGAAAAGAAGTGAAAATAATGATATCCACGTGGTCTCTAAGGCCGTTCGGGGAACAAAAAACTTATTAATCTAATCACATAAGATACTGATTCCAAAGATCAAATATTTTTTGAAGTTAAAACTTTTTTACCCGCGTTTAGTGATTTTTGGAAGAGAAAAATCTTATCTGTCTGCGTCACTGACATAAGCTGCATGCTCGTAACGTGTTACTCGAGGCTCGCGACGCTTAGTAGGCCTGTGTATTATTATTATTGTTAACCAACGTGGTTTAAAGTTCAGAATTCGATTGATATAAGAATAATATTATCAAACTAAAAGGTCTTATAATAGTTGTACAATTCATAGTAAAAATAACTTTAAAACATAAATAGCTAATTGAATATTTTGTTTCTCCTAAAAGATTTTATTTGTCATCGTTTTCACTTCTATCGTTGTTCCTCATGACTGGCTTTTTAATTATTTTTCTGTATTCTCTTCTTCAAATAGTGAGAACTTTTTTTTTTTGTCAGAGACCATAATTACACAACTTAATGCATTTATTATGTCCATCCTCAACTTGTTAGTTTCGCATCGTAATTAAATGCATGCCGTTCCAACTACTCAGTTCCTAGTGAGATCACCTTCCAGCTATGGCACTTGGAAGGTGATACAGTGAAATATTACTAGAAGTATTTCGGCATCCTCGAACAATAGACCCCGAGCGACCGATCCCTTATGGAACTGCGAGGAGGAACCGCCGAGTGAATTGTAATCGCCGCTAATGAGCGACCTTGTATCCTCCAAATCGGACTCTTCATCGGGGAAACAAATGAATCAGGGGAGGCCATTCCGATGCGAAGGAGGTGATGATGACCACTTGAGAGCAGAAGAGTGTCCCAGGCTTCCGGTCTTAATGTAAACAAGACCTCACATCACGAGAGCCGCCTAGGTTTGTTCAAGGGAAGTGATTTACTGCGGGAGTACGTGGTATGAATCCAACAAGATGATGAATTGTTGTCATTGATGGCTCAGCGACAGTGCGCTGAGTTGCTATGCCGAAAATCCTCGTTCAAATCCCGCTGCGGGCAAGACTTTAGTCTGTTTGCACCCGGAGATGGATCATGTAGGATCTAGGACCCTTCTGGGGCTCGCCCACCCTCTATAAAATTTTTTTTAAAAATGGTTACCAAAAGAAGGGGGAAAAATCCGAGCGTGGTCTAGGACAAATCACCTCCCTACAGAACCGTTGTCCAATCTCTACCATGAACTGAACGCCAAACCCATTCACCGGTTGTAGTGAGTGGTACAGGTTTTTTTTTTTGTATTTGACGAATAATTATGATTTCAACTCTCATTAGATGATTACGCAGCATAATCAATCTTAACCATGCAACCATTGGAACGCATTTCTATTTTTTTAAATAATATTAAGGCAAAATTTGCAAGTGCATTATTATAACAAAAAAATGGTGGACGACTTGTAAGAGAAATGTATATTTATAACGATATTGAACAGATACAACATTGATATACTAGAGATTTTCTTATGAACTAACTAGATTAGGTTATATATACTATCGACTGACATTATAACTTATTGACTAATCTAAAAATAACTTATTGACTACTCTACTTACTGACTATAAACTAAGCACGCCACCTCCTCTATACTCTCTAATCTCTCTCTCTCTCCCTCTCACTCTCTCTCTCTCTCTCTCTCTCTCTCTCTCTCTCTCTCTCTCTCTCTCTGCCTCTCTCTCTCAACTCTCCACTCTCCTATATTTTCTTCCTAATCTTAGAATACATATAGATGAAGGTCAACACGGAAGGTATTTCACTACTTAGGGATTAGGAGCACACAAGTGTACACAATAACCTAAGGTTATCAACCCATTTCAATGATCTGTTGACTTATTGAACGGCACGCTAAGACCATTTGCGGATCGAAGCGAACTGTTTTTTTTTTAATTTATTTTTTCTACATCCGTATTAAGTAATATTCGTATGAGGAATTGAAGAAGTTGCTAGTTTTGAAACTAGTGGGAATAAAGATTGTAATGAAATGATTGATATTGGCATCGGGTCAAATCAGTAACAAATGGGACATTCAATTTCATCGTGGTATCGGAATTGAAGAATTAAAATCAATTCCAAAAAGTCCCATCAAATTACCTTTACCCTTCGCCGAAAACCCATGACTTCCTGTCCTACTGTATCCTTTAATAGTACTCCACTTATCCCTGTTGAACTGATTCGCTACCTAGGACTCAACTTAGACAAACGTCTTACTTGGAACCCTCACTCAAGACTGAAAAGACAAGAAACAGCTAGACGCTTCCGACTACTTCAACACATACTAGACAAACGCTCAAAGCTTCAGATCAATTACAAAAGACTTATTTATGTGACTGTTATAAGACCTATATGGACTTACGGAATTGAGCTATGGGACTCCATCAAACCATCGAATTCCTCTCGTATTCAATCCTTGCAATCCAAAGTCCTTCGCAAAATCCTAAACGCTTCTTACTTTGTCACAAATAAAACCATCCATAATGACCTTAACGTACCATATGTTACCGATTTAGCCCATTCCAGACACCTATCATTATACCCATAATAAACTCCAGGCCCATCCAAACCCACTTATTTCCATCATTGCATCCAATTCCATCCCGGACAATCCTCCTAGGCGTCTGAAGAGAAGATGGCCTCGGGACCTTCTATAATAGAAATGTAATTAGAGTGCTGCCAATGGGTAGTGCCTCTACATGTCCTTTCATGTATTTATCTATTCATATAGCCCTTTTACTAGATGCTACATTATAGTTGTACAATCCAATAAAATAATTTTAAAAAAAATTCATCATAACACAGTAAGGAGCATTGAGGAGGATTTTGGATTGTATGGATTGGATACAAGAGGAGTTCGATGGTTTGATGGAGCTCCCAAGCTCTGCTCCGTAAGACCAGATGGGCCTTGTGATTGTCGTGTATATGACTATTTTGTAATTGATTGGGAGCTTAGTGCGTTTGTCTAGTAAATGTTGAGGTAGCAAAAAACCTCATGCTGTTTCTTTTCGTATCAGTCTAGTTTAAGGATTCCTTTATTAAATTATTTCAGTTAAACTAAGGCATCAGTGGGATGTTATCAAATGATAAATGAGGACAAGAAGTCATTGCTTTACAACGGAGGGTAAAGGTGATCTGACCGGCTTTGTTTGAATTTATTTTAATCCCCCAGTATTACTGTACCTCAGTTGTAATGGTTTTAGGATGGCATCCCAGTATTATTGTTTAAAAATTAATCAGTTCAGAGGATCTTGAATTTCCCTAAGATAATGCTGGGCAGTGATTGCAATATAACTGCAGTAACGATCGGTGAGATGATTTATCGGAAAAGGATCTTCAAATTATTTCGGTTCAGGTATTTTCATGGCTCGTGTCAAAACATTTGCACGTGTCAGCTCAAGTAGTGCTCATCGCTTACAACTCCTTATCTCGGGCGATGAATTCTGCTAGGAAACATTTACGGTTTCCTTTTAATGACCGTTTCCGAGCCATTATCTCGTTCCGATGATTCGTTTGAAAACAATGGGCCAAAAAGAGATGGAATCTCTCTCTGCCTTTGTCGAGTCCTAATGACTATAACTGTTAGATTGAAAGGAAGGCTCAAAAGGATGAAGGATTGACAATTGGAAGGAAGGGGTCAAAGGAAACAGCTTTATTTCGTTCTCTAATTAAAATCCTTTTCCCCTCTTCGTTCCTGTTTTCCGATTTTCCAGAAGCGGCAATTACGCTTCCTTGTATAAATTCCATTAACCCAAATTTATCCCCCTTTAATTATTCACTCGCAGGTGCTCGGATTTCCCGAAGAGTATCGAATTTTCCCTCCTAATCCTCTGAAACAATTTATTTCCACAATAACCGAAAGGGAAATTGCATTCTCTTCTACACGAGCTCACAAGTCTTATTAACGCTTTATACATGACACGGAAATGAACTTTGATGATTTCTAGCCTGATTATTGATGTTAATTAACACTGTAAGTAGACAAAGAATGCAATTATTTATTATTCAACTCCTTCAATATTAATTTTCCAGTTACCCTGTGAAAATCCAATACACCAACAGGCACACGGTGTACTAAATAACAGTTACACATACTATTATATTGAAATAATTTTTAAAAAAATGCCTGTATCAATATAACTCATGAAATTTAATGGGAAATATTGTATATAGTTTAAAGTTTAGCCGACATCATGAGATAGTCTGTGTGAATCCCACGAGAGTTCTCAGGTCTAACAGGGTTGATCCGCGGCTGTTTATAAATTAATAATTAATTTCCCGCTGTTGGATTCAAAACCGGGACCTTCAACTGAGTGATATGTTGGCTTCACACACAAATAATAAGAGTTGATTAAAAAGAAAAAAGGAATATCGCGGTTCCTAAGCAGGTCCCTAACCCAGAAGTGGGCCGCGCTGAGTGAACAAAAAAATTGAGTGAAAACTATTCAAGTTAACCAGCTGCTAGTAATCTAGGAGTGGATCGAGTCAGCAACTTTGACCCTAAATATTATTTAAAACAATTAACTCATTTTGGACAAAATTCGACTTATCTACATATTCATTTCACATACAATAGCCAAACACTCATATAATAATGTCCATAATTCATATGGCTACGACAAACATTCTCATCAGACCTATTCATAAAATTTATTGAGATCAGTGTGAACTAAAAAGTGGGTTCTCATGTCTAAAAATATATTAATGCCGTAAAACGTATGCAATAAAATAAATGATCAATCCGGCCATTACCTACGGATTATCATTCCGTACCGATTATTATCAATCCGTAATGGCCTTATGTGATTTAGGTATAATAAGTAGGAAGTCTTCCTGAAAAATAAATACAGTGCGTTATAGCAACGACGTCAGAATGCTTTATGTGATCCTTCTGGGTTCATTCGCAATAAACATATTTATATGTTTGTGTGCAATATATTTTTATCTTTATCTTGTTCATGATGTTTGAAGAATAAATTACTATCAATTCACATTTTAATAATACTGCAATCTCTTTAAATTGATATCCTAATTTGTTTTTTAGTAAATATGATATTGTGCAAGCGTGTTTCATCCTTATTAGACATTGATTGATTATGCATTTTAATACAACAATAAAACATTCCAATTTTCAACCAAGTTTTCAGTGAAAGATAAATTTATATTTTAAAACTATAAAAAAATGCATTTTAAAATATGATTTTACTTCAATTTTTAATTCCTGTGGGAGGTTTTCAGATTTATATATCTTTCCCTTTAGTGATTAGGATTTCTTCTTAGTGTTTTATTTTTAATACACTAATTCAGGACAAAAAATATATGCACTTGAAAAAAAAAAACATTACTATATTTTTTAAGTTTTATTAACCGCTCGACGTTTCAGGCTACTTCAACACTTACTAGACAAACGCTCTAAGCTCCCAGTTAATTACAAAAGACTCATCTACATGACCATCATACGACCTATTTGGACTTACGGAGTAGAGCTTTGGGGCTCCACTAAGCCATCAAATTCTTCTCGTATCCAATCCCTACAATCCAAAATCCTTCGTAAAATCCTCAACGCTCCTTATTTTGTTAAGAATATAGTCATCCATAACGACCTTAATGTCCCATTTGTTGCTGATTTGGCCCGAACCCGGTATCTATCCTTTCATAACAAACTTCATTTCCACTCAAACCCTCTAGTTTCAAACTTAGCTTCCTCTTCAATTCCCGATAATCCTCCGAGGCGTCTGAGAAGAAGATGGCCACGTGACCTTCTTAGTTGAACATGCGATTTGAGTACTAGCAGTGGGTAGTTTCTCTACTTGTCATTATATCATGTCATTATGTATCACTCAGCCAATTTACTTGTTATATTATTGTAATATAGTTGTAAATATCAATAAATAAATAATAAAATAAAAAAAAAAGTTTTATTAATTATTTTTCAAAGTGACGTTCTGATCGTAAGGGTAAGAACTCGACGCGTGCTTAACCCTAATAACTGTTCGCTTCGATTTGTCTTCGACGCCCCGAGGAGGTCTCATGTGTCTCTCCGGTACGCTGAGGTAAAGTGGCTTTTCCCTTCTATCCGTAGGCTTTACTTCCTTGGTTCTTTCTTATATCGAACTATCAACTCACAACATCCGTCTTATATCTATAGTCTCCTACAATTCAAATCCTCTATCCAATCCCGGGGCACAAGATCTCGCCCTTCTGATCTTTATATCCGGTCCCACAGAACCAAAACTTTTGAACGCTCCTTTCTAGCCCGTTCTATCTCTCTTTGGAACTCTCTTCCTCTCGATATCCGCCATGCGTCTTCTTTAACCTCATTTAAATACAAATTTTTCCTACATCTTCTTAATTCCCAATCAGATGCTTTATAATCAATATATAATTTATAGATATATTCAAATTGATTAATTGATGAACTACTGTAAATATTCCTCATTCATAATAATGCCATTGTTTCTTTGTTCTTTTTATTATCAGATGTTATTATTTATTTACTTATTTTTCCAAAAGCTTATTTCTTTTTATTGTAAATATGTCTGTTCTTTTATTTTAATTTTGTATCACATTTTCTTATTCTCTACATACAAACATACCTGTTTAGTTATTTACTTTCAGGATATTATGTAATTATTCTTTTATTTTGATGTAGGCCTTGAGCCAGATATATAGTCATTTATTTTGTTCTTCTCGGTTAATCTAAACGGGCCTGGTCCCAGAATAAAATTATTTTTCTATTCTATTCTATCGGCAATAATTGTCTTATTTACTAATACATTTAATATATATATATATATATATATATATATGTATATATAAAGGCTTTATTACAACAATGCGTCATAATGTCGTAGCCTAATTCATACAAGCCCCTGCTGCCATTTCTTTTTATCGTAACAGTCTTCCTCTCTAAGTCCTCTTGCCGCTATTGCCTCTGATAAATGTAATAAATTATTTTAATAAAAATATTAATATAGCTGTATAAGTATAAAAATGACATAGGATTTTCTATGAAATGTAATATACAAGATATATTCCTGACGTCCGTGTGGCCTTGAGAGGTGCATTTACCTGCAGTTCACTCAGGTGTGCTTCAACTCACCGTTATTCAGGATTAATGTTCAAACAATCAATTAAACTTATCAATAAACTTTCAGATTTCTAAGTAGTAGAGGTTATGTGATTATTTTTATGGTTCCTAGCCAAGTAGAACTAGATGTTTTCATCTTAAAACTCTCATTTATTACTTGTTAAAAATCTTATTGTTAATGTTTTAGATCCTACATGCATCATTATGTTAGCACGATATTAGAAATATCTTCCCTTTTTATTGTTCCACTCTTTCTTCTCTTCTCCACATGTTTATTTATACGTATTTAATATCTTAAAGCGGTGTTACTGTCTGAGTAACAATTACCTGTACCACTACAACCCACGAAGACTCTTGAGTTTACCTCATGGTTGTGGCTGTACTGTTTCTAGGATCACGGTTGGGTAGGGATAACCGACTATCAGTAGCGTGGCATCATCTTCAAGGCAATGTAGAAGAGAAGAAGTAGTTATTACCCGCCTTAGGATTGGTCACAGTCGTTTGACCCACGAATACCTGATAACAAAGAAAGACCCACCTCAATGTACACTGTGTAAGGTGACAGTTACAGTGCGCCATATCTTCGAGGATTGCCCTAGGTACAGTGGAGTGATGGAATGGTGTGGCGTGCCTCGGCAGTTGCAAAAGGCGTTGGGCGATAACGAACAATGTGTAAATAATACTTTAGAATTTATCAAAAACATCAATATATTTCAGTCAATTTGACATAGACGTATACACGTTTATGTGTGTGTGTATATATGAGTTTATATACATCCAATATATGTATGTGTGTATGTAATACTTTACTTTCCAACAATATTTCAATTATTAATTAATGACACACGCATGCATATATCTATAAGCTATGCATATGTATAAGAAAAATACCTATTAATATGTAAGTTTGTGTAAATAATATTAATTATTAATAATAATATAAATTATTAATAATAATATAAATATAATATGTATAACGTTGTAAACTATGTATAAACTATCAATGTGTATAATGCTTATATAAATTTTATATTATATTATAAAGTTTATATAAATATGTATAACGTTTTATTTTAATATGAATAACTTCATATAAGTTACCTTCCTATTATATGATTTATATGTTAATATGTTTCTATTATGTGCC
Source organism: Troilus luridus (assembly GCA_964056705.1). Classification (NCBI taxonomy): domain Eukaryota; kingdom Metazoa; phylum Arthropoda; class Insecta; order Hemiptera; family Pentatomidae; genus Troilus; species Troilus luridus. The sequence continues at coordinate 94,354,752 of OZ057415.1, read as the reverse complement.
TAAAATAGCATGGTATGTTAATATTTAAATATGTAACAATATTTTGACTAAGTAATAATGTAACAAGAATGTATATACGTAATTATATAGGTAATGTAAATATGTATATTCTCTAGTGGTAATTATGTAGATACTGTAAATATGTATATTCTCTAGTGGTGAGGGCAATAATAACCATATGTAGTTGTTTGCCCTTAAAATAAAACAACAACAACAACAACGGTTGGGTAGGGAGACGATTTGTCCGATTTTTTTATCCCTAATTAAGGACACCCCTGTATAGAGGCTATGTGAGCCCTTGGAGAGTCTCCAGATCCAGTCCACAGTACTAATCTGTGACTGTTAACAAATTAAATATTTTATCTGTTAAAGCTGGTTTTAAAATCAGGGCCTTTGTAACAGCATCCCAGCGCTCTAAACACAGAACTTTCTGCTGAGGGGCTCGATGTACTCGAGATAAGACATCATTGGGCGTCCTCGAGGTCTTTTTCCATCCGGCATGTAGCCCATCGTCTTGAGAGGGCCCCAGTGATCATTCATCCTGACCACGTGGCCGAACCATTTCAGTTGTCGGATTTCCAGGAGCTCTTTTAGCGGGGCAATCTGCAGTTCCTGACGAATCCTCTCGTTGCGAACACAGTCTCTTTTCGTCTTTCCCGCCACTCTTCGCAAGTACCTCATTTCCGACGCGGTAACTCTGCTTTCCTGTCTCTCCGTCAATACCCAACCTTCAGATCCATACAGCAGTATCGGCAGGTACACTGACTTGTAGATGTGGAGTTTGACGTTCCTTCCTACCTCCCGCTTTCCTACAACAGTATTACATATCTGGTAGTAGACTGTGTTTGCCTTATTAATCCTATTGGATATTTCCGCGTCCAGCTTCCCAGTCCTGTCTATTATTGTGCCGAGATAAGTGAAGTCAGTCACTTCCATTTCCTCTTCATCGCAGTGTATCTGAACTTCTTCCTGCCGCCTACCCACTTGCAGGATCTTACTTTTGTTGGCATTGATCGTCATTCCTTTTTGACGGAGTTCTTCACACTATTCTGTCACCGCTTGTTGCAGCTTTCCGACTGATTCAGCAATCAGCACTACATCGTCCGCATAGAGAAGAAACTGGACCACAACCGGATACAGACTTCGCATTATTTTATTCATAAATATTAAATAATGTTTTGACTGGTGTCTGTACGAATAAAATTTAGTTCTGATATTATTGATCAATCGTGAAGTTAATAAAGGTTCGGGATTACTAATTTTAAACAAAGCAAAATTTACTGCAATTTTAATACGAAGCAATTTTTTTAATTTGGAAAAAGTTTCCAATCAATATCATATGCTGCATTAAACCAAATGAGTATGGCAAATCAAACAAATGATGAAAGAGCCTAAGCTATTTTAGACATGAGGTTCCATTCCCTCTTATAAAACTGGTGAAAGTAGTTTCTGCGATTTCAGAACCGCTAGATATTTTTTATATAAAAATTACAGAATAGCGACACTGGAAAGATTTTATTCTCGTAGGGCTTCCCTTTCTTGATCTTATGTAATTTTCATTTTCTTTTATGATTGCTTTGAGACGAGAAATTGAATTGTGCTAGCGGTAAAAGCACAACTCGAGATACTCAGAACTTGAGAACCAATTAAAAGAAGAATTATATAATATTTATAACGTTATTTAAAATATTTATTCGTTATCTAAAGTATATGATGATTTGCAATTATTGATCGATTTTTAAAAATCAACCTTCTTTGTGCCTGAAAATGTACATAAAATGTATGTTGTAGGTGAGAAACTAAGAAGTAGAAGCGATTAATTATAAATAATTGATATATGGTCAACTAGCTTCAGTAACAAAGAAATATTTTTGGACATCAGGATGAATATTATGAAATGTTAATAATAAAGTTAATCATTAGCACGACTCTAAAAGCTGTCATGAAAACAGATTAAATACTTATTTAAACGTGACGAAAGTTAAAATAAAATTAAAGAGTTAAGTCTTTCAAACAATAGATGACAAACTTTCAAAAAAAACATGTTGATCTCATGTATTATCACGATAAATCCTATAATAACTTATCGAATGGGAATGCATTAATGCATGTCATTACCGTGGCACAAACAGTCACTTCTCATTCCTGTGTCACGATCTCCGGGCTAAGACTTCTTGGGAAGATAGGACTCGACACGATCCTTCGGTGAAATATTTCAGCAATCAGGTCTGTGTTTTGAGATCGAAATAATCTTTATTTTCGCAGAGTAAGAGCTAAGTTATATACCGATATATGTTAAATGTAGATTAACATATTATTATACATTATAGCTTAAAAGAGTAGAAAATTCTAGGAATGAGGGTTTTAAATTTCAATCCATGTTGAAACAGATGTACAGATGTCCAATATATCTGTATATAAGAATTTAAGTTAGTCCTATTTTACTTGTTAACTAATTCTTGCGTGGGATATTGATACAGTGGTGGTTATAAAGTAATAGAATTATTATCGAATATAATTATTACTATAAAAATTACTGCTAAGCAGTTTAAAATATGATTGGCATTATAGTATTTCTAATAAGGATCATTAATGTTGTGTGAAAATGAGAAAAGTATGACTAAATGTGAATATAACAAGTTTTGCCTATGTATTGCTAATACTCACATGGTATCAGCTTTTTTGATTAGAGCTTTTTTCAGTTAATCGTATTGTATGAGGAAAATGATAAATTTCCATTGTATTTACCAACTTTTATTTTAATTTACCAACTTTGATTTGTCGAAAAGCTTCTTAGTTGTGACTTTAAACAAATAAAGTCCTTTTACGTCTAATAAAGAAAACTATATTCTTATTTGTTCACATTGAGGATGGATGTAGTTCTCTAAGTTTTAAATCAGCTATGCAGTTCTTCGAATGGGACGTAAAATGAGGGTCCCGAGTCTTTGGAATGTCAAGTACTCGTTGAAGATTCCTATTCTAAGTATACCTGGATAGACAAAATTTCGGACTCCAACTGCAGCAACCTTCGATTAGCCAGGTCAGCATTAAGTGGCGTTAAATGTATAAACAACAACAACTATAATGTGATATAATACTTTTTTTTATGCTGTCAAACTTGGCTTGACCAGTATAAAATCAGCATGATAAAACTAAATTCGAAAATGAATTAAATTTAGAGAAAATATTTAATAAATTTAGATTAGGGAAATGTACTTGGCGTGCCCAACGGGTAATCCCAAATTACTTTATTTAAGTGGGAATTAGTTGACTGGATAATTGTAAGCCGTTCTTATTTTATGACAGCACCCCCTCAGCATTTCATGCCACTCTTAAAATTACCTCAAGTTCAATCTGATTTCAAATATATATTTTCTTTTTGTGTTTTCCTCTCCTTTGTAGTTCGTGATGGAATGCGCCACTCCGATTTGTATGACAAGGCGCCTTTATGGTCCCACAACTACGTTACTCTGGAATATTAAAATATGTCAGTTCTATAAATAATATATTTTTTAAATATTTCTTGTGAATACATACGTTCTAGGGTGTTGGTAGGTATATTATAGGGCACATAGGGTATATTATTACTAATGGTTCTGTATTTTTGTGTGTGTACAACTCATCATAATTGTCATTATTATTTCTACTTCAACGTAAGTTATATATAATAATATACAATGCAAATATTAAAAAAAAAACCTGTACCACTACAACCCGTGAACGGGTGTGGGGTTCAGTAGATAGTAGAGACTGTACTGTTTCATGGACAACGGTTCTGCAAGAAGGTGACTTGTCCTAGGTCACTCTCAACCGCCAGATTTTTCCCCCTTATTTTGGGTACCCTATTTTTATAATATTATATAGAGGCTGGGTGAGCTCCAGGAGGGTCCTAGATTCCATATGATCCATCTCCAGCTGCAAACAGACTAAATAAAAGTACTCCCTACAGCGGGATTTGAACCAGGACTTCCAGCATGGCAACTCAGAGCTCTACCACTGTACTGTACTGTAGCCACTCCGCTCCCAATGTTAATATATGTGGATGTTAATTAAATTTTTTTTTTCTGGAATATATAATTAAAAAAACGATATGAAATCAATTCATGGTCTGACCTTTACCTAATGAAGCAGTTCGTAACCTCCTTCTTTTAAAATAATTTGTATTGCTACTAACCTCCGGCGAAATTCTCAAAATCTGAATAATTTATTACAGGTTTATTTACTTTAAGTTCAAATCTTTCGGAATAATTAAACGATAAATATTATGCACTTTTTAAAGGTATAATGATGGCAAAATAGAATAGAATAGAAAATAAACATTATTCAAGGACCAAGTCCCTTTCCTCTTGGAATAAATACTTAGTACATTAATTTATTTCTATGACTATTCTTAAAGGAGTGATATAGAGATGTAAAAAATATTATCCTCTGGCATTTTAAAACAAGATAATGTCGAATTTCGAGATTCATGCACAAAAAAACATTCAAACTGGAAAAAACTTCATTTGTTACCTTTTCTAACATCAAGAGCTTAGAGCTTGAGTCTTGTCCCTCCTCCAGGTGGTGCTTAAACCTCTCAGAGTCATTGCACTTGAAATTTTTGAAATTCCTTTCTCCAGTTTCATAAGCTGTAATGTTACCTGCACTTGGCGTAACAAGCTGCGTGTTCTCCAGAAAGTTGCTGATTCTGATCTGTTGATTGCGCACCCTTCACTCGCCGTGCACGATCCGATATTAATACCTTCATTATATCAGCGAATCTTATAGGTCGGTGATTAAAGAGTTTAATTTTATATTTTATAGGAGAATGTTCAGGTCCATTATTAATTAAATTCAATACTGTTAACTGTAAAAATAGTACTGTTAATTGGTTGCTAGTACTGTAATAACATTTTTTTTAAAATTACGCGTGAAGGTTTATAACTGAAAACATGTATTTTCTAAATATAGATTTTTAAATTTAAAAAAACAAACTTGACCACTGCAACCCGTGAAAGGAGGAGGTTGTCCTAGATCACTATCGAGGTTTGTAATGAGCAATTGTATTTAACGTAGCGGTATCTAAGTTTTGTGTTCACTAAACATTTATTATTATTATCTATTATATTTTATTATTATTGTTAAATTTTATTGTAGTTATTGTTATTATCAAATTTAGCGTAATCAAATAATGTATACATAGTAGTTGTATTTAGATTATATTTGAAAAATAATTAAACAAATACTTTACTTACTACGTAAATCAAATAATTCATCTATTTCAGGTCATGATCCTTGAAACTAGAAATTTAGTTTCCAACAATTCGGCTTATTGGAGGAGAAAAAGGTTATAGAAGTAGTTTTTTGTGTTTTTTTTAAATCAATCAAAGTTTTATCAAAAATGTAGAAAAACAAATCCTATTAGGATGGTTTAAATTACCTAAAACAAAATGAAATTGAACATATAAAGTTTTTCTTTAAAAAAAAATTGTCTGAAGTTTTCATTTATAAAAGTAATCGCACATTTTGTGTAAAAGAAATAAAAACAAAATGAAATAATATAAATATATTTTGGAAAAGGTATTTAACGTTTTAAAATTTTTCCTGTTTTTAAGTTTTAAAAAATCACCTGAAAATACCCTCAACTCCAATAAATGAACGTTAATTAAAAAAAAATAATAATAGTGTGCTTTATGTTATGTATATTGAAAATAAGAATAATGTTTAAAAATTTCTAAAAAAGTTGAACTTGGTTAGTGTAAATTACAAAATGTATAGACGTATCCATAGGAAATGTTTTACGTTTAAAATACAATAAAAATACCTTGAAATCATTAAATAATAATTGTAATTTCATGGGAGCGGAGTGGCTCAGTGTTAGAGCACTGAGTTGCCGTGCCGGAAATCCTGGTTCAAATCCCGCTGCGGGCAACACGTTTATTTAGTCTATCATATAGGATCTAGGACCCCCCTGGGTCAGCCCAGTCTCTATAAAATATTATAAAAATAGGGTACCCAAAATAAGGGGGGGGAATCTGGCGGCCGAGCGTGACCTAGGACAAGTCACATCCTTGCAGAGACGTTGTCCATGAAACCGTACAGTCTCTACCATGTACTGAATCCCAGACCCGTTCACGGGTTGTAGTGGTGCAAGTTTTAATTTCTCTACTAGTATAGTTATACTTTTTTTTTTATTACAGTTTAATCAAATTTATGACCCATTATAAATATTGACTAAACTTTCTTCGATGAATTGTTTAATTAACTTTAGCTTTTATTGGGATTATAAAACCCTCTCAAGATAAGATATCTTAAACTCCTTAGGCTATCTGTTAGGTTTACCTGATTATTGGGTTGATCCCTCAGTGTCTCCTCAACCTTTTCAAGATGGCTGTCGAAGACAGTATTTTCTATACTCTGAAGGCCTTGTTTTCGTAAGTATTTATATGTTTATTATGTCAAGTTGATTTTTATCATGCTTAACATAGGGATAAAGTAATCAATTATGATCTTTATTGTATATTTTACGAATGCTCGTATAGAAAAGTTGTAAACCTTTATCGACCACTTGTCCTTTAATTAAAATAAGGAATCAGTTCCGCAGGTTGTCGTTTCAAGTTAAGTCACAAGTTTCAACTTTTTATTCGTTTTCACTTAATAATATTATCGAAAATAAAAATTATTCTATTACGGACTGTATATATTAACTATCACTGACTGTATATAGATTAAAGAACCGACTTAAACATACTGTTTAGGCTATATCACAAAAAAATCTTCAAATTGATTGTTGAAACATTCATTTCTTGATGAAATGATTACCGAAATAGACAATTTTCCCATAATTGCACTCTTTTTTTCAGACTGAAACTCATATTTTGTTTATTTTCAAGAATATTAAATATGAAATGTGAAGTTAAAACTTCTGACCAATAGAAGCGACGACTTGCGATATTAATACCGTTTATTTTTTTGACCGTCTACTTATTATCGATGAGGGTACGTTCTTTAAATTAATGCGCAGTATGTCTCTGTTATAACTAATTTGTAAACGATTAGATCATTCTAATAGAAATTGCTATGTTTTATAAAGATGTTTACTAATAAAAATAAAAATAAAAATATATAGTCTGTGTTCATGGAAGAATCATTGTAGATCTTAATCGTGCCAAAACCTAATCGTTTAACATTTTGAGCAGACTCGGAACTGTATTTTATTTTCGTTGGTAATTTTTTTTTCTATAGTAATTCCCGATTATCTAAAATTTGTTGTGTGACAAAATTTATTAGGTTCAATAATTTAAACTTGTTTTAAAAAAAATATTATACCAAATTTTATTTATTGTTTAATGTTTGCCTTTAAGCTTCTTTTTATACACTCTTGATTCTACACGATTGATTTGCTAGTTAGAAAATCATGCCCATTCATTTTTCAGAGTTGATATAAAATATAATGCAGCTTCATGGTTTAGTTTTATTCATTTCTAAGGTAATAAAAACGGTACATTGTGTCTAATAAAAATTCATGGACGTTTCCAAGGGCAGCGTTGTACTCTTAAAACAGAAAAAGTTTTGTAAATAATCGTTGTAATTTCTTGTCGGATAAATTACACTTTTATGAAAGTTTAATAATATTTATGCTTTATTATAAATATTTACTATCTTTTCACTATTACTTCGATGAAATTTTTAATTATATTAATAACTTTAACTTTACTGACGTGTTTATTTTTATGAAATGTAGAATTTTAGAAAAAATTTGGGTCGAAATCTATTAAGAACGTATAGTTATGAGGCTTGTTGGTTTGATTTTAGATTTACATTACTTTTAAGATAATTTAGATCCTATATATTTGGGCATTTATTTAGATTAATAAATTTTGATTGCTTCCTATGTTTGTAACCTGTTTCATTTGTATGTTTTTCAAAGCATGTAAGCTTCGTGAGTTAGAGAACCGTGGTTTTACAAATGCTCCTTATTTCTAGTCAAATCTAAAGTAAATACTAAGAATTATTTATGGTGTTTCTTACTTCTATGTTTGCGGCCCCTGTGTTTTTTGGCGTATGAATAGATTTCGAAAATATATGAATGCTGTTTGTATAGGACGGAAGCTGTTCCCACGATGAACGGATAATGGTAAAATAACTATTGTTTTAGGATAAAAAAACAGCATAAAAAACGCTACTTGTATTATCCGCTTCTGTGTGCTACTGGCAACTTTTACAATAATTTAAATCTGGGGCGACCTGTAGTCTAGTGGTTAGCGTAACAAACTACTAAGCCCAAGTTCGCGTGTTGATAGCAACGCCACGGGTAATGCCAAATTCATATAGAAATTTTTCATTATCATTTATTTTCAATTCAGTCTATAATATACAGTCATACATAGAAAGTTCGGTTCGATTTTTACATGTAGGTTTATGATTTATAGATTTTTAGTTGTCCTACATATGTGTGTGTACTGTCTATGTTTGTGTGTAAGTAACTGCATATGTTTGTTTCACGCGATAACAATGATAACCATATTTTTTCAAACACTTGATTAGGCATGATTTCGTCTCTTTCACAAGAGGTGGAAAAATAAAAATATTTAGGAGATAAGAGTGATAAATGCCGTCCTGAATTACCGTTGTGTTTACTTCTTTCTTAAGCAATCTCTCGAGTGAGTCAGCGAGCTATTGATATTTCTCAACTGTCAAATCAATTATACTTAATATTATAATGATTCGAGTGTTTTACAAATGATTGAAAATGAATGACAGTAGATTATTTTAAATTAAATAAGGAGTTGGTTGTTGAAAAAAAGAAGAAGTGAATATTATTTTTTTAGTTCTGCAATATACTAATACTGGAAGCCAGGTAACTCCATGTAAGTGTGTAGAGAGCAGAGTTGCTAAGTTGTATCTCCAGGCTGCGATTACGGGTGTAGGGGGATAAATTTATTAAATGTGATACTAGTCATAGATCGACGCTATGGGGCTCCTCCAATCTCAATGAAGTCAATATCCTAAATTAAGGTTTAGCATGATCTCGGTCAAATCATCTTTCTGATTTGTTGTCTTTTTTGTTTACCTGATCCACTACAATAGGTCAAGGTTAAATTCAACCTCCAGTTTTTTTGTCCGATTATGTTTACACAACTTCATAACTGGGTGAGCCAATTTTCCAAAGAATACCCTAATTATTGATTAAGGTTTTGTTTTAGATTTGTAATTTTTAAAATTGGTTTACATTTTTGTACTCTTGCATAATTGTTTAAATAGAAATAGTATTATGTAATAAAAATACTAAATAACCCATGAGATAGATGTTAGAGAATAATTAAAGTGAGAAACCTAATAATAATAATGTTCTAGCTACAATTGCTTTCCACTTGAGGGTTTTTAATTTAGGATGAGAGGTTTGCCTGATAATTGTTATTGGAAAAATCCATAACTACTTGACGTAATTGATTACTCCACGAGGACCTTTCTCATCTTGGCCTATTTAATAAATATCTATAAATATATCGTTATATTTAAAAATTCTCTTAAAAAAATTATGAATTACTTTATAGAGGCTGGGTGAACCTTGGGATGGTTCGGTAACCTGGATTGATCCACGCCTGTTAGCAGAATAAATATCTGCCTCAGGTGGTAGATGAATTATTATTTGGACAAAATAGACTGTCTGGAAACCAGAACCTACAGCTCAGTAACTCAACCCATTGGTAGTACTCAAATAAAATATTCAACTATGAAGGGCATGCGGCCACTTTATTAAGAGGTTGCTAGGTTTGAAACTAGTGGGTTTGAGTGGGAATAAAGTTTGTCATGAAAAGATTGATATCGGATTCGGGACATTAAGGTCATTGTGGATGTCTTTGTTCGTAACAAAGTAAGGTCCATTCAGGATTATCGTACCTGTTCTACAGGAATCAGTGGGGTGTTATTAAATGATACAGGAATTTATTGGTTTATGACAGAGGGTAAAAGTGATTTGACGGGATTTATAGAAAAGTAAACGTAAATTATTGGGAGAAAATGGTCCGAGGTCAAGAAAATTCTCTTAAATAGGGAGAACTGTTTATTGGTAAGCCAACGTTTCGACCCAAATTGCAGGTCTTCTTCAGAGTTCTTGCAGGTCTTCTAGTTTGATGGGCGGGGGTTGACACTAGACTGACTAGTGTATTCAACATATATTATTGATAATTAAACTAACGAATGTGTTTTTCAAATAATTGAAATACATTATTCGATTAATTTCATATAAAGCCATCTATAAGACACAAAATCATGGATAATGGCATAGGTAAAATAGGTTTAACGATTCGTAATCATTTTGAATGAGCCTTCAAACAGTTTTTTCACTCTGAAAAGTTGAGTCTTGTTTTTTTTTACTTTCGGTTCTTTGCATTTGTATCGACGATATATATTATAAAATAGTTCAATAATAATTTATGTTGTTGTTTTTTTAAAAACTTATTTCATAATTATTATCTTCCTCAAGGTAGTATCCTTGGCCCAATCCTTTATACAGATTATACAGCTGACATCCCAACTCATCCTAATACTATCCTTACCACATATGCTGATGATACATGTGTATTATCAGTCAATACCAATCCAGTTATTGTATCCCAAAGCCTCCAATCCCATATCACTGATCTTGAAGAATGGTGCCAGAACTGGAGAATTAAACTAAATTCTCAAAAATCCCATCAAATCACTTTTACCTTACGTCGTAAACCAATGACTTCCTGCCCTTCAGTATCCTTTAATAATATCCTACTTGTGCCTGTAGAACAGATCCGATACTTAGGGTTGCATCTCGACAAACGATTAACCTGGAATCCTCATACAAGACTGAAAAGACAAGAAACCGCTCGACGTTTCAGGCCACTTCAACACTTACTAGACAAACGCTCTAAGCTCCCAATTCATTACAAAAGACTCATCTACATGACCATCATACGACCTATTTGGACTTACGGAGTAGAGCTTTGGGGCTCCACTAAGTCATCGAATTCCTCTCGTATCCAATCCCTACAATCCAAAATCCTTCGTAAAATCCTCAACGCTCCTTATTTTGTTAAGAATATAGTCATCCATAACGACCTTAATGTCCCATTTGTTGCTGATCTGGCCCGATCCCGGTATCTATCCTTTCATAACAAACTTCATTTCCACTCAAACCCTCTAGTTTCAAACCTAGCTTCCTCTTCAATTCCCGATAATCCTCCGAGGCGTTTGAAAAGAAGATGGCCACGTGACCTTCTTAGTTGAACATGCGATTTGAGTACTACCAGTGGGTAGTTCTTCTACTTGTCATTATATCATGTCATTATGTATCACTCAGCCAATTTACTTGTTATATTACTGTAATATAGTTGTAAATATCAATAATTAAATATAAAAAAAATAAATAAATAATTATTATCCTGAATTTCATCATCATATTTCTTGCTAAAACATCCACCTGCTTTTTGATTTTTTTTTAAAGTAAATCGAAAAGAGAGGACATTTAAATTACTGAGATATGACAAAGACATTACCTGAGCCTCGCCTTAGCAAAAGTGGAATATAATATTGCTCTAGAGAGCCGGCTCCGGCTAATGCTTCCTCTTTCTCCTACACCTTCTCTTTAATGTTGTAATTTAGTCTTTGAAATATTACAGCACTAATTAGTTCAGCTTTTATATGGCTCTTGGTACCTTTTATATTTCAAATGCTTTATTCCTATTTAGCCAAGTGAAGAGATGCGAAGTGAAGTAATATACTATTCGTTAATTTTTGTGTGTTGAAACTGAAAAACAGTTAGTAATTATTAATAGGTCTAGTTTTAATATAAGCAATAACTCCTTTTCAACCCAACGCCTTATTTAGCCCCTTATTCACAACGAAAATAACTAGATTCCGCTTACTTAAGTATAAGAAACTCATTTTGGAGAAAATTATACTTGACCACTTATGCACCGGAGCTGTAGGTATATTGAGGTTAACAATACGTTATTTGCACAAAGATCTTAATTGGACTGTCGTTCATACCAAACATTTAAAATAATCATGGGTTTTCTCGGTAAAGACATCACAGATAGGCCTATTTGCTATAGGCATACTAGGCCTATTTTGTTACGAACCAATTTTAGGGACTACATTATAAATGCTTTAAGTGACAATATTATTATATTTTACCAGGTAGTTTTTGACTTATAATCGTAATGTTAGAGCCGTTATGAAGTCTATGTTGTTATGTGATTTATTTTTTTTTTTAATTTTGCCTATTTAACAGTGGTTTCATGGTAGAGTTTAAAAATGTATTCATTTACAAAACCTCTGATTTATTTCTTGTTAATTAGAGCTACAGAAATACAATTTATAGCATTTCCAAGCGTATTTGAACCTTTTCCAAGTCAACTGTTACCTTTTACAAATCAAATGCTACCCTTTTCTAGTCACAAGCAACTGTTTCCAATTCAATTGTAACCCTTTCCAAAGCAAATGTAACGCTTTGAAACTCAATTGTCACCCTTTTTATTTCAATTGTGAGGCCTTAGCTTCGTCCATTCCACGGTACGTTAAATTGTCAGAAGATTTTCAAGGGTGACAGTTGAAATGGAAACGGTTGCAATTGAAATAAAAAGGGTGACAATTGAATCGTAAAGCATTACATTTGCTTTGAAAAGGGTTTCAACTCATTTGGAAAGGGTTAAATTTGAATTGGAAAGGGTTACAGTTGACTTGGAAAAGGTTGAAATATACTTGGAAATGCTATATATATTATAAAATATTTGTAAATTAATAGTAGATCGTATATGTGCATCTCTTAAAAATATTCTTTTTTGAATTATGGATATCCCACATACTTTACAAACCCATTGTTCAAGAAGGACTTTATGAATTATATGATGTGATTAACAATATGTTGTAGATTTTTGTGTGAGCCTAAAAAAAGTAATGGTTTTTTAGTATCTGTAAAAAAAAAAAAAAATTAACAAATTTCGATCAACAGATTCAGGTCTGATTCTTTACATCCACACATCTTGCCAACTCAGCATCTTGGGAACACCTGATCAGCTGCTTCGATTATAATTATTAAAAAAAAAAAAACCTGTACCACTACAACCCATGAAGGGTCTGGGGTTCAGTACATGGTAGAGACTGTACTGTTTCATGGACAACGGTTCTGCAAGGAGGTGACTTGTCCTAGGTCAAGATCCTATATGATCCATCTCCCGCTGCAAACAGACTAAATAAAAATCATAGCCTGCAGCGGGAATTGAACCAGGATTCCCGACATGGTAACTCAGTGCTCTACCACTGAGCCACTCCCCTCCTTTTGGTTAAAACACGACACATTTGATATTCCACATCCGACATTTGTTTTAATTAAGCCATATTTTTAGGTAGTATCATGTTTGGACATAAAGTTTTAAGCGATAATATAAGTTTAAAAAAAAACAACAAAAAACCTGTACCACTACAACCCATGAAGGGTCTGGGGTTCAGTACATGGTAGAGACTGTACTGTTTCATGGACAACGGTTCTGCAAGGAGGTGACTTGTCCTAGGTCACGCTCGACCGCCAGATTTTTCCCCCTTATTTTGGGTACCCTATTTTTATAGTATTTTATAGAGGCTGGGTGGGCCCCAGGAGGGTCCTAGATCCTATATGATCCATCTCCCGCTGCAAACAGACTAAATAAAAATCATGGTCTGCAGCGGGAATTGGACCAGGATTTCTGGCATGGTAACTCAGTACTCTACCACTGAGCCACTCCTCTCCCTCGATTATAATTATAGATATCTTTTATTACATTTTAGGGTTTTATTGCTTTTATCATTGCAGCCTAATGGTTAATACTGATATGGCGGTACAGTAATTCTGTCCAGATGGACTAGGGTCTTGCTATCAGTGCAGAGGAGAAGGTTCTACGGTCCGAGCGCTGTCTCTTATCTCTTCTTATCAGAGCTCAGTAGCTCCCGAAATGTCTTACTTCCAGCAGAACATTACCCTGGGAGGTCCGGTCCCTTTGTATCTTCTTTCCAGGTCAGTAACCAAGGTCCTTACACAGTGCATACACACACTCACACGCTGATTTTTATAAACCTTTATAAGGTGGTTACTCATATATAAAACTGACTGTCAGGCAAAAATAATTATCTTCATCAGAGGAATATTTCAACCTCACCACCTCTAAGTGCTTTTGTCTTGATGTCTGTGTGTAATTTAGTATCTCGCACAACTCTAAAACGGTTAAAAAAGCATTTTGAAATTTAATTTTTATTTTACATTTAAACATAAGATAAAAAATATAAAATAGGCATAAGTTTGTAAAATAGTGTATTGCCAATAACTGCTGTAGACTCTGTAGTATATTTTTTCGAAAAAATTTCAAAATACTATATCAACTTCTTTTATATGTACGAATATTTTATTCGAATCACAAAATATTTATTGTGTTAAGGATTTAAAAGATTATTTATTGTTGGTATTCTCTGCCGGTTTTAGTTTTAGCATAAATGGGTTAAATAATAATTTTAATAGATTTTCAACAATTGGTATTCTCCACTGCGAAATTGATAAATAAGGTTAACTTCACTAAAATTAAAAATTAAAAAAAGATAAAAGTTTTTATTTGGTTGAAACTATCTTCTCCTGATTTAAAATGAATTAATGATAAAAGATATATTATTAATTATTATAATTTTCTTTGTAATATATATTTATATAGTTATAGTTTCTAATACATAGTTTTATTCCTCATGTATAGTAATTAGTTCAGAGCCCAACATGACGCAAGTAGTTTCGATAGAATATCTTATTGATTGTGGGTTGAGTCACAGATAGTCAAAGTACACCCTCCTTTCTAAAGATAATTTGTAAAGTTTAATCTACAAAAAGTTTGTTAAGTTAGTGAATTTCGTCATATATGCTGGTACAGGTATGTACTATATCGATACGACCCATGAAGAGTCTTGGGTTCAGTACGTGGTAGACTCTGTACTGTTTCTAGAGAAATGGTTGTGCAGGGAGGTAATTAGTCCTTGATCACTTTCACCCACTAGGTTTTTCGCCAGTTATGGGTACCCGCTTTATAGGGTCTCCAGATCCCGCAGGGTCCATTCCCCCTGGACCCGGGACCTTAGGCATGGCAACTCAGCGCTGTAGCATTGAGCATCTACGCTCCCCCCCCCCCCGATATATATATATATATTAGTATATGCGTTACAGGTCTCATACCTCAGACCATGCGAAGCGTTCACTAAAAGCACTCTTCCTTTCTTCGGTGCACTTTGGGGCTGTGGGTGCTGTCTTCTCTGGCATCACTTCCCACTTGTATACTTTGTGCCCAAAGATGCTTTTATCTATGATATCCTCTATGTCTACCTGAGCTTTTTGCTGATCAATTTAGACTTGTGTAATCCAGGGTGTAGTATTTTTGAGCCGCTGTATGTATTTAAGCATTCTGTTGGAGAGTCTGCTGATGTGGCCATAAAATTTTAGACGGGTCTATCTAATGCCTGCTGTGTGGTTGAACAACTTCTCTATGGTGACTCTGTAATGAAGCCTGTGTCCCTCCTCTGTGGGTTTTGGGTCTAAAGATTTTCCTGATTATTTTTTTTTCCTCCGTGAGGAACTTTTCCAGGTCTCTCTGGGGTATAGCACCCTAGGTTTGCTATGACGAATTATATATATTTTCTCACCTAAATATTGTCTAAGAGTAAATACTCCTTTTCAATTTTAAAGTTTATCAGCTATCTGAAGTAGAGGAACAACTTTAATATTCTTGGAAACCGATCGATGTTTCTTGAAAATTAGATTTTAAATTCCTAACGAACGGAGGAGTTGGAAGTTAGACCGGTGGGACTAAGACTGGGAATCGTCCCCCAAATGGACCGGTTATCGAGTTACCGGTTCCCTCCCGAAGCTCCCTGGAAACTTGAGGCCATGTCTCAACATCTAGGCTGCTCCCGCAGGTTTCGAATTTCTTCTAATATAACCGCAGCTTGTAACCTAACATATATAAAACAGGCTTGTTTATATTTACATTGCATATTTTTACTGTTAGAACAAAATAGGGTCAATCAACTTTGTGTTGATATACATTTATACATCATCTTTATAAGACTGAACAAATCGGAATAACCGACTTATAAAATTCGGTCGGCGAACTCAGTGAACAGGGAATCCGCCAGAACACTCTTAATGCAATCCTCGCACCAACGCTTCGGTCTATCCTGGAAGATTTAACAACCAGCTCAGCTTTTATTAATATTTTAGGAATTCGTTCGTTGATAACCCCATCTAAAACTTCACGACGCTAATACTGCAATTATATTAATCCATTTTTTGCAATTCT
The DNA here is from genome assembly GCA_964056705.1 of Troilus luridus. Lineage (NCBI taxonomy): Eukaryota > Metazoa > Arthropoda > Insecta > Hemiptera > Pentatomidae > Troilus > Troilus luridus. Next base: position 94,338,430 of record OZ057415.1, on the reverse strand, counting down.
TGTGCAATCTTCTAAATTATCCGCTTGTCTCTTCTCTTTTCACATCTAATATCCTACCATAACAGCTGATTTTCAAATACCTTAAGTCGTTGTTTTCGGCCACATTTCGCATCCATAAGGAAGGATCATGCATGAAGCATGGAAAGATGATAGTTTTATAAAATATATGTTTTAAATGTTAGGGGAATGCTCTTATAGATTCCTTCGACTGCCAGATTTTATATCTCTTATTGGTTGAACGGGTAAGTATATCTATCAGATATTAGCATTTTCTAAATATTCCATAAGGTTGGAATCAGTAATAATTTTTGGGAGAAGTTCGACGTTCGCTTGGATTTAAAAAAAAAGAGTATTCGTTTTCGCACGTACTATTTATTTTAATAGTATTGCATGTTATTAGAAATATATATATATATATATATATATATATATATATATATATATATATATATATATATATGTATGTTATTAGAAATATATATATATATATATATATATGTTTAAAATCGAAAAATGTTTAAAATTGAATCTGGATGACTAAATATCCGTGCTTAGGTTTGCGGGCGATTTGGTTCTGTTGGGCGAAGAAGTGGAAAAATTAAAAGTAAATAAATTAACTTCCATTAGTAACACTTCAGGTACAGTAACTAAACTTAATTCCTATAAAATTGAAATAGAAAATATTTAGCATTTAGAGTTGTAAATGTTGTTATGAGAGTTGTATAAACGCGGCACAGACGTTTTACGTAGATACGTAATAGAAAATCAATATGTTTTTACGTTTAACGTTAATATGTTTATAAACGGCCGAACCAAAAGTGAGTCGAGAAACAGGTTTCAACGAACTTGAGAAGAACCGCTTGGACAAAAGGATAAAAATAAACCAAGTGTTTATACAAAACCACTAAAATATCCGGTCCTTGCTTTTAAGGGTCTGAAATCGGATCGGACAGAAAGGATTTAGTTTTCGGGAGGCCGTGACATTTTGGCAAAAGAATAAAATACAGCCCTCATCGCTTATTCATGGCGTGTGGGACAGCAAAGATAGGAATTACCGCACTTGTTGAAATGTTTTCACCTGACACAACGACTTTACTAATATATCTGTTTATATTTAAATGCAGGAATTTATTTAGATTGTTCACACTATACTTAGACATATATAATAAATTATTTATCAGTGAGCAAGACGCTTACCGTGGTATTGAACTCCGAAGGGTGGAAGACAGGACTCTTTCAGCCTCTTGAAAGTGCAGAACCTTAATCAGGGGGCACATCTATTTAGATAATTTGCTCTATTCTTCAACATTTATGTTGAATAATACATCGGTGATGATTTAGGGACTTAATTCCCCTCCCCATTCCAGTTGGTCAATCTTGAAGTCATTTGGTCATCTTTGAATTGGTCATATTGAAAGTCATTTCTGTTAATAACCGTGAATCGACCTTGTAGAACCTCGAGACCTTACTGGGGCTCACCCAGCCTCTATTAAGTTGATACCCTTAATTAAGGCGGAAAATCTGGATTGTAATGGTAATTTTAAAAGTCGACATTTTCACTTTTTTTTTTCTAAGACGACACTTAGCCGCTTTATTTCTCATGGATTTAATCCGGTTCTGAACCTGAAGTTTCGGAATCATAAAGCAATGCTTGATTAAACTAGCGGAAATATGAAAAAGTACATTTTCGAAAATTGTAGTTATCCGCGTTTCATCCTGAAAACCTCAGTTAAACATTTATTTAGAGCTATCTTTCAGTAACGAGTAAGACACTGAACTCCTGAATCACTCGTTTAGATGTTGTTATGTCTTCTTTATTTGTCTTGTTAACCATGAATATTACAATATCCTACAGGATGAGATGTGAACATTTGTTATTTTTTATAGATATTAAATATTTTTCATAGACCGTGAACTTTATAGGATCAGGAAAACCTTCTAGGGCTCACCCAGATTCTATTAAGTGGGGGCGAAAGGCTCTGACCTTGTTTTAAAAATATATAAGCGTATAAATTATAGTAACATACCCTTCCATTAGGAATACTTTTAAAGTAAGCATGAGTCCTTATAGGACTCTCCGAGTACATAAAATTTCATTATAGATTGATTAAGATGTAGTACTATTAAGATTTAACTAGTAAAACAAGGACTTTTATCTTCCTCTAAAATACTGCTTTAATATACGGCCGAAATATACTGCTTTAAGGACAGATATTACTGTAAGAAAATACAAACAATTCAGTAGTTAAGCCCATACATTTATGGGTTTTGTCAATGGCAGAGAGACAAATGCACGACCAGAAGGTGAAATGTGCCTATGCATGTACATGTCTACTGCGCTCCGATATATGACCGGGTAACATGTACTCGTTCACATGTACTGCTCCACATGTATCAACATCAACATGTATTAGCTTCAGAGAACTTTGTAAATCATCGTTCCATAAACTATGATTTATGGACTCTTTCGGGTTCCGAAAAAAATGTATACTCCCAAATTTCCACTTTTGTTCAAATGATTCATATAATAACCCTACATGGTCAAGACTTGATCGTTACATAATTAGTTATTGCCATGAAAGAATTATAATAATTAAAAGGGTTATCGAATATATGCTGAAACCATCATCTTCGTCCATTGATTACCACCAGGACCCAAATCCTTAGCGCAATCTTCTCACTTACGTCTCGGTTATTCTTTTAACATGTACCAGTTGGCTTTTAGCGTATTAACTGCTTAGTTATTCTAATTTAATTATATTTTCATCGCGTAATTCCGGGTTGTGTAACCTCCTAAATCCTGTTTTTACATTTTTCAAACAGAATATTATAAATATTATTTATTTTTTTTATCTGAATGTTTCCAATATTTTGGCAGTTTTCAGGTTTTGGCTTATAAAGAAACCTTAAAAAGTTTTCTGATTCTTTATTTGTCATTCCAATTTTTTCTCTTCCACGATTCGTTTATATTTCATTAATTTTGTTTATATTTTTTTTATATATAAAATGTACTAGCAAGCAAATACACGTTTATTTAGTTTCAATTCACATACTGTTTCCTCACAATAATATTTTATTTATTCTTAGGCGCAACATTAGAAAAATTATAATTATTTTTTTTATAAATTATTTATTATAATAATTATGTTTTCTTTTTGTTTCAGGTAAGTGATGACTTTTCCTTTTTGCTGTAGAAAAAGTGTGTTCGTGAGACAGTTTCCATTATTGACGGTATTTCAATTCCAGTATATTCTATATTCAGTGTTTCAATAAACGAATCGCAGTAGTGTAATCGAAGTGTATTGTATTTTTTTCAACTTTATTTTTTTAATAATAGTTTGTCCCTGATAGATATGAATGATAAATTGTCAATTCAATTCTTTTGCATGAAATAAAATAACAAATATATGTAACAATGTCAACAACATTAGATAAGTTTACAATTACTGGGGACTAAATTAAGTATGGAAATAAATTTTAAAAAATACAGAGGCACATATTTATTCAACTACAAGTGGGTCTTGGCAATTGAAAGCCAGTGGAGGGCAACTCAAGTGCCATAACCGTTGACCTTAAGGCTTCGGTATCGAGATCACTCCCGTTCGTACGAAATGAAAGGATTATAAAGATGAGTGTGCTTCAAGAGGACAAAGCAAATGCAATCCACGTATGATATTTAGAATTCGATGGTATTTTTAAACATAATATTTTATACATACCTCTGTTAAAAATTCATATATTACAAGCGGGCGGCACTCAGTGTTAGAGGGTTGAATTGTTGTGCTAAAGATCCGCCTGTGGCAGGTGATTTATTTAATCTCTTAACACCTGGGGATAGATCCTTTTTTTTTTCAATTTAGCATAAACCACCTGGTATTTCAACGAACTTATGCATGAAATCAAATCCATTTTCGACTCATTGAACAAGTTGAACCATTTCTTTACCACCCCTGAACAAACCGTTATAAACGGGAGGATTTAAATCATTCAGTCTTCGACTTGATCGAGTTATCAGCTTAAAGCTCATAGCGATTTATTTGATTTATTCTAATGAACTTGAAGTTTCTCACGACTCATCACAAATCAATATATGATACCAGAAGGTTGTTGGTTAAAGTGTCGACTTTAGCCTACAAAACTACAATTGTTGATTTCATTGTGTTTCGTTCTTTTCCATTGATCTCTCATTCAATTAACTAAGAACGAATTTTTCGTTGTTATTCTTAATAATATTGACGATACATCTATAAAATTCGTCAATGTTGAAAAAAAATTAAATTGTATTCGTTGGATACTGCATATATGTCCTTTGTATTCATTTTATATCCATATACTCGTTACGTTAGAATTAGATTATTAAACTGTTTATTTTCTTCCAATTTCTTTTTCGCTCTTTCATCCTCCCACAATGTTTTTCCTTTCTCTCCTCATCCCAGGCAGTTGCCTTCTTTTTTGTTTTTCTTGAAACCCTTGTTTTAACTACGTTTGTTTCTCAGAGGTTCTCATTATCTTGCTTTGTTATATTAACTTATTCTAAAGCTTTCTGATTCACATATTGTCTATTTTCAATTCCTTTACATAGTTGAACAAAGTTTTTGTAAATCTGTTCGAATTCATCCTCGGAGGCCATAAAAGAAGATTCTTCTTTTTCTGATTATAACTGTAATTTTCTCATATTTAGCATATTTAGTTTTTTTTTTAATTAATATTTTCCTAGTGTTCCAATTTTATTTAAACACAACTAGTATTCTAGTATTCAATTAATAGTTCTTTATTATTTTAAAAGCACAACCTGTACCACTAGAACCAGTGAACGGGTCTAGTACTTGGTAGAGACTGTACTGTTTCATGGACAACAGCTCTGCAGGAAGGCGATTTGTCCTAGATCACGCTCAACCGCCAGATTTTTCTCCCTTATTTTGGATACCCTATTTTTATAATATTTTATTGAGGCTGGGTGAGCCCGCCCCAGGAGGGTCCTAGATCCTAGATGCACAGTAACCTACAATATGATGGACTACTTAAGTCTTTTAGATTACTAACATTTATTTCACTTAATTAAAAAAAAGAAAATAATTAAAAGGAAATATGGCTGCTCCTATTAAAACAAGCGATAGTTGGGAGAGAAGCCAATTTCGTTTGGAATTGTTCCTAGTTCGTTTCACCCTTTCACGAGAAATATTTGCAGTATTTCAATACAGGCTGTTCTATACCGATTTTTTTTTTCTAATGACCCTCTTGCCTACAGCAGGTTTTAAATCAGGAGACAGTTATTGACTTAATGGGGCCTTTAGTCTATCGCTAATCCTAGCTTATTGGTTTTACAGGAAATCTACTCGTACAATGACTTAATTGAAATCTAAATTAAGTTAAAAGACACTGCTTAATTTTTTGCTTAGTTCCTCTTCGTCTTCTTTCTTATTAGTTCCTTCATTTTTCTCGTTAAACATTAAGTTGCAATATCATTGTTGCAAATTTTAAAAATCGTTTAGAAATATCACCTATTGACCAGGAATTACAATGATTGTAATTGCTGGTCTATATCTGCTTCGTTCAATGTCCTAGGAAATCATTTTCTTTTTTAATGATTTCGTTTTATATGACCGTTTTAATGGCCGTTTCATATGAAATGTCCGTTTCTAAAGGAAAGGTTACAAACTACTTTAAAAAATCAAAAGAATCATTCATCCTCACATTCTCTACATATTTCCCAACGTGTTCTCAGTTTTCAAACCCAGAACTGAAAATTTCAGGGTTTTGGGATGAAATAAAGCCTGAAAATGCGTTTTTGGCTTGAGATATATTTCGAAAAAATTACTCTTGAGTAAGTCCAATCAGAACAGAAGGAAATCTTTTGTAGATAAATCTGGCGAATAAAGTTGATGTGGGAGAACTTCGTAAGTTTCGTTTAGTTTCTTCACTGTCTGTCGTGAAGCATGAGGTCTGGCATTTTCTTGGAAGAATATAGGTCCCTTCCGATTAACCAATGCAGGTTGTTTTTGCTGCATTTTATCAACAGCTCTGCAGTACTATGTGGATGGAATTGTTTCCCGTTTGAGTTGAAAGGATAAATTAACTATTTATGAAATTTTCTCATACCAACGGCGAATTGTCCGTCACAGGCAAGACCCTTGCCTGAACGCGGTGGTAATGTTTCTTGGTGCTCGGGCTACCGATTGTCATTAAAAAACAAAATTAAATATAAAAAATACACGAAAATCACGTTTCCATGGTCCATTTCATTGAAATACCGTTCTTAACATGCCATAATAAACAACAGAAGTCCACCGATTCCGCTATTAATTTAAGAAATAATAAAAATGGATATTTCATACGAAACGACCCAATAATATATCACAATATAACGGCTTTATAGGAACCACACCTTCCGTAGTGGGCGCAATTCACATGCTCTGCCCTGTTTCCGGATGTGGCGGAAGGGAAACGATTTTGAGCCGTTTGAAAGGTGTGACGAAGCTAAAGACCTGAAAGTTTGGTAATTATAGGAAATTGGGCTGTTACGGAAGATCTGGAATCTTAATCGCAATCCTTCTTCAACAAGAGGAGAGCATTGTCTCCGAAACGGATCTCTTCTTGGATCTGGTGACACTGATGACTGTGGTATTAGGAAGTGAAGGAGCCGGGGACAATAGGAGGTGTTTGCTGAGGAAGCTTTTGTCCTATTGGGTCGAGGGCTGGCCCACTCCAGTCTGTTCTTTCTCTCTCTCTCTCTCACTCTCTCTCTCTCTCTCCCTCTTTCTCTCTCTCTCTCTCTCTCACCCTCTCTCGCTCCGACCTCTTTCGCTCGAACGGGAAACTCTGAGGGATTTTTTCCTTCCCGTTTTGTAACACGGAGTCTTAAGTCTCCCATACACCCATATTCGAAATTATAAACTTTGCAAAATTTATTTTTATATTTTTATATCATGAACGTGGTTAACATAATTGAAGAGATAGCAAACCAAGATATGAGCGTGTAAATTTGTTAGGGTGAGAGCCGGCAGGTAAACGTCCGAGGGTTATTCCAAGGCATATATGGGACTATTACATAAAATATTTGGATTTGAGGTGTAATCCGTGGACAGAATTTTGATTGGTAAACCTTATTAGAGAAAAATAAATCAGATCACTGCTATCAATTAGTATTGAAATATGTTTATTACACGAAAAATTGCAGGTCTTAGTCTGCTTCGTTGAAAGAAAAGTCTTAGGGATTAATAGTTTTAATAATTTTGTAACTGCTATTGTTGGTATTGGTTTCGATCCGTTAGTTTCGCCTTTTGTCATACTTGTAATTATTTATTTATTTTTGTTTATTTTATTCTTTAGCATTTATCAAATTTTTCAGAAATGTAAACGGTTGACTGTATCGTTCATAATCTTTTCAACAGCCCTTCACTATTGTTCGATTGTGTAACATATCGATTTAAATGAAACTTTTAGAAAAAGTGTTTGTAAAACTTTTTTTATGTTTTATGACGAAAACTTAAATTTCGTTTCAATTAATTCATCCATACATTAAATAGAATACTCAAGACCAAAACAAAAAAAGGAAAAGTGTTAACATAACACAACAGACATTACACTCTGAAATTTCAAGAAACATCTCTCTACAGACTAAAAGAAAGTATGGTATGGGGCTAAACACGTGTGGTTGATAAAATGTGAAAACTCTTCTTGTATTTTTATTTTTTATTTTTGTTTAAAAAATATATGAGTTCAGATTGTATTGATTCCATACTCAATCAATTCTCTCACGGTTGAAAAGGTTTGCTTTTACATAGAATCTGGAAATCAAATGAAAGGTGGATACAAAATAATCCATCTTTTTTCATTTTCAATTCCTTGTACCTCGGGCAAACACGTTTTGGATATACCTTCAATATATAATTTCATAATTTGTTATTCGAATAAATATATTACAGTTGCTATCAGTACCAAGTACTTAAAAATAATGGACTCAGACATCATTATTAGTATCGGACTTCTGTCTTCTTCACACAGAACCAATGGTTTTTACTTGGAAAAGCAATAATTTTTATTGATAACTTCATAACAAATTTATTGATTATGCAATGTAAAATGACACAATTTTTTTTAATTAGTAAAAATGAGCAAACATTGAAAAAGAGATATAAAGCACAAACTAGAAGACAATAGGAAGAATCACAAAAAGCCAAGCCACAAGTTGACTGTGGCAGCATTTAGAGACTTAAGGGTTTGATTTTTGGAGTTTTTTCTTATTCACTTCCAGTTTTATTTATTTTGTATTGTACAGCGGTCTTCCTTGATGTCGTACAGGCTTTCGACCGAGTCTGGCACCCCGAGTCTTTACAAACTCCGTAAATTCCTACCTCCTTCATACTTTCTTAATATCCAATCCTATCTCTCCTACAGGTCATTCATAGTAAATTATAATAATGTAATAATTGATAATTACTTTTGTTAGTTAATATACTAATTGATACATCAAAATTATATTAAATGTAAGTGCCTATATAAAATTGTTTTATTTAAATAACGAAATAAAAATTAAATACATCAAATATTTGACGATTTGTTGTAAGGACTATTGCACCTATGTGCACCATTACATATATGTCGTTGAAATACCACACGCAAACTGAGTTTCATTGTTAATACTATTATGTTAGATGAGGGTTGTTCGGATAAATTAATGTAAACAAACACTGGTAAAAAAAAAGAAAAGTTGCGAAAAGTCGACGCCAATATCAACAGAAAATATTTTAATTTAATTCTCAAGGCCCATAAAATAAAAAGAAAAAATCAGTTTCTCGGAAAATAGCACCTAGTTGCTAAATCCGACTAATGGAAAAAAAACTTCAAACATTCTAGTTATTTACTGTGAAGGTAGTTTTTTGGGCGATTTTGAGCGATTTTCGCAATTGATTATTTAATTTTATCACCCAACTTTCACCGAAAAATCCCAGACGTTTGAAATAATCCCAAGTTTTATTTGCGTAAAATATCTTATTATGGACGTGTTTTTTTCCGGTGCAGGATTAATTTAATGCATTACCTCAAGCAGTGGATTGCTTTAAAAATATGAGTTTTTAGAAAAATTTATATTTCAATTCAGAATTTTTTATATAAGATTTAAAAAAGTTCCTCAAGGCAGTATCCTCGGCCCAATTCTCTACACAATATATACAGCTGACATCCCAACTCATCCTAATACTATCCTTACCACGTATGCGGATGACACATGTCTATTATCTGTCAACACTGATCCAGTTATAGCATCCCGTACTCTTCAATCTTTGAAAATTGGTGTACGACAAGAAACAGCTCGGCGTTTCAGGCTACTTCAACACTTACTAGACAAACGCTCCAAGCTCCCAATTTATTACAAGAGACTCATATACATGACCATCATACGACCTATTTGGACTAACCGAATAGAGCTTTGGGGCTCCACTAAGCCATCCCCTCGTATTCAATCCCAACAGTCCAAACTCCTTCGTAAAATCCTGAATGCTCCTTACTTTACGTTACGAACAAAGTGATCCATAAAGACCTTAACGTCCCGTTCATTGCTGATTTGGCCCGAATCCGATATCAATCTTTTCATGGCAAACTTCATTTAGACTCAAACCCACTAGTTTCAAACCTCAGAACCTCTTCAATTCCTGATAATCCTCCGAGGCGTTTGAAAAGAAGATGGCCTCGTGACCTTCTAAGCTGAACTTTTTATTTGAGTAGTACTACTGGGTAGTTTCTCTATTTGTCTTTTCATGTCAATGTATTCATTCATTATATTTACTTGATGTATTCTGTATACAGTTGTAAATTTCAATAAATATATTTTTTTTAAACAACTTTTATTTATTTAGTTAATTCAAAACATCGACGTTTATCGTCATTTTATTGGTATACCATCAGGATATTGAAAAACTTGAGGTTAAAGGCATTTTAGTTTAGTTAAGTATATTTATTTCTCAAGTTGTGTACATTATGCCTTTCAGTTTGCTTGTTGAATAGACAGCCCGGCTGAAGTTGGTAACAGTCGCCTGAACAAACGTTTGCAGAGCCGCTGACCTGTTTGCCCAGATAGATAGATGTGGGCTCATGTTTACGCCCCTATCTACCAACTGGCTTCGGTTATGGCTTCTCTTGTTGAGCGATTGGATAATTCTTTGAAAATATAATAGTCAATGAGTAAATATACATTTTAGAAAGGTGCTACCTTGTAAGAACATTCACACTCCATTAGTTTTTATATCTGCAGCTCCTGTGAATAAGTGGTTAAATACATTTTTTTCCAAAATGAATTAATCGTACTGAGGAGTTATTAAAAATATATTCGATTTGTTATGAACATATATGGTCCGTGGTGAACCATCTATCGTCATTGATTCAAGTTATAGAACTATTATGCAAACGAAAAATAGTAAACCATTTTAGCAACATATCTTTTTTGGGTTTCTCTACGAAATTATTAAAATGAAATGTAAAAAAGCCCCCCAAAAAACCCGGCTAAAATAATTGTTTACAGGAAAAAAATGGAAATTAAATTATGCAGAAATAATACATATTTACATATACATAATTGATATATGTTATTTTCATAAAAATAGATAATAAAAATATAAAGTAGTACCTTCAGCACTAATCCATTCGCTACCTAATCTTTTGTGCCCAAGATAGCGGGTTCGCAGACCGGCAGCTAGCCATTGAATTTTTAAAGGAAGTAAAAAATTGTTTGGTATCCCGTCCTTCGGAAGAGACGTAAAATTATGGTCCAGATCTTGTACGGTATCAGGTACTCGTTAAAGATTCTTATTCTAATTATATCTGGATAGGAAAAATTTAGAGCTCCCACTGTAACATCGATTAGCAGCATTGTGTGACGTCAAATAAGTGAGCAAAAAGTGAATTAAAAAAATTAATGAAATTAAAATAAAACATTTTAAATTTAAATAAAATATTTAATTAATTCAAAGTGCAATGTATTTTAGCCGTTTACGCTCTCATAAACTTTATTGTTGAATCTACTTTCTATCATTCTTCATATCTCTTACATGTTCATGAGGTCTGGATTCACAAGGCATACAGAAGAATTATTGTCAATCTATCAAATTTCTACCTAATTGCTACTTAGGTCTTCTCCAGGGCATTTTGTGCCAGTTAAAAATAGAGAACGGATTTTAACAAAGGGAGTAATCCACGGATTACTAAACACTTTTCTCATCAATCTTTGTCCGAAGCCTGCCTAATAAAAACGTCACGCTGTATTTTAATGGAAACTAATTAGTCAAGTCAAATAGACTAGTTAAAAAGTGCTTTTGTGTGAATGTTTCCAGCAAAACTCATTAAATGTTAATTAAAAGTTAATTTATGTTCAATAAGAAATAATTTAAGTTATTAATATATTGCTACAGGATTGGAATTTATTTGCATTGATATTATTTTGTCATACCTATTTTTATTTTTTAACTGACCGCTTTGACAATATAATATTTTTGTAGTATTGAATGATATCAAGATTTTGTTTGATTTTTGTTCATTTAACGTCACTTTATGCTGCTATGGCTAATCGGACGATGCTACAGTGGGAGCTCTAAATTTTGCCTATCCAGGTTTAATTAGGATAGGGATTTTTAACGAGTACCTGACATCGTACATGCTCGGGACCCCCGTTTAACGACCCTTCCGAAGGACAGCGTAACTAAGGATTTTTTACTCCCTTTGAAAACCTTAGGGCCACCTGCCAGGCTACGAACACGCGATTTTGGGCATAGTAGTTTGTCACGCTAACCACTAGACCACATATCGCCCTCTATCAAGATTTTGTGAACATCAAAACTGTCTTTTAAATATTTTTATTTTTTATAACCATTATTATATTTAAACCATTATTTTAATTTTTGTTTTGTTTAAATCGTTAAACTTATAGAACCTTTTGTTACGGGCTACTGGGTGTAAAATGGACTAAACTATTACTTAATTCAAGAATCTAATATTTATTAACAAATTAACAAGAATACAATGAGATTATTTAAAATAGTTAAATTATTAAACTAATATCAATATACAATAATAATATTCTACTAAATGTTATCTAATTTCTAAGATAATATACAAATAATATAAGATATTGTTTATACTAACTAAACTATTTATATAAATTTGTACAAATACAATAATATTACACTATAGTTTACAATTACAAATTAACACTTACAGTTCGCTAACTAAAGTCCACCGACCGTAAGACTCTTCAAATATGACAAACTGCCACACAGTTTATTACACTAATTACACGGTCACTAATTGTCACTGTTGCTCACTAAGCACTTATTACAGACTGATACTAACTCACTGTAACTCACGCACTATCACTAGTTAACGACTGCTACTCACTGGCTTATTACTTCACTGCTTATTACTGACTTATTACTCCTGCCGGCCAGAACAGCTGTCCTTTTTATATAGGCAAGGCCGGTCGGGGTGGGGATTTCTCGGAAGAAGGCCCAGAACCGCCTAGACCGACCCACAAGGATCTACGCCATTCTATAATCCCTTCCGCTTAATCCCATTGTTTGTCTTATCCTCCCAGCCGGTCCGACTTCCTGCTCTGACCGTAACACTGCTCCCCCTTAAAAGTGCTCTGCCCCAGAGCATAGTCCGGAGAAATCGGGCGGTTATGAGCTTCCCTCGATGGAGACGCATTTCCTTTCCAGGGGTTGAACGTGCACACCAATATGGCGACTCCAGAGTTGGCGAATATCTGTTCAAGCATGTTCCTGACAACCTTCCACTCCAGGCCGTCATATCCACAGCCCAACTTAGGGATCGCGAGCTTGGTGACACGCAGTCTCAGAAGCTTACTCCGCAGGTCGTCGAGGCTTCGCCGCAGTGCGTCATATGTGGGCTTCTGATCAGTAGCACACTTGGTAACTAAGTAGAACAGGTGTCGTCCTTCGTGCGTATGGTGGAGTGCTTTCCCGACGCGTGGTCCTTGGCGTTCCAGTTCCTCAGTTCCAGCAAACTTCTTCCTGAAGACCGTTGCAATCCCTCGGGAAGTCCTCAGATCTTCGGCTACACAATGGGCCAGAGAATAGTCCGCGGGTAACGAGAAGATATCTCTGTATACTGTCTGAGTTATTCCACGGGAACCTTGTACCTTAGGTTGTGCAACTGATACCTTACTGGTCTCCACGTTGTTGAGATACCTGACTTGCTGGTCTTTTGTCGGGCCATGGTCTCCTTTGTATGGGGCCAGTCTATTAAAATGGACTACCCTGGGTTTTCCTTTTGGCTGCTTCCTGATCCTATAGATGACGTCGTTTATCCTATTGATGATCTCAAACGGGCCATCCCAGGAGTTCTGAAGTTTAGGTGAGTAGCCTCGCCTTCTTCGAGGATCATGTAGCCAGACCAAATCTCCAGGTTGGAATCCACCTTTCTCTGCCCTGATGTCGTAACGCTCCTTCATTCTGTCACTGGCTCCCTGGATGTTTGCACGAACCTGCCGAAGGATGACTTCTTCGTCTCCCATCGTCAGCACACCTCTCGACATGTCCAGCTTGATCCCGTATGCCATCATGAAGTCCATGCCCAATATGACATCTTCATCGATCTCTGCCACGAGAGCGCGGTGCTTCAGATGTTGACCCCCGATGATGAAGGTGGCAACTGTCTCCCCGTAGACCTTGGCTGGCTGTCCCGTGGCAGTCCGTAATGCCCAAGTTGTTGGTAGATCTTCTCAGCTGGAAGTGTCTTGGAGTTCAAGATTGTCATGCTCGCGCCGGTATCCACTAGAGGGCTTCGCAGCCGCCCGTTCACCATCCCATCAACGTAGAAGCTGTTCGTTCTGCTTCCTATCGACGCAACTCTGATGGCCTTCCTGGGGGCTTTGACGTTACGGGTTGGACATTTGCTTCTAGGATGTCCAAGCTGGCCGCAGCCCCAACAGCGTATCTCCTTCTTATGGGTCCTGAGAGCCTCCAAAACTTTCGTCACTATGTCTTCGATGCTAGGGATCACATTAGGCACCGCTTCTGCTGCTCTAACTCGCGCATGACCCCGTACAGACTGCCTAACAGCCTCGAACTCCATGGCCTGGGATAATGCGTCTCCCAAAGTTTTCGGCCTGGCGAGCTTCACTGCTTGCTGTGTCTCTGGATCCCGAAGTCCATCCAGGAATTTGTCGACAGCCAAGCTTTCGTAAACATCGTCGGTGACCGATGGATAGGCGTTCCTCACCAGCCGGGCAATATCCGCTTCAAATTCCTGCAAAGTCTCGTTGGTCTTCTGGACCCTGCTTCTCAGCTGTGAGCGATACAGCTGGTCCATGTGGCGGTGGCCGAAACGCATCTCCAGTCTTCTGATCAGCTCCCCGTAGTTGGACCGCTCCGACATGGGTATCCCCTGCAGAACTCCCAAGGCGTCTCCACGCAAGGCCAGGCACAACGCTAAAGCTTGGGTCTCCTGTGACCACCCGTGGATCGAAGCCGCTGTCTCGAAGAGAGTCATGTAGTCCTCCCACGGCGTCTTTCCGTCGAATACTGGAATGGTGTTGTGAGCTGGTGGCGTCCCATTATTGGCGGGCAGAATGGTTTTATGAAGACTGACCTCGGGGGAACGGTCGGTGTCGTTCATCGGTGGGTTGCTCATACGTCCCTCTAGAGCTTCTACTCTTTGCCTAAGTTTGCTTTCAACTGAATTCAATTTTTCTCCTAACCTAGATTCTACATCAGCTACTTTTATATTTACATCGGCTAACTTATTATCTACATTAGCTAACTTATTATCTACATTAGCTAGCTTATTATCTACATTTTCCATTAACTTAGTCTCTAATGTGCCTAACTTAGACTCTAATGTATCCATTAAATCATTTTTTACAGTACCTAGCTCATTTTTAACAGTGCTTAACTCATTACCTAGCTTATTTTCTACATTGCTTAACTCATTACCTAGCTCATTTTTAACATTGCTTAATTCATTACCTAGTTTATTTTCTACATTGCCTAATTCACTTTTAACACTGCTTAATTCATTACCTAGCTTATTTTCTACATTGCCTAATTCATTTTTAAAAGTTGCAGACAACTTGCTTAAATCAGTTTCAAACAGAACGTCCTCTGGATTTTCCCCTAACTCTACAAAAAATTGACGCAAGCGATGTTGCAGTACACTTTTATTTCCGGAAGAATCCAGATCACGTTCTTCTAATTCCCGTTTTAAATCCGCAACTTTTAAATCCATCAATTTAAGACTTTGAGAAGCCATTTTTCAAACAGTAGCCCAATTATTACAAAATGCTAGACAAAATAACAATTACACAAGACCCCACACCTGACACCAATTTGTTACGGGCTACTGGGTGTAAAATGGACTAAACTATTACTTAATTCAAGAATCTAATATTTATTAACAAATTAACAAGAATACAATGAGATTATTTAAAATAGTTAAATTATTAAACTAATATCAATATACAATAATAATATTCTACTAAATGTTATCTAATTTCTAAGATAATATACAAATAATATAAGATATTGTTTATACTAACTAAACTATTTATATAAATTTGTACAAATACAATAATATTACACTATAGTTTACAATTACAAATTAACACTTACAGTTCGCTAACTAAAGTCCACCGACCGTAAGACTCTTCAAATATGACAAACTGCCACACAGTTTATTACACTAATTACACGGTCACTAATTGTCACTGTTGCTCACCAAGCACTTATTACAGACTGATACTAACTCACTGTAACTCACGCACTATCACTAGTTAACGACTGCTACTCACTGGCTTATTACTTCACTGCTTATTACTGACTTATTACTCCTGCCGGCCAGAACAGCTGTCCTTTTTATATAGGCAAGGCCGGTCGGGGTGGGGATTTCTCGGAAGAAGGCCCAGAACCGCCTAGACCGACCCACAAGGATCTACGCCATTCTATAATCCCTTCCGCTTAATCCCATTGTTTGTCTTATCCTCCCAGCCGGTCCGACTTCCTGCTCTGACCGTAACACTTTTGAATAATCTGATTGTGATCGAAACTCAGTCTTCAAAGCTAGGACTAAACGCAAACAATGTCTAACGATTTCTATAAACGGGAAGTAATAAGTGATAAGTTTCTTAACAATAGAAATTGTACAAAAAACTTCAGTTGTTTCTTCTGGTTTAGACCGTGTCGGTGAATTTTCTGCCAACGTTTCGCCAGACATACTGCTGACTTCCTCAAGGCTTAATTGAGACTGACTCAATTAAGCCTTGAGGAAGTCAGCAGTATGTCTGGCGAAACGTTGGCAGAAAATCCACCGACACGGTCTAAACCAGAAGAAACACCTGAAGTTTTTTGTATAAATAGTGGCCGTGGAAACTTAAAAGAGTATTTAATGGAAAATGTGTTTTTAATTTTCTCCTGTTAAAAAAACACAAAATAAACTGTTCCACTACAGCCCGTGATGGGTGTAAGATTCAGTAAATGGTAGAGACTGTACTGTTTCTTGTTCAACGGTTGTGCAAGGAGTTGGTTTATCTTTGATCAACCGCCAAATTTTCCCCGTTATTTTGGGTAACCACATTATAGAGGCGGGATGAGCCTAGGGAGGGTCCTATATCCAATGGGATCCATCTCCAGTTGCTGACGGATTAAATAAAACTCATAAAAGCAGCGGGATTTGATCCCAAGGCTTGGTTAACCCCCATTATATCAAGTCATCTAATCCTATCATAGGCTTTCGATTTTACCTGCTTATTTTACTTGCTTTGACGTTTCCCTTAAACCGCAAGTCTCTTCCTAATAACATCAGTTAAGACGACGACAGGCTGCTAAGTAAAAAATGAAATATTCAAATATATAACTTACAATCTATTCCTCCAGTTAAGCATGAAATGATTCCGTACGAAGCTCTAACGACTGAGGTAAATGATGTACGACTATTTCTGTTCCGGTCTAAGCTTGAAGGTCTTGCGTTCCAGACACACTGGCACGGACGGCATTTAGCTCTCAATATTTATAATTCTTCGCATTCTGCCACCGATTCATGATTATATACGTTAAAAATAATAATAATTAGCTTTTCAATTTATTCATTATTATTTTTAGTTACTTCCTTAAATATTTCTGATGTAGACAGACTTCCGTTTACGCCGATTAAACCAGGGAATCAAACAGTACTATCGATCACTAACTAATCTTAAAATAATTTGAAATTCCTTTAATGTTTATTCATTTAACCTATCCAGGTATAATCAAGGTAGAATACCTTTAACGAGTACCTGACATCGCACAGGCTCGAAGTTGTCATTTTACGGTCCCGGTTTCAAATTCCGTTCGCTGGCTGACTTTTATGTAATCTATTAGCGGCAAGAGATGGATCCTATCGAATTTAGGACTCTCCTGGGTCCTTCCACCTCTGAAAAACGTGAACCCTAATATGGAGGAAATCTGGCAGTTAAGCGTGATCTAGCACAAACCACCTCCCTGCACACTCGTTGTCCAAGGAACAGTACAGTCTCTACCACGTACTGAACCCAAGATCATCCATGGGCTGTAGTGGTACTGGCAGATCCGATTGAAAGTTGGAACTGTACATGTACGATAGTTATGTTACGAATATTCTACCCTTAAGACAACTGTTCCAGGAATACGTAGTAGCCTCTATTACCGGCCAATATGCTTATGTCAATTTCTTTGCTGTATTTGGTAGATAATATCTTAGCATTATGTTAATGTACAAGTAGTATTTATAATGTATTCCGCTCATACTCCTAAAGAAACCGGTTCACATTAGATAATTCGAAAACATTTTATCTCCTGGAACATTCCAGATGATCTTTCGAGAGATAATTTCATTGTCTGGGCTCAAAACTAGAGCGATAAAGAACCTCGTGTAAACAGACTAGATATGTTGAAGTTCCTGTAACACTTACCACCCTTGAAGGGTATTGGATTCAGAAAATAGTATAGACTGTTACGTTTCTAAGCCAACGGTTAGACAAGGAAGTAATAGGCCTGAAATACAGCTCAGCTGCTCGGTTTTCTCCCCAACTTAAATTTCCCGGTTTACGAAGCCTGGGTGAGCCCTGAGAGAGTCTCCAAATCACATAGCGTTGAATCGAGGCTGTAAACAGGATAAATAATTTATCTTATTATTCGCACCGTTCTTATATAATAACCATAAGTTTATATTGTACGTATATAGACTTACCAGTATGATATTTTAAAATATATAAGAATAACTAAACGGAGATATATTGAAGTCTGATTCATCCAGTCGAGCAAACATAAATCTATCGGGAAGAGCCGCGTTGCAGATGTAGGACTGTTTGTTCAATATTCCAGGGGGAAATCCTTCACCAAAATAAGTAGTTGTCATTTATAACCGAAATATTCAGTGTTTTCATTTGGATATTTCATATAAAGCTTTTTTTGATCGTTTGACGTTTTATTATTATTTTTATTTTTTTATGTTCATATTGATAACTTTTTTTTTTATATCCTCCGAATAATCAGTGGCGATTGTTTTCTGATAAGTTTTTGTTCCATCGTGTTCATGACCCTGATGTACGATGTCGATGTGATGGTTTCACCTGTAGGTAGGAAGGAGAAATGTAGTAATTATTTATTTATGAATTAATCTGTGTTACTTGCTAAAACTTTCTCAAAGGGATGGCAAACGGTCTGTTCTTCACACCTTTCCCCGAACGCGGTGGTAATCTTGCAACTTCTTACTTCCTATAAAGACATAGTGGGTCCTTTCATATTAAATTTCCATTTTCAAAGGATAGGTTATTTAGTAATCAAAACATATCAAAACATTTTTATTCAAAATATTTACCATCATTTCTATACATTTTCTCAATATGTTATTTAATTTTCAATCCCAGGACTAAAAAATTCAGGGTTTTGTTATGAAATAAATTTCGAAAATGAGTTTTTGGCTTGAAAATCATTTTCAAATAATCAACTCTAAGGGAAGTTTCAAGTTTAAGTATAACGAAGTTTCTGAACAAATGGTAATATGTTGAAGATAAGTCTGGCAAATTAGGTGTCTTTGGGAGAACTTCGTAACCCTGCTCGTTTAGTTTCTTCATTGTCTGTTGTGAAGTATAAGGTGTAGCGAGGACGTGTAAGAGTATAGGTCCTTTCCGATTAACCAAGTTTTTGTACCATTATGGCAATATTCCTACATGTGATTCTTTCACTTCTGGGTAGAATGGAGATATGGTTTAGTCTGTGTCAGCTGAATTTTTTTCAAACCTATGGCCAGTGGTCCGTTTCTTACAACATCCTCTGGCCTATCCTTACAAATCATATTGGAAATGGAATATCAGAAATGCTGTTCCTGAATTGAAAGGTTTCAACCATTATAATTGTCACTGAAGTCGAATGTGGCTGTTATTTTGAAATGCGATATGAAACAACCTACGTACTTGTATTTTATACTTATACTTATACAAACAAGAAATTTTTTAATTCACAAAGAAAGGTAATGATAATAATCATGATCGTAAACTGGCTCAATAAGTAGCTGGTTGGAATGGAGAAGGAGATAAGTGACTCCCTTCCATCCCGGAATAGCTAGCAACAGGATTTCCTTTTTTCTTCTTTCATTTTCAATAATGGCTTTCCTCTATTCCCCGACAGCTGTAGGGAGCTAGGGGCCTAATGACCCGCGACAAAAGAACCGTTGAATTGTTTCGTTCCAAACTCCAGGCCCCGTCTTTTTCAAGAATATGATTAATGTTCAAACCATCTCTACCAGTTTTATAATCAAAAGTAAGGCGTCAAGACTTGAAAATTTCTACCTTCAACACTTCCCTTCCGGGAAACTTTCTTGTAAATTTTCAAAAAGTTATTCTCTTTCTCTATTTAAAGGAACCCTTTGAAGGACTCCTTTTCGCAGGATTAAAAAACTTCCATGATCTCAAATAATTACTTCTTTATTATAAAAACTTGAATGATGCTAACACATGTTAACATATCACTCCTTCTGACACTGAGTTCTTTAGAATGTGTAAATTATATTGGATCGTTTCATATCGCTCCTTCAAAAGAATAAAGACATAATTCAAAAATAAGCATTTCTGAGTAGAGCCTTCAGTAGCAGTTGTATTGGTTGAAGCTTTTTGGTTAAAAAACGACATATTTGATATTCCACTTCCGACATTTGTTTTAATTAAGCCATATTTTTAGGTAGTATCATGTTTGGACATAAAGTTTTAAGCGATAATATAAGTTTTACATAAGTTTAAAAAAAAAGGTTCATTAAAAATTCTCCAATGGCTAATAAAAGAATTTCCATACCATCATTACAATAAGAATTCTTTGCTTTACCCACACCGAAATTTTTATTTTTTTAACTCTTTAATATCAACTTCGAAAAAACAAATTTTCTTCTTTTTTCAACTCACCGAATGGTGCATTTTGAATGACGCAAAATTGGTCTGACGAATAACCTGCAAGCGCTTAAAAAGGAGAAACAAAAATTACATGAACAATTTAAACTTCGCTCAGCCACTTCAATGTTATACGGATCGAAGTCGAGTTACTCCGTATTTGGAGCTGAATAAGTTCTTTCGAAAGAAGCGAGTAGTTCCTTGGAACTAACTCCTGGTAGAAGTAGTTTTCTTATTCCTAGTTCTGTTAGGTTAGTTTTCTGCCGAGTTTTTTTTTAAATGGCTTTGTGAAAAGGCACTCAACCAAGTTATTGTAGGTAGGAACTTTGGTAAAGTGAAATAACTACGCCGCCCCTGTTCATACTCCTCAGTCAGTTTGCTATGCCGGATAAGGATTTTTGATTTTTTTTTTCAACGAACGATATTCTCTTAGGTATAATTTAAAAGAAATTAAAAATTAACTAAATGAGAAAACACTTCATGGAAGCCACTTTATGTAATCGAAGATTTGATACTTTATTTTAGTTTCCAGATTATGATTATAAATTATGCCAGAAAATTTATAATCATAAAGTTCATGATTTGTGATCAATGAAATACACTTTTAAACAATTTTTGGGCTGTTCTTTTCCGACTAACATATTTTTGTAAAACCTGGATTAGGAAATAATAAACAAATGCTTCTTTATTTCTTTCTGTATCTAATTGTGTAAATACACCACTTTCTAATAATTTAATGGAACTAGATTGGAGAGCGGCAGCGATAGATGATTATTAATAATTTAAAAATAGTTGGTAAAGTTATCGGCTTCATATAGACCATCATGAAATATATAGAGACCCCTACAGGGCAGGAATGCAGTTCACTCAAAAGTGATTTTGGTCAAATCACCTACCTAACACATCTGTTGGAAACATTACAGTTTCTACTGAGTACTGAACCTTAGAAACTTCATTGATTGTAGTGGTACGAGTTTTCTTTTTCAAAATCCACCTGCTTCAATATTATTAAATGTATTAACATCTACTTAAACATAGTGATATATTGCTCTACAAGCCAATTTGTGATTATTTTAATTTCTAGAGTTTCTGAGTCGAATTCGTTTAATTTGATTTATCAATTTTAATTATTCGTTCACTAACGTATACAATTATTAAATAGATTTTTAATGGAATTAAAATATATAGTTGCGGAAATGGATTCCTGGAGAAGGGAAGCCGGAATTTCTAGACGTGAAAGGATTCCCAATTCAGTAGTGCGAGAGATAATGGGTCCTCAGAATACCATACTCGAAAAAATCACAATAAAGCGATAAGAAATAAGAAACCTCATTAGGATGGATAATAATAGAATACCCAAAATGGCAATGAACTGGTGCCCTGAAGGAAGAAGAACAAGAGGACGACCGCGAACTTCATGGATGAATCTGGTCTAGGAAGACATGGGAGGATATGGCCTTAATGAAGAGGACGCATTTGATAGGAAAACCTGGAAAAAAATGTTACTCTACAATTTGGTTGGAGAAAACCTCAACTTTGAGGAAACTCTCAATAAATAAATAAATAAAAAAAAAAAAAAATATATATATATATATATATAACTAAGCATTTAGAAATTAATGATGACATGACGCTTAATTTATTGACTGTTTAGCAAAGGGAGGTTATATCGCGGAGATCTCTCTGGCTTCTTGTTTTCGCCTATTAATCGTACCCGCATTACTAGAGCTGAGTGAGCCCGAGGTGGATTCAAGATGAATAGCATAATAAATAATAATCTGTTAACATCTCTTATCGAATCGAGGGTTGCAGTTCCCTAACTCTTCGCTCTAAGCTCTGCGCAATTTGGCCTTTTGTCTGAAATATTAGCGTCATTAATTATTTTTTATTACGTAAGGAAGAAAATTGTTGGGGGTGCAGTCAAATGAAAACACTAAATAAGTGGTTGCTTATTTAATTATGTGCCGACGTTTCGACCCACTTTGTGGGTCATCTTCAGGGCTATTAAAGAAAAACAGACAGAATACAATGAATACAATAAAAATACATTGAGGACTAAGTATATGATAAATGAGAAAAAATATATATGTAGAGAGGTAGAAATTTAGAACAAAAGTGAGGGATATATATGAATAAAACAATTACAGAGAAAATGTACAGAACGGTGGTGATGCCAAAAAAGATTTTTTGTAAAGATAAAAGACGGAAGTAAACAGAAAGATATTTTAAAAAAGAAAGAAAAAGTATAAACATCAGAGGTGAGAAGTAAAATTATGGAAAAGGTAGTAGAATATATATAAAAACTATAAAATGTAAGATAATAGACTCCTAGGGAGTTTACATAAGTAAAATGAAAGAAGGTATAACCAAAATGATATTAAAGAGTAAATAAAGGAAAAATAACAGTAGAAAATCAAGATATAAATGTAGAGTATAACAGTTTTTAAAATGCATACCTATTGTATGAAGTGGTATAAATATATGACATAAATATAAAAGGAACGTATAGAAATATAAGTAACAATATGGCATGAGCAAGGAAATAGATAAAATATGATGAAGTTCTTAGATGTTAAATGCTAATGAAATCTATTATCTATTATCTATTTTTTATTACGCATTATAATTTTTTATTATATGTTGTTCTTCTGACGGATCCGATATAATGCCTATAAGAATCGGTATCATTGAAATATCTTATTTTGAAGAGATGGGTGGAGGCCGCCTGCGTTCGGTCCTGTCGGTCAAACGTGTTATTTTGTAATTCCGTATCCTGTCTTCCACTTCCTTCCGCTATCGTTCCTTCACATTAACATAATATATTCAAATTTGTCCAATAAACATTTATATGTAATATTATATGGTATGAATACATAAGTACGCATAAACCTTGGCTTTTAATATTTATTTTATTTCGCTTTTTCAGCAATATACCTTTTAAATTATTATTTTTAATTATATCTATTTTGCCTATTCTGGCGTAAACCTTGTAAAATGCTTTTTGATTACAACGTATCACCGTGATTCTTTTGTCATTTATTATCTATTTTCTTCTTATTCTTCCTATTATTATTGTTATCACTATTAATCGCATATAAAACCATTTTATTAATAAAACCTCTATTATAATAAAATGAAATCTAATGCAAATTACCCAGAATGGTCCGAGTGGGTTTCAATTTTTTTTCTTTGTATGCCTATCCACATCTGTCAAACACAAACAATTTTCAATCTGCTGATTAGCTGTCAGTAAAATAAAACATAATGACAGGAGAGGCATAAAGAAGTACAGTAATCAGCAGTACTTCTCCCGTGGCTTGATTTAATTTTCTTGCGATAACATATTATAGGCAGGAGAGTCATAGATTCCCGTTTGTTCTATCAATGGGTTTGGGTGTCCGTGTAGTTTTGTTTTTTTGTAAGCGTTTGTGGTATGTTCGTTACAGCTGAAATTTTTAAATCAGTATGCAGATTTTTGTTATTGAGACACCATGGTGCTTTTGTGACGTCTTAATATTTTTTTAGAGACGAAAGTAGTTGACTGGAAGATAAATATGGTGAGGAGAATAACATATATGTTATTATATGATTCTTAGTATTGCAATGTTCTTGTAGTTAGTTATTTTTCTGTTTTTCTTTCTTAGCCCTGAAGATGGCCTACAATGTAGGCCGAAACGTTGGCACTAGTAAACAATACGTTTTTCTTATTCGGTGTTATTATTGACTGGGCCCCCTGACCATATTTATCCTTTTTAATATTTTTTATTGGAATGTTTGTAGGCGTTTCCTGTGAGTCTTTTTAACAATGCAATAAATTTCTAGCAAATTTCCAAACTGGTTTTAGAAAGTAAGTTTACGTGTTTAATTTTTGTCTTATTGGTAATTTGGAGGTTTTTCATGAATATAGAATATATTAAATTGAGTTTAAAACTTAGTGACTGGCATTTTTTTCTGAATATGAGGGACCCAATGTCATTATCCTATCAAACGTTAATCCAAGCAACCGACAATTGCTGATTATTTATTAGAAAACAACTTTTTTCTTTATATAACTTATATTCAATGTTTTTCCTAACAGGATTATTCTTTTATATTTGTTTTTCTGTGTAGATAAAACTCAAAGCTCAATTAAAATGGCGACAAGTCCATACTGACAAATAGGCAGACATCTTTAATACATTTTTTAAACAATAAATATATAACATAAGATTAAATACGAGTAGGATTTACCTTCAAATATCATGAATTGTTTTTATTTATTTCTTAGCCTTGGATATATTGGGCTGATGAAACGATCTACTCAAGTTCCGCTACGTGTGTTCAATCTAGTTGAAAAATTAAATGTCAAGGATCCCACAATCGTCAAAATTGCAGAGCACGTTTTTTGTCACGGTCGGCATTTACCTTTGAGTCCCCATCGGCTTAAAAGTTATTGCAGTAATTCTTCTTCCAATTGCTTCAGTCTTCAGATTAAATCGAAACAGCCGCTCTAAATCGATCTTGCCCTTTGTCGATAGATCGAATGGAAAAAGCCTGAAAGGGGAGAAGGAATTTGTAATGCTTCGCCATCCTCGTAGTTAAATTGAGTACTTTGTTTCCAAATTGCTTTATCTGGAATTTGAGTTGCAAATTCTCCCGATAGTAGTCGCCTTGTTCTTTCCATTTAGAAGTTCCCATATCTTATCTAAAGTTCTCGACTTGGACGATAAACGTATTGCCGTATTGTTTTTACAAGTTTTATCGCCTCGTTTCGTATCGTAAATCACCACTTGTGGGTTCGCACCTGTGCATTAATCGAATGACGTTTCTAGTTGACAGAATATTAATCTTGACATAAAATAAAAACATTGATAATAATACTACTAGTCTCCAACTGTTAAATATTATAATATGGGATATATTTTTGAAAATGGTATAATTACATTTGTATCTAATTAAACGTTCATTCTTTTAAATAAATGTAATGATTATTATTTCATAATCAAATTTAAATTTTTTATAAGGTTAAAAACATTGCCCGTTTGCCCATATTTTAAATTTAATTCAAATGGAATCTCTTAGATAACATAGTTCTGCAAAAAAACTTTTAAAAAATTTGTTTTGATTTAGTTTACTGATCTTTATGTATTTTTTTTGCGCTGAGTCTAAAAATGGCTATGTTTTTGTTCTATCACGTATGGCTTGCATACAAAATAATTTTTATGTTTTGGGAAAAAATACAAAAAATTGAAAATTTTGAATTTGTTTTTATTATTTTAACATGAAGTAGAAGAAAGAAAAACAACGATGCCTAGCTAAAATGAGCATGAAAGTGATGCACATGTGTTGTAAAGTTATTATAAGTCTTTGTAAAAACGTTTTCTTTTTCCATCAAATCTTTTGGAACTTTTTCGGCTGTGAATTTTCCTTTTTTTAGTAACAGTAGTCTGCCATCATGTTGACATTCCATCGATCTTGGTATCTGCGCTCTATTTCTTTTATATCTTGATGGAAACGTTCTCTTTGTTTCTCACTTACAGCCCCAAGATTTTCTGGAAAGTAGTTCAGATGTGAGTGAAGGAAACGAACTTTGACACTCATGTTGCAGCCCAACATTTTGTAGTTTTGTAACAATTCAGCAGCCAAAGTTTTGTAGTTATAATCAAATATGAAAAAATGGAATTATACCATTTCTAAAAATAATAACTCTTATTATAATAAAAATATTGATGATTTTAATATATCCCTAAAAAACAACTGTCATATTCTGTTACTTATTATTTTACTTGTTTTTTCTGCTCACGTGCTTACACAACCGTTGGCTAGGAAACAGTACAGTCCCTACCGCTTACTGAACCTAAGACCCTTCTTTGGATACGGTAGTAAAGGTTTCTTAACATATATTTTCTATAGCCTACGGTATTTAGACCTAATAATTTATCTGTGAAAGAGAGAAAAATACTGATTGTCTATTCTTATGGTTTTATTTATAATTTCCTGAGATTCAGTAAATCAGCATGTCAAAACATATTCCGCCTGTACCTTGTATCGTGTATTCTATTTCAACAGCCCGTATGTTTTATCTAGATTTTTCCCCTGCTTCATAATGTTCTGTAGCAATTTTCTATCAATTAAGTTCAACATTATTCTATATAAAAAAGTATAATAAAATAATTTCACATTATCGTTTAGTAGAGTGATGTTTTCTTTATTTTTTTCCCTATGGCTCTACAGCCCTCGCAGGGCACTAGACTCCGAAACAACGCCTCTCCAGCCCTCTATGTCAGCAGCTCGACCTCTCCACTGTCCGATCCCCATCCTCTGCAGATCGGTCTCCACATCATCCAGCCATCGCAGCCTGGGCCTTCCTCTTCTTCTTTTGCCTCCTGGTTTGCCATATAATAGTTTCTTTGGGTACCTATCTTCTCCCACTCTTTCTACGTGCCCAAGCCATCTTATACGGGTTGATTTGACATAGGTGACTAGGTCTGGTTCAATGTATAGGTCCTGAAGCTCTTTATTATTTCTTGTCCTCCATTGGCCTTCATTACATACTGGCCCAATATCTGCCGAAGCACCTTCCTCTCCCAGATCTGCAGCATCTTTTCGTAATTCCTGGGTCAGGACCCACGTTTCACCAGCGTACGTGACAATTGGTCTTACGATTGTTTTATAAATCAATGATTTTGGCTTCCGTGGCAAGTTCCGAAATATTAATGCTTTTCGCAAAGCAAAGAGACATCTGTTGCTTGCTGAAATTCTTGCTTTAATTTATGCAGTGATGTCATTCTTTCGTGTCACTAAAGCCCCCAGATATTTGAAGCTGTCCACTTTCTTAAATGTGTGGTGGAGCAGTTTCACATGACTCTGCTCTTCCTGCCCATCATTTTTTGTGGAAATCATGTTTTGGGTTTTTTCTTAATTTATCACCAGACCCAATTTTTCCCCCCATGGTTTCTCAAAGAAAAGCTAATTTAACAAATCTCTTTTTTTTTTTAGAGAACCCTGTTGGTTATATTACACTTGGTCTCGAAATATATCTTTTCATTTTTTTATGAAATTCGTATTTAAATTAGAAAACGCTAAACTCCATCGCTACATCGCACAGGATTTCGAAACCAGTTTTTAATTTGTTACTAAATCACTTTTTAATTCAGAAAATCGTAAATCTCTCAGTTACACAATATGCGGTATACAAATTTATTTATTTTATTATATGAGAAAAATGTTTAATTATCTTATAGACCCTAGTCAATTTCCGTGTATCTCTGAAATGTACAAATATGATTCCTACATTTTTTATTTAAACAAAAATAAACGGATTGGATTCAATACACAAAAGCAAATCTCACCTGTTTTGATAATTGACATAACGTCCTTTCTCCCTTTGTCGTTATTAGCAAAACCATGTCTCATGTTTGCTATGAAAACAACTGTTGCCGATATTGTATACTAAGGGTTGCCGTAGGGTGAACAAAACCGTATACAGCACAATATTTATTTAAGTCTTCACCCATGAGGGAAATCGTTATACAAATCTCACGATAACAATAGCTTGAAAAAAAATCGATAACACAAAAATTATTCTATTTGAAAAAAGAGTATTTGCATCTCTTGTTAAATTTCAATAATTTTTTATTATACTTATTTTGAATTATTTATAGTTAAATAACATAATAATTAATTCATAGAGTACAAGTTTTAATTATTTAAAAAAAACAAAAAACGTACCAGTACACCGTACGGGGACTTGGTCTCAGTACTTAACAGGCATTGTACAGTTTCTTGGACAACGGTTGTGCAGGGTGATGGTTTGTCCTAGATCATGCATAAACGCCAGATGTTTCATAATCAGACGAATCACAAATCATTTCTTTGCGCAACCGTTGTTCAACCGCTAGATAGTACTGAATACAGTACAAGGGTTGTGGTTGTGCAGGTTTTTGGGTATTGCAGTGTTGATCAGTTTTTTACTTGGACGATGGTTCTGAGTAACCTTTTTTTTTTTAGTTAACATTACACAGTAAAGTAACTCACCGATTTTTTAACGTTTTTTTGATCGACTGTGAATGGATTTTCAGAGTGCAGCCAGCTTAATATGTTTTTATTCTGAATCGAGAATCAAAAATACAATTGATCAATTAGATCTATATTTTCGACCCACTCTAAACATCACATTCCTTATAACTCACACGTTTGGGAATAAAATACTTTATTATTTATTCCTACCATCAAATAATTAAGGGTTCAGAATATCGATCCTTCAAATGAACAACATAACTCAAATATTGGCATTTTTGAGTTAAGTTTTCAGTAGCAATTGTATTGGATGAAACTTTTTAAGTCAGGAACGGCATATCTGATATTCCATTTTGAAGGAGCGATATGAAACATCCGTTTAAATTACTTCTAAAATTAACGTGGTATTATAGAATGTGTAAAAAAAATGTTTACACTTTGTAATGAGCTGTTATTAATCCCCTCTTTTTTTATGATACTTACAAGCATTACTATTAAATGAACATTGTTCAGTATACCATCAAACAAGACAAGGAAAAAAAGCGATTTTCGTGTAATTTTTTTTAAACGAATTTAAGCAACGGATCATTTGCCAAAGTGCTTTTTAAAAATTAAAGTAAAACAAAGCATTTCTCCTCGCAAAACGAACTATTTTATAAGGGAAATTCTATAAATCAAACATAATGCTATGACATCTGTTTTATAAATCTGTCTGGTGTATTATTTATTATACAATATATTATAATCATACAATATCCATCATCTGGACAGCACCGTAAGTCAATTGAGTCACATTGGAAGGCGCCAGGTCTGAATAATGCATAGCTCTTGTAGCCTGCCTTGCAAAAACCATAAGTGGAAGAAATAATTCATCTCTATTTGCTACGATCGTGAGAAGTGATGATCCGAGAAGATGTCCTGTTGAGGATTCCTGGAGGAAAGTTAGAAGATATTGTTGTAGAAGGGCCCGACGCGAAGGACCGGGGCTGGAACTGGTCGAGCAGGTGTGGCTGTAAAGGTCAACTCAGCAAGGACACTCCGAGGAGGCAACAACAACAAGAACTCTGTCCTTACGAGTCCCAGGATACGAAGGAGGAGAGAAAAAAAGAAGAAATTGGAGCGGTTTATAGCACCTTCTTCGCCCACCTTGCTCTGCTCCAAAAGAAAGGAAAATTTGGCAACAGGATCTAAAAACCTATTTCGGCAAGGTGTTGTAAGCTCCCAAACATTTCAACTATATCCATGACAATAGTAATAATAACTATTTATTGACCTAAATTAAACAAATACTTGTTGGCACATATTGTATTTGTGATCTCCTGGTTCAAATCCCGCTGCAGGCAGTTATGTACTTCTATTCTCGAAAATTAAAAATAATTTGATTTCAGAGTGTATATACTTACTAGTACTGAACGTGTATAGATCGAAGATCCGACTCACACATGATGGTATACCAGCATGTATACTTTGAAGTGTTTGTTAAAAGTTCAATTCTTGAAATAATTACCGATATACACATTTTCAATAATTATACTTTTTTTCATACTGAAACCCATGATTATTTCTATTCTCGATAATATTAAAAATGAAAGGTTATACTTGGTGTGACTTAAATCGAAGCGACAACCTGCGGAACTGATACCTCAGAACGTGGTGAATACGGGATGTAGGGTTGTGCATATTTACTTATGTGACTTATGTCCAAAAACTATAAGGAATTTGAAGATATCAGTATGTTTTTAATGAAATACATACCTCTTCCCCATGTCTATTCTCTCTTAGGACATATATATGTATAGGGTTGTAGTTAGATAGGATGGTGTAGACTATTGGGAGATCCCTTTGACTGCGACGTGTATTAGAGCCCCGTAGAGGGCTGAATCTCTGATTAAATACCGGCCTCTCCTGCCTCTTGTTGTGGGGATATTGTCACGTCTCAATTGTTCAATCATCCAAAATTTATATTAATTTTCCGAAATTTTAATAAAAATTATTAATACTCCTTGATTTGTGTCAATTTACACCATTTTCAACGATATAAACTTTCCAACTAAAATATTTAACATTGACAGAAAATTCACAACATTTCACTCTTCATCATCATAATCTTCTTCTTTCTATTTCCTCCTCCTTGTATATCTGAACATAAAAACTTGTACCGCTAACCCGTAAAGAGTCTGGGGTTCGGAACGTTGTAGGGACCGTACTGTTCCTTGGACAACGGTTGTGTAGTGAGATATTTGTCCTAGATCATGCTCTACCGGCAGATTTTCCCTCTTATTTCAAGTACCCACTTTTAGAGGCTTTGGGTGAGCCTTAGGAGGGTCTTAGATGCTATATGGCCCACACCGGACGCTAACTGATTAAATAAAAATTTTCCAGCGGGATTTGAACCCAGGACCTTGAAACCAGGACACGGCAACTCAGCGCTCTACCACTGTGCTACCCAGATATTGAGCACTCTATCTTCAAAAAGATTAAAAATACAATGACTCTTTTATTAATCAACCTACCGTCAAGGGGTCATCTGTGGTGTAGCGGTTAGCATATGAACCTACTATGCTGTTCTTTAGGTGGGACGTAAAATGTGAGTCCCGATGTTTAAAATTTCCACTCTAACATCGTCTGATTAGCCAAAAGAGGATTAAGCAATGAAACAAACTTACCGTCGAGGTAGGGAAGAAGTGAGAAGCAGCGGCACACTGACTCCTTAGTTTTATTTTTATTGTTTGTTATTTATCCATCTATTGTTGTTAGATTATAAATTATCTATTGTTATTGTTAATAATAATAATAACGCTAAAGAATGAACAACGTCTTAAGATATTCAAGAATACGGATTTGCTTAGAATATTCGGTTCGAAAGAGGATGAGACCACTGGAAAATTTAGGAGATAACACAACGCGGAATTGCGAAACAGGGACCCGGTCAGTATTATTTAAGTGAAAGTCCCACGAAAATTGAGATGGACCTGTAAGGTTGCTGGGATTAGTAAACAACGAATTCCTAAAAAGTTAGCTCTATCTACGACTGGGAAGCGTCCAAGGGGTAAACCGAGGCGTAGGTGGGAAGATTTTTTTTTCAGAGTGATCTGGCTTATTTGGATTTGGGTAGTGGTCCTTGGATGGAACTATTTAAGCAGAGATTGTTAGAATCGGCTTTGCTAAGCCATGTTTTTATTAATTCTGTTCATTATCCAATTGTTTTATTTTTTAAACAGGACTAGTAGGTCATGAGACATGCTAGTTCGTTTATTCAAATCCTTGATATTTATATATTGTATAAATATGGTCTAAGTCTCATTCACTATATAAAAAAATATTTTTCGACATTTTTCATAATTATAAAATACCATAATCACGACCGGATATGCATATGATTACAATTAAACTAAGATATCATTAGACTTTGCCTTAATCCTGTTTTTCTTCACCAGCTCTCAGTTAATAAAAATCCTGTTTGGTAAGGTGTTTATTAGAATTATAAAGTTGGAAACTTGCCAAGAAGTATTGGGCCAGCGAACTCTGCAAGGTCAATACCGTCTTTTCTTTCTCAGGTTTAGATTTTTGAGAAGGATCCAAAACCATCGTCATCATTTTCCTCAATTATTCTTCGAACTATTTAGCTCAACATTGATGAATGAGGTGCCTTACATGTGCTACAGGCGTCATCAGAATTTACCGATTTTATTTTTTTTTACTTTTATTTATTTACATTATTTTTTATTTGATTTAGTTTTGTTATTTTTATTATTTTTTTTTTTATGTTGATATTTATTTTTTCGCCATTTTTTCTAGGTCTCGCAGATCATCACAGGATATCTCGCCTTCACCTGCACCAAGGCGATTGTCCGAAGTTCATGTGCCACATATTCCGTGGACAAGGTATATAAGAACAAAAAAACTTGAACTACACGCTTAATTAAAAACGCTGTTACGGCTTTTTGGTGGAGGTAGTAAACATTTGAAGGCTGTAGGAGAGTAATTTTAATGCTTCAGCAGAATTTAACAATTTGGTTTTGGGTAGATATAATCAATGCTGTATTTAGTATATGTATTTTATTATAATTTCAAATAGTCTTAATTATCGTATATTTGAATAAGCGGCAAAACTATTACTTTCAGTTGAGATTGGCATTTAAAAAAAAATTAAATATAAAGATTTTTATTTTATTTATTTATTTTTATTTTTAAGTTTATATATAAACAATTTTATTTTGTTTTGCTTTTAATTTTAATTTTCAAGTTCGTATGTCTACAGCCCCGGTGAATAAGTGGTCAAGTCAAATTTTGTCCAGAACTAGTTAACTGTATTCAGAGTAGCATAATCGTATCATTCTCGTAGTTTTTTGCACGAAATGGAGTTGTAATATGAGCAATTTTCTCCTAGTCAAACCAATGCTTGACTTAGCCCCTTATTCACTACGAAAATTCCGTAGTGTATTTTAGGGGTGAATAACATTTAGGAGAAAACCTGACCTAACCACTTATTCACCCGGGCTGTGGATCTGTAATCTGTTCAATTTTAATTTTTAAAGTTTTTTAAACATTAAGGTTTATGGATTTTTCACTAGATATTTTCAAGTTTAGTTAAAATGTTGATTTATATTAATTTATTTAAAACGTGGTTTTATTTAATCTTTAACTTAGATTAAATAAATATAATGTAATAATTTTTTAGATATTTTACAACATATTTTCAAGACAAATAAAAACGCAATTCAACGAGTAATGTGTTATAAACCGATGACAGTGATAAAAAAGGTGATTTCATCTTCGATATTCTTGTTTATCGCTAATATGATTTCGAGTTGCAATTGTTCTTGAAAAACTTCTATTTTTAACGAACTCTTTAAACAGAGGATACTCTTCCATATTTTTTCAAGCGAAATTAAGAACTGAATAACAAGTGTATTCCACATAAGTAGTTATAGAATAGAATGGAAAACAATATTTATTCTGGGACATTGTACCTTAAAATAACAAAACAGACAGAAACATAAAATTATAATAAATCACAAGTAATATCTACAGCCCTGGTGAATAAATGGTTTGGTCAAATTTTCTTCAAAATGAGTTTCTGGTACTTAGGGAAGCGGAATGGTGATATTTTCGTAATGAATATGGTGATAAATAAGGGATTGACTTGAAAAAGAGTTATTGCTTACATTTTAAGAGAAAAAAACAACCAAAAAACATGATTTTGCTTCCTTCAAACAGTTAACTGTCTCAGCACAAAATTCGGCTGTATATGTATTAGACAACATGTCATGAATAATAAAAACATAGCCATCAATATACCTCTAAGAGATATTCAAATTACATAAGTTGTACAGGATGAAACCTAAGACCTTTCAACTTAGTAAAGCACACGCTTAAGTCCTATCGATTAGAAAGTATTTTCACATGAACCTTCTTCCAAAGGTATTTATGAAAGGTAATTTTAGGCCTGAGTTCATGTGAGGGTGTGAATGCCCGACCTTTGGCTATGGAGGTGCATCCATGAGAAAGGGCAGATGTAACGTAATAGATATGATTTTTATCTTAGTACTGATAACAATAATGGATCTTTTTATCTCGCGATCTTCGTAATTGAGGAAGGAAACAGATAGGTTGCTATATAGAAACAAACCAGTATTTAATAGAATTATAGTTGTTAAATTAAACAAGTATTTTCATTCTCCGCCGATGATGTAAAGAGTCCTTTTCCTGTTACGTACAAGATGTTGATGAGCAATATAAGAGACCATAGGACTAGGAAGTGCTAGAAGACTGACGTAAGACCCGTAACCTTTGGGTGGCGGAAAACTAACCTATCCCCAAGGCTCTGGCATTTACCGTCCACTAATATATTTTAGTTTTTGGCTCTGTGGTCTAGTTTACTTGGCAGGTCTCAATGTATATGGTTAATTTATTAGAATTGAGTATCTGAGGAAGTTATTTTCATCTAATATATATTCAGATTCATCTAATCTCGACTAATATCTGTCTAGTGACTAATAATTAGCAATAATCAATTGTAATTATTAATAAAAAATATCCTTCGGCAGTTGCAAGTAACGATGATAATAAATAAATAAATAAAAGGCTTAACGAACCCGAAGGCTCGATGCCGATACCACCAATCTATGTTTACAAACCTCCGTCCACGGAGCACCACCCAAACCCAAACCCACTTGATCATTTCTAACGCAATCCTCCCACCTACGCCTCGGTCTACCCCTAAGATGCTTCCCAGTCGGCACAGCGCCTATTAACATCTTGGGAATTCGTTCGTTACCAAGCCCAGCAACTTTACATGCCCATCTTAATCTACGCGACGCTATTGCCTGAATAATATTTACCGGATGCATGCTTCGCAATTCCGCGTTATGTAATCACCTATATTCCCCGGTGGTATCATCCTTTTTTGGACGGAATATTTTACGTAACAGCTTTTTTTCGAATACCTGAAGACGTTGTTCATCCTTCAGCGTCAGTGGCTAAGTTTCACATCCATAGAGAAGAGATTGAACGATAATTGTTTTGTAAATTCTGATTTTTAGATTTCGGGACAAAAGACGCAAGCTTAGTAATTTCGAGACCGAATAGTAACAAGCATTTCCCACCTTTAGCCGCGCCTTTATTTCCTCTTGAATTTCTTTTTTTCCAGTTACCATCGACCCTAAGTACTTAAACATCTCCACATGTTCGAACTTATTTCCTCCTACAACAATATCACCAAAATTTCGCCCTTTCCTGCTACTGGTCATATACTTAGTCTTATTCGAATTTATTTCCAGCCCTATTTCCTTAGCAGCATTCATTAACGTTGGTGTACTTAGCTTAATAGTTTCTTCGTCCTCACGCAACTATTCATATTCAAATTCAAACCTCTTTCTTTGTGTATTACCTTTTTAATAACGTACTCTAGTTTTAAATTGAATAGTACAGATGGTAGGGAATTGAAACCTTGTTTTAAACCTGAATGAACCTCAAACTTCTCCGAAAAATTATTACAGATTCTAACCTTGTCGAATATTTCGCTCATACACATCCTTAACAGATTTACTAATTTCTTTGGTATACCCTGTTCAATCAATACGTTATACAGATTCTTTCCACGATGCTAATGGGCTCATAAAATACTCATTAACAACTAATTATTTTTAAAATTAATATTAATTTATATAAACTAAAAAAATCGATTTAATATTCATTTTTGTAATATTAATAATTTATGTAATATTAAGGGGACGGGGTGGTTGAGTGTACAGTGCTCAGATGCTAGGTTTCCTAGTGACTAAGATGAGGCAATCCTGGCGAAAATTGTCATCCCTAAATCAAGGGAGTAATATTTAGAACCATATTATTTTGAGCGCTTCGAGTTAATGTTTTTGTAAATATATTATTTTTATATTGACGAATTATATTATCATCATTTTAATTAACTACCATTACCTTACTACTTCCTTATTCATCATGATGATATTATTAGTGTTAAAGTAGTACCTGCCTTGACATTGCTATATGTTGCATTAAATAATAGCAATAATACAAACATACCTGGGTAAAAACTTTAATAATGCCGAGGAAATGATGATTTTTTACTTTTTTTGTCAACTGCAGTTTAAGAGTTTACTTTTTTAAACTATTAATATTTTTTAAAAAAACTTGTACAACTACAACCCATGAAGAATCTCTTTCGCTTTCAGTACATGCTAAAGTAATTGCTATTATTTAATGCAACATATAGCAATGTCAAGGCAGGTACTACTTTAACACTAATAATATCATCATGATGAATAAGGAAGTAGTAAGGTAATGGTAGTTAATTAAAATGATGATAATATAATTCGTCAATATAAAAATAATATATTTTCAAAAACATTAACTCGAAGCGCTCAAAATAATATGGTTCTAAATATTACTCCCTTGATTTAGGGATGACAATTTCCGCCAGGATTGCCTCATCTTAGTCACTAGGAAATATTTTAATTTTTATTAAAAATAATTAGTACATGTTGCATCCTATCGAAGGAAATGAATACAGCTATAAAATCGAATTTGTGGGGAAATTCTGGTTTATTTGAGTTTTATACTTTTGAAAACGTCTCTATTAAAACAATACGATCGTGTAATAGCCATTCGCATAACATTGACAAGGAAATATACGAAATAATAGTAAACAAAAACAAACATTACTTACGATTTTCCAATAATTTTTAGTTTACTTTCTTACCAACAAATAATTACTGCTTTATAACCATAGAGAATAATAGAAATAAATCGTTATGAAAGTTAT
The DNA here is from genome assembly GCA_964056705.1 of Troilus luridus. NCBI lineage: Eukaryota > Metazoa > Arthropoda > Insecta > Hemiptera > Pentatomidae > Troilus > Troilus luridus. The sequence goes on along the minus strand of OZ057415.1, from coordinate 94,301,750 downwards.
AAATACCAATCTGGACAATATAGAATCTAACAAAGAATAAATTTCATTGATGAAAAACGCGTTTTGATAAAGAAATAAAGCAAAAAAAAAAATAGATGATTCAAATTAAAGTAATAAAATAGTTAAAAAAATGAATTTCTTTGTCTAAAACTATAAATAAAAAAATTAAAAATTAAATTAATGCATATAAGTATGGTTTTGTCTCTAATAATGATGGGAAAGTGATAAACTGTAATAATTCACTTTCTTTTGTCAGCGGTTGTTTTTTGTGTTCTCTTATCATTATGTAGACACTTTTGTTTTTTTTTAATATCGTTGTTATCTGAAATTTGATACAAGATGATTTAAGTGTCATTTTTGGACTCAACAGCCAGAACTTAAGTTAAATATTGTCTTTTTTTTCAATTGAAAATTATTTTTGATCACGCCATTTAATTTTGCAAGGCTCCTTATCAGCCAGTTTATGTTTATAGTTTTTTTTATTTTTATCATCTTCGTATTGACCTTGACCGTGATCATCATAAAAACATTTGATTAAATATTAATTAACTTAATATTATTGACAAGAAATGCAGTATTTGAAGTAGTTCATTGTGTAATATAGCTTATTTTGCTGCCGATGCAAGGTCTATCCTTGGGATAGGGAATCGGAAGGCGGCTGACTGGTGGCATCTGTTGAAGGAGGCCTTGACCCCCTGCGGGTTGTAGTGTCATTAAAGAAAGAAGAAAATATAGCTCATTTTAGCGTTAATTGTAAATTAACAGTTTAACTTTTTTATTAAATATATTGGTTCGTATAAATGTGAATAAAAATAAAGATAATCTAAAAGCCGAAAACATTATTTTTTAGCTTAATATTTCCAATTTATTCCCGGACGTCGTATTTTATGATAAAAAACCCATAATTAGCTTAATGATTATTCTTTCTACTATATTTCCATATCTTTTTATTAGATAAAAAACAATATAAGGCTACATTATTGTTTAGGTAGTGCATTGATTACAAAGCATCGATCTAGAGAAGGAATATTGGACTCAGATATGATTACAAGTATAGTCCGAATTCTTGTACTAGAAATAACCAATAAGCATACCATATAAAAACAAAAAGTGTCTTAAAAAGAACAAATATACAGTAGAATATCTTTTATACTTGTAAAGCATAAAGGTATAAAAGTAAAAAAAACAAAAACAAATTCTCAGTTTAAAACCGGAGAAAAAAGTTGCAAACATTTTAAAATTAGATTTTACTTAAGAAGAACACCATGAACGTATTTCGAGAAAGAATTAAAAGTATAATAATACTTTATTATACATTTCAAAAAATAGAGTTCGGTCCACCGTACAACCTAAAAGTATTTTTATTTTATTGCAATGATTACGATATTTTCTATATTTTGCTCTTCATTACAAATGTACTAGATCCACTAATCAATGAGTTTAAAAATTTAACAATAGTATAGTATATGCACAGTGCTAAATTATATAAAATGTCATATTCAATGTAATAAGTAATTCATATTATAATAGCTAGTTTCCTTCATTTTTAAACTGAACACACAATGGCCTAAATGTGAATGTAAGCTCAGCTGTAAAGTGGCGCTGGCAAGTTGTTTCAACATCTGTTCTAATCGTTCGATATTTCCGTTCGTAGCACCTGTTTTCAATGTCCCTCCTGATTCTAGTTCCCAACTACCATCAATCATATCTAATCATTAGATGTATTGTATACTAACGTTGTATATTTTGCGATCCTTTTTCTCGTTTGAGATAGGAAAAAATATTATTCTAAATACAGCAATTCCAAATATTAGTGTAGATTATCATCTTATAGACATACAAAAAAGAAAACAAATTGCTATGTTTGGAGCTTAATATGAGGGAAGTATATTTATTTATTTGTTTAATTGGAACTCTTTTTTTTGGTAACAGTTTTTTCCATTAATATTTTTGATTTAAAAATTAAATTGGATTTAACATTAAAATTCCATTCCATTTTTCAAATAATCGAATGGGATACCTCTCCTAAGTAGATGTGTATAGACGTGCGAATTCAAGACAGCAACAATAAGGTCTACTTTAGTTTTTCCTAAACTGTTTTGAGTTAAAAAAATAATTAAAACGAGAGTTTACAGGAGTTAAAAATAAAAATAAAAACGCTTTTAGTATTGTATATTTGGTGATCCATTTCCTTATTTAAGATAGGCAAAGATAAATAATATAATAATATTATTCCTAAATGGTTTTTCATTTCATGATGTGTAAAATCCAAATTAAAAAAAAATCCTTTTAATTTTTTTTTTCATATCCTTGTTTAATTCTTTTGGAAATGGTATTATCACAGTTCATAATTAACGAAAAAATTAAAAATTAACAAATAGAAAATTTGTAAATGAGTAATAATAAAGCATTATGTAATAATTTTCAATTTGGTTTTAATTTAAGAAGGGGGTTGCTCCGTGTGTTGAGCACTGAGTTCTTGGGTTAAAATCTAGCTATGAAAGATAAAAACAGATGGAGATCCATCTGGTGCTCATCCAGCCTCTATAAATTGGGTCCCTATAATTGGTTCCTTGGTAAAACCGTTGTCCTAGAAAGAAACAGTCTCTATCGTGTACTGGATACAAGACCCTTCATTTTAGTGGGAAGGATTTTTTTTATAATTTTAACATTTATCTTTAACGTCTTCACTAATTATTATTCTAATCGCTATAATTCAGATGAACTAGATCTTAACAATAGTATAGTATATGCACAGTGGTAAATTATATAAAATGTCATATTCAATGTAATAAGTAATTCAGTTCTAAAATATAGGCTCATCACATTATAACTATATTCTTTATTTGTGTTTTTTTATCATTTAAAGTTCCACTAAACAAAATACATTAATATAAGAAACATTTTTTTTAAATATACGTTTTAAAAGAAAACTAATTTTATGTTTGTAATGAACTAAATATGGAAACAAGAAATACAAAACCATAACATTTTTTAATGTAGATTACACTCGTGTAGATGAGTGTAAGGAGTAGGCTACGGAAGTCTGAGATGAAACTAAAAAGACAGAACCGTTTCATTAAATTGGACCGAGAACATGAGCAGGAAGATCTCATGTCTTGGCTGGAATGCTAAGTTAAGCTGTCCTTATCCGGCTTCATGCCGTAAATTGATGTCTCTCCCTTCTTAAAGCCATATTAACCAAACAATCTTCATGTTTCGTTCAATTTAAAACCAACTATCCTTTTGTCAAATAAATTATTAGGAATTTGTTAAACTCCTAGTTGCTTTAACATTACATTTCGCATTCTTCTGTAACTGGATATTTAATTAAATAATGATCTTGTTATTTATATTAATACAGAAGAAATTATTTTTTTTTAATTCCTCAATTAAAGGTATCCATATTATGGAGGTTGTATGAGACCCAGGAGAGTATTTTAAAATATTGATTCGTCAAATATGAAACCCTGGAATTTCCAAACTCTATCGGTTCATCATAAGGTTTAGGTGATGCTTTATTTTTTAAATCGTATAAGATGGCTAAAAAATATGAGCATCGTTCTTAGTCCATTATAGTCATATGTATGTGTATTTAACCTAAGTTTAGAAGCCCGGTGTGCTATGCAACTGTGGTTTAATAATACTAAGGCATAACTAGACTAGAGTTAAGGCCGGCTTGGCTCAACAAGGAGATTATGCAAGGCAACAAGGTCGTCCATATTTTTCACACCCGGAGTACAAAATGAATTATATTTCTAGCTGATACAGATTGAGATAAGGCGAGGCAATAGATTGCGGAAATTTTTATTTCAAATTTATAAAAATGATTTTTGTTTTCGATAAGATCATATTTAAGTCTCGAAATGTCGCCAAAATATCTTTGGGTAATTATTATATTGAGCCTCAAGAAACTTAAATTTTCAAAAGTTTATTGACTTTTTGTAAATGTTATTTCTTTACAATGATCAGGATTGGATTGGACAAAGTAGGTGTAATATCTGTCCGAACATGAATTCTATAAAAAAATGTCTTTTAACTTTTAATTGCAATCTCCTCAAAAAGAAAAGGAAACATTTTTACCGAAAAATAAGAAATTGTATGAACTTAATTTTCAACAAATAGTTTAACTTAAGAAATTCTTTTTTGAAGTAAAATGATCATTAATTAATTACGTTTATAAGTTCATGAATATTATTATTTATTTCTTGGGTCCTGTATGGCCTTTTTCATTTTTTTCACTCGTATGGACTTTTTCATATTTGTTTTTTACTTTTTACGTGGGCTAATGTTTTTTCAAATAAATACGGGATATAAGTTATAACTTTAATTGCGATATTTTAAACTAATGTATAATTTAAATATTTATAATAAAAATAAATATAAAGCCTTTTTATTGAAGTCATTCCTAATTTTTTTTTTGGTATTGTATTTTTAATTGTTTTTGTTTTATGCCTTAAAGTTTTTATTGCTACATACTTCTTGTAGTGTTTGTTTTGAATAATTTGGTACATACTGTAGCAGTACCAGTTGAACTGTAATATCCCCTGTACAACTGTAGTAGTCCTCTGCTCCTGAAATATGCAGAGTAGACTAGACCGGGAGAACAGGACGGCGCTGCGTGCGAGGTATATCTTAGGTGCCTTTCTCGACCTCTCAATTTCTCCATTACTTTCTGTATCTAAACAATTTTAGAAATTATTAATGGTTTTTAATGTTGAGTGTTTTCACAACTATCTCTTTTAAAATAAAATTATTACTATAGTAGTTTCATACTTATGGAGGTATTTAAAATTTCTGATTATAAATAAAATTTGACCTAATCTTACCCCATGTATTTTACTCATATATTTTTCGACGTTTCGAGGCTCTGTCCGTAATTCATTTTTAGAATGTTCTAAGCAAAAAATTATCCTTACAATAATGTTTAAAAATAATGAATGTTATATTTCGTAACCCAAGAAAAAAGCCTTTATCCAGTCAGATATTTTTTTTACTTAAAACGTTTCTTCATTAATAACATATGACCATGGAGGACAATTGATTCCTAAGTAAATAAATTTTTAAATATTAATAATGGCATCAAATAAGGTATCTATTAATTCAGCAATTTTTTTGGACATAATTTTATAAATTTGTATTTATTTTATAGTTATTGTTTTGGATTTGATAATTTACAGATTTTATGACTTATAACTTTTTTAAAGTTATAAACTAAGATGAAGGATACAACATATTTATAAAAATGATTGAAAATGACATAAATGTCGAAACGTTTTAAGTAAAAAAAAAAAAATATTTGACTGGATAAAGATATTTTTTGGGGTTACAAAATATTGAAATTTTCAGTCCAGTTTTACATCGTTTTTTAAATCTAGTAATTATATAACTGATCTATACTCAATATTATTCTTTAATATATAAATACATACAAAGTTAATCAAATGAAAAGTAATCATCCCATATAGAAATAATAATCAACTTATTATCTCAATGTATTAATCCTGTTATATACATACTGTACATATACATACTATACATAAGACTTCATATCTCATTTATATTAATAAATATTGGTCTACCAAAATATATTAAAATCATTTGTACTACCTTAGCATTTGTTATATTTTATCTTGAAAATCTATCTCCTTCTGTATTTTGGACCCTTTGAAATACTTCTTATTTATATATTTTTTTTATTTCTTCTTTATTTTCCATTCCCTATTAAGTATTTAATCCTTTTTTTAACTGTATTCACGAGTTTTTTGTAGTATACTCCATTCGCCTGAAGTCAAAAAACCTAGTAAATATTTCGAATTTTAAAACGTTTAAAAAATTTAAAATGATTTCAGCCTACTCCTGTTGAGTTTTAATATACCTGTAACTAATATATTTACAGGTTATTTGGTAAAAAGGGCTCATGGCATGTAATTTAAAAAATAATATTATATTTTATATATAAATAAAGAAATTCGATGATAATTTGCCATACAAAAAAATAATAAGGTCCAAGTTGAAAAAATAAGAGATTTGTCTTGTTAACTTTTTTTTTTTTTTTATCACGAAGTTATGGTGAAAATATATAAAAAATAATAAAATTATACTTCTCTTAATTTATTTTTTCAAACACATTCATCTTCCTCATTTGTGTAAATCTTTAGAAAATATAGTTGCATAATTTAGCTTTTTATGTGTTTAAAATAAATTTATAAAACATTTAGTATTAAAATATTGCCGTTTAATTCGCTGAACAACTTTACGTCAGCCGAGCGCATTCTGTTGGCGGACCGCAGAACTACCTTGGGGGTCTTGAGTTACCTGCCCTGCCGCTAGATAGCGAAAGCTGCCATTGCTCTCTCCTACCTTATTTATTATTAATATTTTAAAATGTTTTTTCTCATTTAATTACAATCGTTGAGGTTTGATTTCACCTAAACTATAAAATTATAAATATTGATGCCTATCTTTTAGCTTTTTTAAATTTTTTATTTCGCAATAAGTTAATATTCAATACATTATTATTAGTTCCATTATTGTAGGATTGTTTTACTAAATAGTGTTTAGTTTTCTATTATAATGAATTAATTATAATATTGAATTAATTATAATTATTAATTTCCTTAAGATTGTTCTATTTTTTATTTATAGATTAATTCATTTTTATGCTCTCAATCGATGATAAAAATGATCTGAAAGGATCAAGAAAATTATTCATTCTATATTTGAATTGTTTTTAATGTTAAATTTTGTCCTAGGTACGCCTATGTTTCGATGTTTGTTTATTTGTTAGATTTCTCTTTTTTTTGTGAGTCATCGATGGCTTCTCTACAAAATATGTTATTTCCATTATCTATTTATGTTTAAAATTATCGTTTAATAGATGGCTAAGGCTCTGTTAAAACGTATAGCTCAATTTTAAAGAACTGTTTAAAAATATTCAAAACTATTAATCATTTAGTAATATAAATGAAATCCTTTGGAATTCTGTTGATTATTAACTGTCAAGTCCAAAAACAAATATCAGTTCACAGTTTAGTTCTACAAGTTTTAATTAAATTTTGTTTCACTTGAACAAATCGGCCTTTGAGTTAATGTTGTATTAATAGCTAGTAAAAACTCTCACTCGCCCTCGACAACTCCCTTTTTGTAATATTTTGTGGTTGTTATAATAATGAAAACGTCGCTAAAAATATTTATATTCTATTTTGTGATATTACACAATCACAAGATTTCCTAGTTACTGCTAAATTGTTGTAAATTTTGTGCAATTTATTTATATAAACAGCTTATATTTATAGCTGTATTTTAGGCACTAATACTTTTTACCTTGAAAATTATTTTATATTCATTACAGTAATTAATGGAGGAAGCGAGATGGCTTAATGTGTAGTAATCATAATCACTGGCACTACAACCCGGTACGGGTCATCGCCGCATCAAGACGACGCCTCCAATCATCTCTGTCTTGCGCCAGGGTCTGCCAAGCTCTGGTGTTGAGGAGCATCTTTGCGTCGGCTTCGACCTCATCTCCCCATCTCAGTCGTGGCCGTCCTCTCCTTCTCCTCCCATCCACATACCCAAAGAGCAGTCTCTTGATAGGTGTGTCCTCGTGAATTCTTCCAACATGCCCTGCCCATCGTAGCCTTGAGATTCTTATAAATTGTACTACATCTGGATCCCGTTAAATCTGGTACATCTCTGCATTGTGTCTCTGCCTGTACTGAGCGCCATCCCTTACAGGTCCAAACATTCTTCTCAGAATTTTTCACTCAAAAACCTCCAAGCTGATGGCATCTCCACGTGATAAGGGCCATCTTTCTGAGGCTTATGTCTGTATAGGTCTAATTAAAGATTTGTACAGAGCGATCTTAGACTTTCTTGCCAGGAAATGACTTCTTACTATTTTGGTTAGGCCAAAATAGTACCTGTTTGCTATCGTCATTCGTGTCTGAACCTCCTGAGTTGTCTGCACACACCAACCATGTATTTGGTCTTTGCTTGGTTGACTTGAATACCTAGTTTTCTCTCTGCTGCCTCTGTAGCCAAGAAGGCCCGTCCCAAGTCCCTCTGTGATCTTGCTGTGACATCTATATCATCTGCGTAGGCTAGAATTTGGACTGACTTGGTGAGATTCGTACCGTTTCTTTGCATTTGAGTCCCTTATCACCTTATCTAGTGCTCGGTTAAACAACAAGCATGATAGGCCATCTCCCTGTCTCAGGCCCCTTGTGGTCGTGGAAGTCTCTGACAGGCTTCACTGTATTCTGACTTGACATCTTGATCCTACCATCAGCAGCTCTGAAAGATGGGTCAGTTCAAGGGCGATATTCATTGTCACTATAGCCAAGTACAGCTTTTCTCTTATGACACTATCATATGCACTGCTGAAATCAATTAAGAGGTGCTGCGTGGTGATGTTATGTTCGCGCGTTCTTTCAAGCAGGGTTGATCTGCTCCTCATAAAACCACTTCGGTAGACTCCTAGCTCTCTTTCTGCATGCGGAAGTAGCCTCTGATAGATGATATTAGGCAGGACCTTATATGAGCAGTTCAGAAGAGTTATGCCACGGTAATTACTGCAGATTGTCTGATCTCCCTTTTTATGGAGTGGTTTGATGATGCCAGTGTACCATTCTTCAGGCATAGTCTTAGTAATCCAAATGCTAGTGTATAGTAATAAGTTACTATAATTATCTAATCTAAGTTGTCTTATCTTAAGCCATGGCCGTATAGTATCTACAGACCCTTCTGGGGCTTACCCAGTCTCTAAAAATTGGCTATCCCTAATTGTAGAAAAAACTTAAAAATTGGTGGTTGAGCGTGATTTCGGACAAATCACCTTCCTGCACAACCGTTGCCGTAAAACACTAAACTCTCTACCATGTTTTAAAGCCAATATTTTTTACAGTAAATCTTTTGTATTAATTGTATTTTACAATAAATTTTAAAATACTTGGAAAGACACTTCTACAAAGATTTTTTGGTTCACACAAGCTGGAAAAAAAATTTGCTCATAGATAATTCATCGTATTTTTTTGTTTAAATTTCTTTTATAATGAAAATAATTATATAAATGTATACGGTGGTAAGTTTGTATAAATGTTTTCTTCATATCTGTAATATATTTTATGCTTTATAATTTTATTTTTAATTTTTATAAATTTATTACACAACAGAACGTCTTCGGTGATCATTATCATAATCATTAGTAGTCATACGATAAATTTTTTTGTAATAAGCTTTTGTTTTAGTAGTTCCCTGGTTGAGGAGGTAAGAGGGATAGATAGTACATAACACAGCCTGACTTTTTCATTATTTAGAGATAAAATTTCGATTGAATTGTCACCTGCTATTGTAACATTTTGAATTATATGAGTCAAAAAGTAGATATAAAGCGGTCAGAAGGAAGAAGTTGAACATTTTCTCGTATTGACAAATAAGTTACCGAAGGAAGTTGGGAGCGCTTGAAAAGAGAAGCTCGTCAATTACTAAGTTAGCAGTCGAGTCTCAACCTCAGTTATTTTTCCTACACTTTTCAAACTTTTTTCTTATTTATTCACAAAGTCCCAACCTTTCACAAAGAACTTTTTTCTCTTAATTCGATTTCACACGTCCTCGCTTGTGTCAAATTTAATTTATATATTTCTTTTAGCTAAAATAAATTAGAATGGAACATGAAACGTATTACAACGAGCATTTATAATTTAAGCACAGATAATTCATGATTGCCAAAAGTATTAAAGGGAAAGATCAAAAATAATTATAAAGTAATATTGGAAGGGGAAACAATGGCCGATATCCGAAAACGACTTATACAATGAATTTTGAAATGTTGACTATGGATTGAGGAGGTTTTCAAATTTAAATAATTTATTCATTGAAATTTACAACAGTATTATAACAATACAACAAGTAAATGGCAGGAATGGAACATATTGGCATCAACAAAGACAAATAGAGAAACTTCCCAGTAATAGTACTCAAATAACAAGTTCTACTTAGAAGTTGAGGATGCCATTTTATTTTCAGATGTCTCGGAGGATTATCGGGAATTTTAGAGGTTTCTAGGTTTGTAAAAAAGTAAGGAGCGTTGAGGATTTCACGAAGGATTTTGGACTGTAAGGGTTGGATGCCAGAGGAATTCGATGGCTTAGTCGAGCCCCAAAGATCTATTCCGTAAGTCCAGATGGGTCTAATGATTGTCATGTATATGAGTCTTTTGTAATCAATCGGGCACATAGGGCGTTCTCTAGTAAATGTTGAAGTAGCCCGAAACGGTGTGTTCAGTTATTATTTAATGGTATATTGAGAAAAATATAAATAAACAATGAAAAGTAGTAATCATTTTGTAAGAAATCCGTGTGTAATAAATTAATGTAACCTATATGATTTTCATAGTGAGACATCTCCATTTTGTATTAAAAAAATAATTATAGCTAAATCTTATTACGAATGAAAATACTTTTAATTAATTAAAAATCAATGTTATTTCAATATCAGTATTAATCTGTTGTTAGAGTTTTATTTTGTCAACAATATTTCAAATGTGTTCTAATTTTCTACTGCCCTATATATAATTATAATCAATATGCTCCTTGATGAAATAGTATTATCATAGATAACTTTAGGCAATATAATAATTTTACGTGAAATTTATCTTTAATTTTTTAAACTTTATTTACAAACCTAGCTAATAAACAAAAACTAATAACTGTTATGCAAATAAGCAAAAGGGAACGAGAATTAATCTTAATAGCCGTTAAAAGTTTAACTTCTAAAACGATTATCTCTAATCTATTATCCCAATCTTCAATCCTCCCCATGGATGAATTAAAACCAGTTATTGGGAGCTTCAAACTTTAATCAGAATCAATAAAGCCTTGTTAATAGATTGCTGGCTAAGGAAAGTCCTTTATATTGTCTCTTCAGTATTTTATCACTCTTTTAAAAAAGTATATTTTACAAAGTTTATAATGCGTTTATGTAAAGTTATACGTTAAAAATAAAGCTTTTTTTTTTTTAATTTAAAAATATTCGTCTACTACCATTGGGTTCATAGTTTCTCTACTTGCCTACATCTCATGACATTGTATATCTTTGATTCTAATTATTTGATATATGATTATGCAGTTGAAAATTTCAATAAATACATTTTAAAATTTATATATCGATTCAAAGTCTGAAGGTTTTATAAGTGTAATCTAAATTGTATTGCGATAATTCTTTTATATTATTTTCTAATAGCCTTCTTCAGTTATTATATATTTTGTAAAATGTATGTAATGGCTATATTCTATAAATTATTATATTTTTCTTCGGATATCAATTTTTGAAGCTTACGCCTAATTGGACGGCATTTAGCGGATAAGAATCAGACCTCATTTCGCGTGTTTTGAGTAAACTCAATTTCAAAGTTTAATGGCCTTGGTGAATTTGTAATAAGTGTGCTATCTTTCTTAACACAGACCTTTTTGAAAATATTAATTAATTGTAAAATCATTCTATTTCGACAATTTTGTATAGCTTCCAATCTGTATTGTTCTTTTTAACTTAATGTTCAAACATTTATATGCTATCACGGAACAGTTGATGTCTGCTTAGGTGAATTATTTAGATTTTACTACATTTTACAAAGACATATTGATAATCTACAGTCAATATATTTGGAAGATAGAGACTCAAAAATAAAAAAAATATATACAACTTAAATAAGAAATAAAGAAGTTATAGGGAAAATGGAAAATATAAGATTGGTTATTTTTAAAATAAAAGATTTTCCATTGAATTGGGGCGGGTTAGCTCAATCTGTTCTCGGTTATTGCATTAAAAGTCCGCGATTCGAAATCAGGTGTAGTAAATAAATTATCTATTTTTCCAACGTGGGTTAATCCCTGCGTGGTCTGCAGACTTCCTGAGGTTCATTTATCCTCTAAAAAAAAAATAGAAAGCGTTAATTTGGCGAACAACTTGGAGATTGGACGTGATTCTGCCCAACTACCTCCTTACACAAGGTTTACATAGAAACAGTACAGTCTCTACCATGTACTGAAATCAAAACACTTCGTGGTAATTGTACAGATTTTTTTTTAAATTTATTTTCCAATGAAGATTTTTTAATCAAGTGATAGTTCTTGATATTTGTAATTTGTAATTTGATATTTGATATTTGATAAATTTGATATTTGTAAATAGTATGCATCAATCCAACCTCAAACTCATATTGAATATTTTGCCGTTCCTTTCTTCTGAATGCTGCCCATTTGTGATATCCACAGCCCCTGTTAATAAGTCCTCGAGTCGAATTTTCTTTAAAATCAGTTTCTTGTAGTTAGGAAACGGAATTATGTTTTTCTCGTAATTTTCGAGAATGACACGGTTCAGTTCTGGAAAAAAAATCGACTTAACCACTAATTCAACGGAGCTGCAGATATTTTATAAGAAATTAATATGTTTCATATCAAGGGTGAAAGGATACCGTAGTGATTAGCTTTGCATATACCTTACTTTGCTAAAGGTGTATCCATATATGCTACTATACATACTGTGTAGGAGACATGTAGCACAGACCTTACCCGACTGATGTCTTTATTACAGGAGACATCCAATCAAGTCGACGCCCTTCTGGTGGATTAACCTCCAACCTTGGCATTTATAAGGTTGTCTCTACCCTGGTTGTATCCTCTGAGGTATTAGCTCGTCTCTTCTCTCCAGCCTCCGGGTATGTATGGGCTGGAGGAGGAACTCAAGGGATTGCAATCGGCTCTCAAAGTCATTATATGCTTAAATTATTATAGTAGGCCTTAATAGGCTAGGGAATGATGATTTAACTATCTGCTTTTTTTAGAGCAAACATGGACGTTGAACCCCCGTAAACAACATCCCATTCCTATAGCTATTCGTTCTAACTCCTAAAGTTGTTACTACAAACCATAAGTATTGGTCCGAAAAGCATATTGTATCATTGAGAGACTAGAGCCTTGAAAACAAAGAAGGGCGTAGAAGAAGTTCTGCCAACTTTTAAGCTTTTTCATCTTGTTTAAAAGTTGGCAGTCACCTTGCTGACGGTCATCAGTGGTTGATTTGCTGACTTCGAGTTCTCCGATTTTCTTCCACAAAGCTCGTCATCGAGGACAGAACTTCTTCCTCAGCCTTCTTTGTCTTCTTGAAATCTCTGGAACCACCGTTGAACAGTGGGCTCACTATACTGCCTTTGCCACAGACTTCATTGACCTTTCCGTCCGAGTTTGAACTAGTAAAAGAAAATTATGCGGAAACCACCCTTTGACATCTTAGTAAAGACTTAATTATTTCTAAGTAGGCAAATGTTACAGAGGTAAACAAATATTTTTGTTTGAAAGAGGATTAATAATTGTTTACATTTCTAAAATTAAAAAGTCCAGCAAACATAAACAGTTTACTATTTGGAAGGGTATTTTAAAAAATAAACATAAAATCCTTCACTATTTTCCGAATGATATTGGGTCGTTTCATATTAATTTTTTTTCATATGACTTTCCGTGGAAAGGTTATTTATTAATTTATTAAGAACTTTATGAAATCGAAACATTTTTATTCAAAATATTAACCCTCATTTTCTTTCTATACGTTTTTCCCAACATCCTAAATAATTTTCAATTCCAGAAATTTAAAAATCAAGTTTTTTTGATGAAATAATATCTGAAAATCCGTTTTTGACTTGAGAATTATTATTGAAAAAGTTTACTCTTAAGGAAGTTGTAGAGATTTTCGAACAGGTGGAAATCTGTTGGAGATAAGTCTGGGCGTAGGAGTACTTCGTAACCCAGATCGTGTAGTTCCCATCACTGTCGTTTAACATGAGGTCTGATATCGGCACCAATGCAGTTGTTTTTTGATAATTTTTTGTTGTGGATGTAAACCACCTCACTGAATCAATATATAATGGATTCACATTTTTTTTTTGGCATGGGCAAATGGCCCACTTGTTACAACACGCGCTGTAATGTTTCTTGCAGCCTTGACAGCCGAGTTTCCAACTTTAAACCCGTAAAAAAAATATGCTATAATCCCGAGTTTCCATTGCCGTATTTGATGGCCTACTAAACTATGTTCGTTCAATTGTAGTCAAATCAAATCAAATACAATGTGTAAACTTAATTTCATTTGATAGGATCCAATATTTTTGAGTTAAATGCTGGTTACTTCTATATATAAATATAACGAGATTTCAATTAATAAAAATGAAAATTGGTTTGAACAGCTAAATAGTTAAATTATCCTGGATGGTGTCGTTTTCGAATTAACTTAATTAATTTTTACTATTTATAAAACTAAATTAATAATGTTTTTACAATTTCAGGTTCTGTATTTATAATAACCTATAGTCCTTAAAACCGTTAAGTATATTTGTTAAATACATTATGTAAAATTGTAAGATGACGTGAAGGGGCGAAGCGGGTAAATTGTGCTTACTATTCAACAATGGAGATACAGATTTCATTTTCTTTTCATGTTGTTCATACATTGTCTGTTGAGTTTGTGGATAATAGGTTTGTGTAGGTGTCAATTTTTTTACTTCTCATCTCTTCTCTACGGAATGTATGACGTCTATTTGCCATTTGTGCTTAAGGCATCAACTATATGATAAGATTTTAGTGCCCTTGGTGATAAGTATTAGTTTGTTGTTTTTAGTCTCAGTCCTAAAAAAAAAAAAAAGGAAAAAAATTAATTTATCAACTACTATTACTATAATTATCAAGAGAGTTAATAACAAGAATAATTTCGTAAATTCTTCATTTAATACTTTGTTGGATTTAAACATACTCTGTAATTATCTAATTCAATCCCCTCTGGGTTTTTTTTTATTACTTACTACATGATGCAATATTCTATTGTTATACATATATTGTTTTTCTGCGCCATGTATTATTTTAATGTATTTATACCTTGTATGTTTAGCCCTGTATTATTTAAGCCCTGTAGAATTCTTTTGACCTCTTCCCAGACCATTTTCTTCCTCACATTTTCCTAAATGTTCAGGAAACTTTTAGGTAAATTAACGAATCGATTGACATGTTTTGAGGAAAATAAAATCGAGTTACCTCGTTTTTCCTTCGTCTTCATTTATTAGAAACCGACTTATCAACCTACATTTCAGGTCTTCTTAAGGGCTGGATAAACAAGGTAAATTGGTCCAGAAGGCCCTTCTATCCATCTATTTAATTATATCTGGCATATTCCGAACTGAAGAAGACCTGCAATGTGCCTCGAAACGTCCTAAACGTTCATTAAAAAAATATTTATCTCATAAATATTTAAGGATATTTTTTTTTTACCTCCACTTATCTCTACCCAAAATTTGCAATGAATAATAAGTTTCCAATGGATTACTTATTTTTTGATTTCGGAAATTTGTATAAATGGAAGTTGTTTTTTTTTTTTTTTTTTGGCACTTATAGAACTCTTTCATAATTCGGCTATTACTATACTGAAAATTATAAGAAACTTGAGTCCTTTGGAGGAGGCCATTTTAAAAAAAATCAGTAACACTATTCCAGTGATAATTACGCATAACTTTTATAAAAAGGAAATTTAATCGAACACGTCTATTCAAAATCGTGAGAATTATTAGTTTAAATTGTCCACAAAATGTTTAAAATTTATTATCAATAATAAGAACGTAGTACATCTGGTAAGTTAAATTTTCTGGAAAAAGTGCTGTAACATTCTGTAGACATCTACCTTACCTTAAATACGTAATCTCACTTTCATTAAATTTTCAAGTAAGCTAGATTTACTCCCTGGGCAAAAATAGCTTTCTGCTTGTCTAGGTTATTTGGATTAAAAGGGACTTAAAAACTAACGCTGTATACCTATATATTAAACAGAAATTAAAACTTTAAAGTTCCAAGTTGAGTTTATTATTTATTAGTTAATAATAAATAGTTAATACATACATTTTTATTACCTAATAAATTGTTATAGAATACTATGGTATACGGTTATATGAAGTTTAATGCGGCGAGGGCTAGAGCTCACGGTTTAGCTGGGTTGGATTAAACGATCTCTTTAGTTAATGAACTCACGTTCCATTCATATCAAGTAGGCCTTATTAACCTTAATATCTGCTTTCCAAAGACTATAGTTTACTATCTCATAACAATTTTTATTTTTTATAAAGACAAATTTTCAGAGCTTTAAATATTTTATTTTGGAAAGAGAAATTAAAATTGTATTAATAATAAATTGTAATTTGAATGATAAGTTTCTAGAAGCAGGGGGGAGCCTTTGTAATTAATATTAACTTAGTACTACTATTTTTTATCTTTAAAAAATGTTCATTTATTTTAATATTTGTTCATCAGTGCAGACATTTTTTTCAGGGCAGCAGCCCTCAATTTATCGCTCCTTAAACGACTAATTTTTCAGAGCCATTTTGAAATTGCCATGTGAGTTAAAAATTTAACAAATAAACTACAAAAATCAAATTTAAATCTTGAAACTTCCTCAAGGTAGTATCCTTGGCCCAATCCTTTATACAGTTTATACAGCTGACATCCCAACTCATCCTCATACTATCCTTACCACATATGCTGACGATACATGTTTATTATCAGTCAATACCAATCCAGTTATTGTATCCCTGATCTTAAAGAATGGTGCTGGAACTGGAGAATTAAAATAAATTCTCAAAAATCCCATCAAATCACTTTTACCTTACGTCGTAAACCAATGACTTCCTGCCCTTCAGTATCCTTTAATAATATCCCACTCGTGCCTGTAGAACAGATCCGATACTTAGGGTTGCATCTCGACAAACGATTAACCTGGAATCCTCATACAAGACTGAAAAGACAAGAAACCGCTCGACGTTTCAGGCTACTTCAACACTTACTAGACAAACTCTCTAAGCTCCCAATTAATTACAAAAGACTCATCTACATGACCATCATACGACCTATTTGGACTTACGGAGTAGAGCTTTGGGGCTCCACTAAGCCATCGAGTTCTTCTCGTATCCAATCCCTACAATCCAAAATCCTTCGTAAAATCCTCGACGCTCCTTATTTTGTTTAGAATATAGTCATCCAGAACGACCTTAATGTCCCATTTGTTGCTGATCTGGCCCGACCCCGGTATCTATCCTTTCATAACAACCTTCATTTCCACTCAAACCCTCTAGTTTCAAACCTAGTTTCCTCATCAATTCCCGATAATCCTCCGAGGCGTCTGAGAAGAAGATGGCCACGTGACCTTCTTAGTTGAACATGCGATTTGAGTACTACCAGTGGGTAGTTTCTCTACTTGTCATTATATCATGTCATTATGTATCACTCAGCCAATTTACTTGTTATATTACTGTAATATAGTCGCAAATATCAATAAATAAATAAATAAAAAAAAAACTAATCTTGAAACTTTATTGATTTTAACTTACGTCATTATTTCCATAAAACGTTAAGTTCAAACATGATATAAGTCAAAATATGAGTAATTTAAAAAAACAAAACATTGGAAATAGAATATCGGATATGTCGTTCCTGATTTAAAAAAATTCAACCAAAACTATTGCTACCGAAGGCTTAGCTCAAAAATAGCAATCTGTCGTTCTTTTGAAGGAATGATAAATTAAAAAGTAATATTGAAGTATTTTCTAGCTCTCATAAAAAGAATACAAATTTGGGAATTCATAAAGCAAAGCATTATTATATTGAAATTATTTTATTAACCATTAGAAAAATTAAAAAACCTTTGATTTTCACTTTCGTCATTATTCCCATAAGTTCAAACGTGATATAAATCAAAATATCACCCTTCTATCTCTCAGAAATATAGGATTTTTTTGGAAGAGGCGTCATTATCTTTATTTTGAATCTTTATTTACAGTATTAAATTCATCCTTATAATAGAAGTTGAATTTTTCAAAAATTTTAAAGAACAATTTCAGTTTTGGAGCCACAATATACTACAAGTATTTAACAATTTAAATGTATTTTGTGGAAGCCATAGTCGTTGACGACTTAAGGGCTTACCGCTTTTAAACACCAACAAACAACAATTTAAAGAATATTTGCATATAAACTAACCCTGATCTATTTGGATATTAGTATGAGATTTATATAATAATCGTTGTTGAAAATAAGATATACATTATGTAAAGAAATTACTGCATCCTAGCTCGTGGATTTAACTGTTGTTATTAACTAATTTATTCTCCTAAAGTGGATAGTTTCTTGTAATGATTTGTTGTTTTAATTTTTTATTTTTCATTTTCTTTATAAGATATTTCTTATATACTGGATTACTCTTCTTGATCTATATAATTTAATAGTGAGAAAAAAACCTTATTCCAGTCAACAATTGTTGTTAAAAAATTAACAAAAGATTAAAAAACGTTTCGACATCCATCTGTCATTTTCAATTTTAGTTCTTCACACAGCCTCCTTTAAATTTACATGTCACAATCATTACTTGAGGTCAAACATATATTAAACTCCTGGAACTCAACTTTCCATGGTCAAATATATAATATGCATTACATTAAAACCGTTTTATTTGTTTGGCACTTTATAAAAACTTTATGATTTGTATTATGTAGCCTTCTGGCCAGATACATATTATTTCTATGCTTCTTTTTCTATTCGTGTTTGTTATTCTAAAGGGACTTCTATTCTAGGAGTCATTATTATTCTATTCTATAAATAATGCTCAGATAATTTATAAATTAATATTCCGTGCAAGAGGTGGGAGATAATTTGTATGAATCAGAGGTTTAGAAATAGCTGAGGACCACAGATTAATCATCCTGGCAGGGGAAACCATTTTCTTTATCACTGCTCTCATTCAATCCCTTTCCAGATCAAAACTTCTTAAGGAGATTCATCGTGTTCTTTGAGGACAGAAAAAAATTAATAAAAGCAAAGAAAAAATTAATGACTTCCAAGGTAAATTGTAGAAAAACCCACCAATATTGAGAATTCTAATATAAATGTAATCAATGAAGCGCATAAGGACTGAAGTTGTATACAATAATACGTATACAACTGTCATATATAAGGATGCAACTGTCTTGTCCGTCATAGTGACAATATATCCGCGTTGGAGGGATTTATAACTATTCATTAAACAATTAATAACATCATGGGTATGCAGAAGTTTATTATTGTAAATGGATAAAGTTTTTGATTCAGTTCTGAGTTTTATTGATAAATATATGTAACGGTTTTAAAACTTAATATGTGGGTGTAAACAAATATATATTTTTTAGGGTTTAGTACATTGTTGGGACTGTACTTTTTTCCTGACAACGCGCTCAACCGTTAGGTTTTTATTGCTATTAAAACAAATTACTTTATAGAGACCAAGTGAGCCCTAGGAGAGCCAATAAATTGGATGTAAACAGATTGAATTATTTATCTCTTTAAGCAGGTTTTTAACCCGAAGCCCTTAGCAAAGTAACTCAACACTCATTTAAAGACATTAAAAAGCAAAACAAAATTAAATAAGGAAAATATATTATATATATGAAGTTTGTATTTACATGCATGCTTTTGTTGAACTACACCCACCAATGAAATATAAATATTTCAGCTTACTCCAGTCCAGAAAAAATATTTTTTTAAGTCATTTTTTTTTTAATGTCATACATTAGCATTTTTCAATAGAATAAATCTATGATGTAGATATAGCTAAGAACATTGTACAAAGTTGTATAAATATGATAGGAATCATTGACCAGATTATTGTGCTACTTGCCTTTTTCAGGTAAAAATAAACTATAATACTAAAAATTAAAATTAAAACTATTATAACCTATAAACTATTATATTTATTTTCATGAGAGAGAATATTGACCTGTAGTGAAGGATGACAGGTAGGTCAATCAATGAGTTATAAAAAATACATCTGTCGACCGGCGGTAGGTCGTAGTGAGGTGGTGAGGATATCGTTTTTTATTTATATTATAAACTAGTGTATGAGTATATAATTAATATTTAAAATTTTATTATTTAAATATTTAATAGCTTTTAGTAAAAAATAAATCTGGATCGAAAGAACCTAGCCGTCAGTCTATTAATTAAAACGGTTAAACGACACAGAAGTTTGAATAATCACGAAAGTCCTAGGCCCCTCGAAAATTATCTTCTCTGTCAGATTTTACTCAACCCTGGTTAAATATCAAGTCCGAATTAATTCAGGTATAATTATAACTTTATAATTGTTGTGCATATAATACTAAAGCTTATAATTATGTAATTATAGCCACGATGAGACTATACGCGCGAATGAAGCGAGCTAGATAGTAGGGGAAAGGACGTGGCTTCCTTATGCGCGGTCGGCCCAAGTGGACTTTTGCGCATGTCGTTTTCTAAATTGTCACACTATATACACCATATGATAAAATATTTTATTTTATATTAACCATAACAATAAACTATGTGGGCCGGGTAGTTTACCTACTATTTTCAGAATTGCATGCTCATGATATGACGATATGATATGCTCATGATATCAAGATATGACATTATTTGTTACTTTACTATACCAAACTCGCTTTAAGCCTTCCAATACCAGTAATAAGTCTCCAGTTTAAAAAAAAATAGTGCTCATATAAATACAAATTAAAAAAATCGCATCAACAGTAGAAAAAAAAACCCTAACTAGTTTCACTGAAGCTTTCGAAACATCTCGAATACTCGATATCCATGTGGTGTGGCACATACTATGGCCAAAGTCCACGAATTCACAGCGCGGCAAAGGGGCTTAGGATTTTAGAAGGGAATTAAAAAATCCTTGGTTATGCCGTACTTCGAAGGGGACGTAAAATGGCGGCACTGAGCCTGTACGATTTCACTTATTCGTAAAAAAACAACATATCCCAATTAAACCTGGATAGGGCTTCCACTGTAGCATCGTCCGATTATCCATATCAGCATAAAGTGACATTGAATTAATAAACAAACAAACATTTTCAAAACTCGAGGTACTATCTATGTGCTCCGCAATTATAGTTTATCCTTTTTAGCCCCTATGGTACCTCAATTCGCGAAAGTTGATTTTTTAATTTTCCAAATTCTTTTCATGCAATGGCTGCCTAACCTTAAGTTTAGGGATGTTATTCGATATATTTATATCATAAGCAACTTCCTCCTTCTGCAGGCAACTCATGAGTCACGTGTAAGAACGTAGTCCGCGTGCCTATATTGCCAATAACGTCTTAAGGCATCCTCTTCAACGTATAAATGTTTCCCCTTAGAATTTATAACCTCATAATATCAATATTCTAGTTGCAATTATGTTTTTTTTCTCTTTTCATCATAAAAAATACGATGATATTATCGCTCTGTAATAATCGTAAGTTGTAAATAACAATATGAAGCAAAAGTAGAAACTAGGTAATACTAAGTAATTGCTTTTATAATTTATTTCGTTTTTATTTTAGTGTTATATATCTTATTTAGTCTTTAGTAATTTCTGTTTAGGTTACTTTGTAAATATATATATATTTTTCTATGTATAAGTTACTTTCAATCAATATTTATGATATATGTCTAAGCCTAAGGCCGAATCTCACCTTGGGACGTATCAACAAAAACTAATGAAATAATATTATTTGAATAATAATTATATGTTTATGAAATATAGGTAAATATAATTTGTATCTGATTAACTCATATATCTATAATAAATAATTAAATATGGATTCACTACTTAAACTTACACTTAAGTGAATTTTCTACACATAGCTGCGTTCATACATTTACAAAACTATATCAAGTTGCAAGGCAAGGCTAACAATATCGACTTACATAAGCATAGGTTACGGCATCTATCCACAATTTTTCAGCTGTCGAACTGTTAACTTCAGATCAAATTATTTCTATTTTTTGGTTTTCTGTCTAAAACCATAAAATTCGTTTATACATAGTTAGAGCTTTTACGGGTCATGCAAGAATTAACCCAAATATTGAGATGTCGAGTCACACAAAGCAAAATGCTCTTTTACGGGCAGTGTGTGTTTGATTTTACAATTTAACGCACCAAAAATTTGTCCTAGACCTTAAACAAATTAATCTTCTGGAAAATATCGCAAGTATAACTAATTTATATCACATTTTTAATTAAATTTTTTTTTGAATTCTCATATTAATACTTTTATTAACGATATCAATTTATGTCAAAATTTAATACTTAGTTCTTTCTCAGTGTACTCTCTCTTTTAGATATTCAACTATAATTTAAAGTTTTTTAAATCAGTTAATGATAAATCATTATGTTATTCATTGCCATTTTTATTAAAAAAATAAAAATAAGAAAAATTTAAAACTAAAATTTATACTTTTATTCTAAAGGTTAAAGACGCGTAGAAATATTGGGGAATGATTTAGTGACCTCCTTGTCATGTAGATTGGTTGCTACTTTTTTTCTGTGAATAATTTATGAGACAAAGAAGAATAATTTACACTTCCTTCTAGCTTCCTTGTTCCAGTGCCCAGGTATCTAAAAATTTGTGGAACTGAGAACCTTTGTTTGGGATTACGGTTTTAAAAAGTTTTAAAACTGGGCGCATTAAGGTTTACAAATTATTGACGGTATATATATTCACTTATATATACAATACCATTTTAAAAGTCCTGTTTAAAATGCAATTAAATTGTCAAAGTTGCGTATACACTATTCTGTATTTGGATCGACAATATATTTTTATTATTACTATAATTTTAACATTTATACACTTAATTTTATTATTTATACAGTTTTTTTATTATTAGTAGGTTGGTGGATTGGCAAAAATTAATGTTTTTTTTTTGTTCTTTTTAATAGATCTTGAATGAGATTATAAACATAACAAAATACAGTAGATTTTAATTATCCGAACTACTGCTGTAGTCAGATGTGGTTCGGATAATCAAAAGTTCGTATAACTGAAATTCTTTTAGGAGAATGAGAATGCCAAAAAATAAAAAAAATGATCACGCTTGTATAAAAAAATCTTTGTTTTATTGTGTAGTTTGTAAATTAACGTCAATAAAACTATGTCTGTACTTATTTTAATATTAGTTAACATCAGTTTGGAATTATAAATACAGCTAAATCGCTTATTCTTTTATGTATAATATTTAATATTAAGAAATAGTTCATGGAAATAATAATTTTGAAAAAAGATTCTTCAAACTTATTTTGTAAGACTGGCTATGTCGTATAAAATGTCCTTTCTTGTATTTTTATGTTATAAGTAAGATTGTGATATATAAAATTGTATGTTTCTGTTTTATTGCTGTGTTCATAGTTACAAAATAAACGTCACTAAAATTATGAACTGTTATTTCTGAGTATGGTGTAAATCCAGTTATTCATATTTGGGATGTGTTGCTTTAAAAAAACGGTCAAATGCTTTATCACTTAGCACTTAACAAAGAATGACTTTTTAAAACCTATATTATGAAATAATAATCATTCAAAAGAATAAACAATTCCAAAAGGACTTATACCACTTTAAAAAATAACTTTTTTTAATTATTTTTATTTGATGGTGATTATTTAAATATTTTTATTTTGAAGAGAAAATATTTGGAAGAGTGCCGCACTAGAGATGCGGAAGACTCGGGTTCGAATCTCGGCCAGGACAAATCTTTTCTCTTCAAAATAAAATATTTAAAAACTAACAGCTCGTAAGTACTTATATAACAAGATTAGTAGTACATAAACAAGGTCGAAATGTTAGTTTGTTCCAATTTCGACTTCTTCTTCATGGCAGCCAAGTCTCTAATTATTTAAAGAATTATACTGTCTTAAGTAATAGGAAATCAAATTCCATAGACAATTCTTTCCGAACTTATTTCTTATGAATGGCAATCTCGATCCCTTCTTTATCTGAACGTTATATGTATGTTTTTTAATTGGCGATTTCTAAAATTGTATTTTTTCTTATTATCTTTATATTCTTAAATATGATATATTTATTACAGTTCAGAAAAAAAACAGTTTCAATAAATTATATTATATATAAATTAATCTGCATAACGCGAGTGTTACAATAAAAAGGTCAGCTTATTGTTTTGTTTTAGTATTCCCTGAGTTTTCCAATGGGGTGTTATAACCCTCAAAAAAGGCACAGATATTATGGCTCCAATTTTATTACATTAATATATTATATTAAAACTATAAAAAATAATAATAAAACTGGGTTATAGGGGGTAAGATGGACGCTGCTGCGCCCTGTAGTTGGGCCGGCTCAGAGCTATCGATCTTTTTGATGTAAAACCGCAGTCAGTCAACCTCCTTAGTCAGCTCATTCCTTAATTAATTAAATATTGTCAACATCAACAATATACAGTGTTGTTGAGTAGTCGATTAATCTCAACATAGTACACATGTACGCGTTACTTAATTTTAGTTGAAAACAAATGTAATTTACCCAAAAAACAATCCATTTATCACTGTTGGGTTAGTTTTTAAAATTTTTTGTTTTTATAAGTATTAATTATGAATTAGATTTAATTAAAAATATATCATTAGCAATTGCCAGTTACAATTGGGTTATTTCTAAATTTTTTAGATTTACTAAGAACTTAAATATTTTTATTTTGAAGAGAAAAGATTTGTCCTGAGCGGGATTCGACCCCGGGTCGTCTGCATCTCTAGTGCAGTGCTCTAAACCGCTGAGCTACCAGGAGTCGTATCCAAGCCAGACAAATCCATTCTATTCACCAATTCTACATCCCATGTTCTCGCATTTTATTTATTTTTTTAGATGAACAAAAGAACAATAAATAAAAATGAATTTTAAATAATATATTGACGCATGTCAACAAGATCCTAATTAAAGTAATGTTCAATGAACATTCTTCCCCGTGTATACATGGCAAAAAAAATATTTGCGAGAACATGGGGATATAGGATCGGTGAAGAGAATGGATTTGTCTGGCTTGGACTCGACCCCTGGTAGCTCAGTGGTTTAGAGCACTGCACTAGAGATGCACACGATACAGGTTCGAATCCCGGCCAGGACAAATCTCTTCCCTTCAAAATAAAAAAAAATTAAAAATAATCACTATCAAAAGAACAATAAATAAAAATAAATACCATGTATTTAGTTTTGTTTTAATTTTAGTTTTATTAAAACGATAAATTTTCAATATCTTAAATGCATTGTATGCCAAAGAAGGAATGTATGTCTCTGTAATGTATACAAAAGTTTTTAATGAACCATTTTTAAAAATTGACAAATCACGAAGTCACTTGTCCTTACTTCACTGAGCCGTTACACGAAATATAGCAGTGTATTTTTTAATTTATATGTAAAAAATGGACTGGATTGTTTTTAAAAAAATAAACCACCTAGATCGAATTCCAATATTTTATTTAAGGTACATTGTTTTAATGCCAAGAAAGCAAGGGAATAAGATTAAGACATTTTCTTAAAAATTAGAATAGTTTTTTCGATAACAAATCCAAAGTAAAACTAAAAATTTCCCATTCTTTTATTTAATACAAAATAACTAATACCTTAAAACAGTTATTGTCATTATTCTTTAAATTGTTTTATTAAAGCCATTAAATGCTTTTAGTTTCTTTTTGCTTTGTATTAGATTTCTTTCTGCTACTAGTGAATCTTTTTAATTGTTAAATACTAAAGCTAAATGAAAAATTATATGTATGTGGTCTAATTTATTCTTATTTTCGATATTACTTGTTTAATGGATTTTATTGTTGTTATCATTATCATTATTTTGTTTCTAGGAGCAAAAGCAGGAGCGTGGACCATGGAACGACTGCTCCCTTCGACTTGGAGAGTCTCAGGTCCAAGGTGGAAGGCAGGTTCCAGAGCCTTGATAAACTCACAAGAGCTGGAGGTATGTGAATATTATTATTATTTATTGTTTATATAATAATAATGCTTTATTGACATCATATATTTATGACAAAAGCCTCTCCCTTAGTAGGTAAAATGGAGTTCAGCTCCGAAATATAATTTTACAGAATAGTAACAATATAAAATAAAGTAAACAACATTCTTTTAGAATAAATATAAATAAATAACAAAACTAAATCTTTACTATTTTCATATAAAATAGAATAAACAACATTCATTATAAACTACAAAAATAAAACAAAAGTTTTTCCTTTTTATAGATTTTTTACAATTTTGAACCAACAGTCTCTGTCCCTGGCCACTTTCTTCCAGTTAGTTCCCTCTTTTCGGGTAATTTCATCCTTCCACTTCATTCTGTGTAAACTAGGGTTAAACTCCGGTATGACATGTTTCAGATACAAGAAACCCTGCACCAAAGTTGCCCTTGATAGCTGCACTATTTAACAAAATATTCCCCTTTTCGGTTTCTGCGATGCTTTCATTGTTTCTTCTTATTCCCGATAGTCCAATAACATTCCATTCGATATCCAGAAGAGCTTCTTCTAATTCTAACAGCCTTCCGGTTTCCCTTAGCGTTATAGTGTTTAATGTCTATATTTAATATTTAAAACTGTCCGGTTATTTACTATTTGCTACCTTGCTCCGTTATTTTTTTTAATTGTTTATATTAATATTATTAAATTTCACCAATGACATTGCCTTAGTTTAGGAAGGGCTTATCCCACCCGCGTTAAAAATGTACTTACATAGGTGTTTGAGCGTGATTAGACTGAATAGAAAAAAAAGATAAACAATAATAATTATATATTAGTAGAATATATAGAGTCGGGGAATTAAATGATAAAGTCAGATACTGAAACATGTGGAGTTCATTAAATCTAAATATATTTACTAGGTTAGGCATTCTTTACACATAAAGAAATTATCGCTTACAAATGTATACAAAAGGAATGGTTAGTATTTACATAAGAGGCTGAGAAACTATTAAATATTAATTTTCAACTCGGAATGATTTTTCTTATAAACAAAACACCAATACTGGGCGACAGGGCCACATGGCTATAGAATGCAGAGTCTTTATCTCGATCGGTGATGTTATATTGTATAGTCTTTTGATGATTGAATGAAAGAGAACTTACAGTTGGAGATGGAGACTTAATACCCTTGTTCTGGCAATATCTGGTTTCTCGGCAATCTAGTGGAATTATAAGGGGCATGGATCTCGTGTCTGGTGATAGGCGTCGCTTGGCCATTGGCGAATGTAATTACTGCACCGTCTCCATGGGGTGATGGAAGGCGAGGAGAGTTAGCTTCAGTCGAGAAGAGTGGAGAGATGTGATTTGCTTGGAGTCTGGATGCGAAGCGAAGAGAAGTACGAGATGGCGGAGTGGGGGAAACAAAGTCCCCTTTATCTGTTGCTAAGGTAACAATTGTGAACGAGACCTGTGAGATTATAATTTTAATTTATGAGATTGATTTGTGAACCTCTTTAGCCGCTTTTAGGGACTTCTGGTAGGGGAAAACCTTGTAGGTACGCGTCGGCAACATGCTCGAGACTGGCGAACTCATGACTGTCTTTGAAACTGGTGCATGAGTTATACAATTTGTTTTAATCAAAATGAGTTTAAAGGTTAGAATTCAATCGATTTAAGAATGATAATATTGTAACTAAAAGGTCGTTTAATAATCGTGTAATTCACTCTGACGGTCGGGTTTCGACTAAAGGCGAGGGTGTGAAAGCCTTGTTCCGGAGCGGTGATTCCAATCTCAAGAGGATAAAGGATGACGGATGTCTTTGTTATCAGGAGCAGATGGCCATCAAGGGAATGGTCCAGGAAGAGAATAGCATCTCTTTACTTCCTCGTCTTGTAGCTGTGTCCATTGTGTTAATCGAAGCAGGTTACTAGACTTTTTATATATTTTTTCTTTTTTAGACCAGAAAATCGTATTTAAAAATATATAACCAGTTCTACTTTAATATATGAAGGCACTTGGGTCCGGTAAACCTAAACCTGGGAGCGAGAAAACATGTCAGGGTAAAAAGTCAATCAGAATAAAAAAATTCTCACTTAATTTTAATTATTTTTCTCTTACCGTCCCTTATCTCTTTATCTAAAATTGAAAGTTATACTTTATCTTGTGTCAATAAAAATTAATGGCCCTAGGATTTTTTAAAGGGAGTAAAAAATCCTAAGTTACGCCGTCCTTCGAAAGGGACGTTAAACAGGAGTCCCGAGCCTGAACGATGTTAGGTACTCGTTAAAAATCCCTATGTTAATAAAATCTGGATAGGCAAAATTTAGAGCTCCCAATGTAGCATCGTCTGGTATAAGTAAGCATAGCAGCTAAAAGTGACGTCAAATGAACGAACAACAAACTACACATACATCAAAACCGCAATAGCTCTACGCATTAAACTACTCATATATCCCTTATACGAGTAATACCTTGGTAAAAACCTATTGCAAGTAACTTCAATGAGTTTATAACCATTATAAATTCCATGCAATGGGATTGGAGATAACCACTGAGAAAACAATGTAAATGCTGTTAATTTTCCTTGTTTCGGCTATGTAAAAATAGACGATTTTATAGAACAATATGTTCGACTATCTTCTTCTTCTTTCCTCCACATAGTACATTCTATCAATGTACACCATATAGTGTTATTCTTTTCCATATATTATTTTAATTTATACGTATCTCGTATATTTCACCATGAAGAATACCTGCAAAAATATACCTGTGGGTCGAAACGTTGGCTATCAAAATAAACAGTTCTTACTGTCGAAACGTTGGCTTTAAAAATAAACAGTTCTTACTGTTTAATTTTTCTGAACTCCACCGGTTTCAATTTCTTCCTAAATATTGTATCGCTGCGGTTGTAAAGATATTGAAAATTAAACCCAACTGACTTGTCTCATATATTAATTTAAAAAAATATACCTGCCTCAATGTGACCGTAAGCCAGCGTCACAATTTTCTCCCCATCATATGTCTCTTTTCAAAACGTTCTCTCAACGTAGCTTATTTAAATGTTTCCTCAATTTGAATTCACATTTCTCCATTTTTTATTTATCGGCAATCATCATCTGTCTGTAAGTTGGAAAACTTTCGTCCATTTTCATCATCTGTTATCATCATTTGTTGAGGAAATCTCTCGCCTTCAGGGAATTCCTTAAACTTCTCTCTCTATCTTCTCTCTTTACTTCTTGGAGTCCTTCCGTTCTGCGATATTACCTAGGGTGGAGGTTTTAGATGGTTTTAGATGGTTATTTAATGAGAACCATTTCATCTAAAGTGTTGATGGTAGAAATTTTTTAATATTTACTTACTTGAAACATTGTTCCTTCGTAACTTCCATTTTATTGTCATTTCTCTGCTCAATAAAATCAATCAACATTTTGCCTTTATTAACATCTTGGACTTATTTGGCCAATAGTCTTTTCATTAAAGATGGTTCAATCTATTGGCGTTATTTTTTTTATTATAAATATTTTCTACTAATAAAAGAGTTATTGAAATGGTACCTCGAAATATTTAATCTGCAATAAGTATTTAACAATGTTAATTTTTATTAAGACACTCAGTGCAGAGGAAACTAAAGTCCGCTCAGTCCGCACTGAACTCGTTAAGGAGGCTAAGTGTAGAAGTGCCAGGATTCAACTTAAATTAAGACTCCACTCGACAAAAGTTTTAGTCCCCGCTCTGATGATGGTCATTAGGCTTCGAAGGTCCTTGCAGGATGTTAATCGAGAATGGCGTGTCTTTCGACAAGTCATGATGACCATCTGAAGGAAGAAATATGACCTTCTGTCCATGGCCTTGAACGACCTTGACCTTGCGCGACCATAAATGATGTGTCACAAACGACAAGCCATTGGTCTTGAACTTGCATCCTGCCTGACATTGTGATTGTTTCCAAAGGATCAATAGCAGTACTGATGTAATATACATTTAATTAGGTTGCCATCCGATATATTTGTCTTTTTCAGATATCAATTTATTTCGTTCCTGTTATTTTTGTTTGTTGCACTTAAGCCGAACTGTATTTAACTTGGGCTGAGGTTACCTGGGCTGAAGTTACCAGGTTCAAATCCGTCTCTAATGAATTATTTAATCCGATGGACCCTATGGAATCTGTAGACCCTCTAGGCTCCACCTAGTCCCTTAAAACCTTTTAGTTGGAGAGAAACCTGGCGGTTAAGCGAGATTTCGCACTGACCACTTCTTTACACAAATATTGACTTTGAAACAATACAGTATCTACCATATACTGAACACAAGAATTTTTATGAGTTGTAGTGGTATTTATATCTAGACAATTTCTTTCACTTTTTTTAATTGAATAAAAAAAAATGTACCACTACAACCCCTGATAAGGGGTTCAATACATGGTAGAGACTATACTGTTTCATGGACAACAGTTCTTTAACCGCCAGATTCCCCCCCCCCTTATTTTTATAACATTGTATAGAGGCTGCGTGAGCCCCAGGAGGGTCCTAGATCCCATATGATTCATCTCCGGCTGCAAACAGACTAAATAAGTCTTGCCTGCAGCGGGATTTGAACCAGGATTTCCGGCATGGCAACTCAGTGCTCTACCACTGAGCCACTCCGCTCCCTTTTTTTTATTGAATAGACCATAATAAATATTTCAATAAAACTATTCTTTCACTTTTAGATGAGGAATAAAAGTAACTTAATTTATTGTTTTATTATCTTAAATAAAAGCAATACATAGAATACACAAGTAATTTTATTCTGGGACTAAGTCCGTTCAGAATAACAAACATGAATAGAAAAAGATACATAATGTACATCTGGCCAGAAGGTTACATGATACAATTCATAAAGTATTTATAAAAGTGAAAATACGGTAAATTACTAATTAAAAATTGTTCAAAAATTATTATTCTCAAATACGGTGCCTCATAAACTCCGAATGCGTTTCTGTTAATGTGTATTTAATATTCGTTAAATTAATTTATATAGTGTTAATAATGGATTATATAATGTAGAAGCCCAATACTGCTTTTATCATTCATATACTACCTTAATCGTTTGATGGTATGTTTAATAATAAAATTTAAATATCAACTATGTAAGTTTTATAGAAGAAGTTTTTTTTTTGCTATTTTGTTTAGAAGTATCTCTTTTATCTCTCTAGTAATATTTCAACTTTCACACTTATAAGGCTTCTTTAAAATACTTAGGCAGCCATGTCCCTTTTAACAAAATAGTCTATATTCTGGTCTTGGCTAGAACTGTATGCATAGAAAAATATCTCGGTAGATTTTCATATAAGTATTGTGATGCGTAATTATAAATCGTAAATAAAAATAATTATCTAAATATTACTAATATATAGGTGTTAACACTGCGGATGTTAATATTTTATTTCCTAAAGGTTTTAATACTAGAGGTGAGAAAGAAAAAATACCGCCCTATATTGGATATAAGACAGAGGGATGATATGGCATTAGGTATGGATAGGGCACTATCGATATGGCATTAGTTATCGATTTCTCGAAGGGCATTCCAACCCCTTGCGAACCCTCCAACATCTGTATTTTTCATGGCATCATTACTTTCCAACTAGCGATGATACCTGATAAATCCTAAATAGTTCATTTTGGATTAACACGTATCTATATTTTAATAGAATAGTCAGTATTACTTAACTGATGTAAAACTAAAAAAAATAGCATAAGAAACTAGACCACTGATGGTACACTTCCGTTAGCCGGGCACATAATGTTGACTTCTGCCAAATTTTTTACAATCGTAAGCGGAATGTTCGTTTGGGATCATTTGTTCTGTCCTCTGAATTCATTCAAAACAAAGCACGCTTTCTTTTATTTCTTCAGTCTTAATTTTTGTAAAAAAAAATATGAAAATTTGGGATTTAGCTAGAAATGGGAAAGATCCAGTTCCTTTTTTTCAAGAGAAATGTGTGTTGGGAAAGAATGCAACATACGATCAGAATCATGAAATGAAACTGTCTTTTTGTGACAGTATGTTGTGGACCGCCAATCTTTCATCATGCAGCACGAAGAAGAGAATTCGCATTGGTACGCGATTCTAATCGTCCAGATTGGGTTTTCTAACATCTTTGAGATTTTTTTACTGCTAGAGATGACATCAGTCAAATGCTGACAAAACAACTGGATAGTTGTAGATCGGAACTACTACTTTATAGAAGTTTGTGTACAAGTGTTAGCAGAACCTAAGCGATTTGCATCAAGGATGGGGTACAATCGTTTGAGGATGAGTTTTTCTAGGATTTTACCCATGCAAGGTAGAAGAGAGATAGGACGGTAAGAGGAAGGGTATTCTGGTATTTTTTAGGTTTGGGTATCATTTTTACAATGGATAATTTCCAGAGGTCAGGAAAATATGTGGAGCGGAGTACAGCATTATATATATATAGGTAAGGAATAGAATGGGTTTTCTAGGAAGGTGTTTTAAGGTATGAATTGTGATGAGGTCGTGCCCAGGAGCTTTGCGGGGAGTTAATCGGGATATTACTGTAGGATGAAATGCTTCGGGTGGAAGGGACATTTGGAGGGGAACATCTAACGCTTCTTTTATATATTCAATGTGAGTTGGGTTAATGATATCAGGATGTGGATGAAATATTTTGGAAAGGTGTTGACCAAATAACTGTGATTTTTCTCCGCCAGATCTTGTCCAGTTAATTGATTCAGTAAGGAGTGGATGATTAAATTCATTGTACTTTAGGAGGTTTTTGGTGATCATCCATAATGTTTTGTCGGTGGTTGTAAGATTTTCAGTCCAGGTTATTAAATTTTGAATTTTGAACTTCTTGATTTCTGCTTTTAGTTTGTTAGTTAATTTCGTATAGATAGTTTTATCTGCTGGATATCGAGTTCTATGCCACTTCGATCTTGCTCTGCGTTTTTCTCTTAATAAGATTCGAATATGCTGTGGCAAATCAGTCTATTGATAGTTATTAATTGTATGATTTGTGATGTTATCATGTAAATTGATTCTGATTGAAGTTGTAAGTTTTTCTATGGCTATATGAATGTCTTAAGTGAAATTTTTAAGTCCAGTTTGTCCTCCAAGTCATTACAAAAATCGTCCCAGTTGACACGTCCTGTAATCAATGAGGGAGGGGAAGGCTTGGGAGCAAAACTTGAGTGCAAGAAAAGAAGGACTGGACTATGATCTGATGAAAGGTCGTCCAAGGATTCAATATTGGTTTGTGCGGTGGAAATCTGGGATGCAACAAATATGTCAAGGATGTCGGGACGTTTTTTTAGGGATGTAGACCAATAGGTAGAATTTTTGGGGCAAGGACTGAGTATCTCTTTGAGGATGTGAGAGAAGATAGAATATTTCCACGGGAGTTGGATGTTCGACAACCCCATCATGAAGTATTTAAAAGTGAAAAAACATAAGAAAAATAAAAATAGAAATGAAATAACTAAAATGTACGAAACTTGACAGGATTTTAATCAAATATAGAGAATAAATATATTAATAGCAGCAGTTACAAAATAAAATAAATGATTCTGATAGCATGCAATAAAGTCTTTACATATTCTATATCTTCTTTGGGAAAATAAACAAAAACCGCGTAAGCAACGAAATCGGTTATTCAATACTGATTTATTTAAGCAATTGATTGGCCTGTTTAGAGAGCATCTGTTTGGGAGGTCAGGAGATGTTGGAAAAGCAAGGATTTAAATGAAGCCAGTGAAGAAGCATGGCGGGTAAAAGGAGGGATTGAGTTCCACACTGTGGTGGAGCGGGCGAGGAAGGAACGCTCGAATGCTTTGGTTCTATGGGAACGAGTGTTGCGATCGGAATGGCGGGATCTGGTTTTGTGGTGCTGGACAGAGGTTTTGAATTGGAGGAGACTGCAGATATATGACGGTGTTGCGAGTTAATGGATTGGTACAGAAAAGCACTAAGGAAATATTGTCTATGGATGGGAGGGAAGAGCCACTTTAACTCATCATAGTGATGTGACACGCGGGATCGCCTCGGAGTGCCAAGGACAAATCTTATTAGAGAGCAGTTCATTATTCATTAAACGTCCCTCAAGCATTTTTGAAAGGCCTCCTTATATGAACTGCGTATTATTATGTAGCCTTCTGGCCAGATATATAGTATGTTTATTTTTCTGCTCATGTTTGTTATTCTAGAGGGACTTGGACCCAGAATAAAGTTTGTTTTCTATTCTATTCTATACCACACTACAGTAGTGTGGTACAATTGGAATGGAACGTAGGCGGAAAAGAATCGAGTTTGGTTAGAGCTTTGCGGGTGTACCCTCATAGTATTTATTCCTCGGTTTGTGTATACAAAGAATTTAATCTGTCTTGGTGGAATTTGAAACATTTGCCTAGTAGCTTGGCTACTAGTTGGATAGTACGTACGGAATATAGTATTTATTAAAATGGAACGTAGGTGGTGATCTCATGACATGTCGGTCTGGGTGTAGGTTAAGATTTTTTATTATTGTGGTGGAATTTGGAACATTTGACCAGTAACTTCGAATTAATATGGAACTTAATTTGAAAATGGTCGAGTTTGGGTGGAACAATGCGTTTGTAAGGCATTATACATGTACCTTTGTGTATGTTAGGTATTTTCATTATTTTGGGTGGAATATGGAACATTTGCTGAGTAACTTCGACAAGTTGGATATGATGAGCTGTAGTAGTAAAATGTAACTAATAATCCTCCACTACAACCCTTGAAGGTTCTTGTTTCCAGTACGTGGTAGAGATTAAACTGCTTCTTGGACAACCATTATTCAAAGAGGTGATTTGTCCTAGATCATTTCCAAATTTTCTCCCTATTTTGGGTACCCACAAGATCTATGTAATGAAGGTCACGTCTAGTAAACATGATTTGTACTCCCATGAGGAACGTCCTACAGGAAGACTCTTTACCCTATATACCTGGCTCTTATAGTTTGTTTCTTGACTGCTTCGTAACTCTTTGCCCTTGTACGACGATGATACAAGAGAAGAGCGATCCGGACTAGGACTGGGCGGGGACGCGGTAGCGAGCATGCCCTGGAGCCCATCAATACCATGCGCCAACCTGGCTCAGTACCTCCGCAGCACTAGCACAAGCAGGCAACATGCTCAGGTGAGTCCATACTCGCGTAGTATAGACCTTCGCTATATGCTTCAGGCAGATCATGAGACTATAACTATCCCAAATATATCATCCAGAGTTTATTTTTTTAAATAAGTTCTTGACATATATATTTCGATATTGTTACAACTACGTAGAACTGTGATAGAATATAAAATAAATAAAATAAAATAAACTGTGATTTAAAATGACGTACGCCTACGTAGGACATGGCTATTGAAGTCAGTCATTATTCTATTGAGGCACTTCAAAGGGGAAGAGTAATCATTTTTATTTGACCTTCTAATTCCTTGTATTTATTTTGTCAGATTACCTTCAAATAAATTTGATGACGAATATTAAATAAATGTCTTCCTCTGAGTCAAAGGTACGTCCTTAAAATAATAATAATATAAGACAACTAAGAGATAAAATAATTTTATTTGTAATTAGAAAACTAGGTCATCAATGAACACATTATTTTTCATTTTCACAAAGTTCATCCAATGATCTTTGAGACGACCTTTCCAACCTTCAACAAATCCCTTCTATGATATATTTGGACTGAAATATTATCCAAAAGTTATCGAACCTTTCCAAAATTCCAATTACGCACTATTAAAAACTTTCTGGAGAAATACAAGATATATCTGACCCAGTACTTTATAATAGTTAAAGGTTTCCCAAGTTTTTCCCTATTTGTCGTGAAACTTAGAAGGGAAATTAAAATGCAATAGTAAGTTTTAATAGATCTTCCCTATTCTATCTATGGATTCTTCTTCTCTAAACTTCGTGTACTCACATTAAACAACATCATTGTTTCCATATAATTAATAAAACTCCCGTACAAATGCAAAATTTTTACCTGACAAATTATTTCATCACATTTGTGACATTAAAACGTTCATTTTTTTCAACAGTATATATAGAAAGTTTTGTATTCATAAATTAATAATAAATTAATTGAAAAAATATCCAATTTTATAAAATTGTTTCGTGTGAAATGCTAATTTTTAATGTAAACTGCACGAGTGAATTAGTAAATGCATATTTTCTTATTAGGAAATTGTCTGGTACAGAATCTTAATTTAGTTTATTATTTCAGTTATATTTAAAACTATTTTTTTATTTCTCGTTGGATATCTCAAATACATCTGCTGTAATTTCAATGTTTTTAGCTTTAAAAAAAATTCAAAATTGAGGTGAAACATGGCGGTAATACTTGATCCCATCTATCGACTATTTTCTATTGTGATATTTCACCTCCTTGCACAATCGTTGGCCTAGAAACTCTCCTACCAATTACTGTAATTCTCGACTCTTCACGGGCAGTATCAATACAAGTTTTTTATCCCATGTGTGAATAGTTACTTATTAATATATATATTTATATTTTCATTACTAAAACTTATCGAATATTAGTTTTTAATTTTATCGAATTAGAATGTTTTCAGGATTTATTCTTGGGTCGCTCCTTAAAATTTTGTTCATTATTTTTTTTTTTTTTTTATATATATAATATATTTTTTGTCCACACACGTCTCCAATGCTTACAATCAGTTATGAATCCGTATGTCCTTAAATGGAACTATTGTTATTTTTTTACATTATGACAGACCTTACGTTGTTACTTGGACCAGAAATTAAAAAAAGAAACCAATTCAGCCACTGTTAAAATGAGAAGCTCCTAAAAGTAACTTTTTTTTTTTACTTTATTGTTTAATTATCTTAAATTACACTAAATTAAAGTAACTAATAAAACATCATTCAAGAGTTAACGTTCTCTAATATTGCGTCCTATAAACTCTTACCTGTCAGGTATTTTCTTCTTAATAAAACCGTTCGTGCTCTTTTAGAGGTAGCTCTAGTTTAGTCGAAAGTAATCCATCCAGAGAGTCTTTTAACGTTATAATTCGAAGTAAGACTAAAATAAAATTCCGGAATGTTTAATCGAGAATCATTTTTATTTAATATTCTATCCATCAATTCACATTTTGTTAATTAAGAATTGAATATTGTAGAACCTCGAAATGGTTTTTAACACTTATGCAATACCTTAATTTTTAATGGCATGTTTAATAACATTTAAATGGGTTATGTGTGACTATGTTAAATTTTATATAAGTTGTAACTTTTTTATTATGCTCTTTTGTTTAGAACTATCACTTCTTTCTCTCTCTTGTACTAGTTTAATTTTAGCTCATATAAGGCTTCTTTAAAATACATAAACAGTCTTCCTTCAAACTCAATGTTCTTGCGATCTTATATTTTAGAACTGTTATATCGTAGTATTTTACTAAATGTTTATAATATACATACATTTTATTACTGTTTTATTATTTAGGAGTATCACTCTATTGACTGATTTATATAAGGAATATGGCTTAATGGCACAATATAATATATCGATATGATGAGGATTAATGGATAAATATTACTGACTTATTTACTTTTTTTTTTTATTTACGGTCACCTGTGGTCTAGTGGTTAGCGTAACAAACTACTAAGCCCAAGATCACGGGTTCGTAGCCCGGCAGGTGGCCCTAGGATTTTTTAAAGGGAGAAAAAAAATCCTTAGTTACGCCGTCCTTCGGAAGGGACGTTAAACGGGGGTCCCGAGCCTGTACGATGTCAGGTACTCGTTAAAAATCCCTATCCTAATTAAACCTGGATAGACAAAATTTAGAGCTCCCACTGTAGCATCGTCCGATTAGCCATAGCAGCATAAAGTGACGTTAAATGAACAAATACCTACATGGCTCTGTTTAGGCGAGGATTAAGTTTTTAAAAAGTATCTCTCCATATTTTTTAATTTGTTCAAAATTATTATTTAACCTTAAATTATGTTAATATTGCAAACATATTATCAGTTGTCCATCTTTAAACATAGAAATTTATGTTTATGGATGAAGAACGTGTAAAAATAAAATATTTTGGCTAAAAAATAAAGGTGAGTCCACTGGATAATTTAGGAGATTACACTGTGCCAAATTTTAATATAGTTAAAGTGATAGTTTTGCTTAGACTGTAATAGGCCTAGTAAAGAACGAATTCCTAAAAATTTTGAGCCGTAGATGGGACGATTGCGGAAAGGGTGATCTTGCAGATTATGGTTTGGGAAGTAATTTTTAGAAGGAAGTATATAAACAGCGATTGAAGATAATGGTTGAATATAAAGGTTGGATAAACCTTTTTAAATTAT
Source organism: Troilus luridus (assembly GCA_964056705.1). Lineage (NCBI taxonomy): Eukaryota > Metazoa > Arthropoda > Insecta > Hemiptera > Pentatomidae > Troilus > Troilus luridus. Next base: position 94,263,573 of record OZ057415.1, on the reverse strand, counting down.
TATTATTAATATTACAAATAAGTTCTTTATCCATTTAAGTTTTCGTTCCGTTTGATATCATTTTAATGGTGATTTAGTTTGATATAATTTTAATGGTGAAATTACTAGTTCATGTCGATAAACAAACGTATCCAGAATTGTTAATTAATGAAATAATATTTTGGCAAAAATAAGTTTTGAGATTCTTTCGTAAAAAAATCTTTACCTTTCTTCTTCAAATAAAACAATTTGATAACGTGTAGTATAAACAACATTTTCCTGGTCAAAGGCTTTAATCTCAGCTAAAAGTTAAACTTTTAACAATTTTAAAAGGTTGCATATTCATCCCTAAACGTAAATGTTTTGTCAATTAACTTAAAAGTTATCTTGCAAAGTTGTTTTTATTCGCTGACTTTGTTTGATAATAGCGTGTCCTCGTTGCTTTGAACCTGTGAGAACTCCCAACTTCGGCTCACATGTACTCATTTCATTAAACGCTAGTCAACCTTATACATTTCTCCTACCACTTTTTGGTTTATTTAGTAATTTGGCATAACCATTTAATTATCTATTTATTATTATTATTATTATTACTATGTATTTATATTTATTTAATATATTTCTCCGGAATCAAGTAAGTTCCCTAAGATGTCTCATTTTTTTTTCTATTATAAATATTTCATTAATTTATTATTTCTCAATTAAAGTACCCACGTATTCACCGATACTCAAGATAACCCGAGATATTTTGCCTATAAATCTATTATATAAAATTTAATTAGTATTTAAGTAATAATATTGTGGGTTCACCGAATGTGATCCCCCCATCTACTTCATAGTCTACCCTTCGAACAATAACAAAATACATCGTGTTATATTATGTATTTTCCTTAACTTTAGTTATATTATTAATCAAGCTGTAATATAATTTCGTGCATTTATTTTTTTAATATATATTTTTTCTACGATTTACTGACTTTTATGTTTTTATTTGTAATTATGAGATTTATTCAAATTGTAAACGCTAGCTTGTTTACATATTTCTCTTTTACGGATATATCATATCAACAAATTATAAGAAAATATTGTACCATTAACTGTAAACGTTATTGATGTATATATTTTTTATTTGTTCTGGTCCCATCAAAATAATAATACAGAAGATTTATGATGAAACGAAATTCTTTGGAGTAAAATTCTAAAAATTCGTTAAAGCTGGCTATAAATAATGAACGCGTAATAAACATTTAATTGAAGTTTATGAAAAAAAAATATGACACCTTCATTTACAACAATATTAACTGTTTAACAATACTGAGACCACAACTTTACATTAAATGTGTTAGAAAATTTAAATAAAAAAAAATTAGTTAAACTCCTTCTTTTTTCAATGTATTTACAAATTTCGATTTAAACATGCACAGATATTTGCGGGTTTTTTCTGAATTTTGTAAGAACATAAAATAATTGATTTTAATATCGAAAGTGTTTTGTAGCAACGAAAGGAAGAAGTGATGGAGTTCCACAGGGACTAGGATCGGATAAGGAAAGATCTGTCAAATGATGTAGTCTTGTCTTACGCAAATAATGAAGGAGTCTAATAATAGGAAATTTAAAGATTGCATTATTTTTTGTTTATTCATTAAACGTCAATTATGCTACCAGGGCTAATCCAGCGATGCTACAATGGAAGTCCTAAAAATTACCTATCCAGCTATAATTAGAGGAGGGATCTTTAACGAGTACCTGACATCGTACATGCTCGGAACTTCCGGTTTTCGTCCTTTCCCTAAGGATGGCACAACCAAAGATTTTTTACTCCCTTTAAATAATCCCAGAGCAACCTGGCGGGCAACGAAAATACGATATTGAACGTAGTAGGTTGTTATGCTAACCAATAAACGGCAGTTCAGATTTTTTTATTTAAATCCTAACTATTTTTTAAATTAAATACGTAACATTTTGATTTGTATTTGTTTTTATTATGAATAATTTCCACGCTTCCACTGCTTTATTGCCATTCATGCAAAGAAAATAAAGCCTCTTTATCTACTTACTTCATAAATTATTATAATTTTAGAGGCAAAAAATAAAGAAACTGTAATCTTGGAGTAAAACGGTTTCAATTTAGAATGGTTTTCTCTTAGAATGTAGAAGAATAGATTTCTTTTAAACTTAATATTTTCTTTGTACACATCTGCTTGGTCTATTCCCTCTCTAACCCATTCTCTATTTCCCTGAACAGCACCCTCTCCATTTTCTTGCGATAATTTCGACCCTCCTGGAATTGTCAGCTCTGGCTGTAGTCCAGAGCGTTCCCACTCCAGCATTGGCCGCTTTACAAATAGCCCAATAAATATGTGTGTGACATCGGATAAGGAAATTCCAGCAACAATGGAGCGCGTTATTGAGACAATATCCCAGTTGGCCATGAGATCCAAAAAGGTCGGTCGTATGCAAAGAGCACTTGAAGGAAATTGAGGAGAATTTATATACAATAATTAAAAATAGGGTTTGTTGAGTTAGGTCTAAGGTAACATCCTCGTCCATTTGGAAAACTAGGTTAGTTAAATAAAAGGGATCATAAAATCGACTTAAGAAAATAAGTTTAAAATCCAGTACTTTTAATATTCGTAGAACCTGAAATTTATGTTAACCTTTTAAAATACTTAGAAGTTCATAGCTCCAAATTTATTTTCTCTACGATATATAGTATCATCGTTTTCAGGACTGCAATGACTTAAAATTTCCCTATTTAAATGTCAAACAATTTTTGGAAAGTAACTTTATTCAAAAACTTTCGTTTGAATTAAATTTGTATAGTTACAAACACATTTTAACTTAAGTAAATAAAGAGTTCACGAAATGGACCAATAAAAAAAATAAGTTTAGAATCGAGGAAACTTAGAAAAAGTAGAGAAACTTGATTTTAATTACTTTTCATTATTTTTTAAAAATGTTTTAAACTAGTTAGAAGTTTATAGTTGCAAACGTATACTTTTCTAGAATAAATAGCATCGTTAATTTCACTGCACTGACACTAATTTCGCATGTGTGTTGACTAATTAAAATGTTTAAAATTTTCTGATATGCAATTTTATTCAAAAAACAATTTTTAAATTGATATATTGTTAACTAATGTATGTTAACTTAAGTAAATAAGTGTCACAAAATCTACCAAAAAAAAAAGAAGTTTAAAATGGAGGGAATTTAAAATGAGCGAAACTTTACATAATTTTACTCATTTTGAATTATTTAAAACCTTATAGTTGAGAATGGATGAAATATATTGTGTTGTCAGAATGCAGGAGGATCTCTCTCCTGAATTCAAGACTATAAGAGGCTTAAGGCAGGGAGATGCCTTGGCATGCCTATTATTTAATATTGCCTTGGAAAATATTGTTAGGAAGTAAAAAATCCAGAACAGCAACACAATTTATAATAGGCTAGTTCAATAATTTATGCTATGCGGATGATCTAAATATTGTCGCTCGCTCATTCGGAACACTGCAGACAACATTCTCATCACTGATGGAGACGGCAAAAGAGATGGGTCTAAGTATCAACGAAGAAAATACTAAATATATGAGGACAGGGGAATATACAAGAAATGTAGTACATGAGTTTGTTTAAATAGGTCCTTAAAAGTTCCAGAAGGTTGATAGCTTTACTTATCTCGGAAGTGTTGTTACCTCGCCAAACGATATTTCTCAGGAAATAAAAAATAGAGTCATCAACGCTGATAGATGTTATTTTGGGCTGAGGTAGCATCTAAGGAGCTCACTACTAACACGGAAAACATAAGTCATGCTGCATAAAACACTGATTAGGCCATTCCTGACCTACGGCTCTGAAACACGGACTTTATCTAAGGCCAAGGAAAAAGAGCTGGTTATTTTCGAAAGAATGCTGCTCCGCTGAATTTTCGGATCTATTTATATGAATGGTCAATGGAGAAGGCGAACCAACCGAGAAGTGTGCGAGATGTTTGGGGAGCCCGACATCATTACCTGAATAAAAATTAATAGATTAAGGTTGGCCGGCCATGTGGCCAGAATGAGTGTGGAGGATCCGGTGCCAGAGGAAGAGGAAGACCAAGGCTCCGATGGGAAGATGGTGTGGCATAGGATGCCAGACACTTCTTAAACGTCCTGAACAGGAGGGCAGCTGCATTAGATGGCAAAGGGTTCTTGAGGAGGCTAAGGCCCACACAGGGTTGTAGAGCCATATTGTATTGCATAGTTGACAAATATATAACTTTTATAAGACTTTTTGGGCAAAATTTTAACTTTAAAGTTTTAAATTTCTGTTGTAAACAAAATTAATATAATTTATTTATTGAAATTTACATTTTTATAATATAAATATATCAAGTAAATATTATGGATAGTGAAATATTGAAATGAAAAAAACACAAGTAGAGGAACTATGAACTGGTTGTTGGGAAAAAAAAAATACAACCATATATTTTTTTCCATTTTTAAAATGAAGTTTAAAGAGTAGTTAGTTACACATTGAAGTCATTAAAAAATCCAAAACACAAAGTGTTAGGTCTCTATTTAAAATACCGGCTAATAGCAAACAAGATAACGTTTGGCAATAAAATATGCAACAAATTCATATTAATGAAGGTCAAATATAACACATCTCCCATCAGCTAATTATGTGCAAAAATAATTATTTCTTGTTTTGTTTAACTGCTTGTTTTGTTTTTTATTAAAATACTTCATAAGTAATTAAACATTGGATTGGGAGGTGATGAGCTCCTTTATTTATTAAATTTTAGGTACCCTAAATAAACTGTCATAAAAATTGGTAGTTACGTTTGTATACGACTTTTAAAATTTTGAACATTTTTAAATCAACGTAGATTTAAATTTAAATCCGTTCCTATTTATTATATTTTTTATTTGCATATCTCGGAATGCTGTGATACATAGATTTGTTGTGAGGAACCCTATGACGTTCTTCATTAGTTGTGATGTAACTGTTACTTTTAAACGTAGTAACTGTTACACGGACCACGCCTAGCTGTAATTACAGAGCGCTGTGAGGTTGTGTTGGTAGCTGCCCAGGAAGCAGATTGATTGGACGAAAAAGTTTTTGGACGTTTAGTGATATGGATGGCTTCGGCCATTGATTTCTTTTAATAATTCAGACCTGGATTGAACTCCCTGAAATATGGCCAACATAGATGTGACACTTTTTTTTTTTCTTTTTCTCAATTGTCAAATCCGTATTTTACTGGTTTATAACCTGCATCCTCTGAGATTCATTCTAATTGAATGTTGTTTTTCCCTTATTGCTAGGGATTCCCTGTGATTCCGTTGTTGATCCAATAGTCTGTTAATTAATTGAAAATTAATTTGTCTGGGAATGTAATGACGTTGCATTGTGATGCGGAACTGATGATCCATTCTATTAGCATGTCTATGGATAAAATACTTAATTCCTGCCAGCCATTACATCTGTAATTAAACTTTCCTCAATACCAAACATTTTTACTTGAAATTTCTGCCATATGCTTATAGTTTATCTTAAACATAAATTTTACTCGCTATTCCTCAGAAAGTTAATTTAATTGTTCTAAGTAGGGAATGAAAATTTAATAATAAAGTCATCCATAATGACCTTTATGTCCCATTTGTTGCTAATTTGTCCCGAATCCGATATCAATCTCTTCGTGACAGACTTTATTCCTACTCAAACCCACTAGTTTCAAACCTAGCAACGTCTTCAATTCCTGAGGCGTCTGAAAAGAAGATGGGCTCGTGACTTTCTAAGTTGACTTTTTTATTCCAGCAGAGGGTAGTTTCTGTACTTCCCTTTATCTCATATCATTATGTATCTTTTTCTCTATTTACTTTATGTATTGTTATTGTATAGTATATTTCAATAAATAAATAAAAAAACACGCGGGATTTAAATATAGAAGCGGTATTAGAGTTAATGATGGTCAACAAACTATTATAGTGGCTTACCTACTACCATTCTATCATTAAGTCTCATAGCGTGCTGTTCTGCTTTCAGTATAATTTCAGAAAAAAACTGGAGTAGAAGAAAGCCTTATATTAGGCTCAGCGTGGTGTTGTTGATTATATACTATCGAAGGCATTGTGAATGGTTTCGTGAATCGACACCATAGTTGTCAACTCACAGGTTTAAAAAAGTTTTAAACATTTAACTACTTATTTCATTGCTGTTTACATGTTTTAGTCAATGGAGAATACATTTGAGAAGTATGATTAGATAATAGAAAATACAGGATATACAAAATTTCATAGCCTGCTCTCTTACACGATCCCCAAATGTTTCGCAAAATCCTGATTTCATATTGATTTTGGGCAGGATGAGTTCAATAAGTATAAAGGGGAAAAGTAGGATCCGCTTGAATAAATCAAATTTAAGACAGCTCACTACAAAATGAAGATTGCATAGAATAGAAGATTGCAAGTTCCGATAGTAATTACTGCTGCCTTGAGTTTGTTTGTTGTTTGTTGGTTTTTAAAAACGTAAAACCCTGAGGTCCATTGGGTTTTATAATATTGTAGCATGCCAAAGGAAATCGATAAAACCCTTTACAAGGCCTGAAACTAATGAACCGTCAAATCTGCGTTTTCGTGAATGTTTATAAAGCTAATCATCAAAAGAAGAGTGTGCTTTGATGTAGCATAATCCTCTACTGAACCCAAAATGATAAACAAATCATATATATACTTTTTTAAACCATTGTATAATTCTAAGTTTTCTGAGTATGAGTAACATGATACTTGTTCACGTTATACCGAATTTATGTCATCAGATTTATTTTTTTGAGGGAATGGAGAGGCTCAGTGGTAGAGCGCTGAGTTGACGTGCCGAAGGTCATTGGTTCTTAACATTCTGCTTAGAAGACTTTTATTTAATATGTTAGCAAGCGGAGATAGATCCTATGGTATCTAGGACCCTCATGCGGGTCACCCAGCCTCTAGAATGTGGATTTTGAAAATAGGCGGAAAATCTGGCGGTTGAGCGTGATCTAGAACAAATCACCTCCCTGCAAAACCATTGTCCAAGAAACAGTACAGTCTCTACCACATACTGAAGCCCAGACCCTTCTTGTATTTTTTTTTCGCAAAGCGGCCAACAAAGGCTCATCTAGATATCATGTTTTTAACACTTAATTTCTTCTCCTCCAATTTTCTTCATTCACTCTCAATGTTGGCTTTTTCTCTTCTCCGTCCATCCCCCGATGCCCATCCTTTGTTCTCTCTTCTACAAGAACTCTAATCATTTCATCCGGCTCCTCTCTCTTTACAGGTGGCTCTTATCAGAAGTTCTTCTTTCAACATTTCTTATATTGTCAATATTCTGTATTTTTATATAACGACATTGCCTTCCCCCTTACTTTCGGAGGAATGTAAAGCTTCGGAACCGGAAGCGCTACAGTTCCGTTAACAATAACCGAGACGGGAGGGTAAATACAAAGAGTTAGAAGAGGAAGAGGTTCGACAATCGCAACTCTTGTGTTAGCAGCCCGAGGAGCCCGGGTTTCCTCGACAGCCCTTTCTTCGTGCCGGGAACAGCCGCGGGTGCCAGGCCTTTCATCCACACCCTCAATTTTTCAGCCAATGATCAAAGCAGGTGGCGCACTCTACTTCTTGTTATTATTACTCCGGCTCATGTTGAAATATTGCTCCTGGATATAATAAATTTATACAACATATGTTTTTTATCAACACTATACCCACAAATATAACTATATATATACTGGTATAGTTAACCTTCTCTCACTCATTTCTAGGTTTATTAAACATATTTATGATCTTGTTTATGGGACAAGCAATCATAAATTGCATGGTTTATACAATACAATGCATGTAATCCATTTAAACAATATCTTTCACCAGTAATCTGAATACCGTATTTACATATCCTCGTAATAACAAAACATACACAGCATATAAACTCAGTGTCTAGAAGGAAGAAGGTAACATTGATGTTACGTACAGTATAGAATTATTATAATGTACTGAAAATTGGCGATATAACCTATACAGTAAGTTACAATTCATGGAAACCAAAATAACATTAAAAAACAACTAAATAATTATGTCAATCAGAAGGAAATAATAGCTCGAAAACTTATATACTTGATACGATCCGTATTACACGGAAAAATATTGGGAGATATACAAGAAATACTACAAAGTGCTATTATTATAAAGTACTATATATATATAAGTTATGATTAGACTGAACAATTACATTTAAAAATAGAGAAAAGTAGGGAATAGACACACTGGAGCTATTAGTAGTAAACTAACCTTTATTTAAATTAACTCCAGTATTTTAGATACATCTGTTTATAGATAACAGAACAAAAATATAGTTAATATTAGACCTTATCATATAACCAAAATCTTTCTTATATACTCTTAACTTATACATATATATATATATATATATATATATATATATATATATATATATATATATATATATGTATATGTATATAAGTTACTAAGAATTTATAGTCACAATTTTTGTTTATTTTATTATTACTAATTTATTTTTCTGTGTTAGAAGTTTTTTTATTGATTTTTTCTTTCATTGTAAATTATGATTCTGCACAGATATATATAAATTTGTACAATTCTTTTTAATTTTAGATTGGTTTATTTGGCACAGCATGCTATTTTGTGAATTATAACAAATTGTTCAAGAAATACATTTTTTAAAAACAACATATTACACGGAAAATGAACATTGTCTCCAATTATAAAACAGATATAAAAAAAAAGTTGAACCATTTATACTCGGAAACATTAAAATATTTTAAATAATTCTATTAATTACGTGAGATTAATAGAATTTGTATATTATAAATTCTTTATTTGTATATTATAAATATATTTTTAGGGGAGCGAAGTAGCTTAGTGTTAATGCGTGAGTTACTCTCCTGACGGTTCAAATCCTAGCGGTAGTCGAGTTCAAATCCGGGTGTGGTAGATAAATTATTTAATTAACCCAGGTTTTATAAATCGCGTACCCTTAATGAGGAGCTGTACCAATACAACCCGTGAATGGGTCTTGGGTTTCGTACATGGTAGAGACTGTATTGTTTCGTGGACAACGGTTCTGACTTGTCCTAGGATACGCACAACCGCCAGATTTAGCCCCCTTATTTTGGGTACCCTATTTTTATAATATTTCATAGAGGCTGGGTGAGCCCAAAGAGGGTCCTAGATCCTATATGATCCATCTCCGGCTGCAATCAGACTAAATAAAAGTCTTGTCGGCAGCGGGATTTGAACCAGGATTTCCGGCATGGCACCTCAGTGCTCTACCATTGAGCCACTCCGCTCCTCTTGGGGAGAAAACCCTGGGGGGTTTAATGTGATATCAGACAAATCAAATTTTGTCTATCTCTGTTTTGGATTAAAAAAGAAGGAGGAAATACTTTAAATAACTGCGTAAACCAGGGTTTCAGTAATAGATTTATTGCAAATCACTCATTAAATGTTGAAATATGGTTCAATTTTACGAAATTAATTTTTTTATTATACGGAAATTATTTAAAATAGGATTTATTTATTTCTTGAAGAAAATAAACAGAAGCTCATTAATATATATCTTCTTTCTTTGGTTTTTTTTTGTCTCCTCTGTCATTAGGTTGAATTAAAATATACTGGAGTTGGAAATTTCTCGGCCTTAATTAATTTTTTTTTAAAGCTCGCTTTTTATCTCTAACTATGAAGTTTCAGATTTAGTTTTCGTTATAACTTTAATTTTAATTTGTTTTTATTTATAAACCAGGAGTACTACAGCATATTGCTAACACCTTTCTGTTCAACTTTATAATCCTAATTCATTTTAATTAATTACTACTTTAATTTTTTTTAATATTGCTTTCGACTTCCGCTCCTAACGGTTTTTGGAACAACCCAAGAGGTCTTTCAGGACTGAAATTGTAACTGCTTAAGTTTCAAAATCAGTAGCGGAGTGACACAGTGGTAGAGCGCTGAGTTGCAGTTCCGAAGCTCTTGGGTCAAAATACCGCTCACAGCCAGAATTTTATTTAATCTGTTAGCGGCCGAAAATAGATCCTATGGGATCTAGGACCCTATTGGGGATCACCTCGCCTTTATAAATAGGTTTCTCAAAATAATGGGGAATATCTGGCGGTTGAACGTGATCTAGGTCAAATCACCTCCCTGCACAACCGTTGCCAAAGAAGCAGTACAGTCAGGCTCTACTATGTAATGAACCTTCCATATCCTTCATGGGTCTGTAGTGGTAAAGATTTTTTTAGCTTCAACCTCAACAATACCATAAGTTATAATTTTTAATAATGACCAAAAGAAACCAGTGTTGCTATTAGTGATTCTGATTGAATACTAATTTTAAAGTTGAATAAAAATCAGTTAGTTACGACGAATTCCACTAGAAAGCACAAGTGGGACGCCAGGAACTCATAATGCGGCAGTATTCAGAAGTTTTACCACCGACCGTTTATCAAAAACTAGTTCTGGTATCACCTCCGTATAGTGAAAATTCTTGAGCTGACCGCGATGGACGAAGAATTTGTGTTCATTTCGTGGAGACGATATAGTCCATTAGTTTTGGGCGAGGACTGCGCATTCCTTGAATACTCTTACTCTGTCTTGTAATGGCTCCTGTCCTCTCAACTCCATAGTTAGTCCATAAATCGAGACTTCTTCCTGATATATTGCTGCACATACATCTACTGTACCACACTTGTCTCGGAAATATTTATTAATCGTCTCTTCCTTTAAAAAATCACGAATTTATGAATGAATTACTAACATGAAAAATGACAAAAATTCTATTAGTTAACACTTACTACCATTCACATGTTACAGAAAAAATTAACACATTCATAACATAAAACAAACCTTCCTTTGTAGAATAATATAATTATGTTTTATATTTCTAATAAATGTTAAGTAAATTAGTTAAATTTAAAGTAAATTTCTTTTTTTTTTAATTTCTTGTTTACCAATACGGATCACTTAGCAAATTTATTTTCCTTACTTTGTTTTTTCTGTCTCCAATATTCCTTCATGCGTTCACTGGAATGTTTCTTTTGGTCTCTGTCAAGTTTCGTACAACCTTCTGCTGTATTGACCTCACTGCCCAAGCAATGATTTCAAGTAAAAGTCAGATCCTAGTCATATTCATCACTAAGATCTGAATAATATTGTAATAATGAAATGGAATGCCACCCTCAGGTATTTATACTTGAGATATAGTAATTCTATATCATTAATGAATTAGAGACATCCCTATCTTCTCTAAAGGTTGACGTAGTTGATTGTCTAGGAGTTGTTTAGTAGCAGTATTTAGTAGCAGTAATACTGAATCATAGTAACCTTCCCTATGATTCAGTAGTTGCATTTGAGCCTTGGAGGTGGTGGGATGTCTTTTTAAGGGGGCATTATTCATGTTTTGCTTTGCTGTTATTCTCTTTCTGCCCTGAGGATGCCTAAATAGGCGAGATATTGGACAGGTATTTTCAATTTCCTGTTTTAGTTTAGAGACTTGAGCTTTTTAGTTGGAATTTTTCCACTAATGTATTAACATTTATTTAATGTCTCTGTTGGCCTTTCCCTTTTTCAAAATACTCAATTATCTCAAGTATCAGTTCCGATCTATTTTAAGAAAGTATATTATATTAATTTGTCAAATTTAATTAGAGATAAATTCACCCCACCCTTACCCCTCAGGGTTAAACGACCTTGTGCCCCTAAATAGGGCAGGAAGGTCAGTCTAAAGATAGCGCCAGGGTTTTGTGGGGATGAGAAGAGGGGTTGAAGGGGAAATGTAAAGCGATTGTCACGTGCCTTCTTGATTATGTAAGCGAAATTATCCTAAACAAGTTTTATTTAGAAACATAGATAAAAATTATCACCCATAAAACCAAAGTCTTAGGCGTGCTTTGATTCTGCTTTATCAAAACTGTATTTTTTCTTTATACAATAATCACCATCGGAATGTACAATAAAAAAGAAAAAATGCAGTAGTGGGGAGCTGGGGAGGTTATATTAAAAACAGCTGGTGAGCGAAAACGCACAATAACTTTACAATAAAAAAATATATATAACCTTAAACCCGAAAATCTGTACCACTGCGACCCACGAAGGGTCTTGGGTTCAGTAAATGGTAGAAACGGTACTGTTTCTAGATTATTCAGGAATTTATCCAAGATCACCTCAACTGCCAGGTTTTCCGCTTATTTTAGGTACCCTATTTTTATAACAGTTTATAGAGGCTGGGTGAGCCACAGGAGGGTCCTGGATCCCATATGATCCATCTCGAACAGCAAACAGAGTAAATAAAAGTCTTGGCCTGCAGCAGGATTTGAACCTGGATTTACGGCATGACAACTCAGTGATGTATCATTGAGCCACTCCGTAGTTCACTGATTGTTTTGTAATATCGCTCATTCAAAAGAACAATGTCATTACTCAAGAGAACTAATTATTCAATAGGGATATTTGAATGTGGATTAAAAAAAATGGGTATTTGTAAAGCGAAGCATTAATATTTATATAGTTGTAATATAAGTAATAACTCCACTTTGAGCTGATTCCTGGCATAGCTCTTTATTCAATACGAAAATAACACGATTCCGCTTCAAGAAACTCATTTTAGATAAAATTCTATTTAGAAATTTAAATGTTATAAAATTTTAAATCGTTAAAAAGATATAGAGGTATTAATTTTATATTCAATTATATTGTGCTTTAATGAAAATAATTATTTACTGGATAGTTTTTGTTCTATAGAATATATAAACAATTTTATTCTGGGACAAGGTCCCGTTACAACATGAATAAAAGAGCACTAAATATAAAATTTACTTTACCAAAAAATGTTTCTACGTTTGGTTTCGAGTACTACCATTGTGTAGTTTCTGTACCTCATAATCAATAGAAACCTTTAACTTCCCCTACCTCAAAGCCTCCTCCAACTCATTTAGAATATGTTAAAAACTATAAAGAACTTTGTCCAACTTTATCATCGGAAGTCGAACCTCGGGGATTTTACTGGCATTCGAGCACAACCATTTACGCTTCAACTCCAGACGACTATCGCTAAATAATAAAGATATTACAAGCTCAAAACGCTTTATTCCACAGCTTCAGGAAGAAAAACCTTTTTGCATCGTTGTACGAAATCTACACCATACGACACATCTAGAAGACATAAAAATTGAGCTTGAAGAACACGGATACAAAGTAAAAAATGTTATCAATGCACAGCATCCAAGATTGAAAATACCATTACCAATATTTTTCATAGATTTAGAGCAAAGTACAACAAAACCATGATGTATTTAAACTTGAATTTTTGGTTCACACAAAAATTAAAATTGAGGAACCATATTTGAAAAATGAACCGCCGCAATGTCAAAGGTGCCAGGCTTACGGCCACACAAGAAGTTACTGTAGCCTTTCTGCCAAATGTGTCCGGTGCGCAGGACCACATCTTACAACTCAATGTACGAAGACAAAAGAAACTCCGGCGACTTGCGCTAACTGCAACCATAATTATTAAATATTATATTTAGGGTGTATTTTTTCTACTAAGTTAATTAGTTTTCCAAAATTAACAATGTTCCCCCTCAGGATACGAAGACACAAAGGCTAGATAAGTGAATTACCTAGGAGCTACGCGAGGAAGACAGTACGATATAAATATACGCTGGCCTTTTGTTCGCATTGAAAGGCGTCCGATAGAGCAGTCATCCTCTCGCCGGTCCAGTTAGAGCAGATACCGGCCTGTCAGTGCTCACTTGTCCGAGAGGGAGGTTCCAATATATACTCTATAAAAAGCGGGTACCTCGTCATTCATTATGCGGAATGATAATTCCCTCACACTCTGTACAATTTAAGGAAGGAAATAAATAGTGACGGATGACCGGGAGGTTGTCAGAGAAGGTTATCAATCATGAGCTCCCCACAGGAAATGTTTTCCCCGACAAAGCTTTTACTTGTAGAACATTCCTCCCGCCAATAAGGTACAATATATCATCTCTCTTCCTCGTCATCGTGTTGTACTCTTTTATTGGTCCAAGGCATCCACAAAATAGTATAATGTATTATATCTAAGGCTCTATCTAGTGCTGAGATTGAACTATGTACCTTTCATTGAAATAAATATATTGAAAATGTTAATTATAAGAATGCAGAAGTATTATGTTAACATATCGTTCCTAATAGAAACTAATTTTTCAATTGAGGCATTTGAAAGATCCATGAGAGTACAAAAAAAACATGGATATTTGTAAAGCAATGTATTCCTGTTGTAATGATGTTAATGAAATTCTTTTATTAATCATTAGAAAGTTTTTAAAACTCGAAACTTTCTAGTTTTTAAATTCAAGTTCAAACATGATTTATCTCAAAATATGACTTTATTAAAAAAAAACATGTCGGAATTGGAATATTAGATATGTTCCAGAATTAAAAAGCTTCAACCAACAATATAATTTCTACTGAAGGCTTAACTCAAAAATGCCGATTTTTTGAGTTGCGTCATTGTTTTTTTTAAGGAACGATATATTTTAGGAAAGGACGAAAATAAGACCATCATTGCAACAATTTCACTTGAAATTTCCGTTTTAATTATTTTTAAAATTCAAAGTGAAATCGGACTTCTGTCATTAATACATTTATGTTTAAGGATTGAATTACCCTGTTATCAATCTTCTCTTTTTCGATAATATTTCGAACCACTATGATTGAACGAATTTGCTAACAAATATGACCATGGAAACAAGCGATTTTCGTGTATTATTTTATGAGTTTAAACTTGACCACTCCCCCAACACACACCCCAAGTTGCAAGAAGCATTACCATTTGGGCCGTTGGTTTGAAAAATTTTCCAACCAAAAAAATACTGTGTTGACCACCAAAGGCAAGAATAATTCATTTCTTCTTTCTACCCAGAGGTGAAGCAATCACATCTACAACGCACTGCAGGGATATTGGCATAATGTAACAAAAATATATAAAAAACAAACTGCATTGGTAAATCGGATGGGACCTAAACTCTTAGACGACAGGGAGTGAAGAAACCGCGCCGATTCTCAAGTCAAAAAGTCATTTTTAGACTTTATCTCATAACGCTGAATTTTTTCACTTTCCAGGATTGAAAATTTGAGAAAACGTTGGGAAAAATGTATAGAAAATTAGGATAAATATTTTGAATAAAAATGTTTTGATTTCTTAAAGTTTTTTTTTTTTTACGTAATAACCTTTCCTTTCAATGCGGACATATCATATAACCAATATAATTATGTGAAATATTTATTGGTCAATAAGTCATAATCTATAATACTGTTAGCCATTTTGTTGTATAAAAATTATTATATTTTGTAAAAAAGAAATAAAACAGTTTTATTATAACCCTTTCTAAGTTTATTTTATCCCTACTTTATCTAAACTTGCAAGCTATCGCACTAATATTACGACCGGGCTAAGTTCAATATGCTCTCAAGATTACTCGTTAAGCAAAGTAAGCCAAACTAGAGCTTAGTGCAATATTGATTTTGTCTAATTCGGAGGATCGCTCGCTCGTTTAATCAAAGCCCTCACAATCGCCTCCCGGAGTTTCCGGCTAAACTTATAGTCTATTAGTTTCATTTTTAAATTTATAGTTATTGTTGAATCTGGAGAACTTATTAATTAGTTTCCAAAAACAATAATAACTTATAGAGCGAATCTGTTTTATAGATTTAAATGATTTTGCATTAAAAAGAGAACTTCTATATTCTTCAGCCTTAACAGAAACATTACATTAAACTAGTTGTATAGTTATTTGTTAAATAAAGCATCCATAACCTAAAAAAAACCTATACTACTACAACCCGTGAACGGGTCTGTGGTTCAGTACATGGTAGAGACTGTACTGTTTCATGGACAACGGTTCTGCAAGGAGGTGAAGTCCTAGGTCACTCTCAACCGCCAGATTCCCCCCCCCCCCGTCCTTATTTTGGGTATACTATTTTTATAATATTTTATAGTTTTTATAGTATTCTATAGTTTGTATAATATTCTGTTCTGTATGTTCATATACAAGTAGGCTTTAGTTTAGTATTGTAGGTAAGTCGTCAGTTTCGTAAGTCAGGTGAAGATCAGTTTTCCAGAACATGTGATAGTTGTTTTTAGCGTTTCGACAGTTCTTGTATTTTTAAATTTTTATGTTAAATGCACTCCAAGTCACGTTTTTGTAGAATAGGAACCAATTAATAAACAACTTTGTAAATTCATAAAACATAGTTTATCTTTATCGATCTCGTCATATTTTGAATTATACTTTCTTATATTTCAATGTTCTATATGTTAAAAAAATATATTTATTGGATTAAGTTGGGCTTGTTTTTTCTGCTTACTTTTTACCATCTACATTTTTTGTTTCACTTGGGTTCTCATTTTAAGAAATTATTTAATAAGTGTTATTTTTTATAAATGTTTAAAGATTTTTTTTTACAAATTATTCGATACACATTAAAAAATACCTTAATTTGTATTTAAAAAAACGCCCTGATGTAATTTAGAATATTAAAATGTTTATTTAGCCTCCATAATAAATTTTTTTAATATAAAAAAAACAGGTTTTTAATAAATGCCGCAAAAACATCAATATGTTGACAAAACTATTTTGATATCTTTTATTTATTTTTCCTGTACTTGATAATGGAGTAAAATACTCTTTATCTACACATTTCCGCTTTCTTCTGAGGACACATGCGGAGGAAATTCCTGTAACTGATAAAATTTATCTCTTACTATAATTTTAAAATTATTTCATTTCCCCATTTTAACATCGTTTTCGCTATAATCTTATAATCAATTTATTTTTAATAATAATTATTTTATCAAATAGTTATAGGCGGGTCTGAAAAGCAACTAAATAACAATCCACGGTCGAAATTAATGTCGACGATGAGCTCTTCCGTCCATCAATGTGTGGAGATTATTTATTAAATACAATTCCATAATTATGCCTTTGTTTTTTTCGTGGAGAGTTTTAATATCTTTCACATGTTTCATTAATTATCATAAAATGCATAATATTCTAATTCAAGCGCTTATTATATTGGTTTGTTCGTTTATTCATATAGCGTTACTTTATAGCACTAATCGGACGACGGATGGTGGTTGTGCAGTGAGGAGTCATAAATTTTGCCTATACAGGTATAATTTAGGATAGTGATCTTAAACGATTACCGTAGAGGATGGACACATCTTACATCCCTTCTGAAGGACGGAATAACCAACAATGTTATACTCCCTTTAAACAAATTCTAGAGCCATCTGCTGGGCTGTGAATCCTTAGCCTTTGACAGAAGCTATAATATTCATCATAACATCCATCCCTCCCTATTAAGTGTAGCAATATTAGAAGGCACTCAAGAGGATCACATTGAAGAAAAAAAAATGTAACATTAAGGTGTATAAGGTATCACACTCGGTTAGAACTTGCTACATCATTTCAGACATATCTTAGATATGCAATTTTAGGATTTATTTACACAAAAAAGTACACGCATGTAAATAAAAAAGTCAGGAGGCCTTGACCCCTCGTGGGTTGTAGTGGCATTAAAGAAGAAGAGGAAATAAAAAAGTACAATGAAAAATTTTGTATTTTTTGTCGGATTTTCAATTTTCCCAAATCCTGGTTCCTCAAACATCTTCCCTCAAATATCTCCCGTCCATACTATCATATAAAATGATATACCAGCATATTGGCAGGTATCATTGAATAAATAAATAGTTCGACACATAATACATTAAAACAATAAATGATTGTAATCATATAAATCCTAGTAATTCGTTCTTTGGATTATAACATCAAAAAAGTACAATGAAATATTTTGTTTGTTTTTTTGCAAATCGGGTTTTGCAATTTTCCCACATCCTGGTCCCCCAAACACCTTCCCTCCAATATCTCCCGTCCATACAATCCTCCTCTGTGAGAGCTCTAACTCCCATTTCTCCATTCACTTCTTCTATCCACTGACGAGGTCCTCCACGTCTTCTTGTGTTCTCAGTATTTAAGTGATTTGAAGAGGCGATCGCCTCTCATCCTTTCTCATGATTTAACCTTACTACAGCAATTTTCATTCACTGATATCATTGAGAATGTTGAGTTATACCTTATTTCTTATAACCTAATTTTGTATCTTTTTCACATATTCCTGGGAGCTGTAATTTATTTGTGTAATGCTTTGTCAGTGTTCAAGGACCTCCTTTAATATCTTCCTTTTAGTTTCAAGAAAGGTCTTTTATTATACAAAATTTTATTGCATCTATCCTTTTTTTTTACCTTTTGAAAATTTTAGGTACGGCATCTTTTCGTGCAAAAACAGGATTTTAGCACTTTGGTGATCATATTATTGATTACATATACATACAAATGAAATGCCTTCTTAGTTCTAATGCAGACATTCATCCTTGTAGCTACTATTCTCGAAATATCCAGGCTGAGTGAGAGGCTTAAGAACGGGACGATTGAAGGAATCCAACGTGGAGCGTGGTGTTTACAGTATCCCACTGGCTCCTATGGAGGGCACGCCTAGCGGCGAAATTGTCCTAATTCTCTTGCCAGTATCTAGATCGTGATGTCAATAGTTCAATAATAGCCTCTAATAATAGTAATATTGCCAATAATAATTTAAAATTCGAAATGACACAATAGATTTAAAACGATACCTTCTCTTATTTTATGAGCATCCCGCAATCAATAATTGATGAACGGGGTATCAAGCTTTATTGGGACCAGGCCATCATTATTGATCAGATGATTCATCATTACCAGTCCGATATGTTGTTTATCCTGGAAGAAAGATAGGAAAATGTACGAATACCATCACAGTCACTCCTATGACGATATTCGCACATTTTTTATAATCTACACAACACACTGGCAGATGATAATCGACGCAAGGTGGTTGCCGTAAATATCAAGACCTGTGAAAGGAACTGATCGGTGCACATTTACATACTTGGCAAAGCTAAGGTTTTAATTTCAATATACAAAACAAATAAAGAAGAATTAGAGGATTGCAATTTGAGCGGAATATATTAAACTAGAAATTCCAAAATCTAAATTTGTAAATTTTTAATGAAAACTAACCCTTTGTGAATATTATTATTGCATTACACAGCTAGTGAATTTGTTAAGTTGGTTATATAACGGAAGGTTGGACACGTGACCCCTTTCCTAAAATATTGGATCATGTTGGCTACATATACCTTCTTCTTCCCACAGCTTTAAGGTTTCATTATCTATTATATTCAATACCGATGTCTTGCTGTTAGGAACAGAATAAGAGAAAATAATATACAACTTATGTATTATTTTATTTGTAATGTAGCTTTCTCATAATAAATATGAAATCGTTTATAATGCAAATACATACAGATTGTATATTGAAGTTATTTTTTCCATAAAGAAATACGAAGTCATAATGATTTTATGAATATATCCGTTAATGGCTATTTACGTCAAAATAGCTTTGATAGTTTTATAGAAATGAAGCAGCTCAATATGTAGGGCACTGATCTACTAATCTTAAGATCCCGTGTTAGAGATCGATTGTGGATGATAATTATGTATTTTTAAACCAGTCATGGATCCTTTTCATGACCGGGAGATCTTTCCGGGGCTCATTCAGGCTCTGTATCTGTATACCATCAATTTTGTAAAAAAAAATTCTGGCGAATGAGTATAAATACTGTTAAATAGTCTTCTTGCACAATCGTTGGCTATGAATAGTATTATCTAACATCCTTCATAGATATTAGTAGTAATTTTCTAAAGTACATTTTATTGGTGAATAAATATTGGAATCAAAATGCGAATAATATAACTTAGTCATTTAGACTTTTTAGTTTTTTAAAATAAAAATACAATAAAGTTTGCTTAAGATTTGAGCATTCTATTTTAAGCACGTTATCCCAAAAAATAATTTAAAAAATAGTATTTTTAAACCAAAATGTCCGAAGTTTGTGCGAATTTTCTAGTAATTTTTGTATTTCCTTTGAAAAAAATATAATTCAAAGTCATTTCATGATCTGTGATGAGCTATTCTGCATCATACAATACTTTTATTATGTTTCATAAGTAGGTAAGAGAGAGTAATATTTAATATTAGTATATGAAATATATATTCACTATGTAGTTTGTGTACTATATTTTCATTCTGAAACCTGACCTTTCGGCCCATACTAAACCACCATTAGATCTGAAATTAAATCAGAGATACAAACAGAAAATTAACTGGCGAAGTATATGGTGTTTTAAATATTTAATGTAATATATTTTCTTATAAATATTTTTCATGAAATGTTTATTACACTACGGGGAAAAAAACTATTAGTGTGCTCGGAATAGAATTAGGACACTTAGAGTGACACCAGTGCCTTCTGGCAGACAAGCTCTGAAGATCGGTCTATACAGTTTTGATGAGTGATAGAGAGATATTTACCCGATTCTTTCATGTTCATAACTCACCACCGAAAAACACCAATTTTCGTCGTGTCACTTTAGAAATAATGGTGCGATATGATGAAAATTAAAGTAATAGAGGGTAATAATACCTATTTAATAGAAAATAAAAGAGTTATAATAAAATTAACCAAATTCTTATAGATTTGTATCTATAAACAAAATGGACCTCTTAATCCAGGGTCTTCCAGGGTCTTGGGTTCAGTATAGGCTAGAGACAGTACTGCTTCTAAGTCAACGGTTGTGCAGGGTTGTGATTAGGTCGAGATCAAACTAAATTAATAAGTTTATTTATGTATTACAATTACACACCTAAATTTTGCAATGATTTTATATCCATTTTTATTATTGGATGTAACCACATTTATTATGGTTATAGTAATATATCAGCTTTCAAAATACTGTTAGTAAACGTTACAAACTCGATTATAGACAGGCTGGGATGGAGATGACAGAATCGAGTTTTACATATTTTCTCTGCTATCGATTGGCACCAACTCCCCCAGGCAGTCTGCACTCTCTCAACTGAAGGCCACTGGTTTAAGGCCATTCCAGTCCTCTCCAGATCTTTCTCTCTTTTATTATGTATTATTGTTGTATATTAACATTTAGAAGTAAAATATTATATAAAAGTGTAATTATATTGTTAAATATAATATAGAAATAAGTAAAATAAACCATGGATCTAGCTTACAAGATAATAATGAGATGACAATACAATTTTTCAGGTAAACATTATTGCCTGACAGTTGACAATATATTTTAGTAAATTTATGTTTATTATGCTCAATTATGGATCAACCCCCATTTTTCGAATTATACGCGCTCTTCATAAGTATATATCATTTTTTACGACTATTTTAATTATTCCTTACGCCAAATACTATAGAAAAAATTAGAATACAATGGTGTCGTTCATCAGCTCTATATAGATTTTAAAAAAGCTTATGATTCTATCGACCGTCAGATTATGTACAAAGTATTGATTGAGCTGGGTATGCCAAATAAATTAGTATATCTGGTAAGGATGTGTATGAGCGAAACTTACGACAAGGTTAGAATTGGTAAGAATTTTCCGGAGAAGTTTGAGGTTCGTTCGGGTTTAAAACAAGGTGATTGCTATCACCAGTACTATTTAATTTAACACTCGAGTACGTTATTAAAATGGTGATCCACAACGAAAGAGGTTTGAATTTGAACTTGAATAGTAAAATATCCGTGCTTGGGTTTGCGGACGATTTGGTACTGTTGGGTGAGGACGAAGAAACTATAAAGCTAAATACACAAATGAATGCTGGTAAGGAAATAGGGCCGGAAATAAATTCGGATAAGACTAAAGTATATGGTCAGTAGAAGGAAAGGGCGAAATTTTGGTGATATTGTTGTAGGAGGAAATAAGCTCGAACATGTGGAGATTTTTAAGTACTTAGGGTCGATGGTAACTGGAAAAAACGAAATTCAAGAGGAAATAAAGGCGGGAAATGCTTGTTACGAAGCTCGCGTCTTTTGTCCAGAAATCTAAAAATCAGAATTTATAAAATAATTATCGTTCCATCTCTTCTCTATGGATGTGAAACTTGGCCACTAACGTTGAAGGATGAAAAACGTCTTCATGTATTCGAAAATAAGGTGTTACGTAGAATATTTGGTCTAAAAAAAGATGAGACCACTGGGGAATATAAGAGATTACATAACGCGTAATTGCGAAGCATGCATCGGGTAAATGTTATTCAGGTGATAGTGTCGCGAAGTTTAAGATGGAAACAATGTAACAAACGAATTCCCCAGATGTTAATAGGCGCTGTACCGACTGGGAAGCGTCCGAGGGGTAGACCGAGGCGTAGGTGGGAGGACTGCGTTGGGAATGATACAGCGGGTTTGGGTTTGGGTGGTGCTCCGTGGACGGAGGTTCGTAAACATAGATTGGTGGTATCGGCATCGAGCCTTCGGGTTCGTTAAGCCTTTTATTTATTTAAATTATTTCACGTTATATGTAAAAGAAAAATATTAAGACTTACTCCTCTTTCTATCCTCTTGCATTAATTTCTACCTTTTCTATGAATTAAAACTATAAAATAATTTTTTTTTTATCTACTGCCTTTTCCATGAGAACGCCTCAATTGTGTTTTATGTGTACAACCATAATATATTATCTTAAGCTATGAAACTAAACTATAATGTTACTTGTCAAGTACTAATCAGTTTTCTTTTTTTTTCTTTTCAGGTAAGTGACAGCAATGTTTTTTCTAGTTTTGCAGAATATTGGTACGTATTTGTTAATGATGTAATACTAATGGTTGTACTATAAATTTTATTAACTTAAATAATATATCCTATAACAATTTTTAAGTGTATAGTAATAGTGTTTAAATTTAGTTAGTTATATGAAAACTTTTGTTTCTCTGTATAAGTTTAGATGTTATTAGCTATTAAAAATAAAGCTTAATATTACTCGCTTGTCATGTTGGTGAAACGGAAGAAAGGATTTATATCGCATGAAATATTGCTACAGAAATATCAACAAATCCCTGAATATGACATCTTATTCCCTTCGTCAAAACCAGCTCTTTCTCTCTCCTCTTTAATAATACAACCCTTCCCGCAGTAGGCCACCATTTACTTGAATATTATTGTTGAGAAGTAACATCATGTATTTTTTTTTCAATAAATATAAGTCTATTTGTTCCGCAATGTATAGATTTCATTAAATTGTATGGTGTATCATCTAGTAGTTACTGTTTTAGAATACGGAGCACAAGCAGGCCAAGAGTCTAGGACAAAATGACTGACTTGTATTATTTTCCTTTACTATGGTTCTTGAACATTTAAAATACCATATATTCCTGAAATATATTACCCCACTTAAACAATTAATTTTATAAATTTTCTCGACAACAATGCAGTAATGTAGGTTTTTACACATGTGGTTCTCAGAGAAAATTATATACCAGCATATTGACAGGAATCATTGGATAAATAAAAAGTTCGACATATAATACATTAAAAACAATAAATTATTGTAATCATATAAATCCGAGTAATTCGTTCTTTGGATATAAATTCATAGATTTGAGCAAATATTTAAAAATAAAATAATAGGATGTAAATAGTTGGGGGTGCAGTCAAAAAAACACAATTAGTCAGTTACCTTCTGCACCGAGCAGCCACTCCTATTGCCCCTAAAGATGACCTACACAGTAGGTCGAAACGTCGGCACATATATAATATAATAAGTTTCAACTTATTTGCTGTGTTTTTTTGACTGCACCCCCAACTGTTTACATCCTATTATAGTATCTACCAGTCAACGAATTTCTTTCCTACATATATTTAAAAATAAAAATAATACACATTTGTTTGTGATTAGGTACCCATCTCACTGTGAAAATGATACATCTTTCTTTTTCCCAATATTTATTTACCTTAAACCATTTCGCTTCTGTCGAAAGTATATGAATCTTTTAAAATTCACTTCAAAAATATCTATTATATATATATATTTTCAATATTAGAAGTAATAGGGGAGTAACGTTTAAAGAACGTGAGTTGGTCATTCATCATTTATGATGAAAAATCTCTGAATATTAGTGGGTATAAATTAATGGGTAGAGAATTTTCTTAATTTTTTTTTCAAGAATCAAAATCAAATATCTCTGCACAGATAGGTTATTGTTATTTTAATATTTTGATTGATTATGATTGATTTAATATTTTAAAAAAACAACAACTTTCTTTGCAATTTTACTTATACAAGCACCATAAGTGTGAATACATGTTCCGGACTACCTTCACATGTTTAAAGAACAGTGATTTTTATTAATTACAGTTACCTTTTATAAATAAGTTTTACAATAGCAGGAAAAATTTAGAAAAAAAACCCGCTTAAAAAAAATATAATAAATAAATAAAAATGATAATAATAAAGTAAATAAGTATTATTATAATAATTAAAATAGAAAATAAATAAACAATTAGAAATAACTATAAAATAAATACAGATGACTAGATTACAATACCCGCAAATAGTGATTTATTAAGAAAGAAGTATATGGTTTGTTCATTTGTGCGTGTAGCGCCGTAGCGAATGTTTATCATAGTTACCGATTTCTCGGATTAATGGGTTTTCGGAAGCTGGAGTTTTTTCGAAGTATGTTTTTGTTTGGGCTGAAACATATTGTTTAATAGTGGGAAGTTCAAGATCTCTAAGCATAGTCGATATTTTCGTGTAGCGGGGATAATTATTGATAATCCTCATGCATAGGTTTTGTACCGTTTCAAACTTTCTATAATTTGTGGCGCAGACTCCAGTGTTGAACTCCAGACAGGTGAGGCATAGGTTATCAGATTTAATATTTATTTCTCATATAATTTGCTACAATTCACAATAATTACATGCTGTACCAAATTTTGTATTTAAATATTTTATATCTGATCTAATATATCCAGAAATGATTACATGTAACAGTAATCGTTCCTCGGGAGATTACTAGATTAATAAAAAAAGTATTTGTGCACACGTTGTTTATTAATTTTTTTTTTTTTAATTTTTTTTTCTTCTCAGGATTGGTGGATGATGTGGCCCGGCCTGGCCTGTCCCTGCCTTGGTCAAGGTTAAGCTTAATCGTCTTATTTATCAATATTTAAAAATGTTCGTACAATACTAGCAGTTGCTAATAACACTGTTGTTTGTAGTTGTTCAACTTATTTGTTCAGTTCAAGGTCTTTCAAGTATTTTATTGTTTCCTCAGGAACAAGGCCATTTTTAAAAACTACAATTTTTAGTACTTCAACCTTCACCAGACTGTGTAGATGCTTCAACTCTTCGCTAAGCTCCTGATGTTTCCGAATTTTTACCCCCATTGGTTATTGAATTTTATCATCGAAAAGAATTCCTACCTCAATAATCTGTGCTTTATTTGCTGCCTTGTCAATAAGCACGATGTCAGGTCTGTTGTGAGGTATATGACCTTCGCTACATTATTGTGTCTTTGAAGGTATTCTTTTCCTGTACTTGACAGCCTGTGGTCACATGTTGTATGGATTCATTTGTAGATTTCCAAAGACGACACTTATCATAAATGGCCTCTTAAGATATACTTCCTATACGAACGAGTTGCCATTACTTGATCTTGTATAGCTAAAAGGAACCCTTCTGTTTCTGGAAACATACTTATATTTTTTAACCATTGGACAGATGCTGCTAAATTTATTCCAGAACTTTTTAAGGCGCTGTAAAATTTGCCGTGAAGTTGTTTACATTTCCAAGACTCGGTAAGGCTTTGTTCAGTTAAATTCTCGTTCTGTTCCTGCCGATTATTCTTATTTTAACAGTATAATTTATTCGTGAATTATATTCTAAAAGTTATGAACCGTGGTTATTAAAAAACCTGGGTTTTTTTTTGGGGGGGGGGGGGGGGGAGCCACTGTGAGGGATGGATACCTTATAAAGAAGAAACATCAGGGGAGTTATTATTGAATCTTGCGGAACTCCGAAGCGGTGGGGTTTTGTCGAGGGCAAAAGTTTTAGTTTAAGAGGTCCTCTCGGTCCGAAGTCTATTCATATATTTTCTTCATGGTAAAAGGAATCAAATATAATCGCTGAAATATTTATGATTTTTCTATTTTAATTTTGTGTAAGAAATATCGAATCCAGAGTTACATATACATTTAATATTTATTAGTTAGTTGACGGTTTGTTCTGGGGGCAAACCTGCTGCTGATTCTTATTGTTACTCATAAACAGAAGAAAAGCTATTTATTGTTTTATTTTATGTTTATATTACCTTTGTTTATTTATTCCTACTATGGCTAATCGGACGATATTACAGTTTGAGTGCTAAATTTTGTCTGTCCAGGTACAATCAGTATAGCGATGCTTTACAAATAGCTAACACCACATTCATGTTCCCTTCAACGGAAGGCGCTATCAGGGATTTCGTTACTCCCTTTAAAAATTCCTAGACCGAATACCTGCAAATTCCTAGGGGCTGTTCCAAAATGGATGGTACCACTGAAGATTTAAGGAAATTCATAAAGTGAAATCGCAGAACATGTATCGAATTTATACAATTTCCTTGTACAAGGTTGAGGTGGACTTAAAGTTTTTGGCCCTTGTAACAATTGAATCCCGAAGAGTTTAGAAAGTGCTGAGTTGGTATACCGAGGCCTAGTTTGAGAAATAGACCGAGGCGTAGTTGGGAGGATTGAGTTATGAATTATTGACGGATTTTGGTAGTAGTCCGTGGATATAAATTGCTATACTGAGATGTGGTGGTGTGAGAATCGAGCATTTGGGTTCGCTAAGGATTATTATTGATTTATTGTGCATTTCACCTATATTTTATTTTATTATTTTAAGCAAACTAAAAAAATAGGAGCATAGTAAAGAACCGTCAAAAAGTTCAGAGCGAAAAATATCCAACTTTTATAGGTTTAAATTAATTGGAATATCATGAGATGTATAGTATATTTCAAACATAATATTTCCTTCATGTTCAACATTTTGAGGAACAAAGAGAAAAAAACTTTCATTCCATCCTTGTTTTTTATCTGCTTGCTCACATGATGCGATCTCTTGGAATTATGATTACAAGCGTAGTATTTTCGCGAAATAGGCCGTGAGATTTGTAGTTATTGCGTAGGAGGAGATAACTGAAGAAATGCGGGCCTCGCTTTCCGATAATTTAAAACGCATCTTCCTTATCGCGCTTTTCGAATTAGTGAGAGAAAAAATTTCCCATTTTAGGGAATATATCGGCGTTCTCCTCGGAAGCGGTTAGCACCGGGAGTTTTCTGGGAATCCATTTGTTCCAGTTTACTCGGAAGGGATTTGGAACGGTTGTGATAACCCTTATCAACGAAACGCTCAGTGAGTGACTGATGTTGTTTGAGTGGTGAGTACCTGAGCTGACCTAGCTCTGCCATCGATCTGAGCCATGAGCGAGCTCTAAGGTCATCCACCCGCCCCGTGGCAACAGTATTCTCTTTCTCTCTCTCTCTCTCTCTCTCTCTCTCTCTCTCTCTCTCTCTCTGTTTCTCTCTCTTTGTCTGTCTCTCTCTCTCTCGCACTCTTGTTGACATTAATTGCATCTAGAACTCGGAAATTGAATTTATAGTGAGGAGAGGAAGAAGGGATATTGTAATGCCTGTAATTAAACAGATTAATCCCTTGGCCGGGATCCGAAGTGAATAATTATTGTTCCTGGAGAGAACATTGCATATTAATGAGCCTTGTGAACATCAAATCCTCTTATTTCAATCTTGGTTTATTAATTTCAATAACTGTCATATGTAGTTGCCTCTCCAAAAAATAAAAAAAATATTTTTATTATTTATTTATTGAAACTTAGAACTTTATGATAATAATGCATGTAAATAGAATAAAATATATATATTGACATGATATATAGGCTAGTAGATAAACTACCTCTTGGTAGAACTGGAATAACGAAGTCAACAAACAAGGTCACGAGACCTCGTAGGATTGTCAGGAATTGAAGAAGTTACTAGGTTTGAAGAGTGGTTTTGGGCCAAATCAATAACAAATGGGACATCAAAGCCATTATGGATGACTTTGTTCGTAACAAAGTAAGGAGCATTGAGAATTTTACGAAGGATTGTAAGGAACGGATACCAGAAGAATTCGGTGGCTTAATAGAGCCTCTCGCAATTCCAGAAAATTAAATTAAAAAATAAAAATAACTTCCTTGAGTCACGGTGTACGTTTGTTTAATTTATTTTCGTACATGTATTACGTGCATGGCATACGATTGTTATCAGCACACCAAAAAAATAAAAATAGTAATAAAATAAAATAGAGGAATTAAAAATAACAAATTTCATGGCGGTAAACGTAGTTAATTTTTTTTTAATCTTTAATATTAATATCACAACATCTGGATTACAAATCTTCACTAGACTTACAAACGAGCGATTAACCTACACTCCTTTACCAAGACCTATTTAGACGTATAGAGGAAAACATAGTGGCTCACTACACGGCGGTAAACACTACTTTATCCAAAGTTATTAGAAAAATAATAAGTTCTTACGCCATATGGCTTATTTAGAAGCCAGTGGGCACCACACACCACGGTAAAATCTTATATTCACGGAAAATAAACGTTACTTCAACCGTCAACACCACATATCCAAATTCCTCTAGTTCTTTCGCTTTCCTCATTCCTTGTTTGTTTATTAAATTAACGTCACTTAACGCTGGTGTGGCTAATCAGACAATGCAAGTGTGGGATCCCTAAATTTTGCTTATCCAGGAATATCCAGTATATACGCACTTTAAAAAATCCTCCACCTACCGTCTGCGATCCCGCGACTTTGGCTATAGAAGGCTATAGAAATGCCTAATTTCCTGCATTTTTATTTTTTTTTAAATACGAAGAGTGTTAGGAAAGTTTAGAGAGAAGGTTGCTAGCGGAGTGCGGAGTGCTCTAGGAAGAGATGAAAGCAACTTGCCCACTTCTCATAAAGACGATATTAAAATTTAGCCCTCAAGGTGTCCTTAAAACCATAATCTTTTAGTCTCCTATTTTTCCCTTTGTTTCCCCTCTTTCGGGTTTCAGTTTTTTTTTATTTTTCACTTTAGGCATTCTTCTCAAATTGCATGATAAAACATAAAGTAGACCTATTTTTTTTTCTTCTTAAAACTTTTATTTTAATTTAAAACTGCCTTTATCCTGAACTTGCGATGACAATGTTAGCATTTTTGTTTTATCATTGTACTTTTTACCTCTAAAGGTACTTTTTTTGATCTTTCAAGGGCTTCTATACTCAAGATTAGTTATAGAATGCTCCGTTAAAAATATATGTATTTGTAAAAATGTTATATCCAATTCATCTTCAGATTACAAATAACAAATATGACGGTATATTGTAATATATTAGAAGTTAGAAAATACCCTTGTTTCCGACTATTTTATTTTAGGAGGGCCATATACGTTTTGTGCTGTACGTAAAGGAAGCTAAGCGTTTAAAGTATTTACGATGGTAAATTTAAAACTAAACTTAATAACTTAATACTTAATAATTAAACTAATAACATAATAATAACTTAATAATTAAACTTAATAAAGTATTTTCGATACACTTCTGCCAACGGCTTACCAAGTTTTCTATCCCAGATTTGAAAAACGTTGAGTCACGTGATGAAAGGAATTCAGAAAATGCATTTTTAATGTCTAAATCATTGGTAAACAATTTTCCTCGCAAAAAGTTGTCCAAACTCTAAAAAAGTGGTAATCTGTAGAGTATAGATCAGGAGAATATGGAGGGGGTGTGGGAAGACTTCATAGCCCAACTCCTTTAATTTATTCACTGTCTGTATTGAAACATGAGGTCGGGCGTTATCAAGAAGGAGCTCGTATGGGACCAAGGAATCGAGCTTTTTTGCCTTTCCGATCTATTTTAAATCCCTGGAAACTGGAAAAACGGCTTGTGCCTAGCTCTGACGCATATTCTCTGAGTGTTTTATGAGGGTCTTCTTCAACAGCATTCTTAAGATCTTCGTCCTCTATTGATGTTTGAGGCCGTCCACGGGGCAGACATTTTCTAATGTCGTATCTCCTGAGGAAAATTTTGTAAACCAACGACGGATGGTTCTTTCATTAGCACTTCCTTCACCGAACGCATGATTAATATTTCTTGCTGCCTGGGGAGCGGAATGACCGAGTTTGTACGAGGTTAAAATTATACTAAAATATGTATGCCTACTTGGAAAAAAACAAACACAGTTTGCAAATAGAGGATTAACAAGTGCTTATTATAGATAGTAAATATTTTGCTATGAATCAACAGGCACCGCTTTAATCCTCTATAAAGATTAAGATTTAAAAAATCGGACATTTCATGTGTGACAACCGAATATAAGTCTTAGTTTGGAGACATGCTGTAGAAAATAAATTATTTATTGTTTTATCTGTCATGGACGAACCCCGTGGAACCTGAAGACATTCCTCTTGTGGTCCATATAAGATAGGTACCCTTAATTGGGGAAAAGCCTAATGGTTGAGCACAACTTTGTCTTGGAAACAGTAGTCTCTACCATGTACTCGAAACAATTTTTAAACATAATGACTGACTAGACGTTTTACCTAAGACCTTAAATAAAGATATAAAATAAAACATATGTATCCTGGATTATTCAAATGTTGAATGGTTAATGTTTCTAGTGATATTTTGATTTTTTTTTTAATCTTCAGTTTGTAGGGAGGATATTCCAATTAATTGTAATGACTTAGATTGAGGTAGAAGGACAGGGGAATATTATATATGTCCTCCAAAATTTGTTTTTAATATATGATTTTCATACCCACTAACAAAAGGTATCGATTTGAAATAAAACGTTTGCAACGAAATAGGAATCAACAATGTACATCGTACAGTACAAGAGATACCTCTCCATCCTATCTTTAATTCTACTTAGAAACCTTCAAACCCAAAGGGGATAAGAAAAGAAAAAAAAAAAAAAGAATCAACAAAAAACAAATCAATAAACAGAAATAAAAACTACTTAAATATATTTGAAGGTTGGAGATATTTATGATAACTTATTTTGTTATTTATAACCCCATCTGAAATAATAATATTCTTCTGTTATTGTAGGCTGAACGGTTTAATTAAAAATAAAAATATTAAAAAAGGATTCTTTTCTCCTCTATCTCCATATTACGCCGAAATGAGGAGGCTTGAAGGACTAAATTGGGCAAAAAGTGGAAAGCATTGCAAGGACCGTACAATTTCACAGATTGTTTACTCCTTGCCCTCTCGGCTTGGTTCAAGCAGCTGTAGTAGCCCTTAATTGGAGTGGGTCAGCTTTGACAGCAACCATCGGTTGACTTTTTTTTTCTTTAGAATTATTTTTTAAATAATACTTCATTGAAAATAATGTTTAATAAGTAGGAAACCATAAAAACAACGTGATGATTTGAGATTGTCTCTTTGTAATGATATGAGCTGTTATATTTGAAAGTCCATTTAGATCAACAAAAAAAATTTATTTATTCTTTTAAATGGTTTTAATGATTATTATTTTATAATACAATTTAGAAGGTGTATAGGGCTTAAAACATCGCTCTTCGCTGAATGCTATTTGAAGTAATTCAAATGGAAACCTTCAAATCGATAATATGAAAACACGTAATATAAAACTAATATTATTATTTTGAAGAGAAAAGATTTGCCCTGGCCGGGATTCGGACCCGGGTCGTCCGCCTCTCCGTGGCAGCGCTCTTACCATTTGAGCTATCAGGAGTCGCCTCTCAGTCAGGACAAATCCGTTCTCTTCACCGATCCCATATCCCCCCGTGTTTTCGCAATTTTGCGATGTTTACGCGAGGAAAAATGTTCATTGAATGAACAAAGATAGAATGTTCATAGAATGTTCAATGCGGATGATAGGAGGGATTGAGTCGATATTATAAAAATCGATATTATGGATTTAAATCATCAATAGTTCGGTTATTCAACTATTATACAACTGTTTCTTGTATTCTTTTTCAGAATAATATTTGGTTAAGAAAAACTAGATATCATTTATTTCATACACTATACTGCCATTGTTGCAACACAATCGGGATGTATAACACAAATGTATGTAGATACATGAGCCGCTATTTATGTAAGTGAAACACAGATACATTATAATATAAATAATATAAGCATTGTGTCGAATAAATTTTCATTTTCAAGGTAGTAATAATTCTAATAAATAATAACAATTAACTATCTTATATTAAAAACAAATAGTGCCCATTTCCCACGTAAAGAGTCCATAATTGAGGTTTTCATAGGGCAAATTTCATCATTAATCATAAAATAAACTTACAAATATGTTAACTTTATCCCTGTTTGTAGTTAATTTCTGATCTTAACTGCTCGAAATGAAGGAACCCGAAAGAAAATGTTCGCGTGATCGTCAAAGCTTAAACCTTTAACGAGTTCTCTACGTGAATAAAACTCCCATTTGAGATCCTATCTCTCAAATGAGCTCTGTTTTAAGGAACTTGGATTTGTATATTTATTTAGATTTGTATGTGAAGTCTTAATTGCTATTGGTCTGTAAGTATCATTGTATAAGAAAATATAGAAGGTTGAAACATATAAACTAAAGGCATGATATGTATGCATGTTACATCTTATGTTTGGCGACTTTAAAGTCTTATGTTTAACAAAGGTTTTAAGTGATTAAAAAAAACCCACCTCAGGTGCAATATTACACCGTCGTGTGTACATAAAAATACACACAACGGTGTAAAACCAGGTCAAATAGCTTTGGGGACAAACTTCAAGACTGCAGCCCCTTCCGCAATTCTAGTTAATCTTCGAAAGGCCTAGGGTTCATTTATAAATGAAGTATCGGTACCTGTAATTTTTCACGTACTTGAATCTGCTACTAATATATGGGTAAGAAAGTGTAATTAAATAATGTCCTGTATACCTAAAAGTAAGGATTTAAAGTATACAGAAGTTAAAAGTGACTGTCCACATTATGATTTTGAAATACAAATTTTGTGGTTGTTTGACATTTCCCTTCTTCAAGTGAACTTGGATTATCCTAACCAAACCAGACATTACTTGGGACATAAACGCTTTTCAAAAAACCTGTTACAACAAATTGTCGTTTAAGTTTTGCATACTTGGTTTGGCCGAAAAAAAATCAACAAAACCATTTATACAAATAATGAACCAAAAATCCTCCTTGGGATATGGAATTTCGAGACGAGAAAATAAAGTATTCTATTGAACATTCATCTTTAATACAACTTTTCTAAAATCCTTAATTATTTCGTCCTTCGGACGGTACTTAAAATGGCGTCCCGAGCCTGTATGGTCTCAAGTACTCGTTTAAGATCCCCTCCCTAATTTACCCGGATAGGCAAAGTTTAGGATTCTCCCTGTAGCATTCTCCACCCCTGTAACATACCCACAGCACCCAAGAATAGCTCTTTTATTACTCTTGGAAAGATTACTTTTTTCTGTTAAGAATTGCCAAATCGACTTGTATGTTAAGAACTGTAATCTCAAAATAAAAAATTCTGGAGTGATTCGATGATCCTATTTTTAGAATGAAAAAGTAGGTTAGGGAGAGAGAGGTAATTTCGAGATTGAAGGGTCGAAGGGCCACAAGGACTTTTTATTAACTAAAGGGTGTTTGGTCTCGATGAGTAAAAAGGTTAAGGCCCGCCCCGCTCCGGAGTGGTCTTCATTTGCCTTATTAGCTTTCAGGTCTTCCGAAATTGACCGAAAACATAATAAACTTCTTTCAGACGAAATTGATAAAAACATTTCCTGACAGGAAACTTGCTTTCTAACTTTCTACTAGCGTAAAAATCAGTGGAGTGTAAAATACACGTTGGCAAACAAATATATTATTATTATTTTGGCTGTATGGTCCTCCAAGAACCAGGGCCTCTGCCTACACAGCCGACCAATCTCTGCGATCCTTTCAGTCAGTGGCCATACCTCCCACCCATACATGACTACCGGTCTTACTATGGCTTTGTATAAGATAACACAAAATAAGTAGAACTTATTTTTTAATAGTGCCAACGTTCCGGCCTAAGATGTAGCCCATCTTCAGGCAAATAGTGGATGTGGTGACTTGTCAAACTAACGCTTGTCAACGTGTCAAATTCAGTCCATCATTAGAATTATACAGTCAAGTATTTTCCTTTCAAATATGGTTTTGCATTTTTTTAAAGAGTGATTTATATAGTAATGTTTGTACATACTTGTCTTGCCTGTTAATATGTTATACATTAATATGTTATAAACGTTAAATAAATTTTTTACCTTCAGTTCTTGAGATTCAGTATATTCGTTAAACTTCCTTTTGCAGAACGTCGTTTCGAGACTATATTGTTCTCATGATCATGACCTAACATAAAAAAAAAAAAAAATGAAATGTAACAACACGTAATTTACAAAGA
Organism: Troilus luridus; assembly: GCA_964056705.1. Lineage (NCBI taxonomy): Eukaryota > Metazoa > Arthropoda > Insecta > Hemiptera > Pentatomidae > Troilus > Troilus luridus. Next base: position 94,229,127 of record OZ057415.1, on the reverse strand, counting down.
TTGGGTGATTTAATACAATTCACTAAAAGTTTATCTTATTGTTAGGGCATGATCATGAGAACAATGTTGTCTCAAAAAGTCACAAAATATACTGTTCCTCAAAAATGAAAGTAAAATTTAAACAAATAAATATAAGATTATTTGGAATACTTACAAATCATACTTACAAATCATGTGTCTGTATTTTTTTTTGTATGTACTGTCTGTTGAAAGTAACGGGTTCAAAATTTGTGGAATCATGGGATTGTGAAGTTGCGCTAGATAAATTATAAATATTCTAAAAAACCCCATGTCTCCATGAAGCATAAAACTCTCCATGGCAGCATTGGTTTGTAAATATTTTTATTTGAATAAACGGAGATTTGAAACAAAAAAGAAGGTTTCGGGTTCAAATTTGGCTGAGGGCAATAAATTATTTAATCTGTTCATAGACATTGATAGAACCCTGAGACCTGCCATACCCCCATCGGTTATAAACCAAGTTTATAAAGAAAAAAAAAACATTACTACCCGTGAATGGGTCTGGGGTTCAGTTCATGGTATAGACTGTACTATTTCATGGACAACGGTTATGCAAGGAGGTGACTTGTCCTAGGTCACGCTCAACCGCCACATGTTTCCTCTTTATTTTATCCTATTTTATAATATTTTATAGAGGCTGGGTGAGCCCCAGTAGGGTCCTAGATCCCACATCTACAAACAGACTAAATAAAAGTCTTGCCCCCAGCGGGATTTGAACCATGACTTCTGGCATAGCAACTCAGTGCTCTACTATTGAGCCACTCCACTCCATCAAGTTTATAAAGAGTTATCAATAATTGAGGGAAAACCTGCCGTTTATGCGAGATTTAGGAAAAATTACCTCCTGCACAACCGTTGTGTTAAACAGTATAGTCTTTACCTGGTACTGAACCCAAGACCTTTCTTAATTATATTGGTATAGGTTATTTATTTTTATAATTATTTTATATTCTTGTATTTGTATTATTATACTAGGGTTTAGAATAGGGTGAAAAATGTTATTATGACATGAATCGGTTGGAAGCTACTGTTAATAGACTGACTAATCTACATTTGATAACAGGCTGGTATATTGCTCAAGAATTGGCGCGAATCAAGTAATATTGAATGGCCGGATGAGAAGGTGTGGAGTTGGATCGACCAGGCCGCCGCTACAGGCTCGCGCTCGCTAGCCCAAGGATCTCCTTCAACTCCTCCCTTCTGGCTGATCATCTCTTAATCTCTTTTAATATAAAATAGAATAATAATAATATCTTATAACTGTAGAATTATAACTATATAATATGAAAATATGAACGTAGGATTTCATATTTATAACATCAGATGATTACTTTCTTTTTAAGTAGCTGGTTTATCATTGACACTATAGAATTCTTATTGAGGGAGTAATTTCTCCACTATTTAAAACTATGGATAAAAACGATTTAAACCAATGGTTTTAATAACCCAATGAGGGTTATTGGGCTCAGTACATAGTAAATAATGTACTGGATCTGTGGCAACGGTTGTACAGGTTAGTTATATGCTTGAGATACACTCCACCGCCTGGTTTTCCTTTAAAAAAATATAATTTTTTTTTCCAATATTGAAATTGACCATTTGTAGAAGCTTTATATAAAACAAAATTGACTGAAATACTTCAGGGAAGTCTCCAGATCTCACACACTCAATTTGTGACTGGTAAAAGGTCGAATAATTTTCTTCCATAGTCGTATTCGAACCCGAGAGTCCTAATGCTCAGCAATACTGGTAATAAAAATATCGATTAAACAAAACCTTCTCGAGGATAATACCGCTATCGATAGTGCTCTCTTTAAACGTCCTCGATTCAGATCGATTGATTATTTACAACCTATAAATAAATAATAAAGAAAACACAATCAACACGTGTACCTCTTTCTTATAAAACATCAATTTAGGTCGCAAACATTCATAAGTGATGGGTTCATGAGTTGAGTCATGGCTGCTCTTCCCAGGCTCTCAATCAATAGTCGATAATAATGAATAATACAATCGTTAAAATTAGTCTATAAAACATAACTGAAAGCAATTTATGAGCGTTTATTAGTTTTTAAGGATAATGAATGAAAATGGTTAGCTCCTCTCGTAGTATAAACTCTTTACTTCCTTCTTTATTTGGACGTAAGCTTCTTATTTGATTTTTTTTGGCAGAGCTCCAGGCTAGTGACCTGGGCCACCCGGGTACGAGTCCCGGTCCTGGACATATCTTTCCTTTTTAAATAAAAATATTTAAAATTAATAGAATCATTAACAAATAAATTAAAATTGATTTTTTTTTCTTAGTCACTTGGGCTTGAACTTTGATATGCTATTGTTCTACAAAGTTTTGGGAATGGTTCTGATTTTAATTTTTTTCATTTTTTAAATGAAAAACTAAAATATATATCGTTCAAATACATATTGGAAGGAGGGGACTCTTTGATCAAACCGTACATTTTTAGGACAAATATTTTTTCAAATAATTAAGATAATTATTTTGAAATTTAACAACAAAAAAAAACCCAGTTTGTTATAAATTTTTGAGAATCATCGAATCGACATATTTTTTCCTTGCTACCTCTGTTAGCTACCACAATCGAGAATTTTCGCACAGGAAATTGCTGGGGGTCTCGTCGAAACGAAGTGAAAAAATGGACCATGGATCCTGGACTATCTAGGGAGAGCTATTTCTATTAATCGATTTCTTATAATTATTATTATTTATTAAATAGATCACATAGATTTTTGACTTAGCTCTCTTTATATCTAGATGAGCGATGTTTTATCTTGTAAAATAAAAGTTTTTTTTTCAATGGATTATCGAATAGCTCAGATAATTGCTTTTAAATATTTAGCTTAGTTAGGAATAAAAATATATATTGAGATGAGTTCCTCCCTGCCTGTAGTGACTAACAAGAGAGAAGACTAGCTAGCGTAGACTGTACACCGTAGAGCGCTATCGACTGGGGGTGCCCTAGTTTGGACAACCTGCCCTTAGGAACCTCTCCCCACCCCGGCTGCCCTACTCTACTAGGCTTGTCTCTACCATTCTCTTATAGGGCTCGAACTTTATTTCACGCTCTACCTTCTAGGGAGAAAGAGAGAGAGAGAGAGAGAGAGAGAGAGAGAGAGAGAGAGAGAGAGAGAGAGAGAGAGAGAATGAAAGAGAGAAATAGAGTGGGTGGGAAAGATTTGCGAATTATATATAGGTATTTGAACAGATAAATAATTTACTAGTAGGGCATAGAAATCAAAAGAATAGTTAGTTATATAATAAACCTCAGGTAATATTCTTTATTAAATTGGGTTGTTCGGAAAATAATACAGGATTTTATGTTATCCTCAAAATACCTCTCTGACTAATGAACTGTTTAGGTTTTTTGGACTTTTGGCTGGTTTGTTGAACCAACTTTCAAGCTTTTTCACCTTCCCAATAGACTTGAGATGGTCACCGATGATTTCCTGATTTCGTGTTTCCCTACCAGTTCTGGTTCAGTTGCTCTGGGATTTTCTTCCACAAAAGTTCAGAGAACATCGTCTTGAACGGAAATTTTTATCTGTCTACCACAAGTACCGCATTTTACAGGAATTTCTTTTATTCTGTCCTATTTTCACATAAATAGTGCGTAATCCTTAGTCTTTGTGTTTCCTGTTTGATTTTTAGTGATTATCCGTGGTTGTATTTTTACTCTATGATTTTACTGATAATTTCCTTGTTTAATCTCTCATCTCTCATCCTCAGCATCTGTCCATATAACCTCAATCTTCTTATCCAGATTTCTGTTTCCAAGTCAGGGATTTCAGTTTATTCACAAGCTTATTTTCGTATTATTTTGATTTTGATTTATTTATTTGATTATTTGGATTTGTTCTGACTGAGAGGCGACCCCTGGTAGCTCAAATAGTAATAGCGCTGCCACTGACAGGCGGACGACCCGGTTTCGAATCCCGGCCAGGGCAAATCTTTTCTATTCAAAATAAAAATATTTAAAAATTTAAACAATTAATAAAAAATTATAAAAAATATTATTGTTATTATTTCTGCACCATTACAGCCTGCAGCGTTGCACCTCAGCACTCTTCCCATTTAGCTACATACTCCCCATTCTCCGACCACTGCACGAAACAAGTCTATCGATGTTATTCCTGTCTACTTACTGCCTAAGGTTTCTCAACCAGGAGTGACCTCTGCGAGTTGAACCTCTCTTTCCTTCAATCCTCCCCTGCATGATCATTATATAAGGCGAAAGTATGCCGATTAATATCTTCCGATGCAGTCCAATATATCGAGAGGCTTATGTATACAATGTTTCGTTCCTGACATGGTGCACCCATGAAGCTCTAACCATATCCCGATTACATCACATCTCGAATGCTTGTAGACGTTGAATCATTCGTCAGTGTTCATTATCTGTATAACTCTGAGAAAACGTGGGATCTGAGTACTTTTTACGACTCTGCAAACTAACTTACTTGTGATCAATAATTAAAATATTTAAAAAATTTAAACCGTAAAATTGGAGAAAACTGAATAAACCTTTTGAAAAAAAAATAACAACTCAATGTTATAAAAGCTTGGAAGTGAGTAGGTGGAAGATAAGATGTAATTCGGGACGGATGGTGGGTGTTAGAGGATAATACGAGAGACCTTGGGGAGTATCCCCAATTGATCGGGACTGGAGGAACCAATCTTAGTGCTCGGATTGCTCCAAGGACTGCCAGTCAGTGGGGGATCTGCTCGAGTACAGCTTTTGTCCATTATTAATGCCTGTCTATAGAAAGGGTCGAGTGTATAGATTGTAGGCGCTAGAATAACACTATAATATATATGTCTAAAGGTATGTAACTATATTATAGTTACTTTAAATATTTGATGTAGACGACACATATCCTTTGTGTCGTATTATAGTACTTTTGAAATATAAATCGAAGGTTAAAAAAATAATCCTGAATCAAATAATCATTACTGATAAAATCTGAAAATTTATCCATCGAATAAAAACTTAAATAATATATTCAAGAATTAAAAATATTAAAAAACCCTGTTAAATTGCAATGCACTAATAAATATGTAAAGAGCCAATAGTACACTGTCCCTGATGTTATTTAATAAATAATTAAATAAAAATAATTTTTAAAGAATAAGGAAGTATCCCCTGCCCGCCTAACGACGGACCAGCACCCATTTTGCAAATTGTAGTAATGTCCATTTAATTATACTACGATAGGTACAAACAGATTTATTGGAGATACCCTTCTAGAAATTGTAATGAGACTCTATAATAATGGGGAAAATCCCATAATAACAGAAAAATAATTTACAAATAAGTTTTATTTCATTAAATCGATTGTTCATCTTCCATTTTATTGATAAATATCGATATTATGAACTTGGATAATCTTCTTAGCCTTCGAGATAGCTATCTACATTTAAGGAGAAAGCTGTGAGGAGGTAGCGGAGGACTTAATATCAGGACCTGGGCCTAAGCCGCGCTGAAAAGACTCGATCGGGGATGAAGCAAAGCCTAGCGCCCGTTCTCGCTTCATTTACTAAATTTACTGCCCCCCCCCCCAGGCAATATCCCGTATCCGGGAATTAGCTGATAATGTTTTATCTTTAACAGTAGATAATAGTGATAACTTTGTTACGTTTTTCACCTACATCTGGTTCTTCATCTAGAGTATCATGATTGTGATAGCATCGGCAGTTGTAGGATAGAAAAAAATACATGAAGGGCATTGGAGAGGGGGACTGAGGCATTGTGGGGAGTCAGTCTTGTTCCGATTTGTTACCAAGCCCGTCTTAACTGTTCTTTTAAGTCTACACACAGACGTAATTGTAAGTTATTCTTTGGTACCGTCTTTAATTGTCCGTCTTTCTTTCAGATGGAATTAGATATTATCCTTGAATTGCTCAGCTTACTTGGACGATATTTTAATAGTGGGAATCTCATGGGTAGGTTGCAAAACAAATTTAAATTTAGTTTTTTAACGACTAAATTAATACAACGTAAAAATAAATTTGTAAAAGAATTTTGGGGTGGAATCTCACGCATGTCAAGTCGTTTTTATCCATGCTGTCATTTTATAAAAAAATGTGTCCAGATATCCTGGAACCCTTGTACAAGCTGTTAATAAAAAGATTATAGTCTGAAGGTATCATGTGTAAGGTAAAGCATAGTGGTTGGGCAAATCATTGAGCCGTGGTGCCAAAGAAAAACGGAAATTACGTCTGTGTGTAGATTTAAAAAAAAAACAGTTAAGAGTGGCCTGGTAAAAATTCGGGACAAGATTGATTTTACACAATGCCTCAGCCCCCCTCTCCAATGACAATGCCTTTTTGATCATTATCAATATACAACTTACATGAAAGAGATCATACTTATCCCAACAGTTGTGTAACCAGTGATTTGGTCGAGGTCACACTCGACAAACAGGACTTCCCCCAAATTAAAGAATACTCCCTTTAAGATCCCACAGAGTCAATCAACAGTAGTTAATTAAATAAATGTCTGCCACAGCAGGTCTTGAACTTCAGATACTACAGTCACCAAACACGATGTGGGCTGAGCTGTGCTTTCTGAGTATAGAAAAAACAAACATGTACACACATAGATAGTTTTCTGTTTATCGACCACATCCAAAACCCCTTAAATGAAGCATTATTTTAACAAGTGAAAGCCTATGCTTTATTGAGCCAAAAATTCATATGAATTATTCTATTGATTTGTTTCTATCATTTAAATAATGAAACAAGATAAAGTATAAATTGGTTATAGTAAAGGTAAATTAAAAGAATAATTGACTGAATTTTTAATTATTTGAGGTGTTGACATGGAAAAGGCTGTAAAAAAAAATAAAAAATATATATATATATATATATATATATATATATATATATATATATATATATATATATATATATATAAGTTATGATTATACTGAACACTTACACTTAAACATAGGAAAAAGTAGGGAATAGACACAATGGAGCTATTAGTAGTAAACTAACCTTTATTTCAATCAACTCCAGTATTTTAGATACATCTGTTTATAGATAATAGAACAAAAAATATATTTAATATTAGACCTTATCATTACACCAAAATCCTTCTTCTATATTGTTAACTTATATATATTTATTGAAAAGAGAGTAATTAATCATAAAAATAGCATCATAGAAAGAGAATAATTCAAAACTGGGAGTGTTTTATTTATTATGTACGGTTGTAGTTACTACTTCCCAATAGAAAGTTTCATTTTTAGTTGTCAAAAGATTTTGCCTCTCTTGTAAAACTCCCTTTTCATATCTTACTAACTTTCTGATGTCAACTACTCATTTAATGAAAATTGATAACCTTCAACCTCAAAAAACGAACATTACAGTTTGACCTTCTAATTTTCTATTAAATGAGTTCTGAATTCTAATACTTAATAGATACTCATCATAGTCCTAGCCATATTCGAGATCTTAAAATGTCATTTAAAGTAAACATTTTATTAATATACATTTATATATATTAATCATTTTATTTAGTATTAAATTCATAATAACGGAACGAAATAAATTGGTGTAGGAGAAAAATGAGATATTCCTATTTTTACTCTCTCCACGATTTAATAAATGAGAATCGTGGGAAGTGGATGGACCAAAAAAGTTTTATTATTTCGAAAGAGGATCGGCACACATCGGGAAATATACCTATATATATATAAGTTATTTGTACGATTCGGTTAGGTTCAGTAAATATTACCAGTCTGGGTTTTCTTCAAAGAATCTTTTCAAGCAGCGTTTGTTTCCGAAAAAGCGCCATCAAAATCAAAAACATTTTTTAGGAGGTATTTTTATTTTGAAGAGAATAGATATGCCCCCGGCCGGGATTCGAACCCGGGTCCTCTGTCATACCGTGACAGGACTCTACCGACTAAGCTTCGTATTCCGGCCGGGGGCACATCTTTTCTCTTCAAAATAAAAATATTTAAAATTAAAACAACTAACTAATACATTTTTTAGGAGACGTTGATTGGGTATATATTTTATCAAATTTGAATTATATCTCAAATCCAAAGCAAACTATCATCAGGCTGTCAGTCCACAATATAAATCGGAAAAAAAAAGTTTGAGAAAATTGGCAATGAACTGCTATATTAGTTCTCGACCCTTGTTCATCCAGTTCCTTGCATCTTGAGTTGACCGCTCCTCCCGAACAACTGTCGCTCTTATCTTAGGATTAAAGATAATAAACCCTAAGGGACACTAACTTGTGTATGCCCCTAACCCTATTTATCTAGGAACTCCTAATGTTCTAGGTAGCGTCACATACAAGATACGTGAAATATTTCATAATATTATCTATATAAAAAATATGCCTATATAAATAAAATAAAATAAATACAATTAAATTAAAATAATAATAAAATAAAATATTTCTGTCTAAAAAAGAAGACATTGACCAAGAGACCTACTCAACTATTAATATTTCCATTAAAAAACTTGATGTTCATGTACAAAGCAAAGAGAAAAACACTTGGATCGAATTTGCTGGATGCGCAATTGCCCAGGTGCAAATAAAAATTAAATAATACAAAAAGAAAAAAAGCTGATGATGAAATCTGAAACCTCGATCTAGATATCGCATCATGAAAAAACTTTTTTTTTCTAATAAATAAGTTAGTGAAAATAACTATCTAGTTCTAATTAAATTAAATTGGCCAATCTCCTTGAAAGGCAGAACTAGGTGGAATTAAAATAAAAATGAGTGTTTTGTGAACTTTTGTGAAAAATGGGGATTGGATTCGCTGAGTTGGTGGAGGGGTGAGTTGCCGCGCCATAGATCGTGGGTTCAAATCCCGTTGCTGGCAGATTTTATGTAACCTATTTGCCTATTGGATCTAGGACCCTCCTAGGACTCACCCAGCACTTATTAAGTTGGTACGCAAAATAGGGGGGGGGAATCTGACGATTGAGGCTGTTCATCGATAAATCATCTCCCTTACACCCGTTGCACTCTATAAGCAACAGTAATGAACCCAAAGTCTCCGAGATGTTTTTAATATATATAGAAAAAAATGAAGAAATAAATAAATTTAAAAAATGACTGGCTGGTAAAACTGATATAATTTTATCTAACTTCTTATAATTTAAATTAGCAAATCCTCAACCACTCTAACTTGGCTGATTCAGACTTTTTATTCACGCACGATTTCTTGTCGTCCTCTATATTGATTTCACGTTTTCGAAGTCGGTACTGTGCGTTATGTTTAACCTCTATGTCGTCTGTTGAGTTGATCCAGTTTACCTGCCATTTTCTCATTGCTTGAAATTCGACAAGTTTTTTTATCCAAGCAGACAGGTGGATGAATCAATGAAGCCGCTTATTCATTAGCCACAGGTCAGATATATACAAAAAGAGTCTTGTATACATAATCTTACCGACCTACCTATGTAAAACTGAAGAGCTATGTTTACAGACATACCTATGTACGGCAACATACTTACGTCTACAGACATACCTTTGTACAACAATATACCTATGTTTACAGCCATACCTATGTACGGCAATATACTTATGTTTACAAAAATACCTATGTAAAACAAAACACCTATGTTTACAGGCATATGTACAACAATACATCTATGCTTATAGACATACGTGGCATCCCATTTTATTATTTAAATACTATTCAGATCAAAGGATTTGACTTTTCCTAGAGATCATTGCTTGGGCAGCGCAGCCAATATAGCTCTTTGGACGACAATATAACTATGCATAGACATACCCATGTACAACAATATACCTATGTTTACAGACCTACCTTATAATACAACAATATTCCTTTTTTTTTTCTATTATCGACAACTCTCCCTCCAAAATCATTCTGAAATACACGAAGATAATAAGTACTGATCGTACATTGCGGTAAAGGTATTGTCGTTGGCAGCATTGCGGGGTAAAGATAAAGAACGGGCGCCCTATGACCTAGTTGTAGTCCAGTTCGTCGATGACTCGCTGCCCCCATCTGATTCAATAAAACCTGATCGAGGCCGACCAGTGGTTGGCCTCTGCGCCTTTCGTCTCAAGTAGTCATTAAGCATCAAGCATTAAGCATCTAGCGCAATGAAGTGAACATCTCCGATAAAATTTTAAGTGCTATCAACTCCACATTTAATACCAATGGTCTCTTGCTGCAAGAGGCCTATAAATGGTCCATTAATACAACTTAAGCTAAATGCTTATGAAATCGATTGCTCAAGCCGGTGTGTCGAGAGAGGGAGAGAGAGAGAGAGAGAGAGAGAGAGAGAGAGAGAGAGAGAGAGAGAGAGAGAGAGAATATGGTACAAATTCTCTGTCTACCACTGCTGCCCATGAAGGATCTTAGGTCCATTAAATGGTAGGGACTGAAATTGTTTCTACAGCGTTGTGTAGGGAGGTGGCTTGTTGGAGATCACGCTCAGCCAACAGGTTTTCCCCTAACGATGAGTACCTGTTTTATGGACGCTGGGTGAGCCCCAGCTGATCCCAGAGGTTCCTTCCGTTGCTGTTAACAGATTAAATAATTTATTTGTCTCAGCAGGATTTGAACCTTCAGCATCTCAACTCAGCTCTCTATATTCCGCCCTCTTATCTCTTACTACCCCATTGAATAAGAAGTTAAGTCGAGTTTTGTCCAAAATGAATTTCTTGTGCTTCGGGAAGGGGACCCGTGTCGTTCTCTTAATGAAAGTGACTGTCATACATTAGCATGAAATGTCGATATTAATTATTTTTAAACTAAATTTCAATCCACAAACTACGAGAATGATACGATCCCGCTTTCCAAATTTAAAGAAAGTCCTTTTGGATAAAATAGTTAATTTCCTATCTCGGCTTTACCAAGCTCGTACCTTTTGTCTCGAAACATAAATATTACAATTCATTTATAATATTATAAGACCAAGCTATGAGATTATAACTCCCTGAAAGAAACACCTGAGAAAACAGATTTCGTATGAAAAGACAGAGGTTATGCCAGCTTCAGCAAGGAAATATTGAACACAAAATATGGGCAAATAAAAGGCACGAAAAAGTTTAAATACCTAGGGGAGATAATATGTAACAACGGAACAGATAGAGCATCCGTGGAAGAAAGAATAACCAAACTGAAAAGACTGAACTTTCCCTCTGGAAACATGTACAGTCAGAAAAATTTGTTCTCCGATGCAAAAATAAGGCACTACTGTACAGCAATAAGACCAGTAATACTGTATGGTGTGGAAACAGTCAGCCTTCCGAGTCTGGAGAAGGTCCTGAAGATTGAGAGAACAATTCTGAAGAGGATTCATGGACCCAAGGAACATGGACCCAAAGGGTCTCCTGATAGGAGAAAATCCAACGAAGAAATATACAAAACTTTTGAAGATCATGAAACAGTCATCAGGGCCTATCAGGAGGTTCTACGGCCACATGGTCAGAATGAACAATAAGAGGCCGAACAAAAATATCTTTGATTAAGCCTTAAGCTATAATATAGTGGAGTATAGGTGGATATGTGAAGCAAATAAAAGAGGAGCTGGATAGGCTAAAAATCAAGGATAAGCACTGCTTGGATAGAGAGCTTTTCGGGAAAACCTAAAAGAAGTTGGGGTTCTTGCAGGAAGGAAGTAGAGACGAGGGAGAGAATGGACTAGGGAAGAGCGAGAGGAACAGTCCAGGAAGATGAGGGAGTATTGGAGTAGAAGGAAGGCGGAGAGTGTGAATAATAATTATAAGACTATAATTCTCTCAACTGTTTGGATCTGAAACGTGGCCGTTACAATTCAATGTTTACCATCTCATTGAGGCATCTGAAAATAAGGTATTGCATAGAACGTTCCAAAAAAAGGAAAAGTAAAAAGAAGAATCCACAACGCAGAATTACAGAAATAAAACTGCGGATTAATATGCGCTTTTAAAGTATTTGGGCTTAGTAATGAATTCTTAAAAAGATAATTAGCCATAACCCGACTGGGTCGTAGGTGTGGGAATTGTGTTAAGGATGATCGGGTATGGCTTATTAATTTTGAAATTGAGTTCTGTTGAAAATTGATTCTACGATCCCAACCAAACCAAATGTATAAATTACTGCTCTCCTAACTGACCTTACTTCGGCTCGTCCAGATACGAATCTACGCTTCTACAACGAATGCTGCTTCCAGTTCGATGTATCCAAGGATATATCCTTGCCACTTCCTGGTTCAGTCTGCTCTACGGTGGCTATTAACTTGGTTACTTACCCAGCAAACCATTATCCAGTCTTATCTGTCTAAGAGTGTAAATATTTATAAAACAGGCATATTAGTGGCGAAACATCCGTTCGGGTCTTGGCCTCTTAGTCTTGTTAACGGCCCCTTTTCCGTTTCTTACTTGATGTTAGGTTTCGACTTCCTGAATCCCACCGTGTATTATTTTCAGTAGTGTCCTTCTTCCCGCCCGAATTAAATACATATTCCGATTTTATTATATATATCCTTGGCTAGTTTTTTGATTCGTTAAACATTAATACTACAGGACCATAACTGATTAGTTTCGTACGATTTTAACAGGTTTTGAGAATAATGCTTTATCCTTGAGAGTAAAGCGTCATTTAAGAGCTTCAATAGTTCTCGAAGGACAGTTCTCAAACAGTTAAGTACCTCTTAAAAAAGTCACAGGCTGTTATATCGAAAGAAAGAAATAGCAAGGGAATTTCCTCGTTACAAGAAATTATTAAAGTGATTCCGAAAGCTATCAAGAAGAGTATTAGACTGTTGAATGGACGAACATCAAAACTTTTTCACTCTTGGTTAGGAGTTAATCGAGGGAATTACTTCACTTTTTTTTTTTATGATTCTTAAGTTTGAGATATGAAATCTGTGTGAAAGAAGAACATTCAAGAAATGTGAGGGATTGAAATTCAAAACCAATGCTTGCTTTGGTTATGATCTATGCTGGTGATGTTCCTATCGTTCCAAGGATATCGCTTCGTTCTCTAGTCATTGGCCAAATGGTAAGAATAATTTCAATTAAGATGACTACACATGAAACCGATTAAAAGCAAGGTTTTGTACGCTGGAAACTATAATCTGGAGCCTAGGTTTCATATAGTGGCGAATCTCTTGAAACGTATCTTATTATATAAGGACAATTATGTTCAAGATGATTTATCTAATAATGGAAACCTCGAGTTATTAGTGGGCTAGGAGGAATATTGGTAGGACTGCTACTCAACACATAACGACCGCTTGGAATTGGAGATAAAATATTTAGTTTCCAAACCGTTGTCAGCGTATGCATACACAATAATTATATCTACTGGTCCGGTTAATACGTGGTTATAAATCGAATTTTATCCAGAGAGAGTTAACTGTATTGAGGGAAGCGGAATGATAGTATTTCTCCTAGTTTTGGGTTTTAAATGGAGTTGTAATATAACGCAATAACCCTGTTTTAACCCCTCATTAACTTTGAAAATTAACTGCTTCCTTAAGTACAAGGAATGGGAGCGGAGTGACTCAGTGGTAGACCACTGAGTTGGAATGCCGGAAATCCTGGTTCAAATCCCTCTGCAGGCCATGACTTTTATTTAGTCTGTTTGCAGCGGGAGATGGATCATATAGGATCTAGGACCCTCCTGGGGCCCACCCAGCCTCTATAAAATATTATAAAAATAGGGTACCCAAAATAAGGGGGGGAAATCTGGACGTTGAACGTGACCTGGGACAAGTCACCTCCTTGCAGAACCGTTCTCCATGAAACAGTACAGTATCTACCATGTACTGAACCCCAGACCCGTTCACGGGTTGTAGTGGTACAGGTTTTTTCTTTTACAAGAACAAGTACAAGAAACTTATTTTTTTTAAATATCGACATAGCCACCTACTCACCGCGGTTGTAGATATTACAGTCCTGGAGTTGTGGATAGGTGAGGGTATCAATTAACGACGAATAAACTTTGAGACAAATATGTCAAAGTCTTTTTATTTATAATAATTTCAATTTATAAACTGTTTTAAAAGAGTTTTTAGTTTACGCATTCCTTTGCCTATATTTCGGGGGAGTAAGGAAATATTGTAGTACATCCCGCTTTCCTGCTAATAATGGAAGAATCAGTTAATAATTGTCATCATTTGTATTATAATTATAGGATTATATTATTTAATACAAATTTAACATAGGATTTTATAGAATCTTAGGGTGAACAGTTTCACAACATCGTGCCCTTTGGTTTATTAATTGACATTATAGTTCGGAGAAAAGATATACGAGATATACGATATATATATATATATATATATATATATATATATATATATATATATATATATATCTCTGTGTGTGTGGAAAGGGATACAGACGGCTTTGGAGACGAGGACAGACGTAGCCAGCGATCCGTGGCCTGGGAAGGCAGGCAACTGGAACAAGTATTTTATCGTTGAGCCCACACTCGACCAGGCACGGAGCTACCAACTCAGTCTCTCTCCTCTTCCGCTATCCTTTCGCGTATTCCTCTAGTAACAGACAATTTCCCATATCTAAGCCGGCGAAGTCATCACTTACTCGCATTTTAGTTCGAAGTTATGCACAAGCTAATTTATTTGTTCATATTCACCCTATCAGAATGTACAATGCCTGCTCCAAATAGAGATTTTCCCGAAAGTTTTAGTAAAATCTAGAAGTTTTACTTGAATCTCACGCAAATTTTAGTTAATGGTTTGTTTCTGTTTTTCTATATGATCGTTGGGTTGACTACTTTCATAAATTGGCTCACAGTATTGCGCCACTATCTCGCTGATATATTCATATCCTAGTTTTATTTGTATTTCTTGAATATTTTATTTTCGTTTTCGATGAGAGCCTACTTATTATAAGTATGCTAGTTGAAGATAGATAGTTACCTAGTTTAAGAAGAAGCCATAGTACTAAGAATAGTAGAATGAAATGTACCAAAGCCGTTCAATCTACAGTTTCGGACAAAAATCAAAACGATTTATATAAATAAATAGGGAAAAGGAACCATTATTAAAACAGGAATAAAATTAACAGAGTAGAGAAGGAGAATACATGGAGAAAAGACGAAGGAAGTATGGAATAAACGGCATCAGAATGTTCTGGATGATACTCTTGGGTCTATTCGCAGTAAATAAATAAATAATAAAAAAAGGAGTTAACCCAACACTACCGAAATCAGCCGAGTATTTCTTTTAAAAAAACCGAAGTATATATCACTTTGGGAGCGGAGTGGCTCAGTGTAGTATTTTCGTTCATAAATTTCTGGAATAATTGTTATGGAATAGATTGCTATTCTTTTAACTTATCTCTTCTTCACATATGACCGCTGTATAAGCCTTCTATCGAAAACAGTTTAGATATTGAACCAACATGAAAAATCTAGAAATAACTAAAAGAACAATTACCAAAGAAAATTAATAACACAATCACTTTTTGGAACCATAAGGGAACGGAGTTGAATAGTGTACAAGATATAAAATGGTTATACTTAATTGGAACAAAACATTGCACTAAAAAATCTCTTCCATAAACAACCGTTGTATCAGAAACAGTACAGTTCTCACTAAGTTATATCCTGTAGAAATAGATTGATTAAATAATTGTTTGAAATAAATTAAAATTTATACTCTGGATATAATTACACATTTTTCGATAATTATGCTCTTACGAATAATTAAAATCCCTTTAATAATTGATGTAATACATTTGCACTACATAAATTTGATATGTCGTTGTTAAACATGTTCCGTTTAATTTATTATTTGGTTCCAATAACTTAATTGGTTTCTCATTTGTTATAAAATTGAAGCATTTTAAAATAAATCATGAACTTTTTCGGGCGTTAAGATGTTTTTTTTTTAGCCAAATCAGATAAGATGGTGTGAAAAGCCAAACGGTAAAAGTGAATTCCTTTCAATGATTAACTTAAGTGCAATTCCATATATTTAATGCATATAAACTATTTAAAAAAATAAATATTGTTCAATATGGAAGGGCATATAGGATACATTCACAATATAACTAAATGAAAAATTCAATCTTGTTAAAATTACCAAAATTATTTCGTTATTACAAAAATCCAAAACTATTAAATTGTCACTTCGTCTTACCCCCTGCTATAAGCCTAGTGTTTTTAATTAGTTTAAGTCCTCAATCACTTCAAAACGGATAAACTATTAAAACAAACTGAACAATAAAATTTTTAAGTAGTTTAATAAGTATGAACTCATCCATTCCGAGCCTATTATTGCCTTCTTGTTGAGGGTAGTTAACCGGCTTTCAGACTTATCCTGACTAAAGCGCCTGATAAACCAGGATTATGGCTCGGACGTTAAACGTGTTAACGACAGGAGCGCTATCTATTAGGCCATTAACGTTTATAACGTGGACTGTCCCAGTTAAGGGCTAACATTGTGCCCGCCGCAGAGAGCCCTTGTGCGCTATAACCTACTGCTTCGATGAGATACTGCTCGTATATACTGTCTACTCTCAACAATGGCTGTACCTTTGGGGGTTGGGTTTGATATTGCCTCGGGTATCGATACATTGGAATCGAAAAACTTAGGGTGTTATCGATACTTTGGCATCCGATATGTCCACGGTTTCGGTATTTTACTACGATGTATTAGTATATTATAAGCTTACCCTCGAGAGAATTTTTTTTCTCTGTGTCACGAACTCTACAGGTAACTATTTCAACATCTATCAACAATATTCCCTTATAAAAATAAAAAATTAAATATTATTTTAAAAATCCATTTCATGATGTGAAACGGTCGTTTCTATTCATATAACGTATTTGAACCCTAAGATACCCAAGATCGCGGGTTTGTAGTAAAAAATCGTTGGTAATGCCATGCTTCGGATGAGACGTTAAACGGGGATCCCGAGCCTGTACGATGTCAGGTATTCGTTAAAAATCCCTATCCTAATTAAACCTGGGTAGGCAAAATTTAGAGCTCCCACTGTACCATCGTCTGATTAGCCATAGCAGCATTCAAGTGACCAATAAACAAACATACAAACCTATACTAAGAATTTATTTCTGATGATTATAATACTATATAAAGGTTTTAGTTTTGCCCAAATTTGTTGCAATTTTATTTTTTTTTATTGATGTAGACATGATTGACTTGATATATCTCAGAAGAGTGTAAAATGGTCAGGGCGTGCAGTCAAGTCTAACTTATTTTGTTTAATTTTTGGATTATGCCCCTTGACCATTTTATTCTATTCTTTTAACTTTTTGTGTAAACTATGGAGAAATACTTCCCTTCATAAAATATCTATGTGCAACTAATTTTTTTAATTAATTATTCAACGATGCTTTGAGTTTTATTGATTTTTAATCTGCTTTAAATTTTGGAAGTTAGCATTTCAGGTGATCTTCCTGGTACTTTTTTTTATTAAGATATAAGATTAACAGGCTAATAAAATAAAACAATTATCCAACTGATAATAAAATTGTTCTTACTAAAACGATCAAGGAAAAAGTGCCTCATGATGCTATCATGTTGCCTACGGTAAAATTACAAATTATAACCAAGCAACACTGAATAGTCATTAGATTGGCAATAGGTAATTACTAATGGATTGGCACAACTGATGAGGTTGGCACTACTGGGAAGTGTCGAGCTGATTGGACAGAGAGGATATTGCGGATGGAATGCAAGCGATGATACGCAATTTGATTATCATGTCTCCGACCAACAGTATCAAGTCTGGACCGTTTGGTATCGTCAATAAGTTCAGCAATCACTGCAATGTATAGTTTCTAGATTTGATAATTTATTTCCTATGTAATTTTAAATTGTATAACTTGAGAGTCCACTAGTAACCGTCCGAGACTTAGGCCGAGGCGTAGGTGGGAGGATTTCAATAAAGGTGATCTTGAGATTTTGGGTATGGGTGGTATACGTGGATGAAACTTACTATTGTTAGTATAGGTATCGTACCTTCGTGTTCCTAAAGTCTTTTAATATTGTTAACATAAACCAAACATCTTAATGGTCTGAAGATTGGATAAAGTAAGCTGGAAAATTTAGACAATCTAGGGAGGAAGGTCAATAACATAAATAAATAAAAGTAGTCATGGAAGCTTACTTCTGATACAGCCGTGGTCATAGAAATTCCATCACCTATGATTAATATTAAGCACGTATTTCGTATTATTATGGCCAATAGACTGAGTTTCAGTTTTCTACTAACAGTTTTCTAATGAGGGAAAAGTTAAAATAGTGACGTCTGCTGAAGCTGGACTTTCTTCGCGTGAGATAGCAAGGAGGGTGAGGTGCAACCAATCCACTGTGCTAAGAATAATAAACAAAAATCTTTCCCAGGGAAGGAAAAGGAAGACATATGAGCGTTGAGATCGCATGATAATGAGGTTATCCTTAGAAAATCGCTTCAAAACTGCTAAAGAGATATCTAGAGATCTAGCAGATGGCAATTTAGCAGAAGTAAGTCGAGAAACATTTGGCAGAAGATTATGAGAAAAAGGTTTATGGGCTAGAAAACCACCCAAAAAGCCATTTCTTAAAAAAAATTATACAATCTCGCCTAAATTGGGAGCAGAATTTAAATAATTGGTCATCTGATGACTGGAGGAAAGTGATGTTTTCAGATGAGAGTAAATTCAACATCTTCAGTTCAATATCATAGTGCTTCATACGTAAGACGTCGTCCAAATGAAAGATTTGACGAACCCTGTACTTAACATGCAGTGATCATGCAGTAATGCAGTGAAACATCCGGCAAGTGTGATGGTCTGAGGTCGTTTTTCCTACTTTGGAATTGGCAAAATAAACTTCTTAAATGAGCCGGTTAATGCAAAAAATTTTTGGAAGAGTTTGATTCCCTCAATGAATTCCCATCTTACACAATGCGGATACTTCATTTTTCAAGATGATTCTGCTCCATTCCATAGAGCCGATTCGGTAAGCTAATTATTTATTTATTTAAAAAATGTATGAGCTGTTAGATACATTATTTTTTATTGCCTTTACTATTGTGTTTTTGGATAGTTTCTAACAGAAAAAGAGATCTCCACGCAGCCATGGCCAGGCTATCCCTATCCCTGACTAGACTATCCCTGATTTAAATCCTATAGAAAACTTGTTGTAATATTATAATATTGTATAATAGTATAATATTGTAATATTATAGATATTACCAGATCTATAATAACATAGTTGGCCACCGAAATGTAGGGGAAAGCTACGAAACTTCACATATTCAAAGCAATATACCTCCAAACACTTACATATGGGAGTGAAAGTTGGGTCATGCTTGACAAGCTCATCAGCCGGACAACAGGAGCTGAAATGAAATACCTTCGCAGAATGGTCGGTAAAACAAGGAGGGATCGAGTGCGGAATATAAACATAAGGGATCAGCTGCAGGTGGCAGAACTAAAGACCTCCATCGAAAAAATACAGCTCAAGTGGTTCGGCCATGCCTGTCGCATGGACGAAGAATGGATTCCTAGAAAGGTTATGAAAGCCCGTCCGATAGGCAGAAGACCCAGTGGACGCCCGAGAATCCTCTATGAGAATTATATCCAAGAATAGGAGGTAAAAGAGGAAAAACCCTGGCTCAAATGAAGACGAGTTGTCACGACCGGGAAGATTGGCTCCAATGAATTGAGGCCCCTCTACGCTAAATGGCACGAAAGAGGTAGCGAAAGAAGAAAACTTGCGGATGATCATGAAGCAACAAATTAATATTGCAAAGCCTAAGAATTAAGATGAGCTAAAACAGACAATGGAAAAGATTTGGAATTAGGAGATAAGTGACGAAATCATAAAACATTTGATCGACTGGATGCGAAACAGGATCGGCTCAGTTATCAGGGCTAATGGCGGTTCGACAAAATAATAGTTTATATAAATATTTCAATAAATATATTTTTAATGTTTTTATACATTTTTCCAAATACATTCATATGAGTACGTAAAAAACAACATTTTCCTTAAATTTCTAGCTAACACTAAAATTGTATTTATCATTTTATGAATATTATTTATTTTTTGTTTGGGTCTTAAACATTTTTCATGCCTAATAACATACTCTTTTCCTTTGCAAAACATGAAATTATCAAAAGATAAGAACAACTTTGTTTTAAGGAGATTTTTTAAGAGATGTTTTCCATTATTTTTAAGTGATGAAATTTCTCTGACCACGACTATAAGAGATACCTGCAGGAAATAAATTGAAATAAAAAAACGCTGGATGAAACTAGGTCAGATAAATTCCTAAGGAATGATGGGCAGGGAATGATCAACAACCGTAGATACCTTACCTTATTGGGAGTCAGTTATCGTCAAAGAAAATATCAATTATATTTATACTCGTAACTAAGCATTGAGTACAATTTTTAATGTGTCTGTTCTTCATTGGTTCTATTCATTAATCTGTATTATTCGTTATTTCATTATTTAATAAATAATAACAAGTCATTAAAACATCATATCGGTCTAATATATTTATTATAGCTGATTTATAACTTAGAGAGCGAAGCTGCTAAATGGTAGAGCGCTGAGTTGCCGTGCCGCTGGTTCTTTAACCTGTTCCGAGGATGGATTGTTTGGGATGACCCTCCTGGGGCTCATCCAGCCTCTATCAATTGGTTACCCAAAACAGGGGTAAAACCTGGTGATTGAATGAGATTTAGGATGTATCATATATCTGCTCAACTGTAGTCCAAGAAACAGTACAGTCACTACTACATACTGAAACCAAAATCTTTATGAGTCTTCATTCTTGCTATGGAAGCTTTTATTTATTACTTAATTTCTCAAAATTATCGTTATCGTTTAATATTTTTCCTTTTTTGAACTTATCATTATAATAAACTAACAATACTTAAACAAAAATTAAACAACAGTAATATTTAGAGTCACTTAACAATCAAGAACTGAAAATAAAATATTTTAGATTCGAGAGCGATCAAATTAATTTATAAAGTTTGAAACAAAGCCTTATAAACGACCAAAACAGAAAAAATCTTAAGTATTGACTCGTAGATGTTTGTTTATACATAATATGAAAATTTATTGAGGTAATATTTATTGGCATTGGCTAACAACTGATCATTGAAATACTTTTTCTTATGTCTCTTGTCGTGCTAAATTTTGTTCCATCCTTTATATGAAGTTTGCTTACGGAAATCGTCATAATAATTAATTAAACAATAATACGTTTTCTGTTTAATAATAGTTTTATAAATTTAAAAAAAAACAGCGTTTAGTTAGCTTAAATGGTACTAGAGAGCTCTAGTGTGAAAATGATGAGGCGACTGCATGTAAAGCTTTATTATTTATTGTAGTTTATTTATTATTCTTTGCAAAAAAAAAATAATAATAAATCCTTAAGTCGTGAGAAGCTATTTATCAGTATAATAAATTTAAATGGACTTGGAAAATAGCTTTTGAAAAAAAAAGTGATTATAAGTTACATCACCTCACTATGTTTTCACCTTCACACGGAGCAGTTTCTTTTCCATGATCTTTAAACGGGCAACTAATATTTATTCAAATTATTTATCTTTCTCGTAAACATGTTATCAATAAGATTCTATAAGAACATCCTCACTAAATCTTTTTGAAGGAACTATAAATAAATTTAACAAGCGTTTGTTTTAAATATATAAACAGGAGACGAGGTAGAGAATATTTTTGGACTGAACCCTGAGAAGGAACAAAGTGTTGAGGTCAAAGTGATTATCTAGAGCCTCCGATGAGAACGTCCTTGTGACGTCTACGTAGTCTGTTTTCGGATGCGGGGGATCTATCGTCTTCTGCTATGGAACAGGATGGAAAAACTAGGGTGGTGAAAAGAAAATGATTTTAGTACATGCCAGATAATATTTATCAATCCACAAGTTTAAAAGGAAGATTATAATATTTATATGTGAACATACATGTCAATTATAACTCGGCTTGTTGGCCTGAAAACATAGAGAAATATGAAAAGAACCAAAACAAAGACTCAAGTCTCTAAAATAAAAAATTGTACCACATGGATGATAAGTCATGGATTAACTACATGGTAGATACTACTATACTGTTGCTTTGACAACGGTTGTGCAGGGAGGTGATTTGTCCTAGATTCCCTTCTATTTTGAGTACCCACTGGTGAGCCCCAGGAGGGTTGTTAGACCTCATTGAGTCTAACCACGCTGTTAAAAGATTAAATAAAATCTGCTAGCAGCCGGATTTGAACCCATATAATCCTGGAATATAACTAGCCAGCCTAAGTTTCGCCAATGCAGCCCTTCAATGCCTGTGTATGTACCAAAAAATCAATTTAGATCAAATCCAGCACATCACAAACCAACATTCAAAGATAGTAACCTTACTCCAAGATTTTGGAAAAAAAAACTCTTCAATCAATGTAAATTTTAAGGATAGGTACTTATTTTCCAATATTATAATCGAGGCTTTGTCTTTTAAAGAACTCTAATTGCATTTTAATATTTATTTATCGCACGATATATTAATATTCGAGCCTTTGGGCCATGTAACTGTTAATGTTCAATGTTAGTTACTGTGGTCATAATATTGTCACGTGAGTTTCTCAAGAGCGGGAGAAGCTATTGTATGTTTTTTTACATGCTGAAAGTAATCTTTAGTGATAGTTAGAAAATAGCAGATAGAATATTATGAATTCCGTCATCTCTCTTGAACTTAGACATTTTAAAAATTTCTAATACGCCTCTCCACAATTCCCTAATACAAAATCAAATAAAAAATAGATGTTTAGGAAGCAAAATAATACAGTATTACTATGTTTAAATAAATTTTTATTTTGAGGAGAAAAGATTTGTCCGGCTTGGTTACGAGCCCTGGTAGCTTAGTTCGAAGAGTGACGCAATAGACATGCGGAAGACCCGGGTTTGAATCCCGGCAAGGACAAATCTTTTCACTTCAAAATAAAAAATTAATTAAATAATCACCATCAAATAACAATAATTATTACTTTGGGTTTTTGCAATCTCCATCTAGATATATTTTCAAGAGAAATCTGTGTTTCATATACTTTAGTAGTGAAATACATTTTTTTATACGAAATAATTTCTTAAAAATAACATGAACTATTATAAATATATTACTATACATCAGCATAGTTTTTTTACCAACAATGTTAAGCACAATTCTATTGTTAGGTAATTATGGATGTATATCATACATTATCATTATTATATACTTTTTTTAAGGTAAAAATGAACATGTAGGAATGTTTAATTTCATATTTAGAACATTGAATATATATATTTTTAAAATGTTAATGCTTGTAGACAATACATTTATATATTTTTTCGGTTCACTATTTTTATCTACCATCACGAAATCTGTCCAATTATTTGTTTATGGTTATTGTCGTTTTTATAATTATCGTTTTTATGTATGCATCTATATATGTACCTATATGTATATATAAATAAATATCATAATCTTTGGTTATATAACTGGTATCAGGCCCAAAAAATAGGGCCTGGATGGAGGGGGGGAGGGATTAAGCTATATGATTCATTTGTTTAATTTAAATCACGTATAAGATATTGCTGTCCTGAATCATTCGTGGTCAATCAACATGTTCTTAATTGTTGTTGCCCTATTGATAAATGTCAATAATTATTAAGTACTTTATCAAATGTTGTAATACCATGAGTAATCAATAGAAAGACGATTTATTTTAGTCTGCTATTGTCTACATCAATAACTAATCATACTATTAATTCTTTAAGAATTATTAAAACGTTTTTAATGCGTAAAGATTCCTACGACGATATTTATTAATCAACTAGTGAACATTATTTAATCGCTGTAATACTTGAACGATTAATTCTTATAAATTCAATTATTTTGGTTAATAATTATTCATTTATCCATTTTAATATTGTTCTATTTGTTTTAATTTAAAAAGAGCTAGTTTCAATTAATTCATTTTTTGAGGAAGAAGATGGTCTGGGTGGATAATAATGATTACTTAAATAATGAATACATTTCCTTAAATAGAATGGAAATGACTCAAGAGACAAGTGAAATGTCAATATTGTCTTGAGATGTGATGTTTGAAATCTTCTAACTTCTTTGAGAATGTTAATTTTCTATTATTTACTTGTAATTAAGAGTTTTCGTTTGATTTGTTATTATCTCTTCTTTAATTCTATAAAGCAATAAATAAATAATGGATAGTAATAAATTAATTGTGAAATAATTTATTACTATCCAATCATCTTATCTCCCTGGGTTGCAACGTTAGCTGTAATTCTCCTCGTAACGCATTCGGCACTAATATTTATTGTGTAACTCATATCTAACATTCATTCAGCTTTAAATAAATACATGATTTATAAATTTTATATTTAGCTTTATAATCAATTGTTATTTAGTTATATTAACTAACTTTTTTCTTTTCTTTCAGGTAAGCGATAGATGCAGTTTGTTATACAGCCAGTATTAAAAGGTATTGTGCCGTTTATTTAGTATTGTATTTGCATTATCAATAATGCCGATCCATTTCCTCTCGTAATTCATTTTAATTTCATAAAGGATGACTACTCGAATATAGTAAAGAAACTATAAATAAAAGGTTTTTTAAGTGTTTTAAATTTAAAAAATAAACTAAAACACTAAAAATTATTAGTTTTTTTTTAAATATTTATTTATTTCTTTTATAATTTGCTACAATTCACAAAATTACATGTTGTACCAAATAGACCAGTCTCAAATTAAAAACAATTGTACACATTTAAATGTATCTGTGCAGAATCATAATTTACAATGAAAGAAAAAATGAATTTAAAAAAACTTCCAACAGAAAAAAATCAATAATAATAATAAAATAAACAAAAATTGTAACCATACATTTTTAATAACTTATATACATGTATCAATGTATCAATAATAACAATGAAATAAAAGAAATTGGTATCCTAGAATAATAAATGTTTTGTTCTTTTATGTACTATTTTTTATAAGTGGGTTTTTATTGTTTTTTCACTTGTTTACATATTTTGGTAATAAAAACATTTATATAAGGTATACTTAATTCTTCATGCATAATTTTAGCTTTAGAATAATATGCATATTTCTACCATTTCTGAGGCATTTGATTTGGAATATTTGTAATTTTTTGTAATTAGTTTTAGACATAAAACTAAAAATTGTGCATGCATATGTTATTATAGGTCGTAAGCAGGCTTTATATAATAATAACTTATTATCTGTGCTTAATTTAGAATTTCTGTTAAAGTGTGGATATTTAGTACACTGTTAGCTTTATTGCACACATAATCAGTGTGGATAGTAAAAGTTAATTTTTTGTCCATATTAAGTCACAAATAAAAAATTATTAGAAAATGGTGTAGTATTTACTGAAAAATAATTATGCGTACAATTAATATTTATTTATTTATTATTATAGGCGTTCCAACATGGGTTGCTTCAACAAATAAATGTTTTTACAACAATGGGTTTTTTACAACAAATAAAAAAATTAAATTATTTAAATTTTAAAGTTTATGTATTTTTTGGGTTGTCGAAGTTTAATGTGTTCTACTTCTTTGTAGCATTACTTTGTTGAATGTTACAAAAAAAAAATCTTTTTCAGGAGAATGAAAAAACTGTTTATTCAAAATCATTATAAGTGTTCTTTTTTTTTTTTGCTTTATAGCTGACTCTATTTGAATTTTAGTTCAATTTTAATTCGTTATAGATACAAAACGAAAAATGTTTTTTTCGCATTCGATACTTCGTATTTGTTTCGACGTCATTATGTTCGATGATTCCAATATAAGCCGATTATTAGATTGATTAGTTATTTATTGATATTTGATTCCCTTTAAGTTTTAACACTGTTTCTCATTTATTAATTAATCGGCTAGGTTATAATTTCTTCTTAGGAAAGTTTGAATTGTTTATACCTTGAAGATAATATCAATAATTTGTGTAAACTTTACACCAAAGTTGAGGGATGGTAGGGAGGGATTGAGGGAAGGTGTTGGTGATTAAAAGTTGGCCTTTGACGCTAAGATTAAGTTGTATTCCCTCGAGCTGGGGCCGTATTAATCATTCCTTCACTTCATCAAGGCGGCTTCATAATTAATTTATGTAGCAAATCTCAATATAATATTTATATATTTACCTATAATATTCATCTCAACAATAATTAATTGTTTATAATGCTTAATATAAAGATAAGTAAAAAATGATATACGAGGATGCCGTTTGTTGTTTGTTTGTTCATTTAACGTCACTTTATGCTGCTATGGCTAATCGGACGATGCTACAGTGGGAGCTCTAAATTTTGCCTATCCAGGTTTTATTAGGATAGGGATTTTTAACGAGTACCTGACATCGTACAGGCTCGGGACCCCCGTTTAACGTCCCTTCCGAAAGACGGCGTAACTAAGGATTTTTTACTCCCTTTAAAAAATCCTAGGGCCACCTGCCGGGCTACGAACCCGCGATCTTGGGTTTAGTAACGAGGATGCCGTTATGTAGCGATTAGCATAAAAAACGCCCATCTGGAAAATAATGGGTTCGCAACCAGACTAGTGGATTTAGGTTTTTTAAAGAGTGTAAAAAAATCATTGGTTGTGTCATCCTGCGGAGGATACGTAAAATGGAAGTACCTTGTCTCTGCGGTGTCAGCTACTCTTTAAATATTCCTATCCAAATTATACCTGGATAGACCGAATTTAAAACTTTATTAACTTAAAATTTAAAACTCGTCGGATTATCCTACCACTTGCGTGTTGCACACATGTAATCATAAATTTTAGGAATAAGTTTTTTTAATTTTAAAAACGTTTTGGCGCTCCTTTCTACATCGCATGGTGTTTAATTGTTTCTTAACTATTGTAGTTTTCAGAACATGATCTAAGACTAATAACCTCCCTACATAACCGTTGTTCAAGAAACAGTACAGTCTTTGCAACGTACTGCATCCATGATCCTTCATTGGTTGTTGTGGTACATGGAAACAATATATTTAAAGAATAAAAATACTATTAATGATATTAAAATAGCAGGTAGTATGGAATAAAATATTGAAAAGTAAAAACACACTCCAGAAATAGTAAGAAACATTTCGTTCATCGACGAGCTGTATTCATCTCATTCCATATTTATCAGTTTTCGTAGAATTATAGAATCAATTTCTGTTTAAAAATAAATTATCTGCAATCTGCATGAACATTATTTTTATTTGTTGTTTAAAAAACGACTCATTTCGAGCTGTATAGAATGATATTGGTAAAAATATATTATTGGCGTACGTGAGTAATACTAATAATAATTAAACTAGAAAAAACCTCTTCCAGATTTTATTCTTGTCTAGAAAAAAACATATTTCTTTTATTCTTTCTTTTTTTTTTGGAACTTCCGGGTATCAATCTATCAAGTAGTCTTCAATATTCATAGGGTGTAATAATGGTACTGTTATTAAATTGTTGATGGATGTTATTGCAGTATTCTGTAAGAGTGACTGAAATTATTGGAATATCCAAGCCCTTATGTATATAAACTCCATTAGTTACGTCCTCTTTTTACGCAGTACATTCGACTGAAATTACTGCATTCGTTGCATGTTAGTGAAAAAGAAAAATGCAACTAATGACAAAGAAGAGATATGAGAACTAAGGAAATCGTCTCCAAGTTTAGGTGAGTCAGCGGAAATAGGATAGCTCATATCACGGTTTACATTTTTAATGAACTATCCATGGGAATTGTTTATCACTGCATATTTCATGTACTTTTTTAAAAGTAATCAATCAATTATCTATTATTAAACACTTTATAAAATCGTTTACGTAATAATAGACGTAATAATAGTATTGTTCTGCTTTACTTCCTTGTCCATTGTCGCCCCTTCCTATAAACCTTCCCTACCAATACAAAGAAAAGGAGCGTGAAAATTTGTCATTGTAGCCATGGTGATTTTCTTTCTTGGGTAACTCGTCCTGTAATGTCAAAGGTAAACTAACTGAAAATAAAAGTGATGTCATTTATTAATAATTTAATTTATTTAATGTTTAGATTTAAAAAAAAATATTTAAATGATCTTAATCGTTGCACCACTGTTGTTTTGAAACCTAATCTTTTCCCTGAATTTATTTAGTGTGTGTCTCGATTTAACTTCTCCGTATCTTATGTTTCCTTATCAGTTATTTGTTCAATAAACAAAAAGTAATTTCATGAGATTCGTTTAAAAGAAATAACAATTAAGTAATAATGTGTATGAGTCATATTATTTATAATTCCAATAATTATGATTCCATAGCCGTTAAGAATCATACAAGTTAAATATTTTTCGTATGACTTTCTATGTTAACAAAGGTAAAGACAATTGAATTACTGTTTAAGAAATTATATATTTCAATTAAATACCATTTTACGTTTTCCAAAAAAATATTTTATTAACATAACCGAAGATTTTGAGAAATCAGGTTGTGTTTTGTATCATATGATCAAAAGCAATGAAGTACAATACCATGTATAAATTGACAAAGATTAAGCGAATTGTTAGTTTTAAATGTGTATAGCATCTAGATTGTTTCTTTTATTAATTTTACGATATATCGCTCAACAATATGAGAAAAATCTTTTTAAGTTGGTTATTATTCTCAAGCTTAATAATGGACATACTTTTTCTGGAGCAACTGTTGTTCAGGTAGGTGCTGTTGCCGATTTCGCACTGAATCACCAGATTTTCTTTTAACATGTGTAGCTGTTTAATGGGGGCTGAGGACACAGTTAAACACGTATGCAGAACCTTTCTTGAACCCATGACCTTTTACTTATCAAATGAACTACCAATCTCCATACAATTTTACTTTTTTTTTTTTACTTTGACAAAAATAGTTCAAAGAGCCAAATTTGATAAAAGACTTTTAAATGGTAATTTTCATCACGGTTCATTTCTATTTTTGTTAGGATTAGTTTAAGAACAATATATTTTTGAGATAAGTTAACATATAGCATTTTTGTAATATTTTTTAAAAACTTTCACTTCTTTACGAATTTATAAAATTAAAATGTTAATTCATTTAAAAGTTCTCAATTTTTTCTACTTCGGAGGCCGTGCTTTTAAACGTATAAGATTAGGTATAATATTTTTTTTTTTTTGCCAACAATGATTTTAATGATGAGACGATGTAAACAATTTTCATTCTTATATCTTCTGTTATTTTGTAACTTTCCAATTTCAATTTTTTCTAACCGCTGAAAGAAATTTTTCATCCAATTGAAACACCATTTATAAGTAGTTCTAAGTTAGGTGGGAATGCATTCAGTTATATCAAAGAAGTTGATAAATAGAGAAATGGAAAGAAATATGTCAGAGCTTTTCTGTCACCACAACTTTTCCCCTCTAAGGCAATATTCACGAGAGGGGACCATTTTGAATCGAAGAAATGTCAATAAACTATTTAATAAGACCGGCGGATGGAAGGAGGTGGGGAAGAAGAGGGAATTGTGCGCCGTTATGTTGGCACTACTCTCTCCCTCCAATGCCATCGCATCTCCCCTCTCCTGTAATCGTTTAGTATTCAACAATTGTCAATCTAGAATTGTTGTTGTTGTTCCTAATAGTGTTGTGTATATCTGTGTTAGTGAGAGTGAAGTCCGTTTATCATCTGGATTAGTGACCCCATGGTATATCATTTGTTTATAGTGTCTTATTGTTTTTTGAGAATGGTACATGCCTGTGTCAAAAAGTCGTATTATGTTTTTTATAATATATAGATACTTCATATTCAAGCTTTACGATAGTGTAATTAAGCTAAATATCATAAAAAAACATTGAGTCAAATCTTGATCAATGATAAATAAAAAACGAATCTCAAAAACCGTTGTTTTCTTGAAATATATCGAGAGTTATAACATTTAGTTCTTTAAATTTTTAAAATTAAGATTATTTATTAATTATTTTTAATAAATTTATATTTTACTATAATGTATAGTAAAATATGTATAATGTATACACCCCAGCATCAAATGTGATAGAATCACGTCGCACCGAATCGGATCCAATGTAGGTGTAGCTTTAGAGGGAGGAGATTACTTTAGATTTAAGTAAAATTATTTTAAAATTTTTATTTTTCACACAATACATGTTTTTATATATTTTTATAATACAATTTCAAGTTAATTTAATTCACTTATATACCTATATTTAATAATCGTATTTATGCTCTTATTTTAATAAATATATGTATCTTTTGATAGATTTGAATAAGTATAATATGTGCTAATCTATTAAGCATAAAAATATATCAAGTTAACCAGTTGATATCAACTTAAATAAATCTTTTTAAAGTCCAGCAAGATTAAAGTTTAAATTTACTAAATAAATATTTATCAGGAACAATTTTAGTTCAGTATTTTCAATAATGAACATATATTAATAAGGAAATAATCAAATAAGGAAAAAATATTCTAAAAAATCTTGTAGAATCCTTGAATGGAATAAAAATATATTTTTCCGCCCGTGGGTTTCAGCATATTAATGATACTAAATTGTACTTTTTTTTTTTACCCAGGATGATCTTCCAAACTGGTAATTATCATCATCCGGCTTTGTTTTGTTTTTTCAAAAATGGTGGAAAATTAGTTTTTTTTTGTCTCTCAATTTTTTTTTATACCTCACAATCAGCTGTTTGTCAACATTTGGTGTTGTACAAATATTCCAAAGGTTAAAAAAATTTTTTTGTTTATTTTCGTTTGATTTATAATTACTATTAATAAAATAAAAGTGAGAATAAACACTTTAAGCAACGTTTTATGCATATCTTAATGTATTCTAAATTATAATAATATCAAATGCGTCTTCCCCATCATTTCGTTTCTTTTTGGACGGAGAGAGATCGTCCGACGTATCAAATTCGTGAAAGTGCGTTCTTCGATATCGATTGCATAAAAAATACCAGGCTAATTTGTCTGTGTCTGGGTGTGTTTACGTGCAAGAGTCGGTGGTGTGCGTTTATTGGGGAATATGTAGGTATATTGATTATGTAGGAAAATGTATGAAAAAATATGACTTTCATGCTAGTAAATATATAAGCAAAAATCTTTACAATATAATAACAAATAGCGAACAACTAATCTTTAGAAACGAAATAACAAAACAATAAAACACGTTTGTCGCTTATAAACACATGTGATCACAATTGATAACGTGCCTTCTTATCAGGTATATTTCAGCTATTTATTTACTTTTTTTAAACACGCAATTGGCTTTTGAATTGATTATTTATTATTGCATTATTCGCCACCCTTTAACCAAATAGAGAATACATACAAAATTGATCTAGTGTTATAAAAAAAAATTATATAAAAATTATGAATTAATAATATAACCTATATGAACAATTTGGTTCGAAACAAGCTTACAATTTATGTCCTCGTTTGTAAATAATTTGTAATTAACAACGTATTGAATTACATAATATAACACAATTTAATAGTAAATCAGAAAATAAAACGGAGAAAAACATTGGTTTCTTAATGATATTGTCGTAATTAAACAACTATTGTCGATGTTAACTGATCGATCAAAGGGAAAATAATGAAAAGTATTTGTGACTCAAATCAAAGTGACAACCTGCGGAATAATTACCAAATATTCTAATCGGTAGTCTTCGCATTTAGCAACATCTCTTTTTGAGTTTATTAATAAGTAACAAGATATACTCAAAGGATATAAAATAATTACTTTTTGTTTGCTTATAGATATTATACATACATTTTTATTTGTTCTAGGAATGGGTACGGTTGTATCAATCTGATGCTTTGTATCTGATACTAAAAAGTAGTTGATACAAGTATAGGATACAGTTGAAATGTACCTGATACTTTTGTATCAATTGATACAAGTATCAGATACGGACAGATTGATACAACTAGTTAGAAGCATCAGCTATTCAGTATTCAGGAATATATTCACTACCTCATCCTACCTTATGCTTTTTATATTTTTAATATAACATACGAATTAAAACTGGTATATTATTTTTTGTATCTACTTTGTGAATCAAATTGTGGGATTTAATTTACCATAGAACATAGTTCTTAAACATTATATGTATATTTATATATATACGTATAATATATTCTGCTATGTTTCTACTCTTAGATTATATTTTGGACATTCTTTTACTAAAAGTATCAATTGATACAAAAGTATCAAGTAAAAGTATCAGATACAGAAAAGTATCAGTATCACTGGTATCAGATACAGGAAAATCCAGTATCTACCCATCCTTAATTTGTTCTGTAGCCCAATCATTTTCATAGATTAGAGATAGTCTAAACTCCAATCTGTTTGTACTGGGAATTCCCTAATACCTTAAACTTTGTGACCACATTGTGTTATTTAATTAACTTATTAAAAAAATTGTATTACTTAAATATTTTAAATTGTGCTTGATTATAATTAAAGATTAGCCTAGATTTTATAGACATACTTGAACGAGGTTCAGGTGATAGGCGTAGGCGTTGGCAAGCTTGAGCAATTCAGTTTCTCAACTTAAACTTACTTTCAGTAGCCGGTTTTCGAACTTAATTATTTCACGTTGAGCAATGTTTCTGATATAATTTTGTTAACATTATTATTATCTAAACAATTAAAGCTGATTACATGTTTTGAATTGTACCGTAAATCGTAAATAACCTTCGACTCGAGCCTCTCCTGATGAAAATGAGGCGAACCTTCAGCCAACAGGAAGACACCAATTTCCACCCTTTTTACGGAAATGACTTATCTGTGCTAATTTGCTGTCTAAATTAAAAATTCGTTTGTTAATTATTTTCATATAATTATCTGTATAAGGATTGAAAATGTCTATTGTACATTATGAAAAATTCATAATTGCTAAGGTCAGTATTAATTCATGTACAATTATCTAACTTTTACGTTAAAATTTATTCCTAAACATGATTGAGAACAAATCAATTTAATAATTAAAGCAAAAGGCGAATTTTTTACCAACCCCTTAAACAAAAGTAGGCAGAATAAATAGTCCGGCAATGATTTAAAAAAATATAATTCCTTAAATAGCGATAAACTATTTATTAAAACCTACGTTTCGACCCATATTTCAGTTCTTCTTCAAGACTTGTAATGTAGTTCACAACTACGGGAGTGAACCTAATTAATAATCTCAATTTTTCACTATTAATTTAAAGAATTATTTTTTTTTACCAATTTATTCTGCACATATATGCGGTCAACTAATGATTATCCAATATACACAAATTATTTTTTTAATATGTAATGAGATGTTCCTTCAATGCTATTAATTGATGCTATTATATATTACAGAAAAAATAATTAGACAAAAAGTTGGCATAAAAATGATATCAATACAAATATTTATTTTTTCCACTATTATTAACAAGTTTTTATCAATAAATTGGGAAATAAATTTTTAAAATGCTATCAATATATTACAATACACTTTAAAACATAAAGGAAGTTTGAAATTTTCTTTTTCGTTTTCTGAAAGTTCTGAAAAACAGAATTAAGCTACAATAATAAAATTGCAAAAAAGCTCAATCATTTTAACATATGGAATTGCTATTGTATTTTTATTATTAAAATTGTAAATCGATATGCTTATGTGGGTGGTTGTGTTGATTCATTTATTTATTCATTTATTGCGAAATGTTTTAATTTTCATATATTTTCACACTCGAAGGGTTTTAATAAAAACATATAATTATCGGATTTATAACTCAAAGTCGAAAATCGTGGATGTCATTAATAATTTCTTTAGTTTTCTGAATTAAACATTTAACACTCTGTGTGGTGCCTGTTGGAAATTTTATACTCTTTGTTTACATATTTTTCATATTTGTTTGATAAAATAACAAAATAAAAAAATTTATATATTAAATAGTTAAGTTAGACGAGTGTATTTGTCGTCGAGAGGAAACTATCCTGATTCGAAGGAGTTGGTTCATTGCTTAAGAATGTTGGTCCATGTTTTCCTTATAGGTCGGGATATAAATTTTAATTTTATTTTTATTTTTGCTGAATGAAGCGTCCAGTCTTCTTATATACGTCACATACATAAATTTATTTTTTTCAGAGATGAACTTTTAGAATCACTTTTTGAAAACAAAATTAATCTCCCTACAAAAATAAAGATTTTACTTTTCAAGTTACGTTGAATCCAAATATCGAGTACAAAAATGTCCTTTAAAAAATGCTGTTTTATACTTCTTTATTATTAAATATTCTCCCATCATTGTTCAATCCAATATGTGTGTTTATTTAAGATCACTGTCTAATAAGTTGTAGAGTTTTTATTTCACATTTAAAAAAAAGAAAAACCTAATAAGTATAATTACGTAGCTAATAGATTTATGAGACATTTTAACAGGAATAAATAATAATTATTATATTAGAGCTAAAATAATTGCGAAAAAGTAACTTTTGGACTAGTGGTGGTAAATTTATGTGAATCAAAATTTCAAAGTTAAACTTCAATCCTTCTATTGATTTAAAACAAAATAAAATCGAAAATAGTACGCAAGGCGGTAACATTTTAAAAAAAATAAATTTGAATTATGGATCGATTTAAATTGATTCCAGTATTTTATTATCATTATCAGTAGTATTTATTTTCGATTAATTTCTTCGTTTTTAAAATGGTTTAACCTCAAAGCCATTATAACCCTACTCTAAAACTGGCAATTTAAATTGTACAAACCAATACTTTATGGTTAATTAGGTTATAAAATTGATGCATTGTATCAATATTGCTCTTGATATTGGCTCGCCGATAATGTCTATTCAATTGTCGATATCGCTCTTCAAATAAATCGGACCTCTCTTGTAAAAAAACCTCCACGGCCCCTTTTATTAAATCTAATTAAAGACTTTTTATCATTAAAAAATAATGAATTTAAATATCACAAACAAACGCTATTCAACAATGTTGTTTTGTCCTACTGTTTTTCAAAAATAGCCTTTTGTCTTTTTTTTTCAGATTTGTTCTCTGTATATTTGTATCTATCATTGTTAAATACATACAGTTGGCAATGGTTTTAGTATGTTACCGATAGAAGCGTAGTTGAAAAGATAAACTAAAATAAATTTATTGATTTATTGAAAATAAATTATTTTTAGCAAGATAGAAAACAATGCTACATATTGATAAAATATCAAACCAAATGGGAATTGATTGAACCAGAATTAGCTGTATAACAAGCAACATGATAACTATTCGTTGTTGCATCATTTCTTGAGTTTTGTTGAGATTAATAACTAATATCTTTTATGGATTTTGTTGTTGGTTTATTTCATAACGACTAGACATTATGCATTTTGACCTAAACTGCACTGAAAGATAGTTGCAAGGGGTATAATTTTACGTCCCTACGTCATTCATATGTTTGCATCTCATCATATCAGAAATAGTAAATATTATAATATAGAAATACATAACATAGTAGTATGTAATAATACATGTTTTAAAAACTCTCACGAATTTTAAAACATTTTATGAATGGAACTGAGGAAATTTAACGTTTTTAATATCATAACAAAGGAGGAAAGAGGAGTTACTACGTTTAAGATTCCTGGTTAGTATCCGGTTGTGGGAGCTAAATTATTGAATCTTTACACCCCGTTGGTCCTCCATACCCTCCTGGGGTTCACCCAGCCTCTATTGGGGGAAAACCAGGCAGTCAGCTCAATCACCTCCCTGCACAACCATTGTCCTAGAAACAGTACATTCTCCATGCACTCAATTTAAAACTCAAATTCAAGTTCAATTTAAATTATGAAATTTCTTTCGAAATACTGTTTCAAATTTTAACTGTTTTATAATATTTTTAAAATATACTAGATTTGCAATTCAAATTCTGACTAACAAAAAATTCTTTGATTTGTTTTTATATCTCAAGGATCTGGATTCAGCTAACTACCAAACATTATCTATTTATACCACTATAAAATCTGAAGGTATTATTTTTTAAGGAAATTTTTATTTTTATATGTACAATACGAGTATATTACAAATACAAGGAATATTAATATACTTAAACAACTAAAAGAATAGTTATATTTCTTTTAACAAGAGACTTAGAGACAACGCCTTGCATTATTGTACAATACAATAGTTGCAAGACGTCAATGATTCGACATTGACCGACTCACCTCAATGAGCCTAACCTAACCCACTTTTACCTCCAGTAGCCATTTTGTAAACAGGAAAACTTTTATATAAAGTTAGAATTTTCAGCAAAACGTTTATGAAAATCCTTTTTATTGTTACATAAACATTTTAGGAGTTACAACGAGGATTTTCATTACACTTGATACATGTTCAAACCCAAGTTTTTTATATAAACTGTGTGTATAAACGTATGTACTGTGTGTATAAGCTATAAGCCCCTAGATCACGCTCGACCGCTATGTTTTCCCATTATATAAGATACCCACTTTTTTGAGGCTTGGTGAGCCCCAGGAGGGTTTCCATATCCCACAAGGACCATTCCCGGCTGTTAATAGATCAAATAAAATAGATTAATAGATCAAATTGTGGTAGCTAACAGAGGTAGCAAGGATAAAATATGTCGATGTGATGATTCTCAAAAATTTATTACTAATTGGTTTGTTTGTTTTTTTGTTAGATCTCAAGATAATTATCTAAATTATTTGAAAAAATGTCTGCCCTACAAAATGTATGGTTTGATCGAAGAATCCCCTCCTTCCAACATGTATCGATAACGTGGTAATCAAAAGTGATTACTAACCAGTTGATTTTTTTTTGACTTCGTTAACGATACATATTGGAAGGAGGGGGCTCTTTGATCAAACCATACATCTTGAGGGACAAATATTTTTTTCAAATAATTTAGATAATTATCTTGAGATTTAAAAAAAAACTGGTAGTAATAAATGTTTGAGATTCATCAATTCGACATACTTTATCCTTGCTACCTCAGTTAGCTACCGCAATCGAGAATTTTCGCACAGGAAATTGTTGGGCGTCTCATCGAAACGAAGCTATTCATGAAGATTCTGCTTGATACTAATCAAGTGCAAAATGGACCATGGATCCTGGACCAATATTATTAGGAACCAGGATAGCCGGCATGAATAAGTCGAATTCTGTTCGATAAAAGTTTCGTGTGCTTTGGGAAGCGAAATAGTGTTATTCTCGTAGCGAACTAGTTGCCAAGTCAGTAATTGGATTGAATCAGATTTATTGCTTATAATAGAACTCCATTTTAAGCCAAATATTTCGAAATTGGAACGATTTTCCTTCCCTCATTACAATTAACTCACTATGGATTACATTCGGCTTAGCCACTAAATAAATATAATATAAATATAAATGGTTATCTATAAATGTTTTCCCTAAACTTTCGCCGAAAACATATCCATTTCTATCCTAGTCATAATACATTTGATGACCCTTTTCATATAATTTCGTATTTGGAATTATTCCAAATTTCTGGAAGTATTTCACAGCTTCTTCTTTTAAAGGCGGCTATTCCCAAAGTATTAATCTGCTTTTTTTAAATAGGCGATTACAGAAGGGATGAGACAGAAATACAAAATTAAATTTAATAAACAATACATAAATTTATAATACACGAGTTCCAAATTTTCTACCCGTGACGTATAATTGCTGATATTGTTGTTTAAATACTTGAGTTTGAAGAGCATTGAGTAAACTTGAGGAATATTATTATGTTTCTTTTCTAATTAAAATTCTAATTTCAAGTCATTTAATGTTTAATTTTGGTCCGTTTTCAATTATCTTTCAAACCCGCTACTGTTTCATAAATACTTGTTCCACTACAACCCGTGAAGGTCTGGGATTTAGTACATGGTAGAGACAATAATGTTTCTTGGACTACAGTTGTGCAGGGAGGTCACGCTCAAATGCCATATTTTCCTCCCTTATTTTGCTTACCCACTTTATAGAGCCTTGGTGAGCCCCAGGAGGGTCCTAGATCCCAAATGATCCATCTCTTGCCACTAACAGAATAAAAGGCTGCCAGGGACCTTCGGCACGGCAACTCAGTGCTCTACCACTGATCCACACCCGCTCCCTTAATGTTTCATAAATGGAAACTTTTAACGACAGGATTTTCTGATCAGGTTTTATTAGGTCGTCTGATACAAGTTGTCCTGAACTGGTTTCGTCTTTTTTTTTTTTCTTTGAAATCTTCACGTGTAGAAGGTTACGAGTCCATTATAATTGGTTCAAGCAATGCTACTGCTCCCATTCCTCCGCGACCATATCATTATACGTACCTTCTCGGAATATATGGTGGAGTTTCGATGTCCGAACCAATCGTAAAGTTATATATAGGACTGGCTGAAGTTAGTAATTTCTATTTGAATTACTTTCGAGAAATGATTTTGAAAAGTATGAATGAATTGTGTAAGCAGCGGTTATTTAGCACTTAAAAATTAACAGTTGCACTGCAACCTTGCGCCTTGAGATAAAATTGGTAAACACATTTATTTTTGCATTTATACTTTTGAAGACATAAGATTAATCCTGAATACAGCAACAAGTTCGGTTTAATGCATATCTCTGTTTCTCCATTTAATGCACCAATTTGCTTAACTTACATTTTTTTTTTTGTTTATTCTAATTATTAAAATATGAATCTGCCAATGGGTAGTGCCTCTACACGTCCTTTCATGCATTTATTTATTCATACAGCCTTTGTACTAGATGTATATATTACAGTTGTACAATTCAATAAAATAATTAAAAAAAAAAAAAAAAAAATATGAATAAATTAACAGAAATAGTTATTTTAATTAAATCTATAACCTCGGACTTTGAATACTTTATGCTTTTAATATTTCTTAAAAAAAAAAACTACCACGAAACCCCATGAAGGGTCAGTACATGGTAGAGACTGTACTGTTTCTTAATATTTCTTAGGTTATGTTCTTTTCCCTTACTCACTTACATTCATTTTCGGTGAACTGTATCAATATAGACTATATGAATGTATATTAAAACATATATATAAAAAAATACGATATATTAGTATTAGTAGTATTAATATTACCCATAGAACAATGAACGTTACTACAAAAATCAATTAATTGCTATTTTTTTGCCTTTATTTTTTTGGTTCATGTGAAGTATTTTTGTTTTTAATGTTGGTTATTATTAAAAGAAATTCAAATTTCTACAATAACAAGGTTATTTTTATTCAGAAATTCAATAGAAAATAGTATTTAATTTTTAAGTTAATCTTCTTCTTTCAATAATAACTATTTTAAAAAGTAATGTTTATTCAAAAGACTATTATTAAAATCACTAAGCAATAAAAGGATTACTGTAATATAGAATACTTTTGTAAATCATGGACAACTTTTGTGCAGGGATGTGACTTGTCCTAGATCACCCTTACCCGCCAGATTTTGCCACTTTTTTTTGGGTACCCACTTTATAGAGACTGAGTGAGCCCCAGGAGGGTCCTAGATCCCATATGATCAATATTCGGCCCCTAACTGACTATCTATAACCTTGCCAGCAGCGGGATTCGAACCAGAATTTTCGGCTTGGCAACTCCAAAAAAAAAGAAATTATCTAAAAATAGGGTGCCAACTTTCT
Organism: Troilus luridus; assembly: GCA_964056705.1. Lineage (NCBI taxonomy): Eukaryota > Metazoa > Arthropoda > Insecta > Hemiptera > Pentatomidae > Troilus > Troilus luridus. Next base: position 94,189,488 of record OZ057415.1, on the reverse strand, counting down.
AAAATTCGGAGTATAATATAATATGCTTGTAATACTATAAATAAGTTAATAAAAGAACTAAAAAACACTATATTTTGTATAAAAAATGTCAGAGAATCGAAGTGTTTTATCTAAACCCTATAATCGGATTCTGGTTGTAACTGTTGGTTTGGTTGTAAAGGACTAGATTTTTTTGTTTAATTAATTAGGAAATTATGCTTTACTTAAAACATCTAACAGATTTTTTTCCAATTTATAATTTTTTCATAGTCTGCTCTGTTCTTTACTAAATTATTTCCTTTCAATCCCCACCACAATATAGTGAGTACAGAATGCTGAAGCAAACTGTCTCGCTCGCTGTAAATTCGTTTGTTGGCTTAGGCTCCTTTGCACTTCAGTTGAAAGTTTGTTTGGCTTAGACAAGGTCCCAACTTTTTGCCGACACTTGGAATCCTGTTCATAGGGAATCCGCTATGGGGCCCTCCTTTGAAAGCAGTCATTCCCTTCTAACTTTTAACTGCTCTTTTCCGTAAAATATTTAAAAAAAGCAAGATAAAACTCCTCTGGAAGTTTAATAGTTTCCTTCCCACTTTGTTACTTGTGGCCATATTTTACTTATTTATGTGTGCGGGGCCAAATTTTCTTTCAGATTTTGTTATGTCTTTTATCAAAAATATTTAGTTACAGATACCCTTAGGTGGGATAAACAAACAAAAAATTTAAAATGTCCAATCATGAGGTCACTACTCATAAAGTTGAAAACTCAAACCATAGGAAAAACTTTGATCTTTTTTGAATATCTGAATCAATTATTGTCTGAATTGTAAATTGAAATTATTAATATTAGTCTTGTTTTCACATATATTGGCACTCTGAGTAATAATTATGTACATTTTCAAGTGGTTGGTTTATTAATCTAAACTTCTGATGGGATGCACAAGGTCAATACAAAATATCAATACGACTCTATTGGAATTATATTTAGTATAAAGTCATATTATTTATATAATCAAAATTCTTGTGTATTTCCATCTATTAGAAACAAACAAGTTAACAATGTTTTGACCATCAATAAAATAAATTAATAAATAAAATCTTTTAAGGGAAATTAAAATATATAATATATTAAAATATTATAATTGATATATTGCAAACTAACTCATTGAAATTGAATTTTTCACGATTCAATAAAACATTAAAGACCAGTACCACTACAACCCATGAAGAGTCTTCATGTATTCATGGATTCAGTATTTGGTAAAGACTGTACTTCTTTTAAGACAATGATTGTGTAACAATGTTTTTGTCCGAAATCAACCTAAACCGCCCAAGGAGGGTCTCCAGATCTCACACGGTTTCTATATGACTGCTAACAGATTAAATAATTTATATGCCACTGTTGGATTTGAATCCGCGATCTTCAGGAATTCAGTGCTCTATCACTAAACAACCATCCTCTCTAATTTTTTAAAGTGTCATTTATTTGATGGTATGTTCACTTAATTGATCATATTCATTATATAATTTCTGCTGTTTGAATAATTTATTCATGTTAAAATTAATTGTTCCACGAATTGCAATTTTGTCGGTAATTTTACAAGTTTACGAACAGCAGCGATCAAAGTGATCATAATTATACTGCATTAATGAGGTGCATGTTATTCACAAAACAGACTCACTAATTAATAATTTTTAATGACTGTTATAAATTAGACAATGTTGCTGAAGATAATTTTCTCATGCAGTTATTAATGGTTCAACATCAGCCAAAAGGAGACACCTTCAAAGCTACAGAGGTGCCAACAGCAAAATAAACATGTATATTAATAACATTTTACTTTTTTATTACTTGCTTTATTTAATTATTATCTCTGTATTCAATACAATACCGAGGTAAAGCCCCATATTTTTAATATCAAATGTATGAAAAATACTAACAAAAAATTCGCTACTGGAAAAAGTATAATGGGGCTTAGAAAAACTTTAGGGCATGAAATTGTAACTTCCTTTTTGAATGGTCCAAATAATCATTAACTCGTACTGTATACACTGTACACACATGATCACATGAACATACCAGTTTTTGAATTTTACTTTCATAAAAAACTCATATTAATTCATTGTCACCATTTTAATTCTTTATCATTTATAATGTACTAAATTTTACCCAATATCCTATTAGATTAATAATTAAGTTTACAAGAACATTGGAAGAACTACCAACGCCAAGAATCTTAGGTCTTCGACTTCATAAGAAAATACAATTTCTTGCGCAGTGGGAGAGTAATTTGATCTGGGGTTGTCTGATGAACAGAGATTCATTAGAGATAGATTCTACAGATTCTGAGCGTTTTCTGCTATCCAGGAATGAAAGTTGGTTAGTAATTTAGTAAATTTAAAGGGATGAGATCGTATTTAAATATAAGAAATTATATTTTTTTTCGTTATTTTTATGATTTTATTATTGTAAATATTGTATTTGATGGACTAAATTAATGATAAGCTCTGGAAAATCAACTATTCTAAAATATTTTCTATGTTTCAAGCGTCCTGACCTAACACGCGACAAGAGAGGTCATTTCTCTGTATGAATAATTCCTGACATCTAGCGACATAAAGACATCTGTCCTTTGTTGAGAATATTTAAACTGCGATTAGCCAACTGTTCTCAGTACTTACTTGAATTTACCAAAGTGCTAGAACTTCACTATTTTAGACGTTTTTTTCCCACTTATTTATTGATATATCAAACCTTTAATAAGTATTAGTATTCCATATCTCGATAAATAAATAATTAATCAAAAATCTTTGTATTTAAACTTCCAATGACCAGTAGAAGTATGAGTGTTCTTTCGGAAGTACAACTCTAAATTTGTAATTACACTAATTTATAAATATTGAGTGTATTTGTACATTTCACAACCACATCTTCCAGAGCCTGTACATGTTAACTTTAAACAAGTGTGTATGTAATAAAATTAAAATAATTTTAGTAGTAAAGATATAAAAATGCTACCTCAGTGTGAAGTAGTGTCTTTTAAGAGACAAAAATATACTTGACTTCTGGACTATTTGTAAGAGATTTTTCGAGTAACGGTTAGAAAAATAAATATTAAAATCACCTACAGATAGTGGTTAATTTTAAAAGGATAACGACAAAATAATTTGCATTTTAAAATGTATTATTTGCATAAGCATATATAAATATTAAATATTATTGTTGGAATATCTTTGAAGGGCATATGAGCTTGAATATTTTATAATATGTTTATAACTATTTTACCATTTTTATTATTGCGAAAAGTCCATCTATAGTTTATTTTTTATTTCATCATTAAAATAGAAAAGCAATTGTCACAATTTTAATTTTGTTTGTTATTTAATTAATAACCAGTTTTGCGAATGGTGATTGCATAAATCGGCACACATAGATATTGGCATGTACAAATTCAAATCTTTTCTGTTATTCTTTCATAATTTATTTTGCAATTCACAAATTTACTTATTGATTGCTTATTTTTGTTTTGTGTTTTTCCTCAAATCGCAAGACGGAAAGTGTATGGAATTATTTCATGCACAATTCGTGATTCAAGAATTCCATTATACTCGTAATTACAAGCATTCCTCCACACCCTCTAAATGCGAGATTGGATTGAAATGGTTACTGGAAGTTAAGTATGACGTGTTCTGTTCGTAGAATTCCAAAGTTGGCATGTTGATGTCATTGTGTATGTATGGTATGATTTATAATAATAAACAATTGTAATTAAACAAAAACGAACGCCGTATCTCAGAAGGATACTTATTGTAAGAAGGGCGATTAATTTAACATTTATAGTAGATCATTAAATATTAATTGGCCTTTTATCTTAACTATGCATTTATGTTGTTGTACATATTAATATCTTCACTATATATTAATACAGCAGTATATATGTTTATCTATTTAAAAAATAATGTATTCATTGCAATTCACAACTGTATTATAACAATAAAACAAGTAAATAGCAGGAATGATACATAAAGACATGAATAAAGTCAAATTGAGAAACTATTCAGTGGTAGTACTCAAATAACAATTACATAGAAGGTCTAGAGGCCATTTTCTTTTCAAACGCCTCGGAGGATTATCAGGAATTGTGGAAGTAGCTAGGTTTGAAATTAATGGATTTGAGTGGGAATTAAGTTTTTCTTGAAAAGACTGACATCATATATTTATCTCTACATTAATTAATACATAATAATAGAGATATAGATATATAATTGTTATATATGTGTATGTAGTAGACATATAATTTTATATAGCATAAAGTAGTGGATATTAGTAAGTTACAGATGTATACCTACAGCCCCTGTGAATAACTGGATAAGTCGGATTTTGTCCAGAGAGAGTTAACTGATTTCAGGTAACAGGAATCGTATTATTCTTGTAGTTTTTGGCTTAAAATGGAGTTGTAATATAAACAATAACTCCTTACTGAATGGCTTACTTAGCCCCTTATTCAGTAAGAAAATAACTCGATTCCACTTACTTAAGTACCAGATATTAATTTTGGAGAAAATTGGACTTAACTACTTATTCAACGGAGGCTGTAAATATAGTATATACTCCATATCCGACGCTGAGGGAAGATTGATTTCGATACAGGATTCGATCTACAGGGAACATCCCGAAGTTACAAATTTCAATTTAGAATTCATAAATACTTATTGGGGCTTAAATAAAACTTGTGAAGAAATGAGAGGTCTTAAAATATTGAAGGTACTTATTCCGCAGATCGATACGAGGCAGGGAGCGGTTTATAAATTTTAAAGTCGGCATCGGAATATATTAAAGTGTAATATCCTGCTTAGCGTTTTAAATTTCTAATAGGCATTTTAGTTAGTGTGAAATAATTGTTAAATATTAATACCAGTCATAGAAAATTTATTGCTTAACTAAAGGGATCTTGACGAGGTGTTCATGCTATTTCGTTTTTATTTACTTAAATAAAGTACTTCCAGTATGGTGATAAACTGTGTGGCTCCATCAAAAATTAAAATTAAATAAATTGATAATATTATGGTCATTGTAGGAATAAAAAAATTTTAAAAGTTTTTTTATATAAATAACTAAATACACAATGTCACTCATATAAAGTTATATCATCGCTTTGTATATTACCTTAGGGTATTTTATATTATATTATTACTCTGAACTGTATATACAGTTTTAACACCTCATTTTGTTACTCTAGGGAAATAAATTGATGATATTAGGAAGAACGGTAAATACCCAATGCGTGGGCAAATTATACAACAAATAATTTAATTGTTTTTCAAAGCCGTTACAATTCGCAAGAAACATTTGAGTTCTATAAAATGTGGGTTATCTCATAATTAATTTTCTATTCAAGATCAATTCATAAACGCTAAATTTATTTAGCTTATTGGAATTTATTTAATATAAAACATTGAACAGTAAACCAAAAGGAAAGGAAATATTGAATAATAAAGAATAAAATAAATAGGTTTGGTTGGCTCATTGAGTTAGTGAAATCAATTTAATTAATATCTTTGAATAATTCTTCATAGAAACTAATAAAATATTAATTTAACCTATTACTTTATAACTTATTTATACTATTTTTACTTTAAGTAAGAAATTCTGCGGCAATTTTCATTCGTCAGGCATCGTGCATTTGGACGGATAAGCAACTCTAGTAATAAATTATTAAAAAAAAAAAATTAACCACTACAAAGTGTCTTGGGTTCAATACATTGTAGAGAATGTACTGGACAACCGTTGTACAGCCCACCTTTTAAGGTTTCCTACTTTATAGAGGCTAAGTGTGCCCAAGGAGGGTCTTTGGATACCTCATGGTCCATCCGACACTGTTAACAGATTAAATAGTTAATCACAACTGGATTTGAACTCCTTGTGCGGGTTATAAGGTTGTTTTATTTAATTATGTTCCATTTTCTGTATTGTGAACCAGCAATGTACCATTCTCAAAAGGTTTCTAGTACATAAAGTCATTTAAGTACATTTTTAAGTTAAAAAGTATGTAATTGTGAACCAGAATACTACGCCATGGATTGCGAGAAAGACGTGGTTGCCCATAGCGTAGCCTACGATAGGCAGCCCTGCGTCAGGATACTGGAAAGGGAGATAAACGACTTCATTGTATTCTTTTATTCTGATGGTATGATTATTTTTTTATTCAATCAGTTGTATATATTATTTTGGATTATTAATAACAACTTTTTATTATTTTATTGGTCTATTTTATTTTTATATATATTGATATCTACTTTCCTTGTCTGTACTTTCCTTTAAATAATTTTTACTATTCGTTCTTGAGATTCAGTCTAATTTTTAAATCTCTATTACTAGATTATGAGAACAATAGAGTCTCGAAAGCTCTCCAAAAGGAAGTGAAAGAACATTCTCAATAACGAATAGTAATATATATATATATCAATAAAATAGAGCCAAAACTCAAAACGAAACATTAATTAATTGCATTTATTAGAATGCAAATGGAAAAAACCACAAGCAGAGCCTTATGTTTCAAATCTGGTGTAAAATACAAACACTTACCAGTCAACGTTTCGCCTATTCAGGCATTATCAAGACACAATAAAAAGTAAGTTCAATCACATCTCAAAACAGAAGTGCAATACATCCCTAAAATGATTGTAAGAATATTGGTAGCAAGGAACCTAACACAGCATTGGCCCAGCATACTAAAGCCTGTAAGCATCAATTTGATTTTGGAAATGCTAGAGTGATTTATAAGGAAAGTGATAGCTCTAGAAGAAAAAATGTTCGAGGCGATGCAGATTGCGCATAAGATTGACATTGCAGTTAATTTTAAAACAGATTGTAGAAATTTAAACCAATTTTATTCTGAAGCATTGAATATTTTAAAAGTTAAATCTTGCTAATTTTGGTAATATGTAGAAAATTGTATGGGTTAACATTACTTGATGTATGTTGGTGATCAGCTGATTCTATAACCTTCCCAACTGTTTGCATATCACCTGCTTTTCAGTTTTGGGTTGAACGTCTTGGGGTGGAGGTGCGGTCCCGGATTATGAGCCTTTTTGAGCAATTATTCGTTGGGATGTATTGCACTTCTGTTTTGAGATGTGATTGAACTTACTTTTTATGCCTGAATAGGCGAAACGTTGACTGGTAAGTGTTTGTATTTTACACCAGATTTGAAACATAAGGCTCTGCTTGTGGCTTTTTCCATTTGCATTCTAATATATATATATATGTTTTATAATCATATTTTATACATTTTTAATGTTTCTATGCCTTTGGGTATAGAAATAAAGACGGAATTGTTTCTCTATAAAAAAACAAAGCAATAACAAAAACAAATACATGTTTACATGTCTTAAATAATTACAATGATTTCAAACAAAACATTCACTCACCTGAAAAATTACAAAGAGGCAGCATTCAAGGTCTTTAATTTGTTTTCTTTAAATATTTCAGGATATTGTTTTCAATTTGCTCAACATACTGTAACCGTACAGTAAAACTGTCCCCTCTCGTATCTTTTATTTTTAACAACTGTTGTGTCAAGAAGGCTGTGACGCTATCGCGGTAAATAGAAAATTAAGAAAACGTTCGTATATTAACGACGCAGTTATCTTTACACACACACATATATATATTTAAATTATTATAAGTTCTCATAGCAAAAAATTATTTCTTAATAAAATTATCCAGTTTAATAAATCATAAATTAATTATTTATCTTATATTTTCTTCTACATTGTGTAAATTTAAAATTAATTTATGTGTATTCTAATAACGTTCCATATATTCTATACATTTTTATTTATTGTGCTATTTTTATGAAGTAATGAAGTTTTATGTACTTTAAGTAATATTTCATATAAAAAATAAATAGATAAAAAAATTTGGTTGAAATTATATTTTAGAAAACCTACGTGTAGTATTGGTGACAATAGTTAATCCTATTTGATTAAAACTTAATGTTACTTTATTTTAATTGAGTTGGGCCTAAGAAATGAGTTGAACTAAAAGTTTAGGTATTGAAGGTTTTTTATAACCAATAGATGAATACAAAGATAAGTTTATATACAATATGTATATGGTTTTTAACATAAAATTATCGAGTTATACCGTCTTTATATAACGGATGAAATTAGTTTTAAAACCTACCCCATCCATTTTCTAGAATAGTGGAGTAGACCAGAAATATAAGGTAGCGCTCTGTTTGTCCTAGAGAAGCCCGTGGAGTTTGAACAGATTTCTATACTGGATTGGGACTATTTTAGTCAATACGGCTTCCCAGGTTATGTACTACATTAAGAGCATGTGTTAAAATAAAAGATAAACGTTCAGTGAAACAAAAAAAGCGGATATAGCCGGTTTTATTATTCTTTTTTTAGCTCGGAATTACTTTATTTGATGATGTTCTTTTTTATTTTTTAACTTTTTAGACTTTTATAGTAGTGAACTCCATAAAACCATATTTTTTTATATTATTGAATAGTTGTCTATCTCAGAAATATTTTTTTTAATTTTATTATCCAATGAAATTCACAATTATAGCAATACACCTAGTAAATGGCAGGAATGATAAATAGAGTCATAGGTACCTAGTGGTAGTACTCAAATCAAAATTTCAGCTCAGAAGGTCACGAGGTCATCTGGTTTTTAGACGCCTCGGAGGATTATCAGGAATTGAAGAGGTTGTTAAGATTGAAACTAGTGGGTTTGAGTGGGAATGAAGTTTGTCATGAAAAGATTGATATCTGGTTCGGGCCAAATCAGCATCAAACGGGGCATTAAGGTCATTGTGGATTACTTTGTTAGTAAGAAAGTAAGGAGTATTGAGGATTTTACGAAGGATTTTGGATTCTCAGGAATGAATACGAGAGGAATTCCATTGCTTACTCTACTCCGTAAGTCCAGATGGGTCTAATGATTGTCATGTATATGAGTATTTTGTAATTCATTGGGAGCTTAGAATGTTTTACGAGTAAATGTTAAAGTAGCCTGAAACGAAGAGCTGTTTCTCTGAAATATTTAACAGGAAATATGTTATTATATATTTACCTCTTCAACATTTTTAATGTCATACTTAATTATGGGCCTGGGGCTTGGCGGATACTGAACGCGCTACACATCTTCCATAACCCTTCTCCCGAAAGAAATTTTAATTCAATATGATGGTTATACATATATTGCTAACTACTAAAAATATTTTTAGTAATAAATAAACTTTTAGTCAACTTTAATTTAAATGCAAGGTGACTAAGACCAGCGAGCTATGACTAAAACCCGGAGTGGCACAGAAATATCTCTATTTATTTTTACCTTCCTTCCAGTCAAAACATCGTCCCAACTTCCTTGAATTTATAATTAATTAATGCACTGTTACCTGAGCCCGGTCCTCATTAGCTATGATAATATAATAAGGAGCTAACTAGAAAACAGAAGTAATGAGGACCGACATTAATGTTTTTTTTATGTTTTGAATGTAAACTGCGGAAACTTGAATAGGGATACCACTAATCTTGTTTTATTTCCTTTGCCTTGAATTGTAATATTATTTTTATTATAAAAGCATTAATATTTATTATAAATTATACTACATTAAATATTAATATAGTTATTAAATATATAATGCTAGGTAAAGTATATATTGCAAAATTAGCAATATCCCGTTCATTTTTGGGTAGTTTATGTTATCGGATACTTTTCTTAGTCGAAGATCCATGAAACCTTAACTAGTTAGCTACCTAAGCAAATTTGAGAGATGTCAGGTGATCTTTATGCAATCTCAATAGCATACAAATTTAAGGTTTGGGTGAGCCCCAGGAAGGTCTGCAGATCCCACAGAGTCGATCTGTGTATGCCTTTTTTACATCGCGCCATGACCATGCAAATATCTTTCAAAACCTATTCATTTGCTTCCCCATATTCCTACACCTCCATCCTGTGAGATTGTTAGGTATTTCTTTTCTCTTACCCCTGTCTACCCTGAATCCCCCATTATTTTGTTTTCAATACAGGAATCCTGATATTATTAACCCATTTCCTGAATAAAAATTCCCATTATTTTGTACTACATCCTTAATCAATACCCTTTTAAATCCTCGATGCCTTGTATATTTTTTTTTTTAACTGCCTTATTCAATCTGTTCTTCTTCATCCTGTTATTATATGCCCATACTATTTGTCTTCATTTTCTCGCGCTGATTCTTTTTTCAATACCTAATTATTCCTTATTCGGTGCTCTCATTTATTTTCTTCGGCCCGAAAAGAATACTTCCGCTTTATATATTAGTAAGTATATTTCATATTTATCAAAATTACGGACCAAGGGTTCGGTAACTCAGCTCTCTAACCATTGTGCTACCGTTCTCCCGAGGAATTTTATATTTAAATGTGTTCGTTGAAGGCTACTATGTGTATTATTAATTTTAAATAAAGCTTAGAGAAATTTGTTTCAATTTTTAAAAAATAATTGTATTACTGCGAGCGTGGTGCTGGGTTATTAAACTCTACTCCCGAGGTCGATATCGGCTGTGTCAGAGACATTATCATGCTATTAACAGCCGTGAGCCTACTGGAAACCCTCCTAGAGCTCACATAGCGTGATTCTTCCTTAATCAGAAAATCTCGCGGTTGACCGTGATCTTGGCCAATTGACGACCCTGCAAAACCGTTGGTTTAGAAATAGTACGGTACTTACTTATTTACTGAACCCAATACTCTTCACGAGTTACAGGGGTAGAGTTATTGTCACTGAATATTGTCAAGATCGTTAAATGTTTATTAATTGAAGACTGCAGGCGAAAAACGAGATCACTAGGGTTTTTCTCAAAATTTGTTAACATCGTTTTCTGATAGATCTTTCAATGGTGAACACGATATTGTTGCCAAAACAGGAGTAAAGCTAGTTCAAAGGCTCAAAACAGCTTAAAAAAGTATTTCCGTGAATCGGGAAAAAATATTTCATCCGAACAGTGCCTACGGAAAACGAGGTAAGGTGATTTCCACGATTTGGGCTTTATGCCCCTCAAACACCCTCTTCATTTTAAAATAGACAGGACAAGGCAATCCGGTTGGATTTTAATGATACCGTTTCCGCGGTAAATTTTCTTTCCTATACATCTAGGAAACACCGAGTTTCCCCCCTGTAATCTTCACTTCATAATTTAAATGTTGTTCCTTATTGAATCTGCTCAGGGAGAATTATTTGATTTGAGGTTTTTTTACTTCTTCTTTCTTAAAAAAAAAATCTGATAAAATAGTTTCTTGTGTGATAACAAATATTTATTGCAATATACAATTATTTTATAAAAATACAAGTAAATATAATGAATGATATGTGATGGCGTGGATAAAGGCAAGTAGAGAAGTCAAGTAGCCTCTGGTAGAACTAAAATAAGACAAAATACAAATTTTAAATAATATTAGTTGACCTTATATGTATGGGAAAGAAAATGATCCGGATGGAAGTCAGAAAACATTTCTTAATGTTTGGCTACTATTTATTCTAAATCCGACGTTTCGGCCCACGCTGTAGGTCTTCTTCGGGGCTATGATGGAGTCAGGGATTGACAATTTACTCACTGTCAAATACTGACAACCCTTGACCCCATTATGAGCCCTGAAGAAAACCTGCAGGGATCGAAACGTTGGCTTTAAAATAAATTGTTCTCTTATGCAGAAGTTGCGTTTACCCTCTCAGTGAACAAATAATGTTTTTTATTCTTCTCTTTAAATATAGTTTTCTGTTTGTTGTTTATCTTCTTAAATATAGCTGCTCTATTTTCGGATCTGAATAACAGAGTGTAAAGGTTGTCACTGGACGACCCCTTAATTGTTGCGTGCCCGGCCTCTGTCTCGCTCCTTCTTATTAAGCTTTCGTGACTGGCTACAATCTCAATAATACTTCTCTTTCTGCTCTCTATTGTCTGTGGAATAAAGTACCAATCTATTTTTATCTATAGTTTGTGTCAGTATAAAGGACATCCAAAAAGAAAAAGGCTTCTTATAAGACAAACCAAGGTCTGGTGCATGCGCTATAAATAGCAAATAGCACGCATATATATTGAATTTGAATATGAATAGGTGAATAGTAAAATATCAGTGCTTGGGTATGCCGACTGTACCATTTGGTACTGTCGACGTCGAAATAGTTATAAAACTAAATACAGAGACGTTGACGAATGCAGGCAAGGAAATAGAACTGGAAGTAAATTTGGATAAGACTAAATATATGGTTAGACGGAGAAAAAGGGAGATTTTTAGGATATTGTTTTAGGAGGGAATAAGTTCGAACATGTGGAGAAGTTTAAGTGCGCGATTAAAGGCAGGAAATGCTTGTTATTCGGTCTCTACATTACTAAGCTCGCGTTTTTTGTACTGAAATCTAAAAATCAGAATTTTGAAAAAACTACCATTATTCTAACTCTTTTATGGATGAAAAAGGTGACTGTTAACTCTAAACTGTGAACACCGTTTTAAGGTATTCGAAAATAAGGTGATGGATAGATTATTCGTACCAAAATAGGATGAGACTAGTGAGGAATCTAGGAGATTACACAACACACCCGGTTAATATTATTGTAGTGATCTTGAATCACTACAATTAAGATCATCGTGAAAATTAAGATGGGCTTGAAAACTTGTTGGACTCAATAACGAACGAATCCCTAAAGAGTTAATAAGCGTTGTGCCGAATTGGAAGCGTCTGAGGGGTGGACCGAGGCGTAGGTGGGATGATTGCGTTAAGAGTGATCTGAAGGGATTGGGTAGTGGCTCGTGGACGGAAGTATGTGGGCATCGGCGTGGAGTCTTAAAAAAAAACAATATAAATAACTAGACTACGTTATTGATTGAATCCCTGTCGTCTAGAGATATCTGAAATCCTTACGTATCATTCCTTCCACTCCGGGTTTCATTTCCTCAATCTGTTTCTCGAATAGCTTCGGAATCCGCGGCCTTCCTGCCTTGTCTTTATCCTGTTTTCTTTTTTGTTTTTTTTCATCACATTTTACTGCCATCCAAGGCCGGTATCCAACGGCTGGAACAGGTGTGTGAACTGAAGAGAAGAAGAGCTAGCAAAATATTTTACCTAAACTTTATTAATTTTTTAACGAAAAATATATTTATTAAACGTGTAATTATATCTATAATTCCTATATAATAGTTTACTTATTAATTGTTTTTTTAATTTTATGCTTAATATTTAGGAATCTCCAATATGGTTCCTAGTTCATTCTTTCTTTATTTTTATAAAAAATATGAGTGTTCAATTCTATTATTATTATTATTATGTTGTATGGAATAGAAACTGTACTTAAAACCTTGAACACGAATACACCAGGAGAATTTTGGACTCTTCGTTTAATTTGCCGTCTTGGGGGATTTATTTTTAATGTTAATTTCGATTTTAATATTGATATCACAATATATTTATACATGTCTAGGTATTATCAATATACTGACATTTTTCATTATTCCTGGAGCTAACTCTCTACATACTATATCTAATAATAAAACGTATTGAAAGCAATTTTAATTCTCATTGCTAAACCTTCTGATTATTTTTTCTAATGGCTGGATATTTATTGTTTCTTAAAAAATATATTCAATAATAAAAAAAAAATTTGTATCCGCTAAGCCATCTTACGCACGGTTGGTTCGTTTTTCAAAATTCTGAGAAGGACATTGAATCAGTTTTATGTTTGCAAATGAATGAAAATAATTTGTCGTGTCAATTATTAATATAGTAGTTATACTGGGCTGAAATACTGACTATTTATTAAAGATCATTATTATAATATTTTTTTAAATTATCTATAAGTTTATATGTGATTAAATTCGTTAAAGTGAGCTGGTTTAAGATACCAATAAAAATTCTGGCCTAAGAAATTACCTAACAGGGTTTACCATTTTCCAGAGTAGAAGATTGTAAATATCTTCGATAGAAAACCCATCGTTTCTGATCCGACCAAATAAATGACGGATGGTGCAAAGGCTCAACTGGTACAATTAGAGTTTGTGATTGGTTGTTATTGGTTTGCCCTTGAGCTGAGTAGTTAAATATTAGTTAAGTAGTTAAAGCTGTCAATGTCCGATGCATCCTTCAAATCTGTTATTGTTACACCCGTTTGTTTAAAACTTTATATCATTCCAGATTATTGATGGTATACAGAAGCCTCATGGGAGAATATACAATTCATTTAATTTTTTTCTGAACCTTTACAAACCATGAAGGTCTCTACGCCTGGACTGTCTCTTGGCCAAAGGTTGTGTAGGGAGGTGATTTTTACGAGATTACTTTCAACTGCCGGATTTTCCCCATATTTTGAGGACCCAGTTTATAGTGGTTGCGTGAGCCTCAGGAGGATTAAGTAAAATCTGCCAGCGGACAATTTGGATGGATTTTGACTCAGGACCTTCAGCATGGCAACTCAGTGCTCTCCCAGTGAACCACTCCGCTCCCATCTAAATTATTTAAAATATAAACTATTATAAAGAAATAAAAAGTTGTTCAATATTGGTGGCTGGTTGAGCCAAGTGGTTATTCCGAATTAGGAATATAGAACAATTTTTGAATGACAGCTTATTTTGAAACCTACTGCCTATCCTGAGGCCGTGGGAACCAGGTCGTACCTTGAGCGGGTTTAATTCTCAACTCGCGAATAATAAAAATTTATTTCCTGTTATTATCTATAATTATTACTTATATACTGTTATACTCATATTACAACTTATAATATCCATTTGAAGCATTTTTTTTCTATGGAAAATACTATTTTTTAACTCCGAAAAACTATTTTAAAACTTTTTCGACTAAGTAACTAATTCATTAAAGCTTGACCAGTCGTACTAATATCTTCTTCTTTCCGGCGCTACTCGTGGGGAGTCAAGGCCTCCTGTAGCATCAACCGCCTGTCATCGCGGTGCAATGCTGCTGCTTTCCAGTTCCTTATTCCCAAGATGGGCAGCGCATCCTCTGTCACTCCATTCGCCCACCGCAATCTTGCCCTGCCGAATCCCCTCTTGGCGTATAGCTTTTCTTCTAGTATCTGCTTGTGGATTTCATCGTCTCTCAATCTAGCAACATGCCCCGCCCACCGAAGCCTTCCAACCTTTATATATCTGACAACGTCTATGTCATTGTAGAGGCTAGCAAGCCTCTACAAGATAGCAATTTCGAGATAAAGAGGATAGCAATTTCGGCATTTGTTCTGTGTCTCCATGCATTATCGTTGAAAACTGATCCAAAAATTCTCCTAAGGATCCGTCTTTCGAATCTGTTTAGCATGACTTCTTGAGCTCGCGATATTATCCAGCACTCAGATGCACAGGTCAGAACAGGCCTTACGGGGTCTTGTATAGTATTGTATTGTAGTTTAGTTTTGCGTGAGATGTGTTTACTTCTGAAATGTTTCAGGAGCCCGAAATAACATTTGTTTGCAGCCAATTATTTCTTGCTACATATTATTTTCAGAGTTCACCAGATAGCCCAAATAAATGAATTCATTTACCCACTCAAATGTGTAGTCTACAATTTTTATATAGGTATCATGTTGATCCTGTCCTTGCAGAGATGCTCGCATATACTTGGTTTTTGCCGCATTCGCAGTGAGGCCTACTCTTTGTGCGGCTTCTTTGAGTAATATCTTCGGAACTTTTAATTTATTGTTACTTTATTAATATTAATTTTTTTAAATATTGTTTAGTTAACATAAAGGGTAAAATAGATAACATTAAATTATATATTTAAAAAAAAAATAATAAAATTAAAATATTCCTTGGTCTCATTAAATATGTATTAGTTGAGATCTGGATTGATCTCATATCTTATATTTGTTTAACCATGGATGAGTATGATATGATATTTCAGTCTTGGGCTGGCCTATAAATCTTTGTATTGGTTTGGATTTTATATTCTATTATATTAATAAAAGAAATAAATTTTCATTCCTCATAAATAAATTATAACATAATTAATACATATATAGTGACGTTGTTTAAAAATAACGTGTAATGGATTTTTATTGCCTAGTAAACAAATGATCGCTTATTGAAATTAGCGTAGGTAACCTTGAAGCAGAAGCGGTTCGCCCCTTCAAAGCGGAAACCGGCAACTCATGATTGCATTACTGCTTTGTGGGTTAGTATCTCTCGCTCAAGCAGGTAATAAAGCTAACCTATATGGCTTACCTCATCTTTTCTCTGTTAGCGTTAACTTACTGGTTAATAGAATTAACTTACCTGTTTAATACTTTTTAATACTCCCTTATTTTTACTTAAAAGCTAGCTTTTTATTTAAATTAATAATAATTATTATTACAGCAAATAAACTAAGGAATAGTCCATAGTCCTATTCAGTCTTAAGTTCTATAAATCAAACATTTTATCTACAACATTTATTTATAAGCCATTTTAGTCGTTTTTTGTTTGTTTTTTTAAAAGTCATTATTACATTAAATTCCCCAACTGTTATTTCAGATAAATCTAAAGGTATTTATTAATTTTATATAGTCTGAAATTACCAGAAAAATTTAATGTAATATTTTCCGCCAGGTTTATTGTAAATTTTAAAATTTGTAAATCATATTTTCATCTAAACCTCCCAAGTTATTTTTATGGTTATTTAAGATATTTTTTTTTAGCAATTTAAACAAAAAGTTAATATGACTGGATGATGATTTGGATAACGGATAAATATTGCAGGAAATTTAACACTAACTTTAATTTGTTTAAAATGACTGGATTGAAATCATATACAATTAATTGTTACCGAGGAAAAACTAAAATTTAAGTGACTAAAATTTGTGAATTAACTGCAGGAAAATCCAATACAATTACTAGTCTCCGAGGAAAATCTAAAAAATAAAATGACGAAAATATGGCTCCTTCAAAAGTGCGACAACATAACTGAAAATTTGGCATTTTTTAGTTTTACCTTCATTAGAAATTATTATGGTTGAAGGTTTTTAATTCAAGAATGACATCAGATATTTCATTTCCAACATGTTTTTTTTTTAATAAAATCATATTTTGAGTTTAAATGATATGTTTAAACTTGAATTTTTATGGGAATAATGAAAACTAATTTCTAAATATTTATAAAATAATATTAATAGCATCATTACAATAGGGATTCTTTGCTTTCTCAATATCCAATCTTAATTTGTTAATTCACCTGGATTTTTCAAATACCTCTATTCAAAAATTGGGGTTTTGAGTTATGACGTTGTTCTTTTCAAGGAGGGATATGTTAGCGTTTTAATTTAGATTTTCAATATAAAAAAAATTGCAGAAAACCAAAAACGTACATGTATTTTGTTTGTCATCACCACTTGGTCGGAAATGAGAATGCTCTAAAGAGCATGGTTAGATATTTAAAATATCTAACCAGAAAATTGACCCTGGGAATATGTGCTGTTTATGGTATCCTCCCGTTGTCATCAATCCCTATCAAACCATTTCCTCGTTGTTGGTAAACCATTGATAGATGCGGAATTGATATTTAAAGCAAAATAAAAAATATGAAAATACGATCCTTTTTATTTTATTGTTAATGCTCTGTATTTAAATAAGAACAGTTCGGACATTCTATTTGACGAAACCCGTCTATTTGTGAGAATGGGGGTTTAAAAACATATCTGGATTAAAATTAACTAATATTATAACTAAAACTAGAGGATTCGATAAATGTGGTATTTCACATTCGACGATACAAGTCGAAGTGATAAAGAGTGAAAACAAAAGTACAGAGGGATAGATTTACTTGGAAAAGCTCTGGATAGGACTTGGAATAAGTTCTGAAGAAAGGCGGTCACGAAAGCATCACTTTTTTAATGCTCGGATCCTCAGGAATTGCGCAGATCGTAAAATTGCGCTCCTTCTAGTATATCGTGCTATCACTTGATGCTAAGTATATCATGTTATCACTTGATGCTAAGGTTGGAGCCGATAAACTTCTCAGAGGAATAAATACGGTGGTCAACCTTGGAGGAGAAATTTTATGATAAAAGATTTTACGGCGTATTTCTTCTACTTGGCCACTTAAAGGTGAAGTGTAGTCGATGCGGTAAACAATCTGCCATAAATATTTTATAGCTGGTTGACGATGTTAAGAAAAGGTAGATTTTCTGACCACGACGTAATTCACATTCTAAAAAAAAGCTAAAAATATGATTCTTAGCCTTGAGTCTTTGACATAAGATGGATTAGTAGAGTATTGGTGTCAACTGAACTGATGTGTTATGTCCAGAGTTTCATGTTTAATTATTTATTTTATTTTATTGTTTATGACTTGGAGTGTAAACCAAAACATTACTATTCGATAAAATGGTTTTATTTCTTCTTGATGTTATTCGTTGCCGTTATACTTCTGATTCGTCCTACTCCTAAATCTATGTGTTTTTTCTTATTAATAAATTTGATAATATAAATACATTTTTATATATTAATGGAATAGAATAGAAAAGTACTTTTATTCTGGGATGAAGTCCCTTTATAATAAAAAACATGAAGAGAAAAAGAAACACATTATACATCTCACCAGAAGGCTGAGAGTACTAATTAACATATTTTAACAATTGTTTACTTTAATATATTAGTTTATTTATAGTAATGTTTCGGCCTTAATATAACCATTGGCTATGTTCTAACTG
The DNA here is from genome assembly GCA_964056705.1 of Troilus luridus. Lineage (NCBI taxonomy): Eukaryota > Metazoa > Arthropoda > Insecta > Hemiptera > Pentatomidae > Troilus > Troilus luridus. The sequence continues at coordinate 94,170,828 of OZ057415.1, read as the reverse complement.
TTTCATTTTTAACTTGGTTAAATAACAATTATTTTCATCTCACCAGGCAGAATACGGTCTTGTTTTGTTGTTTTTTAAGTGCTGCTTTTCACCATATTTTTATTCTATTTTTCGGTCCATTCAGGGTTTTCATGTTGTTTTTTTTACATTTTTAAACGTTTATTGTACCTAGAAGATCAGGAAACCTCATGAATAGGATTGCGAGAGGAAAAAAAATGAGTGTTAGCATACTTTCTCTACATTTAGTTTAGTTTCTAAATATAAAAAAAATATCGTACTATAGAACGAGTTTTTAATAATTATACTCACTTTTATTAGACTCAACTGTTAATTTTCATTTAACAATCCGTTAATGAAATCTCCTGACTCATCACATCTCATGGAAAAACTAAACTTAAATTATGGTAGACGGCTTTTAGGTTTAGTTTTAACAATTCCGTAGCCATACTTCCTCCGTTTGTTTCATAATTTCCATTAGAGATAACGGGATCTTTTATTTCCCTGCTAAATAGACGGGAGGAATAACTGTGACTCCAACAATGGAGAGGGGTCCTGGGCCGTGTATGTCCCATTTGAATATGAAAAGGACTGCCCTAGTTTTGATTTTTCTGTTTCTATTTTTTTTTTTCGTCCCACAATTCAAATTAATTTTTTGTATTTTTTTAAAAGAGCATTAACTATTAGCCGAATCTTAATAAGACTTCTCATTCATTCTTCTACAAAAGTAAGCTGATATATCAATGCATGGTACAAAGAATAACAAATATTAGTATTTAAAATATGTTTTAATATATTTATATATTTTGTTTGAATAATTTTTTTTATATGTTTCTCAAATTTTATCTATTGTTTACGTTATCTTCCGTATCTCCCACTTCTTTAATATCTTGTTCTATTCCATTGATACAATTCACCTTATTTTTTCTAGAATTCGCGGTCTATTTGCCTTGCCACCTTGTTCCTGTTCACCCAACGGACTTTCCCATACAATCTCAACCTTATTTTTGTGAAGATGATAACGGTCATATGTACCTATGTGTTTGTAGATTTTTGTTGACCTCTTCATCCAAATTCTTTCACGAAAGAAAGGTCCAAAAACTTTCTTGAGCATTCCTCATTCTCATTTTTTTAATTTATCCTATTTTTTATGGCCCTGAATCATCATACATGATATTTAGATATGATCCTCTCTTTATCCAATTTAAATGTGACTATAATAAAGATTCAAATTTTAATCTATGGAAATAAGAGAGGTCACAAAGTTTGAAAAATGTGTATCAGCCTTTATTATATCCTAAAGGTAGATCTGTAACAAGGGGGGAAAAGAGAGACATGATGGATCTACTGAAATTCATTCTTGTTAAACAGATTATTTTAAAAACTCGCAAAGAAATCCGAATGACGAGACCTCACATACAGCTGACGAAGAAGACAGCGTTTATACTGCTCACGAATTAATCACAAATAATAAAATAACATAAAAAAATTTTAATATTAATTTTTATGGAAAATTTTTAATAAAAATATCTAATAATTAACTTTTTCTTTGATAGAAAACTTAAAAAATTATGTACAGAATTTAAATTTATTACTTTTTTCACTTGCCAAATCCATTAAGTCCACCAATCACATAAAAATTGTAACATTTCTGACAATAGGTTATTAGCTAGTCTTTCTTATTATTTTCTTATTTAAATATAAATTATAAAGGGAATTTTTAAAAACAATGCACACTATTTTCTCGCATTTCTCCACTTTTTGTTTTATGGAATTAATCAATTTGTGCATTGAACGGCTCATATATACTTATTAAGTTATAAATCAGTGACTATAAAAAATGTGTTAAGTCAAACTACTCTGTGCATGTACAAGTAATTTTAAATTTACTAAATTAAAATTTAAATCGCATGTTAATTATTACAGAATACTAAAAAATATATTTTATTAATTATTGCAAAAATCTATTTTAAATGAATGTGTCTGTTAACATGCACATACTAACACGAATATCTATCAGTCAAACCCTAATATACTTCATAATATATTATTTTCATAAATAGTGGTATTAACATAAGTAAAGCGAATCCAAGTAACAAATAATTATAGCTTTTGTAACTTAAAATGATCTATTCTGGATAATATTGTATAATGGTTTTTTTAACTGATTTTACAAAAAATTGCGATAAAAATTGGGACTGGTCTAGACTTCCTTCCTAGCCTTTAGAAATTATCATCGGTTTTAAATTATATAATACAGTTAAAGTAAGAAAGTATTATGTAAGGTTCTAACTATCATCTGCTAGTTTACAAAATGAACGCTGTGATAATTTCTTCAATAAAATAATAATATTATTCTTAACTCAAAATTGATTTGTAAAACCGTTACACTTTATAAGTATGGGCATTAAGATCAGACACTAATCTGAGCTTAAAATTAGCACTTCTATATTATAATTAAAGTTAATGCAAAAAGTGTCCATTAAGATCGATTGTTATATTCTCTATATATATATTTTTTAAATGTATTTATTGAAATTAACAACTGTATATTGAATACATCAAGTATATATAATGAAAGATAAATAATGTCCCAAGATAAAGGCCAGTAGAGAAACTACCCAGTGGTAGTACTCAAATAAAAAGTGCAAATTAGAAGGTCACGAGGCCATCTTCTTTTCACACGCCTCGGAGGATTATCAGGAATTGAAGAGGTTGGTAGGTTTGAAGCTAGTGAGTTTGAGTGGAAAAGAAGTTTGTCATAAAAATATTGATATCGGACTCGGGCCGAATCAGCAGCAAATGGGACATTAAGGTCATTATAGATTACTTTGTTCGTTTGCTTTCGTTTGTTCGATTACTTTTACTTTGCGAGCCCCAAAGTTCTATTCCGTAAGTCCAGATGGGTTTAATGATTGTCATGTGTGTGAGTTTTTTTGTAATTAATTGGGAGCTTAGAGCGTTTGCCTAGTAAATGTTGAAGTACCCTGAAACGGCGAACTGTTTCTTTTCGTTTAGTCTAGTGTGAGGATTCCAAGTTAAGCGTTTGTCAAGGTGTAGTCCTAAGTGCCGGACCTGTTCTACAGGAATCAGTGGGATGTTATTAAACGATACAGGAGGACAGGATGTGGTTGGTTTACGACGGAACTATATATGATTAAATATGTTTAAGTACACCCCATAACTAATACAATTTATCCCATAATATAATAAAATTTATCCATTAACATAGGCTATTTGCCTGTTGTTATAGTATTTGTATAAAAGTGTTAATTTACTGTAAATTTCTTTTTTTACAAAAAGCTAAGGACTTTGCAAATCTCCTATATTGTTACTAAAGCCTTTTTTTTCCATTTTTATGGGATGAATATTAAATTAATGAAACGAATTGTCCTTTGCCGATATTTTTTTTATCGAGCCTTAAGAACTTGAAACTTGAAACGTACACTTATATATATTTTCTTTGGGGGGGGGGGTGCCTTACCCCATTTGTAAGACAAAGACCCCAAATGACCTTAGGTTTATTATAGTTGCTAAGATTCCCTGAAGAGGAACAATACTGGGCGGATATTATGCAAATGCTCTAGTTGGAACTGAAACAAGCGGCTAGGATTCACCGCTACACTTCCTCAACCTCCGGGTGAAGGCCCTTCTATCTTCAGCCCGGAATCACAAAATTTATTGCTTCCTTGAATGCGGTAAATGAAGTATTGTAGATTGTCGGTTATCCGAACTGGCTTCCAAGAAAAGGTATATGGAGGGATCGACATCACCATCCCTAGGGATAATAAGTTTGAATTCCTAGTGCTATTATACCTTAAGGTAAAAAAAAAGGAAAAAAAAAACCTGTACCACTACAACCCGTGAACGAGTCTGGGGCTCAGTACATGGTAGAGACTGTACTTTTTCATGGACAACGGTTCTGATTATACCTTAAAGTAGGGTTCCCAAACTTTTTTGTAACACGACCTATTCAAATGAAAGCCCTCCACAATAAATTGTAGAGCATATGAAGAAAAACAACAAGTAATACATTGAAAACATAAAATTTAATTTTAGTGTCACAAGATACCACATGATAAGTTTCAATTTAAGATAAAGAATTACTGGTAAGAGAAAAATAATAAAGAGTGTTTGTTTTTTTTCAATTGGTCTCCCCATTTTTTTGGAAACCCCTGTCTTCGAGTAGGATTCGAGGCCTAACTACGATGGTAGGGGAAGTCAAGACGGATATAGAATTTCTTAGTGTGACAATCTTGTCTAACCTTGCTATGCGTATACATTTATGTATGTTTATTGTTTTTGTTTGCTTACTATACAATAAAATAAAGATTTTTTCATTTAAATGTGATGAATTTTTGGCGTTTTCGGAACTACAGAAGTTTGTAGGTTTTTTTTCATTGTTTAGGAATATGAACTATTCCTTTACAATCTCGGTGGATTCTCATTTTATACATCCATCATCTTATTAAAAAAAAATGTACAACTACAACCCATGAAGGGCGTTGTAACTATATTCAATGCAATTTAGAAACTGTACTGTTTATCAGCCAACGGTTTTGAAGCCAGGTGCTTTGTCCGAAATCACGCTCAACCGCCAGGTTTTTCCTTCAATTAAGGGTGATCCCCAGAAGGGTATCTAGAACCAACGCTTATAACAGATTAAATAAAATATCTTTCACAGCCGGATTTGAACCCTAGACCTTCAGTGCAGCAACTCCATGCGCTACACATTGTGCTACCCTACATCTCAGAATAAAAATTTTTTTTATATTTTTACAGCATTGAAAAAAATATATAATGGGGCCACCTGTGGTCTGGTAGTTAGCATAACAACCTGCTAAACACAAGAACGCGGGTTCGTAGCCCCGCATGTGGTCCTAGGCTTTTTTAAAGAGGGTAAAAAATCCTTGGCTATGCCGTCCTTCGGAAGGGACGTTAAACATGGGTCCCGAGATCGTTTAGCCATAGCAACATAAAAGTGAAGTTAAATAAACAAAGAAAAACATATAATATGCTTGTACTACCATGTGATGTGATGCATATTTTTTCTCTGAAATTTCTGAATCTAATGGAAAGTCGAAGATATAGTGCGCCTCAACGTCATTTACTCGAGTTTTCCGCTGGAGATTTGCATAATTGAAATTTCTGGAGGAGAGATGGAGGCAACGCAAGCAGGTTAAGGAAATAACTTGAGAATTTCTCAGAATCGCGTAATGTGTTTTGTTATGACGCCAGCAATCCCACGTTTTACTCTTGTAGTATTTTTCTCAGGGTTTGAAAGCACGGCAATAGCGTAAGTGATTTGTTATTTTACTTCATCGTTCAAAATAGTAATATATTTTTTTTAAATATTTTTATTGTGAAGAGAAAAGATTTTTCCTGGCCGGGATACGAACCCGGATTTTCCGCTTCTCTAGCGCGGCACTCTTCCAACTGAGCTACCAGGGTCATAACCAGGCCAGACAAACCCTTTCTCTTCATCGATCTTATATCCCCAGTTCTCGCAATTTTTGCGATGTATATACGGTGACAAATGTTCATTGAACAATACTTTTTTTTTTAATTAGGATCTCGTTGGAGTACGTCAATTTTTATATTTATAAATTATTTTTAATTGATTTTTTTTATGGTGATTATTTAAATATTTTTATTTTTATGAGAAAATTAATTTAAATAATCACTTATAAATTTATTTAGATTAGTCTATTCTATCATTTACTAAACGAAAACGTTTATGGGAAGGTGATAGGAACAAATTTTCTTTAAACAAATAGGAAGGAAAAGTATAACATTTAAGTTACGAGTACGAACATCTTTAAATTCAACTAGGAAAGACTTAAAGAATATCAGATTGCTGTAAATAACCTAGCGGTATCTTGCGGTGTGAAAAGTTAATTACCAAAAAAACTGCAAGTTTCTGAAGGCTAGAAACGAAAACTTCTTGTTGTGGAATCCATATTAATGTTTATTAGTCCATTTGGATATGGATAGAGGTTTTCTTTGTATACTTATTTTTCTTTTCTACTGTAATAATTTGGATATAATTCACATCACAGTTCTGGAAACATTTCAAGGTCATAAAAAGAATGAGCTGCAACTATAATGCTTTATCCTTTTTCTGTGTTTTATTTGTTTATTTCACATTTTGGTAACTGTGAGACTACGCTTACTAAACATTCCGAAATACATGCCCAGTTCCATCAATTCGCTCTATTCGAACATAGAGAACGACGATGTGGTTTTTGCTCGTTGAAATCTTAAGACTGCAGAAAAATAATTTATTTATAAACATTATTTTGCCTCTAAAACAGTTATTCTGAACACAACTCATTGTGGTGAGTAAGCGTCTAGCAGATCGACTGAAAGGTAGACTGGAGGATTGCGTTTTATCTGACCTTGTAGGTTTAAGTTTTAATGGGAGAAATAATAAAGGCATTTTAGTGAGTATTATTTGTAACGGACTATATCTGAGAGATATCTGTTATATCAACATTATTATTATTATATCTGAAATATATTAAACAATAGCAGTAGCAACAAAAGGATTTGTGCTCTTAGTGACAGCCATATTCCTAAAATATACATGTGTCAACACTGGATGTATCCATGGCAACCACCCCTGGCCAGAAGGTTCCAGTTAATGTTAGAATTACTTTAGATACTTATAACCTTAACTTCATGTTTATGTTCAAATGTTATAATTGTTATCAATTTAATATAATGTTCAAAGTATCTACAGTGCTTTTTATTTCATAATAATGACCAATAGAGCTTTCACATAACCTAAATAATTTATATCTTACCTTATAAAATAAACCATTGCCCACCACAACGAGAAAAAATGTGCTTGTGTGTTAAAGCCAACGCAGTTATTTTCCATACTTGTTCGCATGCGCGAGCGGTTACATTTTGTAACCGTTATATGTCTAACACCTGATTTCTTATATGTTCGTTCTTGTTTACTGAGTTGTGTGTGTTTCTGATTTATTGATTGTTTGCTGATTTGTTCTATACTCATTGTTGTTATTATTTTATTTATTTATTTAATTCTTATTAGATTTGTTGTTATTATTTAGCTAATTTTTGTGCTACGAAAATGAGTCTTTAGGATTTGACAAAAACAGAAGAAGAAGCAATTGTATTTTTCCAGGAGCGAAATATTATACCAATTTTCCACCGAAATCCGATTAACCACTTTCTTTTTTAATAAATTATTTGGATTTTTCATTATTTTAATTGTTCATGACATATTCCATTTGTAAATAAATTATTTTGATTTGTAATTGTTGATGATCATTTAAAAAAATTAAAATTCTAACCCCAATAAATAGATTTAAAAACATGCAAAATAAATGTTTTAGAAATATAATGGTTACAAAATGTAACCGCTCGCGTATGCGAACAAGTAGGGAAAAATAACTGCGGTGGCGTTAACAGACAAGTACCGAAAAAAATTATATCTTAATGATGAGTGCTACCTAACTTATTTAGCATTCTACTGGTACCTACAGTGGCTCTAAGTAGTCCCCCATACATTTCAGGATCCTATGATAATAAACCATAATAATTTCGAATGATAAGGGAAAGCGTGAATATGGGGGATATGCTGCTCTCGATCTTCATTGATGAGATTTGTTTTGTGTTTGTATGTGAGAGGGTTCCTGAATTGGGGAAACGTTGACTTATTCTATGCACTTACGGATTTTTTTTTCAATTGCATCATAATAATTATTTATATATCTTTTATAGTTTATAAAATTATATGAGATGTAGTGCGCAGTTAACCCACATTTCCTTTACAGTTATAGAGACGTTTCCTTTTATTTCAATGAAGGATTTTCCCAGCTGTTTACATTGTTAGAAAACATGGCTATTTCTCAGCGTGGAAAATAGTTTTCATTATTGCACTTTCCCTCGGAGGTGGTGGGGCATCCCCGCTTCGGGACAAGGCAAGGGTTGTTCACCAGTCGTGCCCAGCATGGCCGCCCATCCCTGACTCGTGACTCAGCGCGGATAACGGTTCAGTCAGTGAGCATGTTCTGTGCCGAGCAGAGGTTCTCAGCGTACTCCTATTCTCTTCTGTCTTGCTCAGGTACGTCTCAACAGCACTATCAACTAGGAGTAACAAAAGACTAGTTAGTTCGATAGATCGATACAGAAATCGATATTAACATCTTCCTGTTGCAGTTGGAATGTAATGCTACTTACCCTGTGCTTAGATGTGACCGAAATCCCGACTGGCCTTATTTCTCCAGAGTCTTTCAATTGACCGAATCGAAAATTTCTCGAAAATCGAAAAATTCCTTTCATTACAGATCCCGATCTTATAGAAATAAGACTATTATTAATATAAATAACTTATCGAATTCTGTTTAATTATTCGGCAGGTTGTCGCTTCCAGTTGAGTCACAACAATTTTTAACCTTTAATTCGTTTCATTTTTTATATTTTCCAAAAAAACAAGTTATCATGCATGAGCTTTAGAATAGAAATATGAGAATGTATTTATGTGAAATGTCTATACTTCAGTAATCATTTCATCTAGAAATGAACGTTTCCACTAACATATATCATCTTATTACACATAATTGCATTATATTTTCTATACTAAAACTCAGGATAGGTATTTTTGAAAAAATAAACGGTTAAAACTTGTAACATTACTCGAAGCGACAACCTGCGGAAAAGATACCGAATTCTGTGAATGGCAGACCTCAGGAACGTATCCAGGTATTTTTAATTTATTTTTCTTTATCTGCTTTTCCGCAGACTTAATCTGCTGAAACTGAATGGTTTTTTTTCAAACCGGGTTGATGAAATGATAATCTTTAAATAAATAAATTAGATTTTAATTTAAAAAAATAAAAATCACTTAACATATGTAGTATTTCAACGTATAAGTGAAATACCAGCCAAACATTTGAGCTTAGTATGGCATTTCCTTTCATTTTCAGAACGTATGAGTATTATATTTAAATGCATACATATTATTATATTTAAGGCATTCATAAGACAACAAAGATTCATATCCCGAATCCTCTATAAAAAAAATAATATGTACTTTTTATAGTAATGATACTTAATACAATTTACTAGTGTATTGTTTAGTAGAGACCTTTACTGGTATAATATATAGTCCTTAGGTTCAGCTGTCGATATTAACCAGTTTTTCATCTTCATCTTTCTTGTAATATCCCTTGCAGTGCCTTACCCTTAGATGTGATCGAAATCCTGTCTGGCCTTATTTCGCCAGACTTTAAATTGGCCGAATCGAGAGCGACTCGCAATCAAAAAAGTCCTTTCATTGCAGATTCCGATCCTTAAAACCAATAAGATCGATCTTAAAAAAAAATACAGACTATTCGGCAGGTGGTTCTGTACATGGCAGACATCACGAACCAATCTAGGTATTTTTATTTTTCCTCCGTCTGATCCAACCACAGACTTAATCTTCTGATACTGAATGTACGATTGCAATGTTCAATGTAAGGAACTGGCTTAGTCAGTATGATAGTTTGTAATCCATAGTTGATAGACACTTTAGTTCGTTAGATCTTTTTATACGCCATGTAAATCTCATTCATTCAACAATAAATACAAGTTTCATCTTGCGCTTCAAGCATCAGAATTTGTTAACTGGAATGTATGAATATTTTTAACCAATTTGTATAGGGTATCTACTGTATCAAAGACTATTCAAAATTTATCTAGAAATCCATTTTAGATGGATTTAATTAATTATCAACTGTTGTAATAATATCATTTTATTTTCTCTTCACCTTTTGTTCTTATAAAGGATATGTATCTAATAAATCATATATATATATATATATATATTATATTTATTTATAAAAAGTAATATTTCAAAGAAATAATTCATGGAAAATCTGCTTTGACTGTTAAACGAACATTTTTTTTCATAAAACGGGATGATAAAATAAAAACATTTATATAAATAATTTTGATTGTAATAAAAATCCCTGAACATATTCAGTATTTGCTGACAATAACAGCCAAATACCTGTCAAACCATTGAGTTGAGTATCTCGCTTCCTCTCGGTCATTAATTTTCATTTTAAATATTTGTATTTGAAAAGAAAAGATATTTCACGGCCCTGGACATATCTTTTCTTTTCAAATAAAAGTACATATTTAAAAATCAAACAATCAATCAAATCAATAACAAATTAAATAAAATAAATTATAATCATATATAATGAAGTAAGTCAACAAGATCCAAATTAAAGATCAGTCAAAAAGAAAAGATAAGTCTGGCCGAGAAGCGAGCCAGGATAGCTCAGTTGGCAGAGCTCCACGCTAGTTACGTGGGCGACCCGGGTTCGAGTCCCGGTCCTGGGCATATCTTTTCTTTTCAAATAAAAATATTTAAAAATTAATACAATCATTTTCATTTTAACGTTTTAACAACATATGCATATCATATTTTAACCTGTGATAGGTGTAAAAAAATTATATAAATCAAAATGATCATCTCTTTGAGGCAAAAAAGCTTCTTATCATACCCCGAATCCTCTCTTTTTAATAAATATGTATTTTTTATCGAAATAGTACATAATACAATTGACAAGTATATTGTAAAGTAGAAACCTTTACTATTATAATCTATAAGGGGTCTTAGGTTTAGTTGTTGGTGGAGACTGTTTCTAAGCCTATGGTAAAGCACGGAGGTCATTGGACAGAGATCACGTTCAGTAGCCGGGTTTTCCACCAATTAACGGAGCCCACTGTAAAGAGGCTGGATGAGTCCCTGGAGGTCCCGAAGATCCCACGGGGTCGATCCACTTCTGATAGCTGAATAAATAATTCATCTCTTCAACCTGGAATAACATAACCACAGAAATAACTTTGAGATTAGTAGTCCCGACCTATACCATGGAATAATATGTAAATAGGTCGAACCAACAACCTATGTAGCTTTATGGTCACTCATTATTATATAATATTAATCTAGTAAAGGGATTTTACGAAATATTTTAGGATCTTAAGGATTTGAAATAAATGATTTGATAGGTTAACTCCTAATGCCCAAAAGTTTTAATATTTTTTTGTTTACAAAATAAATAATAACGACCTTCATTGCGGTTAGTTATGTTGAAGTCGTTGGAAGCGTAAACCAGACTTAATAAACCTGCTTGCGATAGGCTTACGAATAACATAGATTTTAATTAACTTTTTTATAGAATCTTTAAATATCCAATTTGTCTAATGTATTATCATTTTATTAATAAAGTTATTTGTTAATCCACTTAATATTATGTTCATATTTTAATGTATGAATATCGCCAATACCAACATGTATTGTAAACCAATCTGACCAAGATCATGTGAGTTTAACAACTGTTTACAAAATTACCAGCATTTTATATTCTCTGAATTATTGCGATTTATTATTATTGCAAAGTTATGATAATATTGTTCAAACTTGATATACGATAACAATCACAATACAGGAAGAAACTGAACCGGTTTTAGAATTAATTTATTCGTTGATGTCATATTGAGAAGGAAAACAGAATAAACATTATTTAAACATGTAATTACAGTCTTATTACAAATATTATATTTGTGTATTTATTCTGTACTTGTACCAATACATTTATGGAGTTTGTATTTTTATTGATTATCGTGTTACCGATTTCTTTAATTTATTGGATTCAATTTAACCGTTCATATAATTTTCAAGTCTTGAACATTAAAATTATAAAGAACAAAAATTTTTTTAATTATTCTAAATCACTATCTATTAAAAATTACAAAAAATAAACAACACGGTATTTTTTTCTTATATATAATATAAATGTCAGTTTAATCAGTTAGTAATTATTTTTATCTTGCTAAATATATATGCACAGAAAATTAATTTACGGTTAATAAAACAATAAATGAGTTTATTAATAGAATAGTGTGTATATTTATTTAATGGTGTTCGAAATCTTGATAAAAATAATCTTTCCGGCAATATTTTAACTCTCCCTTTTTGTATATAAGATTCCCCAAGTTTTTTTTAAATAACTGCTAGTTAAAATACCAAATAATCTTCTATCATATTTGAAATTTGCTATCCGAGAGAGCTGGATCACCTAACATAAAATAGACACGTGTGTTATAGTTTCTATCCAAAGTGGGGTATGTTCGTATTCGGTTACTATTGGGTTATATTGTGTTTGCTTCGCAGTGCTGAGAATACCTTCCCGAGTCTGTGACGTTACTAATTAAGGATCTGAAATACAGCCAATTTAATTAAGATGTAAGTCCTTACTCCTCTAGCAACTTAATTCAAATCCAATGTTCCAAGTCCAACGATTTGCAGACATTCCACTTTAGCGTTAATAATTGAAAGCTAAAGAAATATTTATTTTTTTATATGTTATTATCCCATCAAATCACCTTTAACCTCCATCGTAAACCAACGACTTCCTGTCCTACTGTATCGTTTAATAACATCCCAATGATTCCTGTAGCACAGGTCCGGTATTTTGGCGTACACCTTGATAAACGATTAACTCGGAATCCTCATACTTGACTGAAACGACAAGAAACAGCTAATTTAAAGCTACTTCAACATCTACTATACAAACGCTCGTAGCTCTAAATTAATTACAAAAGACTCATATATATGACAATCATTAGACCCATCTGGACTTACGGAATAGAGCTTTGGGGCTCCACTAAGCCGTCGAATTCCTCTCGTATTGTAACGAACAAAGTGATCCATAATGACCTTAATATCCCATTTATTTCTCATTTTGCCCGAATCCAAAATCAATCTTTTCGTGACAAACTTTATTCCCACTCAAACCCACTAGTTTCAAACCTAGCAACCTCTTCAATTTCTGATGATCATCCGAAGCGTCTGAAAATAAGATGGCCTCGTGACCTTTTAAGTTGAACTTTTTATTTGAGTACTACCACTGGGTGGTTTCTATACTTGTTGTATCAGTATAATACAGTTGTGAATTTCATTGAATAAAAAAAATAGATATATATGTCATTGTGTATTATTCATAAATGCTGTGGTTCATAAAAAACAATATATTTTAATACGTTAGTGGAAAAATTCCAACTAAAAACCTTAAGTCCTTCAAGGAAATTGAAAATACCTGTCTTAATTTGTTTTTTGTTTTTTTTATTCATATTTAATATTTTTCCACTAATGTATTTACATTTATTTAATGCCTCTGTTGACCTTTCCCTTTTTCAATATATTTTAAGTTCAAATAATTCACTTCCTTGATTTAAAGTCTTTCAATTACTTTGTATTGACTCCGTACAAATAAAAAAGTTATTCTTTTTTCTGTTACAAAGATCTCGAATCAACGAACAGATCTCGGTATTGTTTGACCTTTTGAGTTACGACATGGAGTCAGCCGATGAGAAGGAATACAATGAAAAGTACTGTCTGTTTCAACTTCATGGCGCCTTGCTTTTTTTTTTTTTTTGCTTTACTGCGTGCGTTAACCCTCTCATAGGCGTCTGCGAAATAACATATTGGTCAGATGTTTCAGTGAATAAAAAACTATTAAAAAAATTACTCTTAGCGTGTGGATGCAGATTTTAACTATCTCCTCCGACGGTATTCATTGAATCTTAAATATTTAACTAATATCATATTATAAAATGTATAATAAATATCCAAAGATTTAAACAGATTTAAGTATATGTGTTTAATAAGTATATCTGTAACATGTGTTTAATTATATTTTGTCTTTTATTTTATATTTTCAATTGTCACATCATTACATTCTGAGATTCTAATGATGCAACATTAATTCAGTGTACGTAATACTATATTCTAAATCTTATTCTAGCAAATAAGAGGTAATCTCAGTTTAAACATCCCAAAGTCTGAAAATTTATTAAACAAAACCAAAAGTCAGTAAGAAATAACAAAAATACCATTAGAAAAAAAAACCTGAATTCGAGTTTAACTTTTTTAGAATCTTTAGAATGTAATGATGTGACAATTGAATAAATAAAACAAAAGACTAAATATAAATATGTTATATATGTTAGAGAAAGCTTGTAATTCCTTAGTAGGTGTAGGTTACATTATTACTCCCACATAGCCTACCTATTTATAAACTATTTATATATATATATATATATATATATATATATATATATATATATATATATATATATATATATTCTTTTCAAGTACTTCCTGGAAAGACAGATGTCATGAAAACTCCAGAAGACATATGGTTAAACAATTAAGTCTTTAACGGAACGATGTGAACATATGTCCGCATTCTACACACATAAAAATCCAGATGCCAGAACAGTTTTCGTATTTTTCGATGAGATATTGAATCAGTTTTTCGAATCAGCTTGTATCGAAGTCAATTATTAGTCGAAATGAGATTGGTTAAGTTATTTTGGAAATATCTAAATTTATCATGGCTATATATGTATGCGAGTGAGCGTATATATTTTTTTTTGCGATCATTAAATATAGTTGAATATTTAATAAAAAAAATTCTTTACAAAAAAGGTCTAGAATTTTTATTCGCCGGGTCGGAATTGAACTGGATTTGAATGGAACTAATACCTGATTGAAATATTCATGAGGAGCTTTCTATATATTCAACAACTTGCTTCAACTTCGACAATTCCCCCTCAACTTAGCCTCTGCCTTGAAAATTATTGAAAGCTTTGGAGAAATTTTAATAATACTTTTTTTTTTTATAATATTTAATTTCTCTAACATTTTAAAAATTACTAGGAAGCTGTTATACTATAACTAAGGCCAATAAATATAATTAGTTCTATTTTAATAATTAAGTATATATAAACTTTTTGTAATAAGTATTATAGCATCAATAATATCATATTATTACTAGTTTACAAAAAAGGCGATATTTTTTCTCAATGTTCCTATACATAATTGCTTAGTATTTTTAAGTGTATATTTATATTGTTTATTGTGGATGAACAAAAGAAGATCGCGCAAAGCATTCTGACGTCAGTTCTTCGATAATTACTTCATAATTTTTTAATACATCATCTGTATTCTTTCTCCTCGGTCCATTCTGTTCCTTATTTCTGTGACGATTCATTCTCTGACATTAATATCCACTTTTCTACCTTGTTTTCAATTGTTTGTCTATCTATAACATCCTTTGGTTATATCTATTTCGCCTGTTGTAGATCTATTTCATCTTGGCTATGGTTGATTTGTCTATTGGTTTCCAAGCAAGAAATCTATTAATGAGTCTCGTTGAAACAAGCGTAGTTTTAAGTCCTTAAAATTGAAATCGTTGTTTTCTTATGTCTGATACCATGTTTGAAATATTCTCGGTGGTTCTCCTCGTTAAGTAATCCGTATCCTCTTACAGTTTTATTATATATATAAATTGAGCCTTTGGCTTTCTAGATCAGTTCCCACCTATCCTTTTATAGTAATAATGCTGATAAATTGTAAACTTTTAATTATAATGAATACATATATTTTTTGAAAGATTTATTGTCAAGTCCTACATTATTAATTTTTGTATTAATATAAACAATGTTGGAGTTCAGTCAAGAATGTTATAATATTTCTTAATAAATATACGTTAGAGAAACTATTTTTATTAATTGTTATTTTGATGGTAATTATTTTTAAATATTTTCGTTTTGAAGAGAAACTAATTTGATTATTATTAAATTCTTTAGTTAAATTCAAAAAAGTGTAGTTATTAAAAAATAAACATTGTACAATGTGTTGCTTTGATTGAAGTAGGTTTTGTACTCTCATATATCTAGATAATGCTCCATTTTATTACAAATATCTACATTAAACTCTTTCGTAAAAATGAAGAAAAATTGCTACTTCGTAACTTCTATTCCAGCATTTTTCGGTTGTTTTTTTTACAATAATATATATGTTACAAAATATATAAATAAATATAAGAGGAGATATTGGTCTTTATTACCATAGTGTATCGAATGGCCTGTAGTGACAAATGCACGGCTTCTAAATAGATCTCTCTTGTCCAAGAATCCCAATGCAACTCAACGCCCTATCAGTCCTGTTTTACTGCTCGAACATGTAGAGCTCAAATGTAATAGTCCTGTTTTTATTTCAAGTTATGTATTATATATCTAATGTATCTATATTATGCATTATTCGTCTTAATATATTTACTTCGAGCTATGTCGATTGCGATAGAATATCGGTTGATGGGATATCGGTATCGCTATTCAACATGACTTCTGTTATACCGTTATGTTGTATTATGAGTTGTAGTCTTTTAGTGTTTTAGAGAAAGGAAATTATTTAAGATTTATTTACAATTACAGATCCAAAACAGTAAAACATTTTAAACACGATATAAAAGAGAGTTTCAGGTAAAAGCTTATTTGCACTTTTCATCATTTCTAAAATAAAATGTATGAATATATTTTTAAAAAAAAGTAATATTACAAGATAAAAAAACGATATTACAATGAAAAAATAGAAATATGCACATATATTAGCACATACTACAATCCATGTTATAATAAAAAACTTGTACCACTACTGCCAATGGCGTGTCTTGGGTTCATTATATCCTAGATATTCTAATGTTTCTAAGAAAACGATTGTGCAGGGAGAAGATTTGTTGTAGATCACACTAACCGAGAGGTTTCCCTTATTTAGGGTATCTTATAGAGGTTCGGTGAAACCCAGGTGAATTCATAGAGGTCGCAGGGTTGCCTATTAACAGATTAAATATTTTATTTTCATAATGGGATTGGATCTTCAGCATAGCAGCCTTCCACTCTCAACACTAAGCTACATCTTATACTATAAAATTCACAAATCAACACAAACATCACGATTATAACAATTATATTGTTAGCAAAAAATAATAAAATACTTCAAAAATGGAATTTCGTCGTGTCTCACACTTCACACTAAGTGAAACAATTCTTTGCCTCTATAATAAACTCTAAAATATTTGACTTTTCAAATTTCATTTAATGATCGTTAAAATTAAATCAAATAACAACTACAGTAATTACCAAAAAATGCAGAGATACATAGAGATGTATAAGTATACTTAGTATTAACACGCTGATCACTGCTAGCTACACCCTCAGAAGGGCAACCTCCTGGCAGGCTTTACGGAAGATAAAACTCCTGACAGAGGCTAAAGAGGATTAAGAGGTCTGGGTCGGGCTGAGTCCTTTAGGTTGTGACAAGTTGGCTTATGGAGATCACTCCTGTAACATATAACTCCCCCGATGTATTCCTCGCTTATATTATTTATATATTTAAGTATGTTCCGTTCAAGTTTCTCTCTCTCTGAGTTACTGCTCCGGGTTCAAATCCTACAGATAAATAAGGTAATCTGTTAACATCCATAGATTGATCCTTAATTGGGGAAAAACTGGCGGTTGAGCGTGATCTTGGGCAAATCCCTACACAACCGTTGCCGTAGTAGCATTACAGCCCCTGCTAATGTCCTGAATTCCGTTTAGTTTGTAGCGGTATAGGTTTTTATTTTCTTTGTAGTGTTTTCGACATATGTTAAAGTAAAATATTCAATTATCCCTTGGTATTTATATGCATGTAAGTAAATGTGTTTAGTCACTCTAACTAGTAAACCTTATATATAAATTTATACGTATACATATAGAAGAGTCGTTTATTTTAAATTAAGGATATCCCATTCAAAGAGCATATTGTATGCATATAATACTATAATTTAAGAACAGATTTATTGATATAATAAAAAAGAAATAAATAAGTAAACTTTAATATATAATAAAATGTCTTTAATATATAATATATCTACAGCCCCGGTGAATAAGTGGTTAAGTTGGATTTTGTCCAGAGATCTTTCAGAAAATCGGAATCGTATCATTCTTGTAGTTTTTGGCTTTGTATGGAGTTGTAATATAAACAATGACTCCTCTTCAAGTCAATGCCTTACTTAGCCCCTTATTCACTACGATAATAACTCGATTCCGCTTACTTTAGCACAAGAAACACATTTTTGAGAAAATTATACTTAACCACTTATTCACTGGGGCTGTAGATATAATGGGTGTTAATGTCCACAGAAAACAAATTAATAATATATAAATAACAGGAGAAATTGACGATGTTCACAGAAACCAAATTTATAATGCATAAACAAAAGCAGAAGTTGATAGTGTTCAGAGAAATCAAATAAGTAATGTATAATGTGGATATTGATAATGTTTCCACGGAACACATTAGCAATGTTGTTTCAACATCAACAGGGAATTTATAATAATCAATAAAGAATCATCAATAGATGTTTTATACCGTTCATTTACATGAAAATCCCTTATTTTGAATGTTACAAACATGAAAAAAACAAAGTTTTACGCTTTTAAACACCAACAAACAAACAAAAACATCATTTTTTCATTTCAATCATATGTGTTAGCTAATGGCTGTTCAGTGAGGTGATTTGGCCGAGAACTCGCTCAACCGCCAGGTTTGTCCATTTAATTGGGGTAGATAGAGGCTGGGTGAATCCCGAGATCACACTGTGTCCAATAAATTGGTATTAATACAATAAATATTATCTGCCTCAGCCGAAACAGCTTAGTAACTGAGCGCTCTATACGCTGAGCTTCGAAGAGATAAAATCGTTTAAAAAAAACAAATAAATGAGGTCTTTTGTACCTTTTTATCAGCGCCTCGTGATAAAAATCAGTAATTTTCTTTTTAGACGACTAATTATTTATTCCGTTAATTTCCTCGAAGCAATTTGGGTGTGGTATGGCATTGAACCTTTCGTCCCTGATCGTTGTTTCGTGCCCAACTAGAGCAGAAAATTAATATTATGTTTTAACTGCTGTCGATCGTTTTTTTTTAGTACAGATACATCCAGGAACTCATCCTTTATAAAGTGGATCTCTGTTACTTCTTTTGTTCTTGTGGAATGTATTTAAAAAATATCATGAAAAATTATTTAGTTTATTCAAAATATTGAAAGGGGTTTTCTGTAAATTATTGGATGAAAAGAAGACTTAGAAAATAATATTTTTTTATTCAAAGGCTAACTGCTGTTTTCTATACTTCTTCTTTTTTTTTTTGTTAATAATACTTTCGCTTACCATCTTTATATCTTCAGCCCCAGTGAATAAGTGGTTAAGTCGAATTTCGTTCCGAGAGAGTTAAGTGTATTGAGGGCAGCGGAATCATGTCATTCTCGTATTTTTGACTTGTAATGGGGTTGTGTATATATATATATATATACATACAATAACTCATTTTCCAGCCAATGCCTAACTTAAAATCTTATTTTACGACTCATTTTAGAAAAAATGTATACATTAAATATAATATTCTTCCAAAATCTAAAGATCTTGGAATAAAATTTCTATACCTTATTAAAAATGATGAAAAACGGGGAAATTCTTTTGTTTGTGGTTAATGAAATCAATTATTATATCTTTTAGTAAAAAAAATTTTATTAATAATATTAACGATCAAAATTTATTTTTACTTGGTGATGATCTTGGAATAAAATTTCTCTACCTTATTGAGAGAAATATTATCAAGCAAAATTTTAAATTTATGTTTATTTATTTTATAAAGAATATCTGTTTGCTACACAGATTTATTTTTTTTTTTATTTTATAGATATGAAAGAGATCTTATTGCTGATTTTTTTTCTTACTATATCCTTTAATAAAGCTATAATGTTTTCTTTATTATTAATATTAACTAGTAAAGAAATTAAAAAATGTATTTGAAGTAAAATGTAAAGTTGCAGTTATTTTTCTGCTACACCTGATAATTTTTTTTTTCATTTTTTAATAAATATAAATTTTGATGTAATCTATTTTCAATGGCTATGAATTTTTGTCTTGTTACTTTTGTAATGTATACTAAATCTTATAAATAAAACAAATTCACTAAAATTCCTTAGAGGAAGCTAGTCTGGAAACATCATATTCGCTTTTATACGATCACAGGATGTGTAAACATTTGAGACAGCTCTGCTAGGTGCTGTTTCCTTATCATTAGGAGCTGGCCTACGGCTGATAAGCGGGCATTGTGTCGGGCGATACACCTACTGATAATGTACGATGTATTGCCTCTTTTCCTACCACGGCCTACTAAAGATATAAATTGATATATTGTCACTAGGATGTGGCAATTTACTGGTGTTAATTTTTTATGAGTGGATATCCTTCAGAAAAATAATATTATTTTCTAAAAATCTTTACGCAATTTTATTTGAAAAATTGTATGTTATGTATGATGGTCTCTAAAAAATGTCATTCCGATCGAATGTGTGTTTACCTATTAATATTAATAGGGATTTTTTTTTAACTATATTTTTTTTATTACTTGAATGTAAAATTAATTTTATAAAATAACGGGAAACATAATATTTTTTAAAACTTTATTGAGCCTGGTTTTTGTAGAAGAAACTAGCTTATGTTACAAAATGTTTTTAGTTATATCTATTATTTTATATAGCCTCTTCAAAAGATTACGACTTAACTCAAAAATTGGCATTTTTTAGTAAAGTCTTCTGTAGCAATTGTATTTGTTGGAGCTTTTTAATTCAGAAACGGCATATTTGGTATTCCATTCTATTTTTTTTTTTTTTAATAAAGTCATATTTAGAGTCGTATCAAGTTTGAACTTGAAGTTTTAGGGCAATAATTACGCAACTTAGGATCAAAAATGTTTCAAGCTGTTTAAAATTTTATAATGGCTTATAAAAACATTTCAATAGCATCATTACCATAGGGAAGCTTTGTTTTATTAATACCCATTTTTTAATTATTTTTTTAACTCACTTGGAACTTTCGAATACCTTTATTAAGAAATTAGTTTTTTTGAGTTATGGCGTTGTTCTTTTGAAGGAGAGATATTATTCATTATTCATAAGAAACCTTCATTTGCCTGTCCTCATCGTTACCCAACTCCTTTTACTCAATCAACTTATTATAAAAAAGAATAGTATCGTAGTAGATCCATGTCTTAAATCTACTTATGTTCATCTGAAGGGATTTAACTCGCGCTAGTTATAAAGAAGAAAACAAATAAAATTATAAAGACATAGATTAAACCTTTCTCTCAATATAAAATCTTTCAACGTATCTTACTATAAAATTTTCATATTTAAATGTAAATTAATCTTATAAAATAACATAAGAAGAAGTATACATATACCAATAATGACATACTCATATAGGTACCTAAGAATAGCAATAAAAAAAAATAAAAAAAAAAGGATTTAAAAAAATGAATGAGTAGTCAGTCTCCTCTGATTTTTTTATACAAGTCTTTTATAGTTTTTTAGATACAGAGCAGCACGCTGGGATTTCCTAGTGTCCTGCTTTGCCCACTCAGGTAGCTCGGAAGCGAGACAAACAAACCTACATTCCATCAGATTTAGACACAGCCTGCTATTTGTAAGAACTAAACACGGTCCAAGAATCTCAGTTATTATAAAATGGATCTTATATCTCATTCTTAGGAGTTCACCTAGGACTCACTTGCATCATTATGTTTTAATGAAGAATAATATTTAAAAGAAGAATTTTAAATTCATTTTATACATTTCTATATTCTACTTTCTTTATTATACTCGATAAATAAGAAAGAATCTCAGTTTAAACCTTTCAGTTTGTGAAAATTTATTAAACCAAGCATGAAGTTAGTAACTAGTAACATAAATTAATACTAAAATGCAAAAGTAAAAAAGTATCTCAAACTTAATTTAAAATTCATTGCAGTATTATTCTTCATTACAATATAATGATATAAAAATTATAACCATGAATACCAAACATATCGCGCTGGTATTTCTAAAGTGACGCATCTCAAAAACAGGTGTGTTTTTTCAGTGTGAGTTATGACCATGAAAGAAATGGGTAAATATCTCTTCGTCACTCATCAAAGCTGTATCGACCTAGCACACTAATATTTAAATATTTTTATATGAAAAGCACACTAATAGTTTCCAAGTGAGTTAAAAAAATAAAAACTTTGTATTGGGAAAGCAAAGCATTCCTGTCATAATGATGGTATTGAAATTATTTTATTAATCATCGGACAATTTTTGAATGATGGTAATTTTTTTTTATTTTAAGTTATGCCATCATTCTCATAAAACTTCAGATTGAAATACAATACAACTCATAATATGACTTAGTTAAAAAAAAGGTCATCATATCATGGAAATGGAGTATCAGATATGTCGTTCCTGACTTGGAAAGTTTCAACCTATAAACATTTCAAAACTTTTTTATTGCGACTATAAACTTAACTCAAAATTTTTGAGTTATGTCGTTGATCCTTATAAGGAAATTTATGTCTTTTTAGAAATATTACTGCGATATGTTAAATGTATTCTTACATGTCTGCTTAACAAGAAGGTGTAAGTTACTCGTTAGTGTTAAGTGTTAGGTGTAAGTTTTACCTTCGTATGTATACTCGTAAAGCATTTAACATCCATGTTTTCTTTGCCTTTTATGTTTAGGGGGTTAACGTATACACAATCCTGGCTTGGAACTAAATTTCTATATTTTTTAAATGTTTTACTATTTATAATAGTCACTAAATCTTTATGAATTCAATAGATCAATTTTTAATCCATATACTATTTTAATTTCTGTTGGATTTGGCCATGTAATTCTAACCCTTTAAAACCTCGCTGCCACTATTTCTTTTGTTATAGATTCTTTTATGTAGTTTAAGTTAAGTAGTGTTAAACTAGTTGATGGCCAGTTTTTATATCAGATTTCTAAAGATGTCTTAATGCGAGTAAGCCCAGCTAAACTTTAAACTACTCCCTCAAGTGTACTTAAGAGCCGCGGTAAAAACCTCTTTATGAACTTTTCCCCATCCCCCTAAGCGCCAGTTAAAAGACACAACTATGGCTCAAAGCTCGTGCGTTAATTGTCCCATTCTTCCTAGAGCAGCTTTTACATTCAAATCTCCTCCGGGACGCATCCTCATTAGGGAAAGACAAAAGGATCTCTGACAAGTTAAAAAAGGACATGTCTTATTAATGATAAGTGAATAAAAGATATATTTTTCTGTTTTTTCCGACGACAATGGATGAGGAGGATGGCCGGTGAGCAGTGAGCTGCTTCATTAGCGCTAACAACAAAGGATACAAATTGCTTTTTTTCTGTCTCCTCAGCCTCGTCTAAAATAAATTAACTTTGGAGAGAAACAAAAGCTGGTTTGTTTTCGTCGCAATCGCTTCGTATGAGACGAACCTTTTGTAGTATTTAGTATATATAGTGAATATGTGAAAAGTATTCCAAAAGTATATTAACCTATATTTATAAAAGTATATTAACCTATATTTATCCTAAGTGGATAAATATAGGTTAATATACTCTACAATATAATACTCTATAATATATTATATGGATAAATATAGGTTAATATACTCTACAATATAATACTTTATAATATAATATATGAATAAATATAGGTTGATAATATTTGCAGTGGCTCAGTGATAAAGCGCTGAGTTGCCCTGTCAAAATCCTGCCTTCAAATCCGACAGCTGGGAGACTTTTATTTAATATGTTTGTACCCCGGAGATGGATCCTATGGATCTAGGAACCTCCTGGAGCTCATCCAGCCTCTATAAAATGGGTTCAAAAATAGGGGGAAGATCTGATCGATTGAACGATCTAAGACAAATCAACTCCCTGCATAACCGTTATCCAAGAACAATACAGTCCTGAGGCCATGAGGTCTGAACCCCTCATGGGTTGCATTGGTACAGTTTTTTTTTTATCCTAAAGTCTTTTCCTGGGTTACTGGGGGGAGGGGTGGAAATGGCCTATCGGAGTTTAATAAGACAGATTATCCCTGGAGGATACCACCAATCTACTGTAGCCAGAGTGTGAAAGTCGAGATATATTTCAACCAGGCTCGGATTCGATCCTGCACCGCAGTAGTAATGTAGTCGCTGAGACGATTCCTAAACACTCTGTAAACTTATTAAAACTGCATTCAAACATCTCTCTTTAGATATTTTAGTTTAATCTTACACATATCATCGTGTTATTTTATACAGTAACTATAAGGTTTAGCCCCGCCCCCCCGAAGATTCGACACCGAATCTGAACTCCTATAATACTTAACCTAAAAAGTTTGACAAAACTTTTGTGATGTTATCCAGTCTGGTCACAACCGATCAAGCGCTAGATTTGGTTTATTTTCCGTCCCAAGAAACTTGCACGCGCATTTCAATTGTAACGATATTTTAATAGATTTGGATAGATATTACTATGTGGGGGGAAGATATATATGTACGCGCCTGCTGATCCCGATCTGCCACAATCCATGGATCTAGACAATTTTGTCTTTGTCGTTGTACCCTAGTGTACATCTATGTGAAGGACACTGGTAAAGCGGTCCCAAAGGAACTAGTTATGAAGATCCGTAACTAGTTACTTTGGGTAACTAGTGGAGTTGTCCTATTGAAACCTGAATATTGATTAGTTGGAACGTGGTGTTCGCTAATCCACTCTAGCCTGTCTGTGGCCTCTCTGGCGATATATGTCTGCATGCTGTACATATATCATCTTCAACTTCAGGTTCAAGCAAAAATGACCAATAAATATTCAGGTTGTTGAGTTCTTATAATAAATGATTTATTCTTAGTGGATAAGTATCTTGCTAGGACCAGATTAATTTTTCAGTCTGTTGAGGCAGTGTATTTCTCAATGTTTATCAACTGAAAATATATTCTGAGGTGAATAATTTTAATAATTTTTCATTGCTTGTCTACTATCTCAAAATAATTTATCCAATAAATTACCCGTTTATAATATTAAAAACCGGTTTGTTAATGTAATTTCCTTCTTTGTGCATTCATATTTTGGTCCTGTGGCCTCACGCTGAAATCCATCTGGTTTTCCCACTACAGGAAGTAGAAGCTTAATTAATAATTAAATTAATGCTATTAAATGCATTTTTTCTATTCTCCGTCTTATTGTATGCCGCTATTTAATTTTTAAAAATATGAGGGTATTACATATGAAAATAAGTTAATCAAATTTGGAGGTAACAGTTAAGTTATTGAATAGTTTTAATATAATATGAAAGTATCGTCAGATACAAACAGCTGATATTTATTTAAGTAAAAATATTAACTGTAGTTAATTATTAATTTAATCTAAAATGCCATAGGTAGTTTCACAACTTGCTTTTAGAACTTTGATTTAATTTTTTCCTCACATGATAATATTAACTTTTAATATTTTTTTTTTCATAATGTACATTTATTACAATTTTATATCGCACTATAACACAATAGTTGTGAATGGACACTTTTGAGATTTTAAATATTTTGTGTTATATATTTCATATTAGTGAATTTACATAAAATTTATTCTGTGATCCGTCGCTTACACTTATATTTCGCAAAATTAATTAGCAATATACATAATTGTAATATAAGTTTTTATTTAGCAATAATGACAGTTTTATTTATCGTTGTTGGTAGTTTTTTTTCGGTTTGTTTTACTAAATATCCTTATATTGTTTGCATTTATTCTCGTGTTCTATTTTAAAATAACAATTTTATATTTCCAAATGTAAAATGTACTATTAGCCTTGTAATTTTTCAATAATGGAAGCTTTATCGTGCTATATTATTGCACTATATTACATTTAAATTTTTTAATAAAAAATACATAGCGATGTAGGAATTTCTGTACAATATTAAAAAATAAACTTTATTAATTTGAGAATCTTTTATAAAAACAAATAAAAATAAAAAATAAAATAAATATAATTACAAGATACAGTTTAATGTTCATTTTATTTAGGATTGTCTTTAATAAAATTAATGATAATGAAGTTTTTATTTATTCTGGGACAAGTCCCTTCAGGGTAACATAACAAAAAATAGAATATAAACCATAATGTCTCTGAGTAAAACACTGTTGCAACTGTAAAACGACTTTCGAAAGTCGTTTTAAATCTTTTTTTTTCATCTTCTTCTGTCTAGGAAACTAACTCCTGTTTCTAGAAACTAATTACATCTCAAGTCTAATTTACATTAAAAAATCCATTGTTTTATTTCTCACTAAGAATATTTTCTGGCCCAAAATACCTCAAGAGGAATTGGTTCCAAAATTTCATTTTATAGGAAACTAACTTTGTATATTTGTTTTTATCAATGGGGACTAAGACCGAGTTCCAGCTACATAGACAAAGGACTCTAGAGAAAGTCATATCTGGCACGATCGTTTCCAAGTTTTCCAGGCTAAGGCAGGCGTGACTGGGAGAAACCTGGGCAGTCTGTAGTGGGGGAGATGTTCTGTCACCCTTGGATGGGGATCGTCATCTGGAACGAATAGGCTCCAGTTGGTTCTTCCAGTCGGGATGGGAAACCAATATAAAAAAATATAAAATAAATCTATAGCTAGATAAGGTTACTAACAGGTTTAGATCGACACATAGAGGTCTGCAGGCTCACCCAGCCTCCATAATCTGTGTTGTAAACCTCCCTTAATTGGGGGGGATATGGGTTGATTTTAGCCAAATCCCTACATTGCAGAACGATTGGCTGAGAAACTGTACGATCAATGTCATGTATTAAACTCAAGACCTTTCATGGCTATAACGGTATAGGTAAACTAAAAGGAAAGTAAATCTATAAGCTGTCAGGAGATGTATCATTACGAATAAGTAATAATATGCTAATAAACAAAATGAAATAGAAAAATACATAAGAAATTGACTAGGAAGAATCCTCGGTTATGCTGAAGGTTGCTCGTTCAAATCCGACCGGATTAGATAAATTATTGAAGCTGTTAAAACCCATAGGTAGGGACTTTAGGATCCGCAGACCCTCCTGATACTGGGGCTCACCCAGCCTCTATAAATTATATTATATTACATACACTAAATTAGGGGAAAAAACCTGGCGGTCGAGTGTGATCTTAGACAAATCACCTCTTTGCTCTCTGCTGTCATATAGTTCCTACCACGTAATGAACCCAAGATTATTGTTTTAGAAATATTTTCACCTGAATATGATCCAGTGAAAAAATAGTTTTTAATTTTAATTCTAGTAAGTATTCAAGCAAGAATATTTACTTTGAAATTGTGCCTACAGTAACGGATAGGATTAATAATAAAATGAAATACTAATAATATAACAAACTAATAATTAAGAAATCTATTACATATTATGCCTCTGGAGTGTTTTAGTACTTGTACAGTGGTCCAGTAATTGCTACTTGCTTATTTAGCAATACGATTTCTCAATAAGAAGCTTTTTTTTTAATGATTGAAAATTATTTAAATTACTAATATATTTTATATTCAATAAATAATATTATTAATATATACATAAAATCAATATTAATATTATTACAAAATAGCTCGTTCTGCAGTTTAGTTATGCTCACATTTGAATTAAATATAAATTGTTTAAAATATATCTTAGTCATAAGATCTCGGATAGAGATGAAGTCTCGTTCATTGCATAAACCGTAGTTGAACACTAATTATTTGGTCAGTTTGATTTATTTCTTTTATAAGGTTGTTTTTTTTTTCGAATGTATTCAGAAGTCGCTCTTTTAATCTTCAAGCTTTCTTAGTCGCAACCTTTTGTTGGACCCTAAAAAGTACGTGGTACGTTTTTGAGAACTGATTTATCTTATTTATGTATCTATTCTATTAAGATTTATTTTATAGTATATAAATAGCTACATATAGATTGTGAATACGTAATCTCTACTTGGCAAAGCGAACGGTGAGAGACCTTTCACTGAGAGCAGGAAGGCGATGTCAAGGTGTAACCTTCATCTTACGTAACTCTCCCGGTCTTTGTTCTTCGTGTTTTCTAGCCCAGTCATCACGTCTTTCTCCGTCTCTATCCTAATAGTCTTCACTTAAATATTTATTTCTATAAATATAAAATACTGTTTTGAATATTCCAGTAACAAGCTTAGCGAACTCGAGGATTTGGTAATGTTAACACCAACCCTCGTTTAGGATTACCACCTTTACCTAAATCCGTAAAATCTCCCTTTACCTAATCCTCACCTAAGTCTGGGTTACCTCCCGGACATTTGCCTGTAGGCTCAGCGTTTAATAACTTTTAAGGAATATAAGTGGAAACATGCCATCCCTCATTAGGGGATATATACTTTCCCCCCTCTGGCACTCTGTACAGTATTTGATGATAAATATGAAATAATGGATCATTGATATGGATGAAATAAAAGGCATGATTAGCTGCGCCTTTATTAACTCTTAAATTTCATTTTTTCGAGTTATCAGTTTCTTACATGATTACTCAAGGAAACTGATTATTTTTATAGTGTATTTTTTTTAATTCATTTAAGATCACTTTATGCTCCAATGGCTAATCAGACCATGTCGCAGTTGGAATCCTAAATTTTTCCTATCCAGGTATAATTATATAATATGAGAGTACCCGAATCCGGTTACGTCCCTTCCGAAGGACGGCATAACCAAGGACTTTTACTGTCTTGAAATCCCAACTGTGAACTCGCAATCTTGGGCATAGTAGGTTGCTATGCTGATCACTAGACCACAGGAGTGTATGTGATGTGTATGGAAGTAGACATTTTTATTTTATTATATTTTCTTTTATATCCGTTCAATCTTCTTTGAGAGACTAAAATGTTTCTTTTAAAGTCTTATGCACTCTCGAGAGCCTGCCTGCCTGACTAGCCGGTTGCCAGCAAGTGTTCTATTGTCGGTTAAAAGAGGTCAATTGTTGAAGGTGGTTCTTGTCATTCTGTCAATTGTCCAATTTAGTACTAACCTTGCGGATAATTTGATGTTCATCTGAATACATAACTGCGCAGTATGTATTTAGAGTACTTTGTTTAGTAAATAAATAAAAGTTCCTTTTTGTAAAAATAAACTCATGTCTTTGTAATGAAGGTGTTCCAGAGGTTTTTGCATTTTTGACTGTTTTATACGTGTGAAAAAAAATGGTGAAATGAAAGTTGTATATAGTTAAAATGTAAATACTGGAATATGTGGTGTCGAAGTTTCCTAAAATTTACCACTGAAAGGTTTCAGCTGTTTTGTCGGAAGAAAGATATTTCTTTATTAAGGTTTATTATAGCAATTAAGGTATTTAATACTTTTTCCTGTGATTATGTAATAATAAAATAAGTAAAAATTGTACCACAACAACCCATTGAGAGTATTGCGTTCAGAACTTGGTAGAGACTGCACTGTTCCAGCGACAGCAGTTGAAGGCGATTTGTCCGAGATCATACTCGACCGCCATGTTTTTCCCGCATTATATTAACTTTAAAGAGTCTGGGTTATAGGGTCTTAGATCCTACAGAGTCCATCTCTGGCTATTAAAAGATTAAATAAATAAAGAAAATGTTTCAAAAATAAAAATTTATAATTTCAACTTCTGCCACAGTTTTTGAAATATACCAGAAACGTTCAAATTTATTGACTAAGAAATCTGGAAATGAAAAAATTTGGCGATTCAAATACTTTCTTAACTGTATTCAAGAAAATACTAATAACCAACTCAATAATAATTATTGAGTTGTGTTTGAAAAGGAACGTGTTCCTGTTTGTGAAGATAAGGTCTTTCTATTTATTACTCATGGACGTGTAGTAAAAAAAAAATTAAAAAACGCTAACTCCAATTAGAAAACAAAAGTGTAAGAGGAAAAATGCGTTGTCAAGATGTTTACTTATATATTAATTGCGAGTGCGTATTATAAAAGTGGATTGGCCAATCATGATTTTTTAAGAGGTTTATTTACTTAAAATTAGTCGATGGTTAAATTGCATTAAATCAAGGCGGGAAGAGGATTATTTCCTGGAAGATTAATTTTGAATTAAACTGTCCCTTCTTTCACCACATCCCCTACTACCACTTTCAATAAATTTTGACAATAATAATAAAGGTTAATTTATTAATTTATAAATAAATAGCTAGAAGTTATAATTTAAGTAGCGTATTTCTGCATTAATTTCAGTAATCATATTATGGTTAAAATAATATGAAGTCTGAAGCAAGTTATTGTTTAGCTATTTAATGTTTTACAATTTAACCACTGCTAAGGATGCGAGATAGCTCATGTAAGAGTGCTCAGCTATTGGTTCACAGTTCGAATTCGGGTGTACCATATAATTTTTTTTTTTATTATTATTTATTTATTGATATTTACAACTATATTACAATAATATAACAAGTGATACATACTGACATGATATAATGACAAGTAGAGAACCTACCCACTGGTAGTACTCATATCGCAAGTTCAACTAAGGTCACGTGGCCATCTTCTTTTCAGACCCCTCGGAGGATTATTGGGTATTGAAGAGGAAGCTACGTTTGAAACTAGAGGGTTTGAGTGGAAATGAAGTCTGTTATGGAAGGATAGATAGCGGGTTCGGGCCAAATCAGCAACCAATGGGACATTAAGGTCGTTATGGATGACTCTTATGAATTCTCCAGTATTGACACCATTCTTCAAGATCAGTGATATGGGATTGGAGGCTTTGGGATACAATAACATGACTGGTGCTGACTGATTTTACACATGTATCATCAGCATACGTTGTAAGGATAGTATTAGGATGAGTTGGGATGTCAGCTGTATAAAGGATTGGGCCAAGGAAACTACCTTGAGGATATAAATTATTAAATATGTCAACAGTACAGATCGATATTATAGGATTTGGAGCCCTCATGCGGCTCACTCAGTCTCCTTAAAAAGGGTATTTCGGGTGGGAGAGCCCGGCTGTACTACTACTATGATGTATTCCTCGTTTATATTAGTTAAACGTCCCGGGTTCAAATCCCGGATATAGACTCTAATCCCTCCCCTTAGGATCTCCAAACCCTCCTCAGCCTCACCCATCCTTTATGTGGAGGGAGGGGAAACCTGGCGACCATATTACTTACATTGCCTTAATTAGATCTCTACCATCTACTGTATCAAAGTTTGTAGTGGTACAAGTGAATCAGTAAACTGTCTGATGTTAGATTAAGAAAAAAAAACTTTAAAAACCTGTACCAATAGAACCCGTGAACGGGTCTGGGGTTCAGTACATGGTAGAGACTGTACTGTTTCATGGACAACTGTTCAGTAAGAAGATTGCCTGTCCTAGGTCACCTTCAACCGGCGGATTTTTCTCCTTATTTTGGAAACTGGGTGAGCTCTAGGAGAGTCCTAGATCCCATAGGATCCATCTCCGGGCGCTAACAGATTAAATAAAAGTCTCCCCCAGCGGATTTGAACCAGGATTTCCGGGATGGCAACTCAGTGCTCTACCACTGTATACTGAGCCACTCCGCTCCCTAGATTTATAGAAAGCAAAACTGTAATAAAATGCATTTAAGCAAAACAAGAATTGGAAATAATAGAACAGTGGTTAGCTAAATCTTCTAAACAAAGCCTTCAAGTTTCCATTATTTTTTTTTTAACCAATTGTAGAATTTCGTTGAAAATATTCTGACATCAAAATTACTGCCGCTTGGCCGGAAGTTCTCTTCGCTTTCCCCATCTTTGGTTTTGCGTTAAATGATTAATATAGACCTTGTAACATGGAGTTATAAGGAGTTTATTTTTTGTGATTTGCAATTCATTGTTATAGACGTCACTTCATTATTGTCGTTAATTTTATGCTAATTACCCGTAGTTTATAGCAGCTACGTGGAGTTGCGCTTTAGAACAGTCTTTCAACTTTTTTACTATTTTACAGAATACAAAGAGTCCCATTATAGCGCATTGCTCATCCATGATGACTATTCATAAGTTATTTACCCGCTATCATCGGGTTTTTGTTCTTTTATTTAATAATAAAAACCTAGAAGTGTTTTTTTTATATCTGTTCTTGATGTATTATAGTAAATTTATAATTAAATGGTTTTCTATTAAATAATAGTAATTTAGAGACTTGATGCTTAAATTCTACATCTTACATAGGGACTTCATCTTATTTAGGTCCCATCTTCCGCTATCAAGAGATCAAACCCGGAACCTATCAGGAGTAGGGTACAGAGCTCTCATTATTATTTAAAAAATAAAAATAAAACATAACTTTATCGGCCATTTTCCCGAATTGTCAACTATTTAATTTGTGGAATTACTTTTATTTACGAATCTATTTGGGGTGGCCTGTGGTCAAGTGGTTAGCATAACAACCTACTAAGCCCAAGAGCGCGGGTTCGTAGCCCGGCAGGTGGCCCTAAGATTTTTAAAGGGAGTAACAAATCCTTGGTTATGCCGTCCTTCGGAAGGGACGTTAAACGGGGCTCCCGATCCTGTACGATGTCGGGTACTCGTTAAAAATCCCTATCCTAATTAAACTTGGACAGGCAATATTTAGAGCTCCCACTATAGCATCGTCCGATTAGCCATAAAGTGACCTTTACTCAACCGAAAACAACGAATCTATTTAACTCCACTGTAGAAAGAATAAATGAAGTAAATAGTTACCTCAATGATCTATTTGTTACATGTTTTTTATTTTTTTAACTTCTCAAAAATTATATTCTTCGACTCACACGATGGTGTGAGCCAGCTCCTTGAAAATATAGAAAAACTGAGTTATAGGCAATATAGTTTCACCAAAGCCTCTTATAATTATTTTAAAATACTTAGTTAATTAATTTCACACTTTTAATACTGCATTATGTTGACTAGCCCTCTCAATATTTGGACATTGTAATCATCATAAAAATCTTATATAACCATAAATTTCTCGAAATGAAGACGTAGTGACTTACCCCTAGCGCAGCTCTCAAATGAGAATATATTTGATATAATTTTATTTATTCATTTCTTTACTATTTATTATTTTAATATTAATTATAATTTATTGTTTGCAGATGCGGATGGAGATACAGGGAGTAGGGAGAACCTCTCCGAGAGGAAAATGCAGCCTAGCATTCCCATCAAAACCACCACATACAAGGTTTGTATTTTCTTTTGCTTTTTTTTTGGCGTTGTTTTAATTTATTCATGAAAATTTTCTCTTGTGTTTTTAAAAATTATTTGAATTCGTATCATTCCTACAAAGAAGGAACTAGTTTAGTTAATGTTGATCATGAAAACAAAACAATACAAGGCTCTTCGTGAATATACTAGGAAGTTTAAAACTTTCTACTGTGAATCATCACAGTACTTCAGGAAGTACATTCGGCTTAATCACATAGGTGCTTTCGTCCATATGAAATATATACAATTTATTTAAATAATAGGGCTTAGGGACTTTAAAAGTTTAAATCAAAAATTATCGAAATTTATTAAGTTATTAAAATCACTTTTATTTGTAGTCATCTTCATATGTGGAAGGAATTTTGCTGAAAAGAGAGGGGATTTCTAATAAGGTGTTTTTGTGCTTTAATCTAAGTTTATTCCACAATGAAATAGTTTTAATTTGGACCAATGATTAAAACTGAAGCCCCGGTGAATAAGTAAACGTGAAGATCATAAATGCAGAATCGCACATCCAAAACTATGATAAACGTAAAGGCTTAGACGTAGGTGGGTGGATTGCGTTATGGGTGAGCATGCGGACTTAGGTTTAAGAGGTCCACGATTAGTTTTATAGTCATCTAATCTTTGAGATTGACTTTGCCATTTATAATTCTGCAGTTCCGGTGTGTAATAAGTCGATTTTTTTCCCAAGCGATTTAACTGTGTTGAGGGAAGCAGAATCGAGTCACTCTCGTAATTTTTGGCCTGAATGGAGTTGTAATATAAGCAATAATTCCGTTTCACACATAATTATAACACGATTCCGCTTCCATTAAATAAAAGAAACTCATTTAGGAGAATCCGACTTAAGCACTTATTCACCGGGGCTGTACATTAATTTATTTTGGTCCATTTTCACAAAATCGAAACATTATTTCGAATATGTTTTCTACTTGAAATTCCATAGGTAGCTCAATTTGTAGAGCCCGGAGTTTATAATTCTGATTCCTATAAACCAGGTGGCAGATAAATTATTTAATGTGCTACTACTGATCGACTCAGTAGCTAACCAAGCCTCTGTGAATTGGTCACCCTAAAGTAGAGAAAAACCTGGCGGTTGAAAGTGATTTCTGCTTAATCATCTCCCAGGGCACATTGGCTTAGAAAAAGTACAATTTCTAGTATGGTCTGAAGTATAATACCCTTCACATGGATTGCCGTGGTACACTTTTTTTCCCATTGGAGATACCTGAACATTTTGATAGTTGTTTTCTGGCGAAACAGCAAAAACCAATTCAAACCCACCTCTAACTCATTTCTGCCCATTTTGTGGATTGATTCTTAACTGATAAATATTCCCAATTAGTTGTCGAGATTTATAGCCCTTAACACCTTTCACGTGCATATTATCGACTCCCACCTGTCGGATACTTCCTTTCGCTATACTAATTAAATGCCCATTGTCTACTCCAAGACCAAATGCTCTCACCCTAGTGACCCAGACAGTCCCAATGGGCCTCATCTTGAGGAAGGGAATATTTCTCGTGGGAATGTTGCACTACATATGATACAGTCTTCTCGTGAGCTCTCTTCGTCGTGGTTTGCGAAACAGCCTTTGGTAGAGAATGGGTTGCAGTGGGCAAATTTCCTCATTTAATTATGTTGAGTAACAATTTCTCCATAATAACTACAATTTCTATTACTCTTACTACTTCAATTATTACATCTATGTCATAAGAAATAATCTTGTAGATAATTTTGAAGATTTCTTACCCCGATATATTTATAGCCCCAGTGACTAACTGGTTAAGTCGAATTTCACCCAAAATGAGTTTCTTGTACTCAGGGAAGCGGAATTGTGTCATACTGGTAGTACATAAGTGGATAAGTCAGGACTAGCTTGAAAAGATATTATTGCTTATATTACAACTCCATTTCAAGACAAACACCAGGGGAACGACACGATTTTGCTTCCCTCAACACAGTTAACACTCTCTGCCCAATATTTGACTTAACAACTTATTCACGGAGGCTGTAGATGTATAAATATATTCAAAATATATTTTATTTCCTTACCTAGACCTAAATTAATTTAAATATTTATATATTTATATTCATAAATGATTTTAATTTGATCTAGAGATCTAATTAAATCTAATTGCAGAGATCAAAGTTTAGTTTTTAATGTAATACCTATTATGTTCATGGCCATGGAAGATAGTCAAGTTCCAGGATTTTATATATATTTTTGACTTTTTAACTTTGAAATAATGTTTGACCTTAAGGTATCTGTGCTTGTTGCTATTAGTTATTTTTGACAATTTATTAATGATTGTATTTTAGTATATTTTTATTGTTTTTACAGTAATGATTTGAACTCATTAATTTAAATGAAGTTGTATGAGGAATCGCGAAAATTGAGAATGGCAAATAAATGTCGAAACGTTTTTTAATCATTTGTAAAGTTTAAATGACAAATATTGACTGGAACATTGTTTTTTCTTCTCTATTAAATTATGTAAATCAAGAATATTGAGTCCAGTATAAAATTAAAATCTTAGAAAGAAAATGAATATATTTTATGTCCTTGCCTAAACCTAAATTAATTTAAAATAAGACTTAATCAACTAAATTTTAATTAATTATAAAAATAAATAAATTAAAACTACTCAGGAAAATAAAAAATGGGCTTAAATATTGTAAAGCATGTAAATTATTGATAGTTTCAGCAGGTTTTTGAATTTACTGATATGTTGGGCTATGGCACTTGAGTTATTTTTTATCACAACAATGTGTGTTAGTGTAAATGGATACGAAAAAATAGAAAAGATGTACCACTACAACCCATGAAGAGTCTTGGGTTCACTATGTGGCAGAGACTGTACTGTTTCTTTGGCAACGGTTGAGCTTGGAGGTGATTTGCCCTACATCATGCTCAACCGTCAGGTTTTTCTCCAATAAGGGTACCCACTTTTTAGAGGTTGGGTAAGTATCAGGAGCCTCTGCAGAATCCACGGGGCCCATCTCCGATTGTTAACAGATTAAATAAATTACCTGCAACAACCAGATTCGAATCCTGATCCTTTGGCACTGCAGGGCCCTACTACTGAACTATCCCGCTCAGTTTTATTTATACATTTCCGGTCTTGATGTTCTCTCTAAAAAGATAAATCCTTATTGACACAACTTTTCTTTACCTATAAGAGGTTTTAGAGTGTTTATTTGTTATTCTCGACGTAATAATTACAATTTTTTTTTTAACTTTCATCTCAATACCTACTTTAAAATTTAATCAAAAATTTTTTTTTCTTGTTTATAATTCTGAACTGAAATACTTTTTGGTCACAAGCGGAATGGACGTCGTACGCCCTGGTGCTGTCATTCCTGGCCCGTTCCCAGATCGGATCTTGTTCGAAATTTGTTTTCACCCCACGTTCCTCTTTTGGGCCGTTAGATCCTCGCTTCGCCGCCATTGTTCCTTGATCGGAAGTTCTGTTGTATGTAATAGTATCATATCCACATGATTACAATTATACTTATTTGTCTATTGACGTTACGGTTTTTTTTTTTGCTACACGTCATTAGGAAGATAATAGTGAAATCTCCATTACAGAACATAGAGAATACAGGGAGTAAAGGAACAACTCATTAATTATTTTTACCGCACAGTAAGTGGAGATTGGTAATCCTAAACCTTATCTCAGTTCATTTTGACTAGGCTTATAGTCACATAGGTATGCACATTAGTCAAATCAACAGTGGTAAGGATAGTATTGGGATGTCAGCTGTATAAACAGTGTAGAGGATTGGGCCGTGTATACTGCCTTGAGGAACACCTGCAGATTGAGGGAGAGGGGTAAATAAACATTATGTATGATGTAACATTTAACAGTTGTACAGTAATTGACAGTTTTAACGTTTAGATATTATACTGGTTCATATTTTAAATAAAATGTTTATCAAATGTCTATGAACGAATGAAATATGTACTTCGACACAAGGTCCCGGAAGCTGTCAGTTCGTCGAACTTATTTCATAAAACTATGAAAGATGTTGTTTTTTTTAAGATAAGAACTCATTACTAAATGCTCGTCCATTATGTGACCTGTTAGTGAGATAGGATTGGATAATGAGAAAGTATGTAGGAGATAGGAATCTACGGAGTTATGTTATAATATAAATATGATTTATAGTAATACATCTTTTCAATTTGAAACATTTGATTGATAAGTATACTAATAATAACTATATAGGTTGTTTAATTGTTAAAAAATCCTTACTAATAATATCTTAAAACAAAAACTGATTAGACTACTCAATAGTTTAATAGATATTCTGTAGTTCACACACTCAAAGAAAGTCATTGTTGAGTTCAGTTATCTTTTTCAAAATATTCCTCCTATATTTGTCCAATTGAAAGGCCTCCCACACTGGAGAGGCGAGTTATAACCTGGGAGTGTAATGTTAAAAAAAAGCTTTCCTATCTCCCGCCCTCGGTTAGGGGGCTTCTATTCTATCCAATCAAAATTTTGTTGCGATATTCGCAAGTGCACTCAACAAACACACACTCAATGTTTTCGGAGCAATTGAAAAACGTCATTAATTCACCCTCGATTCTCGCAGTACTTGGGATAACAATCAATAAACGAAGTGTGAAAACGTTAAATAATCCTTAGGTCAATTTATTATATCTTTTCGCTATATACGAGGAGTGGGCAAACTAAATGATCTTGTGTGCCTCTTTGGAAATGCATCATAACTCCACGAACCGCATACAAAATCATATATTCTAATATTAGATTTAGAACAATTCTAAACAATTTTCGAAGTGAATAATTTAAACATAATAAGTTATTATTGTTGTACTTGGCTCTATCAATCCGCAGGAGAGCGGAGTAGCTCAATGGTAGAACACTGAGTTGCCATGTCGAAGGTGTCTGGGTTCAATTCCCACTCGCTGGCAGATTTTTATGAAATCTGTTAGCGGCCAGAGAAGGATCCTACGGGTTCAATGGGTTCATCCAGCCTCTATTAAGCGGGTACCCAAAATAAGGGGGGATCTGGCGGTTGAGCGTGATCAAGGACAAATCACCAACCATTTTCCATGATGCAGTATAATCTTTACCATGTACTGAGCCTCAGACCCTTTTCGGGAGGGTTGGGCGATAGTCGATAGTTAGCACTATCGATAGACCGATACTATCGGCTGAAAACTATCTAATACTGTCGATAGTTTTTAGATAGCTGCCTCTTTTTTTCCCAAACCTATTCAATAAATAATTTCAAATAATTTAATTATATTCAATTACCTACCTATTTGAAAGTTGCAGGATTATAAATGATGAGAAGAAAAAACTAGTTTATACAAATTTTAAAAAAGTGTTTACAATTTACATGTATACAATAACAATGAACAAATCAAATCTTCAGAAAAGAAAAATAACGAAATAGTTAATTTCAAGAGTCAAGTGTGCTCCTCGAGAAAAACTGCATTTCTAATTGAACATTTAAGAATTGTAGAAAAAGATCCCTAATTAAAGAAGAAGTTAAGGTTATAAAAACCAAAAAGAGCCAATGCTCAATACCGCGAATTTGGTTTGTTTGTACATGTGAGAGACTACGTGTACTACCCAACATAATGTAATTAGTAATTTCGGACAATTAAATAATGACACCTCCGGTGCGGCATCAAAGTTATACAGAAGAGAACCCTTGAGTTCTGGGAATTCCGAGTTCAATTTCAAAAGAACTCGACACTGGACAGAGACAGATCAGCCTATTTCCGAGAGTTTCAAAACTTAAGGGTAAAAAAAATCACAACTATCTATAGGCCGACAATATCAATAGTGACTATCGATAGACATGACCTATCGATATAACTATAGTAACTATCGACTATCGCCCAACCCTTCTTTGCGGGTTGTAGTGGTACATGTTTTTGTTTTTTTCTTTAACCGCTATTATTACATATATAATGATTAATAAAGCACATTGTGACTATTATACTGATTTTATCTCATTATTTCAACAGTTTTTGTCTTTGAATATATGGATGCAAAATAATTATATTTTGTAAACGTGTGATAAATGAACTTGCTATTTGAGTCCTAACTGTGGGTAGTTTCTCTACATGCCGTTATGGATCATTCGTTGTATTTAATTGTTGTAGTATTATATTTTCAATAATTTCAACTAATAAACTTTTAAAAAAATATTTCGTATTAAATGCTATGTTAGTAGTATTATACGTATTACTGAGCTGGTTTATTAAAATGTTGAACAATTTACGTTAAAAAAAATTAGCGTTAGTTCCTTATCAATATCTCCTGTTCTGATAACAGATTTTTAAGTGCCAGCTGATTAGCGTCATTGACGTGCGGTAATTTTGCTTTGATGATAACATTTAAGCCTTTTGCTTTGATGATATCATTTAAGGCCTTGAAGATGATAGTTAAAATATTCCGGTCATAATATAAAATATTAAATGTTTGAATAGCTTTTAGTCCATGAGTACAACCATTAAGACTGACAATATTGCATTTTTGAGTTGCATTGTGATATTGTGCAGTGTCATTTGTGGTTAGTGAAGATATGAATGGGCTCAAGGCACTTCCCTGTCATACCCTTCGCCTTTATTGTCGAAGAATAAGGCACAAATAATAATACAAATTGCAGGTAATTTCCTGATTAAAAAAACAACAACTACATCTTAACGACATGCATGAGGCATTTTACTGACTACAAGAGATCCTCTATTGAATAGGTAATTGTTATGCGAATATTTTATTTCTTATAATTTCATTTTATTATTTTTTTAAAGGTATATGGAATGTTTCTCCTTGCTCAGATATTGCAGAAATAAAATTAATCCTTAAAGACTCAGGTCTCACTCAATCTATCATTTAAACGTTGGGTTTAGGACGGAATTTAATTTGTTTAGTTTAAGTTTAGTTATGTGGGAAGTTATTTAGTTATATTGGTTACTACTTTCAACTTATTTAGTTATTTATTTATATTGGAAGTTATTTCATTGAGAAATGAAGTTAGTTATTCTACTGAATTTATTCTAAATGCTTGTTTTGGGTTTCTTGTTAGATCCCAAATATTGTTTTATTAATTCAACCTCTGTTAGTTTAATACTAAATTAATTATTTATTTTTTATACACGTGATTGACTTTATTGTCTGATAATTTTATTTTTTTTGGGGGGGGGGATATTTAGTTATTCTGATCAAAAGGCTTAAAAGCCTTTATAATGAGGGTACCCTTAAGCTATTGCCCTAGAAACAGTACAGTAGGGGCTTCTGTACTTGATTTACTGAAACCAAGACCCTTCATGGATTGTAGTGGTACATGCCAGATTAAATGTTAATAAGTTAATAAATAACTATAACATTGGATGTGGATTAATTCGTGTTTACACTTAAAAGGAAATTTATTCAACATTAATTTATTTATTTTCCTTTATACGTCGGTGTTGTTTTATAATTTTTAAATGAATCATGTCTAGTATTCATAAAGATATTTAAACGCTTAATCATTTTTTTTTTAATTATACCCAATAATTTCAAAGAACTTATCAATGCGTACATACTTTGTTCAGTCCTTGCTGTAATTAAGGCTTCCAATGTAAATGTTTTAATGGAAAACTATTTACTAATCATCATTTCGTTGATAAATAATAATCTCTTCCACTACAACTCATGAAGGATCTTGGTTTCAGTAAGTAGTTGAGACTGTGCTGTTTCTTGGACAACGGTTGTGCAGGGAGGTGATTTGCTCAACCTCCAGATTTTTCGACCTATTTTGGGTACCCACCTTATCGAGGTTAGTTGAGTCTAAGGACCCATCCCCCAGCTGTTAACAGATTAATTAAAATCTTAGACAGCCAGATTGGAATTTCGTTGACAAATTTAAAATAATCTAGGATGTAATATTTAAATTTTAGATTAAAAAAAATATAAACAGATACAGATGCCCTTGCAAGTTAGTGATTGTTTACTAATTATTCTCGACCTTGTCGGGAAAACTGTGTGAAAGTGGCATAAGAGAATAGGATAATCTCTTTGGTGGTGGGGCCAACAGCGATAGCTAATGGGCTATCTTTAGTGCTCACTAATGAGTGCATTGGTGATGTGGTCCTGGGTGGAGGTTCTCGATCAGATCTGGAGGCCCATAGCGTTTCCCTGTCACCATCGTATCTTGTACAAGGTGAGTAGTGAGCAAGCCAATTGGTGAACAGGTGATAATTTTCAAGAACACTCGTCGGAAAGTGAGATTTTTTTTTTGTATCTAGATCTCTCAGTTCTCTACTGCCCGCTTACTCGTGGTTATTACATTGTGTCGATCCGTTGAGGGCAATATGTCAGTCTGTCAAAGTATGATGTATCATGCGAGAAACGCTTTCGATGTAATCAATCAATTCGTGTCCAACATATGGCGGTACCGCTACATGAGGGTGAGTTATATCAGTATTTTTTTCCGCTATTGTGTAAACCCTTTTTAAAAAATGTTGTAGAAGACAAACCTTTTTACACCATGGGCTAACCTATCAATTATCTCCACAAAAAATAACCCTAATACGGCCATTTATTCTTGATTTGACATTAATTAAATTTTACTAAGAATGTCAAGCGCTAAGTTCAATTAGTAAAAAATATATATACACATGTAAACGTGCCCTTTGTTACAAATATCAGCTACAATTACAAATTACTTAATCACCGCTTTAACGGAGACTTAAACCATTCCGGATCGATTCATTTATTATGATGACGATATAATCATGATTGTCAGAAAGTTGTATTTGTGGTGAATATAGAAATATGCAGCAAAGATAGAAATGTGTAATAACATCATAAAAATATGCAATTACATTATATCTTATGAACCATTTACTCCAAGTTTTCAAATATTGAAGATTTTAGCTTCCCGATATTATATTTGTAGTTGTTTACATATTTCGTAGTTTTCTTTTCAATATTCCTCCAAAAATAAAAAAATGAATTCTTAAGAGCATAGAAGAATTCGTAAAAAAAATAAAAAGATCAGTAAAATAACTTAAACAGCTAATAATTAAATATGTTCACCATTATTTCATTAGATAGATTACGAAATTTACTGGCGATTTTACCATTGATTTTATGCATTTGATAATTTAAAAACATAGATTGATTCGTAAATAAAGAAAAAAAATAGTTAAAGTAACATAAATATATAATAAATTAAATAATTAAATATGGATCCCTTATCATTTTTAAACAGATATTTTTATATGTAGCCTTGTACAAATGTCGTACTCGTGTATATTCAATTTTTCATCAAACAAAATATAAACATATGGTGTGTTATTAATCCTTAAAAAACATTACAAAAATATACTCAGTTTCATCTCATCAATTTTCTAATTAGTAAACAATAAGTATTAAGTGCCATTAAATTAAAATATTTCCTCAATTTTGATATAAAATATTTTTTAATAACGGAAGTAAAAATATCCAAGACAAACATTTGAATTCTGTCAATCGGCCATTGCGTCATCAAAAGTTAAATAACACTTGCCGATAAGATAAGGAGTTATTTATTCAGATTTTTTTTTCGTCTCAAAATATTTATGTTTATATGAAATTATTTAAAATATCACAGGTTACAAGAAGGAAATTCATAGTAATAATTGAATGTCAGTAATTTAGTTCAGTTTTGATAATCGGATAATAACCTATGGTTGATTGGAGGTAGATTATAGTTTCAATATTGATGATAGCTATCATAGTTATATCTACAGCCCCGATGAATAAGTGATTAAGTCGGATTTTGTCCAGAGAGAGTTAACTGCTTTCAGATAACCGGAATCGTACCATTCTCTCGTAGTTTTTGGCTTGGAATGGAGCTGTAATATAAACAATAATTCCTTTTCAAGCCAATGCCTTACTTAGCCCCTTATTCACTACGAAAATAACACGATCTGGCTTCCCTAAGTACAAGAAACTCATTTTGGAGAAAATTATACCTAACCACTTATTCGCCGGGGCTGTAGATATGTTTATGTCAGACGCAATCTTTCTTGGTTGATCCGTTTATACCAGCTGCTGATATATCAATGGTTAGTTGTTAATGAATTAAGAAATGATGGTTAATTTATGTTGTATAAGTTTCTATAAAATGCAGTGTATACTAACCGGACGCATATGAAATCTTTAATCAAATGGGTTGAGCATCTGTGCGCTCGGACTTCCTAAATCTTCTTAACCTTCCAGTCCTGTACGGCATCAACAGGAGAAACTTTGGCCATCAGGATATCGTTAAAATATGTAGATAGAAAAGAAAAGATCAAATGTACCGTGACAACGGACTCTGCGAATGCTCCATTTGCTATTGAGAACAGCAATCCTAAAACCACTTTAGCAAAAGAAATAAGAAACGTCTAGTGGTAGCTAACAAAGGAAGGTAAAGAAATCTTGGTTCCTTCAAAGCGCCGAATCACCGGAAATGAAAAAATGTATCGTGCCGATGCGGAAATTCTTGGAAACACCGACTATAGTAATTATGTGTCGACAATTTTTTAAAGAAAATAAATTTTAAAATTTGGAAAATGTTAAGGAAAATAAAGGAAACTTCAAATAGGAACTCAAGAAAGAAGAAACTGTCTTACGTTCATTAAGGATTGGGTTCGGCTAGTTGTTCAGTAGACTCCTTGCTGAAGAACCAAAGTACAATAAAACAATATTACAATATTGTTTTTATATATTTATCTCCGGTAACTCTTGTAAATAATATGATTTCTGCACTAACATATATTACAGACCGGTTCGAACCTGAAGTTTCAGGAGCACCAATATGGCTAGCGAAAAATATGAAAAAGTCAATTATTGAAATTTGGAGATATCTACTTTTGATCCTGAACCCCTCACTTGGTATTCAATAATTTTACAACAATGTAAGTAAAATATTGAACATTATGCTTGTGGCTTTTATAATTGAACATTATTATATTCTAAAATGATATTTAGCCGCCTTCTAAATGGTAATGGTACTGATTTTGGTGATAGTGAGTTTTGAGTATGGAGGTGGTAATGAGGTGTAGGAATCGTGATTAATAGCATCCATCCAAATTTATTAATACTAATAGTACTGATGATTTTAAAAATAAAGTTTACAGTATTCTGTAATGATTAATGCATTATTGTCTATTCATTTAACGTCACTTGGCTAATCAAACGATGCTGCAATGGGAGTCCTAAAGTTTGACTATTCAGGCATAATTAGCGAGCACTAAGCTTCGACACCGCACAGGCTCGGGACCGCCATTTTCGTCCATCGGAAGGACGCCATAACTAAAAATTATTAATATTTTTTAGTCATATATATATGTGATTTAATATCTGTACAAATCGTCTATTGTCCATATCAGGTATTTTTAGTACGTGACCGAAA
Source organism: Troilus luridus (assembly GCA_964056705.1). Classification (NCBI taxonomy): domain Eukaryota; kingdom Metazoa; phylum Arthropoda; class Insecta; order Hemiptera; family Pentatomidae; genus Troilus; species Troilus luridus. The sequence continues at coordinate 94,126,482 of OZ057415.1, read as the reverse complement.
TAATTGAAGTTGTTTTCTTCTATGTATCATATAATTAGGTGCAAAACTCGACTTCCGGAGTATCCATTACTTTAGTTGACTAAAGGTGCTTATGATAAAAATCCCAAACTAATTAGGAATGTCGAGCCGATTTGTCATTAGCAGAGTGACTGTTGTTTTTCCTTCCACTTCACTTCCGAGCCGAGCCGAGGCTATCTTGGAAGGCTCAGGTTGGATGTGGGGATTTGATCTCTCATTCCTTATCTTCTACTTTATAGAAGTCTGGGGAAGCTCTCAGTTTAATAAGTAGTACTAGAAGGCTATTTAATATATCCAGTTTAATTTAGTCTAATGTCTCATTTAGAAGGCGGTGGAACGAATTAAACAGAGTACGCATCAGTTATCCAACTCGGCGACATTGTTCCCAAATGAGAACACCACAGTAGTAAGGTGGTTCATTGTCGTTTGTGTTAAAGTTCATCTAAATGTCCTCAAGGGGGATGTTAAGTTACTTTTAAGACTACGTTTTGCCATTGAAGCAGGCAATATATTTTACAACAATCGGCAAAACAATAACAATGTTAACAACTTTGTGACGTAGCGTTATTTTCCATCTAAGAATTAAAGCAGAAAAATATTATTTTTTTTTTTTTCAAACCATCATTGCTTTATAGAAATAGAGCTTCTCTCATACGTCGGTGCTGCTACCTATCGGGGTAGACCTTAGGCATTTGAAGCCTTATTTTTAATTCATTTTCTGGTTCACTATCGTTATTTATGGATTGATAACTTTCTTAGTTTATTTTACATTAGGAAAGAGAAAAAAAACATTTTCCAGTCAATTATATTTTCTTGATCCTTATTTATCACTTGAGACGTTTCGATAATGTGTCATTTACAATCTATTACATTTAGTTTTCTTAATTAATTTAATCTAATTTCTTGACCATTGAGGATAAATGATCCCCTAGAGTTTTTATTTAAATCAATTTTAAAATGAATTTGACTTGGAGATTTTTCGGACTTGTAACTGTGATAAAGTTGTGTAAATGATTGGTTGCTGATACAGAAAACTAAATGTGATAGATTGAAAATGACACATTATCGAAACGTCTCAAATGATAAATAAGGATCAAGAAAATATAATTGACTGGAAAATGTTTTTTTTTCTCTTTCCCGATATAAATTCTAAGAGAAATGTGTCCAGTATATAATAAAAAAATTATTTTACATTTGACCACAAAATATCAAAATATTTTCCTTATTTGAACTTTTTTTTGTGACTCACCTTTAAGCCTCCCATGTTAATTAGTGTATAGCATTAAATATATTTTTTTCTTAAGATTAATTATTTTTTAATTAATTTTGGTGAATTCTCCGTAATTGAAGGAACAGACAGGCTGGTAGTAGAGCGTGGTTTCGGAAAAACTCATTAGTTACCAACGGTAGTGAAAAAAGGTTAATTTGAACATGACAGTATGCTGCCATATTTATTTAAAAAAACATAAATATTTATATAAATTAAAAATTAATAGCAACAATTTAATCAATATATTTTAAAAAGTAATAAATGAATAAAGGTGGAGTAAATATTAATATAGAGCAGAAATAGTTGTTAGTGAACAACCCATGGCAATTAAACTAATATAACATCATTATATATAAGGCTAGCTTTTGCCCGCGACTTCGTCCGCTTTGATTTTGAATAAAAACTCAAGTTGAGTTTAAATAGAGAGTGAATCAAACTAACTTACCCACTCCAATTTAAGTTAATGTTATACTCCATATTATTCACAATGACTTAAAGCATTTAAGAATTTAGCCAGCCTACTAATTCTTATTCCTTTGTTGATCGATTTTTATAAATTGTCCTATTAAATATTTACAGAACTTTCCATGTGTTTTCGATTGAAATCAACTAAGTAATATCCAAAACTGTAATATATTGAATTAAAACGTATACTCGGGCGGTATTAGAGGAATCTGAGCGAAAAAAACAGTTTCTTCTCGACCACATCCCGTAATTACACTAGCTTCTGTATTTTTGTCCAAAACTTTTACCAGCAGTGAGTCCCATTGCACAATTTCGGAGGTTTTAAATTTCGGAGTAACATTACAGATGCCCCAACTTTATGTAAAAGTTTATGTGCCGGCAGACCAGATGGAAAGTATTCAAAAATCCTCAAGTATAGCGCAGGGCTTCTTCAATTTCAATTACTGAATCTGTTGAGTTGTTTTCAATCACCTCGCCTTCGAATGCCCCTAGAAGCACATCATTGATTTTAGATGCACTCTAATTTCTATCCCTTTAATAATCCCTTATTATTATTTCATCCCCTATTTTAAACTTTTAGGGGTTGATTTTCGAAAAAATAAAAAAACACGTAGTTCTTTATTTTAAATGTAGAAATGAAATCTAAAATTAAAAATTTCTTAAGTCCCATACAAACTTTCATCCCTTATTGCAGTATTTTAGGGGTTGACTTTGCAAAATCTTGAATACTATTGCCATTATGTTCAAAAGTAAAGCCTACTTACTTATTTTCACATCTCTAGCTTAACTAGAGGAAATCGTAGCATCCCTAGTTTACACTTTTGGGGGTTGATTTTCAAAAAATAAAAAAACATCTAATTCTTTGTTTTAAATGTAAAAGCTAAATCTACAGTTTATCTACAATAAGTTATAGAAATGAATATGTTAACTATCAGTATTTATATTCAATTGCTTAGTATATTTCTCAATATACCCTTAAACTGATGTGCGACTATCTTCAACGGAAATTAAATTCTTTATACAATCTATACGTAAGGATAATACATTTATAAGGATTTTTGCTCGAATAAATATATTTATGTATGTAAACATATTGTAGGCGTACAGATAAAGAAGCTAAAGTTGGAACTCCGTAACGACCGAATTGTACAAAATGGTTTCCCAAAAAGGCCTTAGCTGGAGGATAAAACGTTTTGTCAAAGGACGGAGGCATACGTGGAACATGGAACTGGAGTATTCCTGGAGGTCACGGGCCAAAGGGATATGGAAAAGGATTTCGGGAGCACAAAGATGTTCCGGAGTTTAATGGATCGGAACGTAAAGGAAAGAAGGAAGTACACTCAAAGGAGTGGAAGAAGATAGCTTTGTTTCCATTCACAAACTTTATTTGTAACAATTTTAGGGGGTTTTGACAAGTATTATAATATGCATTTATATAAAACACCTGTATCACTAAAAACTATGAAGGATCATGGGTTCAGTACGTGTTAGAGACTGTACTGTTTCTTAGACAACGGTTGTGCAGGGAAGTAATTTGTCCTGGATCGCTCTCAACCGCAAGGGTTTTAGGGGAACCCAAGAGGGACCTAGATCCCATAGGATCCATCTCCGGCCCCTAACATATTATTTTTTTCAGCTTTTTAAACCTGGTTTTAACATAAATCTTTGTTTTTGACATAGATAGAAGGCAACTGAGACAGTACTCTAACGGGGAAAAAAACAATTTAATAAAATTTAACAGGATTTGCCGTAGCAGGTCTCATATATTCAAATTATCGGATTTCTTCGAGCTTTATCATATTTTTCAAACCCGTGAATTCCTACGTAAACAATAATTCATGAAGTGGGGTGGTATATAGATAACCTGGGAGTGGAGTAAAAAAAAACACTAAATAAGACAAAACTATTCATTGTAAGGGCCGACGTTTCGAACTACCTTGTAGGTCATCTTCAGAGCTGACAGAAAGCTGGAGCTACTGTCCAGACAGTTTGACAGTAGCTCCAGCCTTCTGTCAGCCCTGAAGATGGCCTACAACGTGGGTCGAAACGTCGGCACTTATAATAAATAAGTTTGTCTTATTTAGTGTTTTTTTTACTGCACCCCCAGACTATCTATATCCCATATTAGATCTTCCAGTCAACTATTTTCCTCTCGATAATTCATGAAGTTAATTTTTTTTCATATTCAACATGTCATATTTTTAATACTCATGTACGTTATATTAAAATGTGTGATAGCATAAATCTTTAAATGCCTCTAAAACTTATAGTTCTTCTAGATATTTTTCTAGTAATCGATCTATAGTTATAAACTGTTATTTAAGAGTTTGGTTATTAAAAACAATTATATTTATACTTGATTCCTTCAATCTCGAATTAAAATAATCTTGCTACCAGTGTCAAGAGCACCTCGACATATTAAGCAGGCGATACCAATAATCAGAACTATGTTTAAATTTGCATGGGATTCGATTCCAGGCAATGAGATGGTAATTTTTTGTAGGGCACGGCCGTTCGTATCCAATATTCCCTCTTCGACGTCTTCGTCAATATTCTTCCGAGTTACCGGAGTGCCCTCCTTCAGGAGCATGACTGGAATGTACATTTCCCCTGGATTATGTTAACTCAATTTTAATATATTCTGAGCCTGATCCTACTTTTGAAATATTAGTATCTGGTTAGTTGGTCTTTCCGGAATGAAATCAAAATTATCATATAAAAACAAATAAATAGCTAAAAAGCATGAGATGTTTATCACGCTTCCGAAAAAAAATTGTAAGTAACTTGTGCAAAGTTAGCTATTAAATAATAACTGATTATTGTACTACTATTGCACGCTAAGGGTTAGACTCATTACATGCTGGTGATGTACAGTTTTTTAGGTAACTGTTGTGCAGTTTGGCTAATTTCATTGTTTTTATCCAATAAATCCAAGATCCAAGTAAGGATGGAGACTGGATAAGCCTCGATAGAATCTGCAGATCCAAAAGGTTCTATCTATGGGTGTTAACGAATTTACTAATCCAGGGACCTCCATCTCACCAACTCAGCACTCTGCCCCCTCCCTTAATGTTGTAATTACATCCGGAATTCGTACCCACACCTTTCAAGTACAAACAACTGACAATCAGCAGATTGGCTGTCAGTAAATTAAAACACCATGACATGAAAGGCATGAAGAAGAACAGTAGCCAGCGGTACATCTTCCGTGGCTTGATTTAATAACCTATGATATCAAATCCCTCACTATCTTTTTAGTCCCCTCCCTATATTTTTAGACTTGTAAAACTAGCAAACTTACCGACTTTCAAATGCATTTGATAGAAAGGCTTGATGTGACCGAATGTTGTAAATCACACAAGCATATAACAGTTAGCTTCACAACGAAAGTAATCATAAAAATACTTAAAATTGTCAACTTCTTTGCTGTCCTTCAGCATTTTTTACTGCACCAAGTGCACTTTAAGTGATGGATGTGGAGGGGGGTTGATTGATTTCCCATGAATGATAGAGGTAGGTCTCTTGTGATGGAGTTCACTAGATTTTTCTGATTTGGAGTAGTTTTTTTTTGCCGATTTATGTGGAATATATTGCATATTTGAATGGGGAAGCATGGTGCGTAAACTGGGCTAGAAATAGGCGTGAAAGTTTGTATGGCTTTTCAATGAGACAATAAATAATGTAATCACTTCTTGGTTCAAAGTAAACGTCCGAAACGTATGCGGTACGATTTTGTGAAGGCTGACCATTGGAATTTGTTGAATAATGTTTGCATACTAATGGTACCAGTACCGAATCTTCGGGTTTATTTAGCCATTTTCTTATTGTTGCTAATTCTATGTTACTTTTTCTACTGTCAATACTTAAGAAATATGGTGAGTTAGTACTTTTGGACGTGTTTATTTACGTAAAGTGACTATACAATAGGGCTAGTTAAATCACCACCCCTTTGTTGGGCCTAGCCTACGCACGATACTGTTCTATAATGACTGCGTGTTCTCGCCCACGCTTCGTTCTAGCCTTCCCGGAACAAGTTTCGTAGGTTCCACTCCCTCGATATCTGCTTCTAGTTCACCTTAGATCTATTTCAAATCTTAAATCCGAATCTTTATCTACCTTCAGCATTTCAGATAGGGATTTTAAATGAATTCTTAGATGTAAGTCTAAGTATTAACGTTTGTTACCATCTTGTTTGCTCTCTACTTAAGATTCCTCTTGTGGTATCTAGCTTTATCTTGATTTGATTTTTTATAAATTATTGGTTCCTTTAGGTAGTTCTAAAACCGACGAACCAATAACACTAAATGCATAGCCTTCCATATAATTACGTAGAAGATCAACCACCTTTCATCTGACTTAGTTGTGCATAATATCAATTATTTTTTACGCCGTATCTTAATGAAAAACCATATCCATGTTCGTCAAGAAACGTTTCTCCATTTTCCCCCAGAAAATGGATACAAAATTACTTAGACAAATTTGGGAATTTTATACTTCACCAGAAGAAAATATTTCTGCCGATTTCATTCCGACAATCCGACAATTTACTTTTTATTTCATATCATAATTTCATTTTAGTCCCATAAACTTAAAACGAATACTTTCATAAAATAAAACATAATATAGATAAAATAATATTTCAACTAATAAAACTGTGTTATAACAGTTTGTAATTAGAAACATAGAGAGAGAATATTTATAGCTGATGTTATCTTTCAAGTCAAGGTAAGCGAAGAAAACAAAATAAAGAATAACGATTAAGCTATTTTTTATGTGTTTATTTCTGAACTTTAAAAGTACACAACTTATCTTTAATACAAAGATTAATTAAATGAAAATACAGAAAGGAAAAACTTAAATATTAAACATTTTTAAATAACTACTCATTTCTAGTACGGTTTGACTTATACAATACGTATTCGTAAAACTCAAGAGAAAATATTTTATTTTTATTTATTTATATGAAAAATCTCAAAAACTTATATAATAGGGTCATGATACGAATACATATACATTCTCAAATTCTACATAGTCAATAATATAATGTATTACTATCAAGGTAAATACGAAAACATATTATGAACATGAAATATAATTAATAAAATCAACTATACAACTGTAAAAAATTTCATCTTAAATAAAACGTTTTTAAAATAAAATAAATACTGAAACGTGTAATAGCAAAATGTTTATGTATTTTGTACAATATAATTCATGTACAAAAATTTATTAAAACCAGGTGTGGAAACTGTCAAATAATCTATAGATCCTTAATTCAGAATCAGGTTTGGTCCAGGTATGTTCTTTTTTGGGTAAAGATATATTGGACCTCGTTCGCTTGTTGACCCCGAGCAGCCATCATCCTTGGACCTAGACCGCTTTATCACTCTCATTCAACCCGAGTGTAATGCGGTGAGTAACCCTCCCAAAAAACGTTAAAAAATAATACACACACACACACACACACACACATATATATATATAAAACCTTTAACCTTGAAAGTAGTATTTATATCGTGATCAGTCAAAGACAATTTTATTATCAACAAACAAGTGAACTTTGTACGTAGATTATTCAGCATAATATTCCATCATCTTGAAGTACAGCACTGTCATTCTCAACAAATATTTACATTTATAAAATTTATTAGACGACGGATACCCAGGTTTTACTCGTTTATAAACTTGTTCACTGTAGTGTTTTATATTTATATTTTATTATTTATCTAGGTATGTATTGTATACTCAAGTAATAGCAAATAGACATAATTATTTTTCTTTTTTTTCACTATTTTAATATATCTGTGTGTATGTTGTTTTTTTATTCGATACGTTAAAATCGTAGTTCAATGTTTTCGTTTGTTTTTCATATTTTTAACAGCTGATTTATTCCGTTATGATCTAATAAATATTCAAGAAGATATTCTAAACACGTTCGTTTAAAAATATTAAGTAGATGTGATCGACAGTGTAGGTTATTAATTAATATTCCCGAAAGCTTAAATTTACACAATTATCGTGTATATTAATTACTATTATACGATTATAGTTTACATATTACCTAATATTAATACTAGAGCTAGATTATTATTCGCTGCGTGTTGAATATTAATATCATCAATTAAGATACATTATAAATTCACAGATTATACATATTAATACGCATATTATGCATATCAACAATACACATAAACAGATTACGTCAACTGTATTAATATACACATTAATATGAAGCAATATTGCACTCCAGTGATCTAATCTTGAATATTCTCTGGTCAGTTTTTGAATTAATCTTTTAAATACGAAAATCCTTATAGTGAGTTTAGCAATTATTTTTGTGTTTATTATAGACAGACGTGTGTGATTCGGAAACATATAATAGCAATTCTATTACTGTAGATTCACTTACTTGGGAGCGGAGTGGCTCAGTGGTAGAGCACTGAGTTGACATGCTGGAAATCCTGGTTCAAATCCCGCTGCTGGCAGTTACTTTTATTTGCTCTCTTTGCAACCGGAGATGGATCGTATGGGATCTAGGACCCTTCTGGGGCTCACCCAGCCTCTAGAAAATGTTATAAAAATAGGGTAACCAAAATAAGGGGGGGAATCAGGGGGTTGAGGGTGATCTAGGATATGTCACCTCCTAGCAGAACAGTTATCCATGAAACAGTGCAGTCTCTACCATGTACTGAACCCCAGACCCGTTTATGGGTTGTAGTGGTTGGTACAGGTTTTTTTTTTTTAAATCCACTTGCTTATAAATAAATATTTTAGGTAAAAATCGAAATTATAAAAATGAAATAAGTTTTAAACGAATGCTTACTTTTGTATTCCATTCTATGTAATGTTCACCTTTTTTAATCCTAATGTGAAACCTTAGATTTTAGTCAAAAATCTTTTTTTTCAAAAAGTCAAATACAGTACGTGACAGTTCGTCTCGGAGAAAACCCCTAAACAGAATTTTGAATTCTGACTAGGGAGGGTTTAAATTTTCATTGTTTATTATTGAAATCGATTAACTAAAACGTATAAAGTTTGAATAAAAAAACTACCTTAAAACTATTTTTTTTTTATTCTCTATATTCCCAGATCGGCTATTCCTAGCCTTACATGTTTTTTTAATAATGAATTTTAAACTTTAACACAAGGTGAAAGTTTGGGTTTCGTCTCATGCAAGAGACACCCCTAACTGTACATTATCAGATTATTTACAGAGAAGATGTAAATATATAATAGTGTTTTTTCATATAAAAGAATGATTGTAGTTTAAATATAAAATATGTAAATAAGTAAACAAAATTAAAATTAATGTAATAATAAACAGAACTACAGAACTATAAAACGGAAAACTAAAAGAAAACACGATTATATTACATATTGTTAAAACGATTGGTGATAAACGTTATCTATTGAGATCACATCAGAATATCTTTCAAGAGTCTTGGTTTTAGTCTTGGGGCTGAAATAGGTTCGCCTATGTTGAATGCTACAGCTCCTTTGACTGCTGTTAATCCGATCTTAAATCTGGTGTAGCGCTTTTTTTTTTAACTATATGAGTTAATATATAATATTTTTATTTTAAAAAGTTTGATTGAAGACAATCATATGTAAACGGGCGTTAATAATTCACTTAGAAATACTAAACCATTCCATAATTCTTCAAGAGGATATAGTCATGTTGTGAACAATGAACAAGAAACAATTGTGAACTGAATGACTGTTTTTATTTCCATGTTTGAATCGAGTACCAAGGACATTCTTCAAACCTATATCCGACAATAATTCATCTTTCATGCTGTAGTAACGAATAGTAAAATAATAATCATCGAGAAATGAAATGTATTAAATTAGTACCTATCATAAATAACGGCATTAATTATTTTGTAATCTACCTTTTTTTCATTGTATTTCTTTCGTTTCTTTCCATCATTTCTGTCTATATAACCGCTATGTCGTCTTTTCTTCTAAACCAGTGATTTTGTTATTCTGATTTGTTTTATTCCCAGTCAAATAATGGTCTAAAAATTAGGCCGAAACTTTGGCATAAAGTATAATAAGTTGTATGTATTATTGTAAAATTTGTTTACTCTACAACCCGAGCATTTTGAATATTTCTCAGTCAGCCATTTCCCATAAATTCAAATATGAATAATCAAGACCGCCTGAATAGCAGTTATTTTTCTTTAACCTTGAAGCTTAAGCTAAGTTCTAACTCATGTTATATATAACTGTGCTACTAGTTAGCATGTTGTTATTTTTTAACCGTTATGTCTTCATTGCAGTTACTAACTGTACCTATTTTGCGATAGTAAATTAACTGTCAGTATTCTGTTATATATTAGGATTGAAAATATAAAATAGAAGCAATGTTAACTTGATATTTGTTTTAAGAACTAGCGTTAATTAATAAGTAACCAATCAGTCGCTGTTATTTGATTTAACCGGTGCTGTCTATATATCTACCACCAGTGAATTAGTGGTTAAGTCGAATTTCCTCCAAAGTGAGTTCCTTGTTTTTTATCGTAGGGAAGTGGAATCTTTTTTTTTTAATTATAAAAAAATATGCAGTCTTTTTTTTCTCATGAACATTTCAATGCATTTTAAATTTAAGAAAACAAAGCATGTTTGAAAAAAATGATGTTTTTTGTTTCTTAGCGTACATTTTATCTTAATTTAAACATCAAATTGCATGTTTAATGGACTAAATTAAAAACAAAAATTATTATTATTATTTATTGGAAAAATATATTATAATACATTAAAGTACTTAAAATTACATACTAATAGTACTTTTCTTCTTATACTATGAGTAATTCAAAGTAAAAATAACTTGGAAATTTTTATATTTAGAATTCATTAAAAAATATTTTCGAGAACATGCAAGACCTATTTTAATTGTCCTTATGACGAAGAGATTGAAATAAGCGAATAGATTCGTTCGTTTGAATTATGAACCGTTTTCTTAAAGTGCGAGTATTAGGCCAGCGGCAAGGTACCAAAAAAGGGCTTTAGGTTGCAATAAATTGAAGAGAGCTGAATTTTTAATGTGTTGTAAGGGCATGTCTGACTAGTGGAAAATAAAGTGCCTGTATCTCATAATCGTATTTTGAAAATTAATTAATTAATTAAAATGACCAATTTTCAAAGGGCCGTAACTCAGAATCTATTAGACCAACAAAACTGCGGTTGGATTCAAATTGTAGCAAATTTAATCTGTTTTAAAATGGTCACCAATGTTTTTTTTTAATCAAAAATGCCCCGATTATGAGATATAGGACAAAAACTGAAATAACTCCGAAAATGTTGAGGTTTTTCGGTCACCAAAAGTTTTCCCATCCGATTTTTTCGGTAGCAAACTTGGATTTCTACTAATCAGACATGCCCTTACAACATATCAAAAACGCAGCTCTCTTCAATTTGTTGCAACCTTCAAGTACCTGGCCGCTGGCTTATATATTCTGACTCTACTGTCGTTTGTTCCATTAATTGGTAAACAAGACGTAGATGGGAGACCAGTTAAATATTTTAAAAGAAGCATTAGGATATTTACGTTTTATCTTAATATCAAAATCAACCTTCAAGGTTCAATTTTAATTATTATTGATTTATTTTAATGCGTCTTTCTTTTAGGTATGTGGATTTATTTATTTTTATTTATATATTTATGTAGCTTCATTTATTTATTTTTTATGGTTTTATTTATTTTTTAATGGTTTTATTTATTTATTATTTTATGACCAACCAAAAATTATGCCGTAAATAGAATGTTAGAATGAAACACGCATCGTAATTTTTATCGAGTAATTCTAATACAATAATCCTATTTTATGACAAATTATAATAAAAAAATCTGCAGAACCATACTAATTAATGCTATTGTTATTAATATAATAAGCAATTATCAAACAGAGAAGATTCGTCGTAATTGTGGCTTCGTTGGAAGTGGGGAGTAATGAAGGGATCAATTGGTTTAATTTAGCCGCAAAAGGTCACTTGGGGTTAAAAGGTTATAAATGAAGATGAACATCCGATAACTTCACATTTTTCTCTTTTATTTTTTTTCATATTTCCTCGGTTTTGTTTACCCTAAACAAACCAAATAAAAATTGTACAAATATCCATTCGAAACATTTTATCTTATACACATTTATGAATAAATTATATGAGCTTTTATTTTTTAATGTAGGATAAGTTCATTTTTTTTATGTTTCGAGACATTTAAGGGTTCGCATTTGAATTAATTATTATGAGCAAAAATTATGTTTTTAAACACTTAGCACTTGGGAAAGAGTTGTGATGTGAACCCTTAATTGTGGAAACGAATATTTGGTGTTTCGGTGTGTTCTCGGAGAAATCAACTCCTTGGAGGACTTTACTGTTCCAGATTTCCTTACCTATTAACGGTACCTGGTTTATAGAGACTGGATAAGCCCCAGGAGAGTTCTCAGGTCTAAGGGTCCAACCACCACTATAGGTTAGAATGCTTTATCGGCCACATCCGGGATTGAACCATGAACCTTCGGCATAGTAATTCAGCGCTCATATATCCAACAAATTATAGATTTAATTTTCTCTTCACAATTTGTCAATTGCTCTGTGTACTATATATCCGTACTTCAATAGGAATTCAAAATAAAGCACTTTAATAAGTTATTATTATATAAACCCTGCTTACGATCTATTCTAACATATGCATGCCAAATATTTAGTTATGTGTCGAAAACAAATTATAAAAAACTACAAATATTTCAAAAGAAATGCCTAAGAATTGCTGGAAACTATGCATTTTACACTAGAGTTAAAATTATGCACAAAGAACTATATATATACCGTATATTAATGATATTTATATATTTATCAATAAATTATGCAAAAAATTCTTTAATAAGTGTAAACACAATAAATACCCACTTATAAAAAATATAGGGAACTCACAAAAAATAGTACAAAGCGGTATGTACATAAAAGAACAAAGCATTTATTATTGTAGGATACCAAATTATCTTATATTATTGTTATTCTTCATATAGATGTATATAAGTTACTAAGAATGTATAGGTTCAATTTTTGTTTATTTTGATTATAATTTTTATTTCTGACTGCTTAAATTTTTTTTTTCGTAGTATATGTGATTCTTTATAGATACATTTAAATTTGTCTATTAAGTTTTTGAGTTTGAGACTGGTCTGATTGGTTAAGCATATTAATTTTGTGAATTGTAGCAAATTATATTAGAAATAAATAAATAAAAAATACAAAAAAAAATATGTCAATTGAACATGTTTATTGTCTTTAGTCATTTTTCTAGTATATACAATTCTATGTTTGTAGTAACATTGACTTGAAGAAACTCTATTTTTCAATCTTATAGTTAAACATATCATGTGTACTCCTTTATTCTAGAAGTATAGAGGAGTACATATTATATATTATATATTTCCAAGAATATAAATTTATAAATAATTAATACATCTACATCCACTGTGAATAAGTTGTTAATTCGAATTTTCTACTAAATGAGTTTACTGTACTTGGGGAAGCGAAATTTTATTTTCATAGCGAATTAGGATCTAAGTCAGACAGTTTTGAAGCCAACGTACTGATTATACTCCAACTTCATTTCAACCCAAAAACTACGAGAATGACACGATTAAGCTTCCCTCAATACTCTTAACTCTTACTGGACGAAATTCGACTTGGCCACTTCTTATTATCCGAGGCTGCAGATATAATGATAATAATTTATCATATAAGTGTTAATTATGCCATAAGAACAATGCTTTGAGCCAATTGGTCCAGCCTTAATCTCCAAACCGATTAGCAATCCCAGGCTTATTAGAAATATATTTTAATTTTATTATACATTTCCGCTAAAAAATATTGTATTAAATTAAAAGTTTACAAAATTAATAAATAAAACCTCTACCGCTAAAACTTATGAATCATCTTGATCCTGAATTGAGTACTTGGTAACAGCTGTTGTGTTACCGAGCCAACAGTTGTGCAAGGCCAGGATCACTTTCAACCTCCGGGTCACTGGACCCCACAGGGTCGATCAACTGCTGAGAACCGATTAAATAATCATCTATCATATCTCGAACCCACGGCTGATATATTAACAATCTTCTTCATACCTAGCCATCTCGCTAAAAAAAAAAATAATACTAACAATTTAAATATAAAAATAATTTATTTATCATCAATTAAAAATAAAAACTCACCTTAATACTAAAAATAAACTACATTACAAAAAAATTTGAGAGTTGTAGAATGTATTAAATTTCAATTGGATGAGAAATACTTTTTAATCGACACTTGAATACTAAGAGCACTTGGGAAGGAAGCGATACTACGGCACTCTAATCGGAATCCTCTCCTTTCCATCTCTTCCATTTCCTCTTCTCTTGTTTATGTTATATTGGATTTGAAATTTTCATAATGAAAACAAGTAAAAATGGTGAAGAAAACTTGTAATTTTTTTATATAATCATAAAACACTTCATTTATTAAATCAATATATTAAAAAACTGTACAACTGCATCTCATGATGGGTTTACTTTTAAGTACTTGGTATGAGGTGTGCTGCTTCCAAGCCAATGGTTGTGTAGGAAGGTAATTTGGCCAAGACCACGCTCAACCTTCAGGTGATTTCCCCAATTTAGGGTACCCACTTTGAATTGCCTGGTTGAACCCCTATAAAGTGGGTCTCTCTAGATATATCTATCTATGACAGCGCTTAGGATAAGTGCTATCCTCAGTTGTTATTCTCCATCTTCTCCAGCTTTTGGCCAACGTTTTTCTATCCCAACCATATCATATTTTTTGTTTTTAGTCCTATTATAGTTCATTTTTGTACTCAACTGAAAGGGGTATTATTCCTGTTACGATTATATTACCAAAAGTGTTGGGTCTCTATGTTATAAAAGTATCTGCCAGTCCTTGTTCACATTACCCTAATGATTATTTCAAATCTCATGTTAAATAAAAATGCTAGTTGCCGTGATCCTGGGTTCAAATCCTGCTGCTTGGCAGCCTTTTATTTAACTGCCGGCAACCGGAGATGGATCCTATGAGATCCAGGACCCTCCTGGGACTCATCCAGCTTCAACAAAGTGATACTACCTATAATAGGGAGGAACCTGGCGACTGAGCGTAATGTAGGGCAAATCACCTCACCGTTTTCCAAGAAACAGTACAGTTTCTAACACGTACTGAACCCAAGACCGTTCATGTCGTACAGGTTTTTTTTTATGTTAAATAAAATTGGAGACAAGATGTCCTATTTCACTCATATATATTCGGAGTCACATAAATTCGCACAAATACAATTGTGCAGTAAGAATAATGATGTACTGAAGTAGGGTATTGATGAGTGATGGTTCACTCCATCATTCCTTAGTTCAACCTGGTGTAGGGGAGGGGATACTGACAGTAATACTGATCATGTATGCCCGTTTCTTTCATTCCTCAGTATTTTGTAGCGGTTGAGTGCTACGCATCGACTGTTTTCCGATGCAATAATAAAAACATAGCCACATTTTTCAAAAGTTATAAATGATTTATGTAATGTTTTTTCTTAAAACTTCATTTTTTTCTTATAAAAACAGGATGGAACTTAATTTTATACGTAAAATTGTGTATTGTATTTGGAAAAAAATTATATTTTTCCTAGTGTCTAAATGAGAGCCTCAAAGGTTTCTATCACAATCCGGTTGATGGGTAAATTAGGGTTGACATCTTTAAGTCCTTAAAATTTCGGCCTGTTGCTAAATAGCGTAGGGTAACTGCCAACCGCTGTTTTGGGCATATACATTCCCTCATATTTGTATCTTGTTTTTTTAATATGAGGAGAAACCATATTTAATAAATTATTGAGTAAACTTTCATTCATCCGAAAATAATTATAGTAATCTGATTGTTCCTTTACTGAAATCTCGTTGATAAAGTTTAAATGGGTGAAGTTATCCCTGTCCAATAGCCAATCCTTCACCCACAAGCGTCTTTTCCTCTTTTTTTTCCAATGCCATGGCGATCACATTTGCTTTACATTAGTAAAATACAGAGAGAGTTTGGTTAGAAGTTTTGCAAAAATAATAGTACATAACAATAACAGAATAGTAAACATACAGAAAAGGAAAGTAGATAATTATAATAATAAACATTCTAATGAAGATGAAATAAAAAATATAGCCCTGAGTCGACACTACATCAAAATAGGGAAAATGAGTTAAATACTGACAGTAATATTGATCGTGTATGGTGTAAAATACTGGAGGGTGATTCCTCAGTATTTTCGTCATTCCAATAATGTCAGTAATATTGACCGTTTACATTATATTTTTTCTATGATCGGTACCTGTATTGGTAATTTATTAAATATTAAAAGTGAAATTAAATTAATTTCATGATTGAATGAAATGATAAATGAGATGAAATAAATAACTTGTTAATTTCGACGAAGTTGGTACGACTGGGGCTGAAGAACCGGTTCCCGAAGGCACCTCTTTAAGTGTTCTGATGTTTTATTTATCTTCTACTCTAGTCATCTTTTTATTTTATTTTTTTCTGTCCCTGGCTATTCTTAGCAACCCCATCTTAGTCGGTTAAGCAGTTTATATCGCCTGTATAATATTCGAAAGGGAAATTTTAAACCGGCATTTGATTCCGTTTGAAGTCTTATATTTAGGCCAATCTAAGGTTTTTAATTCTTTAAACTCCTTTAGCTAGTCTTAGAATATATTTTATATATTAAACACCTCACCATTACAGCCCATTAAGTTTCTTTCGTTCAGTATTTGGAACGGACTGTACTGATTCTAAGCCATGGTGGTGATTTGGCCGACATCACGCTTTAATAGGGTAATTTAATGAGTAAATCGCGGGAGTGTACAGATCCAAAGATTCGATCGATTTAACACTTAAAATAATTCATCTGCCATAGCCTGATTCGAATCCGAGACCTTTAGCACTCTCCACACTGAGACACCCTATTATTATGTTTTAATTAAAACAAAATACACCAACTTGTTAAGATACAAGTTTAATGTTTTTATTCTGTGTATATCTTGGTATTTTTCTTTTGGATATTCAATAAAAAATGTTAGACAATATAAGCAAACCAATAAGTTCAAAATTATGAACCTTAGAATTTTCCTGATCATTTATATGAGTTATGAGATGGGAATTTCGTCCATGTTCTTGACCCCCCCCCCCCCCCACAAAAAATAAAAATAAACTCCCTCAAGACCCCCCTCCTAAAAACACCACTTATAAGCAAATAATAGAAATTTCCGAATTATTTAAAGAAAAAAAATTGTTTTACTGAGCTTCAATTATCAGTTTAGGTGCCTACATAGTGAAGCATCAGGATTTTTGTAACCCCGTTAAATCTTCAATTCTTGTTAATATTTCATAAAGCACAATTACCCATAAAGACCTGATTATACCATATGGTGTGTCTGAGTGTGAAATAAAAATATCAATTCTAACCAGATCAATATGTCGGCCTATACTACTTCTACTAAAGTTGTACAACACAGATGTGTTGTTTGTTTATTTTAGGTCACTATATGTTGCTATGGCTAATGGTACGAGGCTACAATGGGAATTCTAAATTTTGGCCATCCAGATATTATTAGAATAGAGATCTTTAACAAGTACCTGACACCTCATAAGGGACCACGATTTTCCGTCCCCTACGAAGGACGGCATAACCAAGCACTTTTTCGCTCCTTTTAAAAAATCCTATGTCTTATGGCCTTAGCCACTTCACCATTGGTTACTCCAGATGTGTCCTAGTTTATCTATTTCAGACTTCATTTTTCAAATGTTACCAATTCAATTGTCATTTTTTATAGAATCCATATAAGATGCCTGCAATAGCCCACTCTTTGCCAAACTTGATACCATTCTAATCCCGCTAAAACCCATCTAGGTGTTTGAAAGAACATGGCCTCGAGATCTATTTAGAGAAAATAATCATCGAAGTGCTGTGAGTAGATGTTGTTCACGTTCTCCTGTCATGTCATAGAATCAGATAAGGTATTGAAGCGTAAATATGCAGAAGATGTTTGTCCCACACATAATATTTACATTTGAATATTGTATCTAGATTTTTTTATTTTATTTTATTATATTTAAATTTAGCATTCAAAGCTTCAATCATGTTTATTTTGATGAGAGTATTTTACAAATATTTAAGACGTACATGCATATGCCTTAGTTGCGTATAATCGTGTGACAAGTATAAAAAGTATTCTGTTTTTGCGAAGAATTATTACACTGATGTAATCATAATGAGAGACAGGAAGGCCAATGCCTATCAACCGATAAATAAGGAAAAATACACGTAATAATAAAAAACGTTCAACCTTGTGTGGCATTGACATTTGAATCCTTCAGCGACAGTTACGAATGTGGAATGCGAAACATCACTGCATAAAATTATTGTTTACATAATGCTCATATGGCTAATCGGACGAGGCCACAGTGGGTGTCCTAAATTTTGCCTATGCAGGTATTATTAGGATAGGGATTTTTAAATTGTGCTTGACGCCCAACAAGCTCGTCTCCATTGTACGTCTCCGCTGAAGGATGGGCAAACTTAGCATTTTTTACCCCCTTTAAAAAATTCTAAGGCCACCTGCCGGGCTCAGAACCCTCGGTCTTGAGTAATGTAGCTTCTTATGCTAACTACTACACCACATGTGACCCTGATGAGTCTGTTTATATGTGCTGCATTTGATCTTCATTGGTAGTTTTGTTTTTGTTCTGATGACTGAATTAGCGGAACGTTGAGAAGTTAATTATTGTCTAGGATCTTAACTTCGATTAATTTCGGTTTTGGTTTTGTAGTTTTTCAGTTCCATCCTAATGAAAACAGTATTTAAAAATACAATTTTAAATATTAATAGTTTATCATTTCATATCAGTTATATTGATATTACGAGGAAGATTTAGATCCTTTTCATTTTTACTCATTACGCAAGCCATCTATTGATTATTCGATAAAAGCTCCTGTTGGGGAACATTAGCTGCTAAGATGTCATAAATATACACATCTCCCACATTATTTAACTCATAGCATGTACAATGTTTGCGTCGATTCGTCTCAATTTATTAAACTCAGCCATATTTAAAAAAAAAAACTATTTGTATCCGAGATAAAATAATTAAAAAATAGCGTGTGTAACGGAACTGTATAATTACTGTCCACTCTTCATAACAGATATTTTATTTCCAGATCGGCTTGGTGAGACTTGAATGGATATTTTAACAATCAAGGATTCCTTTAGTTAAAAGGACATACCCTTTTATAGTTAAAGGTTTCAAACCAGACTTACCCTTTACGATTCAAAGTATTTATAATTATTAATGAAAATGGCCCTATTCGATAATTTTAATTTTCTAAAGTAACAATGATGAATTAAATGATTTAAAAAACAATATAATGTAAAATTAACGATTAAATTGCACTTTTTTAATTATTGAGATTCCATTTTTTTTTTACATTAGTGTGGGAGAGGAGTGGCTCAGTGGTAGAGTACTGAGCTACCATGCCGGAAATCCTGGTTCAAATCCCGCTGCAGGCCATGATTTTTATTTAGTCTGTTTGCAGCGGGAGGTGGATCATATAGGATCTAGGACCCTCCTGGGGCACACCCAGCCTCTATAAAATATTATAAAAATAGGGTACCCAAAATAAGGGGGGAAAATCTGGCGGTTGAGCGTGACCTAGGACAAGTCACCTCCTTGCAGAACCGTTGTCCATGAAACAGTACAGTCTCTACCATGTACTGAACCCCAGACCCTTCATGGGTTGTAGTGGTACAGGGTTTTTTTTTTTTTTTTTTTTTTACATTAGTATTATAAGAAGTGTATATGTTTTCATCACTCTTCATCCCCCTCCCCTGATGCCATAAAAATTAGGCCGAAACCTAGGCACAAATAAAATATCTGTTTTAGTTCATCGACGCATATTTGTAATTCACTCAAATTATAGAAAATTAATCAAATTCCTGAATGCAATTCTTTTGCTTTGGAATGAATAGGAAATATATAGAAAAGCGAGATTTGGGGGTGAGGAAAGTATTGGAACGACGAATAGAGAAATGGATTTTTTCATTTTTTAAATTTATTTATTTGTTAATTAATATAAGATCTACTTTAAGGCTCTGCATCCCACAATTTATTACCTGTGACTGTCCTAAATGAGTTTGTCCCGTAGATAAAACTCAACTTTCATTATTATTAAAAGAAACTATAGAAAATGTTTATATAAGAATAAAAATCACCGTAAATTGTTAATATACGAATGGATTTTTAAATTACAACCTCTTTTAAAAGGTTCATTGACGTCTAAATGGGTTGTTAAACTTAGTATAGTCACTATTTCTTCAAGAATATAAAAAGGATGCTCAAAGCGTTCTACCTCCCATGAAATGACTTCTTCCACTTCATTGAACATACTGTTTGTAGTATGATGGACGAAAGTTATCTGCAATTTTATGAAAATACCTTTTCTTGTGCAAAATACGTTTATAGCAAGTGGAAACTTCAAGGAGTATATGCCTCAGAAGTTTAGTATAATCATCGAAACATGGAAGAAATCCTCCAAAATCCCACGATTGTTAAAACATAGGTTGTTATATTCCAAAATAATCATATAATATATGTCTAGGGTTATTAAACTAAATCAATACAAATTGCTTCAATGCCAGGGTACTATAGGGTACAGGAGGAAGGAATACAGTTAGTGAGAATTTCGTAATTCATTTTTCGTTTTTTTTTTCTTTTAAAATGTACAAGTACATGTTGCAAAAATTGTTTATAAACAATAATTGGTATCTGTTCCACAAGTTGTCGCTTCAAATTGAGTTACAAGTTTTAACCGTTTATTTTTTCAAAAATACAAGTAATTCTGAGCTTTAGTAAGGAAAAGAGAATGTAATTATGGGTAATGGGTAGATTTCGGTAATAATTTCATCAAGAGATAAAAGTTTCAACTAAAATGTCGGTGTATAGATGATATACGTTTGTTGAAACCTTAATTTCTAGATGAAATGATTATTTAACAACACACATTTCCCATAATTACATTCTCTTTTCCATACTAAAGCCCATGATAACTCATATTGTTGTCACTTTAACTGTGCCTCACCTAGTGCAAAGTGATTATTTCCAAACAACTAAACTTGCTGACTAAACTATATTTCCGAGCCATAAATATCATTTGTTCAGATTTCTCTAAGCTGATTGGTGAGAAAAGCTGTACAAGCTTATGTCATCATATTGTCCCGTTAGTAACTGTTACACTGTTACTTCAAATTTTTAAACAGAGGTTTAATCAGTGGCGGATTATCCGTAAGGCAAACTAGGCACGTGCCTAGGGGCGCGTAGTTACAAGGAGCGCGCGAGCTCAGAATTTTTAAATAAATAAAAAAAATAACATATCGCGCATTAGCGTAAGTACAAGGGCCCTGATCTACTAGTCTAGGATGTGACGATACAACGTCACCGTAATTACAAAAACAATCAGTTAAAATTAAGATGGCCATTTATGGCCGGTACAGGGGCGCCGATAAAGTTATTGCCTAGGGCGCTCTGGACCTTTAATCCGCCACTGGGTTTAATGGTGTACTGAATAACTTTTTTTTAAAGGTTCCCAGTTACTATTTCTCTGTTGGTATTTATAGAATACGTTGCAGCAAAAAGAAGCAATCCTACTACAAGGTTTGCTCACAGTTTTGTCCAATAAGTTACATCACATTAGTTGTTGATCGCGTGGCAACACTGATTCAGTGAAATGGCGGGGAAAAGTATGAGGCCCCAACAAGTTAGTGGTATCTTCCTCCTCCATTATTATACTGAAGTGAACAGATCCCTTAAACATTTGTTTAGTAAAACTTTGCCACCACCTAAAAATTACCACCCAAGGAAAGTACTTATTTGTCAAGCCTAGCATTAGTTAAATGATTTCACAATTTTTAACAAATAATAACATATGTTGAATTGTTTTATAAACAATTAGACTTCTAATCCTTTGTAACATCAGTTCTAAAACGTATAACTACTAACGTTGGTACTATAATTTTCCAGAATATATCAACCTATTTTCCTTCTTCGAAATTCGAAGTTCGAATGCTTAAATAACAATAAATTTAATATTTTATTCTACTAATTTTTCATTGTATGCAGTATTTTTCATTCATACGTACATAAACTAATCACAAGTTTTGAAGATTTTAAATGTTATCTCTCAACAGCCATTTAACTTGGTTTTGAGAGTTTCAATATGGGAATTTCATGTTTTATTTTTTTCGTAATTTCTTATTTTTTTTAGTATACTCGAGCATAACTTGAAAAAATCAAGTCCAATCATTAATTTTTAGAATGTAAACATAATAGAAAGAAAAATATAAAAATTAAACAATTATAATCCATGGCATAATCCTATATTTTCCTAATCCAATGTCAGCGTAAGGTTACAAACACATTGGTAGGTTGCAACAAAGGCTACCCAGCGTTTTGTTTACTCTGGCTTCTATTAGTTCAAAGTTTTCTACAATTAATTTAATTTTCATACTAAAAAAAAACATGGTTCTTTGTAATAATAAAATAAAGTATTAATGTTGTTTTTATCCCAGGCTTTATGTTGAAGAATTTGAATTGGTTTTCATTATATATTGGATTTTGTAATGCC
The DNA here is from genome assembly GCA_964056705.1 of Troilus luridus. Lineage (NCBI taxonomy): Eukaryota > Metazoa > Arthropoda > Insecta > Hemiptera > Pentatomidae > Troilus > Troilus luridus. Next base: position 94,104,028 of record OZ057415.1, on the reverse strand, counting down.
TTTTACATTCAGGGATATTAAAAATCACCTTTATGTTAAGGTGAGGTGTTTCACATTTTATATTTACAGTTTGTAGCTTTGTTGTAATTGTGTTGAAAAATAATATGGTGCTGATTTTGTATTTAGATTAAAAAATACTGGCAGTATATGGTTCCGACAGTATTAAGTTTAACTTTTAAATAATATGTGAAAAAAGCCAGCTTGTAGCCCTAAGCATTATCTATTCATATATATTATTTATTTTTTAATTCTTGACTTTTTGCAGCATACTTTTATTTTCATAATTTGATTCTTATTATTATTTCTATCCCTTTTTTTAAATATACTTTGCAAAGCATTATTTTTACCAATTCTATGACTATACGTTCGAAATTTATCTAACAACACACTTAATTATGAAGATAAATGAAATCTTATCATTAGCTCAATGATAAGGTTGAATGACAATTTAGGTGAGCAAGTGAAAATAATCATGTTAGTAGTGAGCATGTTTTCTAGTTATAATATGCTGTACATTGTTGTATTGTTTTTAATTTGGTTAAATCTTTTAATGAAAATATGTTCCAAAGTGTTTGGAATTACGTCCAGAGCTTTTATAACCAAGGAGTTACTGAAAATAAAACTGTGGTTAGTTCAAGTTTTTGTTACATCACATTTTGATCATTTAAATATTTAGATTTATAAAAATAAGAATGAAACGGAAAAAGGTTTCTTGAATGATTTGTATAAATTTATTTAATATTACTTCATTTTATATACATTAATAAATAAATTACTTCCCTCATTTTTTTTTTGTTAACTAAACCAGAATGATTTTTTGCTAAAACATTAATTGCTGTAATATTTACTCCTAAAGCACCCTGTAAAATATAAGACCTAATCATTTAAAAAAGTTACCAAATTACTGAAAATCAAACTGATTATGAAGTATAATTTACAAACCTTGTTTTTCTTATTATAATTAAAAAGTTATCATTGGTGAATTTTTTATCTAAACTATTTTGAAGAATTTCATTAGCTTTTTGATGTAATTCTAAACATGAATATGAGCGGTCCATGTAAACAAGACCTTGTAAGAGCTACTGTGATAATAGAGCTGTATAAGGTTTTTCAGGTATACTTGATCCTTAGTTTCAAATTAATTGTTCTTAATGAAGAAGTTTTTAAATCTTAATAGAAGCTGAGTGGCTGAAAGAAAATTAGTTTTAAAATTATCCATATAAATGTACTAAATAATTTAAATATTGGTTTTAATTTGTTTCATGGTCAGTCTTCAAAAATATAATTAATGATTCAATTGGAGAATTTAGCCTTACTTAAAAATTTAAATTCCACTTATGTTACTTTTTAAAAGCTTAGTCACTAATAATTATCTTGCTATTTTTTTATACAATTAATAAATTGATATTGCATTATCCATTATTTTATAATTGTCACTCAAAAAAATGACTTATGATTTTTATACCTTATAACTTAGCTTATGATATGACTTGAAGTTACGGATTATAATTTTATTTTTTAGATTTGGTAAAAGTTTTAACATCTTTTAATATTGATTAAGATTATAGTTGATCACTTGTAATTAGTAAAGGATCACTTCTTGAATGATCCTATACTAATTACTTTATTACTTAATACTTTATTATTTTCACATTAACTTAAATTTAACATTGATTTTCCTTTATTTATTTAATTTCCTGAGTGTACTATATTATAAATTTATCCTAATAATGAAAATTTGTTTTAGGTGGAAGCCACAGATACTTTGACATCTGTCGCTGCAAGATTCGATACAACTCCTTCAGAATTGGTTAAACTAAATCGTCTCGCTGCAAGGACAGTTTTTCCTGGTCAAGTTATCAGAGTACCAGACAAAGAAGGCAAAAAAGAGAAAGAAGGAGATGAAGATGGAGCTTCTCACACAACTTCTACGGAAAGAAGTGACAATACTGATGAAGAAGGTATATACTTTTCTCAATTATAATAATAATTATGATAGTGGTTTGAATTATCTAGTCCAGTGATCATCAATTACATTTGGTCAGGGTCCAATTTGGATTTTCTAAATTCCACCGCGGGCTTGACCGTTCTCCTTGCTATCTCCGTGCTTTAAATAAAATAAATTTGTAACAGTAACTTAAAAATTGAGTTATATATATATATATATATATATATATATATATATATATATATATATATATATATATAATTATAATTTATGCAGCTAGTATTTTGTTATAGTTGTGTGAGATTTGCTAAATTTTTCTTTTAATATATATACAGGAGTGCAATTTTCGAACCACTTTTGCATGCAGACTAGAACTATTATCGAAGAAAGGCCTTTTATAGGGGCAAATAGGGTAATAAGCTTTAAAAAACTTTAACACAGAAGTAAATTGTTTATTCGGATTTTCCCAAGTTTTAGAGGCCGGCGCTTGTATATAATGATATTCAACCTCACTCGCTAAACTCAGTACTGCGTAGAGCAGGGTGAATAAAAGCTTGTCTTAATTTTGAAGGATTAGGTTATCGTCCGCAATGTCTGCTATAAATGTTTTATTTGTATTTAAATATAGTTTTACTGTATTGACTTACTACTTATAAATTGATTCGCGGGCCTTTCCAAATGAATTCGCGGTACGGATCTGGCCCGTGGGCCGCCATTTGATGACCACTGATCTAGTCAACTATTTTCCACTCAAATAATAATTATTCTTTTTTGAATGAAAATAGTTGACCTTGATGAAATATGTGGAAGAAAATGGTCCAGGTAGAGGTCAATAAATTTCTCTTAATATCAAGAATAAAATATTATAAAAAATAAAAAAAGAATAAATATTTCTTGATATTCAGAGAAATTTATTGACCTCTACCCGGACCATTTTCTTCCACAAATAATTATTTTTGGCAAACTGTACCAATGTTGTTTTCCAACATTTTAGAATTTTTCTGTCAGTGATAAACACATTTTTGTTTGTTTGATACTGTAAATATTTAGTTTTTGGCATTATTTATGAGATTATTATATTTGTTTCACAAAAAATTTTACATTCAAATTGAAATTTACTAGAACAACAATTTCATAAGGTGAGAAACAATCTACAATACCCTTAACGGTTTATGGCTAAAGAGTTAAAGAATACAATTTATATTTTCAAAATTTGTATTTATATTCACTTTTATTTCATAATTGTATATAATATTGTAAAATTTAATTATTTCTTTTATTTTACTTGCTAATGCCTATGTGGCAATTGATTGGAATTTAAGACCTCAATATCTGTTCCCCAGAGGTAAAGAACACCAGGTCACATTTTTGTATTTGTCGAGGATAGCTAATTTTCCATGACTTTCAACTATTATTATTTGTTTCTTCATTACTTATAGAAACAGCTTAAAGAAAATTCTTCACATTGATATTGGAATTGATAAGTAATTGGAAGTGTTGATCATAGTATTTATTTATGACAATTTACCTAAAATATTACCTGTTTTGTGTATATGGTGTCCTTTACTTCTGGGCTGCAGGTATGGATTCTATTAATGATGATTCAAATCACATATTTGATTTTATTATTATTATTTCTAATTTACTGCACAATGCTCAGAATAAATTATGCCACAGCACATTTATTTCTAAAAGCTTATTTATTTCTATCTGGAATCCTTTTTTAATAAGCATGCTTTATCTTTTATGGATAGGCTATTGAATATATTTTTGTAGCCCTCTAACAATGTATTTTGTTTCAAGTTCCATTCTCTTTTACTAAATTAGTTGATCTTTGGCTTATAATGTATTTGGAATAATTGTACACCCCTGGCAAATGAGTGGTTAAGTCAATTTTTGTCTAGAATGAGTTGATTGTTCTGAAAGAAGAGAAATTGTATCATTCTCATTGTCTTTAGCTTGAAACGGAGTTACAACTTAAGCAGCAACTCCATTTTAAACCAAGGCCTGAGTCATATATATTATATAGTATTCTACAGCTCATTCAGTTCTAATCATTTAATAATATTATATTTAAAACATATATTAATAATACATTTTATGTATTAACAGTCTTTTCTTTACATAATGTTTCCAGATATGCTCGAGACCCTGCGGGTCAGTTCTCCAAAGCCTGGTCACGTCGAAAGGGTTGGAACTCCGTCATCTCCTCTTCTCGAGAAATTTCTTAAAATAAATGTGAGGCATATTACAGATGGGCAGGTGAGAATATTAATTTTATATTTATTGTATAATTAAGTTATTTTAAAGCTTACCGCTACGTGTGTAGGGTGGTAATGAGAGGCTGGAGGTATATTTATAAACTTGCTTTAAATGTTTTCATGGTCTATCTAATATTTAATAGGGTCCATCCAAATCAGGCGCTGGCATCAAAGCACAGCTCTGATACTACTGTTTCAAAAGATCAGTATGGTAAAGAAATTATGGAATGAAAAGAACAGGAACTATTTACCGTTTTTACTTATAAAAAGCATCCTTAAAATCAGCATTAGTCTTTCTATACAAATTTAAATGTCATGAGTATTGTCAGTTTTTGTATATTTGTTGAAATTAGTCAAGGTGATAAAACATATTTTATTTATCAAACTAATGTTTGGGGGCAAACCAGGCATTCACAGCGTGAAACAGTTATTAACTGTATGTACTCTCTTATTCTGTCCTGAGTGACAGTTTAAAGGGAACAATCGCTTACAAAAGCCCACTCGCTGAACACTGTAAAGAGCTATTTCAATTAGGCTGGACCTGAGCTAACATACCTGTAGCAGATACTAAATCTCCCACTAGACATACTTAAATCAAAGGCTTAATGATATATCAGTAATCTTGGAATATTCTATTCTTGATTTATTTAATTTTTGATGAACTTTTATTTTATCCTGTAATATTTATTATATATTAATACTGATGTATTTAATTTGATTTTTATTTTTTTTTTTTTTTTTTTTTTTTTTTACCAGATCGGCCTGGTGGGCCTTTACATGGTTCTTATAATATTGGTTTTATTGATAGCAATTGATTATGGGGGGGGGTATGGTCTCGTACAATAGACACCCCTAACTAAATACATCGTTATAACTATAAATTTGATTAATAATTTGATATAATTTGATTAAACTACTATAATAATACTATTTTAGTGATTATTTACATAATAATAAAATATATTTAATGTTTTTCAGGGAGTTGTTAGTGGTGTCCTCCTCGTCACCCCAAATGCCCTTATGTTTGATCCTAATGTCTCTGATCCTTTGGTCATCGAAAGAGGTCCTGAAGCTTATGGAGTCATCGCACCGATGGACTATGTCGTCAATGCTGCAATTTATCATGATATAGCTCATATGAGAGTTGGAAATTCAGAAAATAGGTAATTGTATTAATTATATATTTTTTATAATTATTTCATTACGAACTATTAGTAATCTCAGTTATATTTTAATTATTTTTTTAATGTACATAGAGTAAGAATGAGAAAAAGGTCTTATATTCATTTCATATTACTGATCTTAAATTTATATATTACAGATGTAATATTCCGAAACCTGAGGTCTATCACACCAAGAGTGAGGAATCAGAAGGTGAAGGAGATGCGAGCTGCCTCCTCTCGACCAATCAGGCCGATTCAATCGAAAGCAGGGACCCTTCTGCTAAAGATATCCCTGATCTTAGGTAAGAACAAATTGTATTATATTTGGTTTCCGTTTTGCAATTCATTAAATTCCATAAATATTTTACCAGGAAGTGCTATAATAATGTTAGCAACCTTTCCTTTTCAGAGTTATTTGGTCTAGATTTATTCAGTGGTTCTATTACAGCCCCTTTTTTTAAAACTACTTTCAAAAGGGTTCTTTCTGGCAGCGGTGAGATTATTTCTTTGTATTATAATGTGCTGCGAGGCACTACCCATTATTACATTGCCTCTTGGAGTCGGGTTAAAGCCCATGGGAGATGACGCTCTGAGAAACCTCTGCGATATCAAATTTACCTTAATTCTCACAATAATATTGCGAACTTTAGCTTCATGGTTATTAAAATAGAGAAAAGTTTAATATTAAGCTTTATTTTGTTAATGGAATGTGTTTTGAGGAATCCATATACTGATCTTTATTAAAACTGTTATAGAGTAAATTATCTATATGGTTTATGATAGATAAAAGCTATTTGTTGTCTGCGCTAGTAAAGAGATTTCTAAAGCTTATGTTTTATTAAGTAAGACTGACAATAACTGAATTTATTTCATGTTTATTATTAACAGTCTAATGAGAGAAATGTATTAATGTAATGAATAAAATATTTTCCATTCCGTTATAAATATGTTATTCATGTTAGTATAATCAATTTTCATTTATTTTATTAGATCTTCAACAGAAGAAGATGATCTTTGGATGTGTGGTTCGCAAAGAGAAGGAGATGCTTTCCCGAAAGCATTTGAAAGGGATCTAGTCACTCCCACTAACAGTAATATTGATAAATTAGTAAGTATGTTTTATTTTCTAATTAATTTATATATTTTTTTATCCTTAATTCAATAAAATTAAGTATTAATTTAAATATAAAAGGCTAATTAATTTTACTGGAATTTTTTGAAAAACTTTATACATAAAAAGTAAGCTTTTAAACTGTAATTAAACGTTTTTTTAACTTATTGCTACCAGTAGGTTCTCATAAGATTTTTTTCTCACTGCTTTTAATTGCACTACCTCAACATATCTATTTAATTTGCAGAGCGATACTCAAGATACAACATTAGAAGAAAAAACTCCCGAAGAAGATGACGATAACAACCTTGTAGATGCTGAAGCAATGGTCCGTGCCATCGAAGAGAGGAGAAAATCATATTTAGATCACCATTGGGCTGTTCCCAAACAGTCGGTTGATGCTGAAAAGGAAGATAAAGAGGAAAAAGATAATTTATTGCAAGATCAAGGTAAATTCTTTACTTTATTGCTTTGTACTTTGTCTGATTTAATAGTGGTCCTTGGCATTAGAAATAAATTAATTTTCATTTAATATAACTTTAGTGTGTAAACTTTCTTTCTCCTTTTTAATATTGATATTTTCACTGTCGCTTTTGCCTACTATAGTCTCTGAAATAATATTCTTGTTTTTCCACCCATTTCTGTTCAACAGGGCCAGGAAATTTACTTATTTTTAAATTTCACTTTTCTATTTTCTTCATTAATGCTTCAAACCTGAATTAACTTAATTTAAAATTTTTGATAAATAATTATCTTGATAATTTTTTTCATTCCTTTATTCTCAGCCCTGGTTGAATTGGATGATGGGCGTCGTGGTAGCGGCGGTAACTTAGTGAAGTTATCCTGTCATGATTCAGGAATTGACATCCGAGATCCACCACCTCCTCCGCCACCTATCACGAGAAAAACCGTCTATTCGGATGCTGATATCCTTCTAGGAGATGGAGATTTTGTCCCTCCGATACCAGTTCAGCCTTTGGTATCAACTTCATCAGCTCCTGGTACACTGGAAGACGACAAGAAGAAGCAAGGTGTGTCCTTCTCATTGGAAGATACTGATAAGATGAAGGCATTGGATGATAAACTTCCTGAAACAAAAAAGAATAAGGTTTGTTTTTATTACACAAATTAAATATTTCTCTCATGTACTCATATTGTTAAAAAAGATAAAAATAAACTTATCGAGATTATGTAAGATTAATAGCATAATATTTTTGTGTAGGTGAGTATATCTATTTTAATTTTTGGCCTATCGTGTTTAGATTTTAAGCTTACTTACCCTAATTTACAATTATATAATATATAAATGTTATTATTTTTAATTAAATCTTTATTTTCTATATCCCACCTACTTTCTTTGTGCTGCATATTTCGGTTATAGCTTCCCTTCTAATACTTATAATTTACAGCTGTCATGTTGGGACGAGCCCCAAGTTTCAGCTCCAAATTGAATATTATTATTATTTAAACTAAAATTTTATTTAAATATATGTATGTTATATCTTCTTGATATACTTTCTTATGCTAAAACTCTTAAACAGAGGTGCTAGCGTCTGAACGTAAGTTTAAGCAATCCTATCCCGGGGGGTCTGTATACGAAGAATGTATCTAAAAATGATCTTTTGTTGTTTAAGATAAGAATAAAGTTAATGGTTATATATTATGTATATTTATGTTTTTTAATTTCTTAGATGTTGAAGAGGCTATCATATCCTTTGTCCTGGGTAGAAGGAATCACAGGGAGCGATGAGAAAGAAGGCTCCCTTCCTTCATCAGCTGATTCGCATCCTTCTCATTCCTCATCGGTCTTCTCAAAGGTTTTCTCAAGGTTGGTATTAGTATTAATTGCTTCCATGTTTCATCTATTTGTAAAAGTAACTTACACAGTTCTTTTTTATAGTTTTAGAAACTTTTTTTTTAATTTTCTAACCACCAGGCTAATATTATACAGTAGAATCCCGATAATTCTTATGGTCAAGGGACTGAAGGTTTGGTACGAATTATCGGGAATACCAATTATCGGAAGTAAAAAAAATAAATAAATAAAACACGTATTAATGCAATTTTTTGAATCTATCGAACCATCCATCACTTGCACGAAATTCTTCAATTCCCATTTTTCTGTGAAAACTCGGGCTTTTTCCCTTCAAATATTACCTGCAACTGGTACATTTGAATTCCTTGCTTGTACGAACCACTTTTTAAAGTTCTCTACAAGTCTGGGAAGTGATTTTGTCCTTGCTCTTCAAAATTGATGTGATCGTGGAACCAGGGACGATGAAATGCTTGGATACGTCAATTAGCTTACAGCCAATGGTCACAGCGTTTATGATTTGTTGTTTCTCTTCAATAGAGAGGCTAACGTATTTTGGAGGCATGATTACGTGTCACAACGGTAACAAAAACGAGACTGAATTGTAAATAAAAGTGTGACTGTAAGAAAAGCTCAATAAAATTCCTATAACTCCCCCTCTCTACCCCCCTCATTTCCTTTGAGTGAAAACAGTACGAATTACTAAGGAAATTTCTTAGAAAACTTGTCTCTCTCACTCGCTCTCCCGTAGAAAACGATAGGATCTACTGTGCCTCTAAACAATACAAACATACTTGTGTATAAAACAATACAAATTGAGTGATTTCCTAGAAGGCATTTATTCTCATTCTGCTCCCTGGCATATCTGTTTCACTGTTCTCTCCCTCCCTTTCGAAAACAGTAGTAAGTAACGAGATTTTAAAGCTGAAAAATACGAATTATATGACGCTTTAAGTGACCTCGAGCATAAAAATAATATGAATTACCGAGGGGTCTGAAATGCATTGATTTTATACCATTTATCGGGATTTTCTCTGGGGACCGGCAAATTTGTAGGAATTAGCCGGAAATACGAATAATCGGGATACGAAATATCGGGATTCCACTGTATTAAACATAACAAGTATGGGTAATGGATTTTTTTGGTTTCTGACAGTGACTAAATTAATATTTTCTTTATTTTTCTGCGATATATTTACCTACTACATTCTTTGTGTAATATAATTTTTTTACTAATTAATCCTGTTAGTCAAATTTGTGATATGGGGTGCTGCTGGTATAGAAATAATACTTTTAATCAAAGATTTGAATCTTATTTCTCTCTCACACAGTTATTTTTAAAGATCGAGTCTTTTGGAAGTAAAATAACCATAAGGATAATTACCTCAAGTGATTTAATAAAAGGGAGAGGAGTGGCTCAGTGGTAGAGCACTGAGTTGCCATGCCGGAAATCCTGGTCCAAATCCCACTGCAGGGAGTTACTTTTATTTAATATGTTTGTGGCGGGAGATGGATCATATAGGACTCTCCTGGGGCTTACCCAGCCTTTATAAAATATTATAAAAATAAGGTACCCAAAATAGGGGGGAAAACCTGGCGGTTGAGCGTGGCCTAGGACAATTCACCTCCTTGCAGAACCGTTGTCCATGAAACAGTACAGTCTCTACCATGTACTGAACCTCAGACTCGTTCACGAGGCATAGTTGAACAGGTTATACAGTTTTCTCCTATTTTTTTTCATAAGTATGAATGATAACAATAATGTGATTTATAATTATAAACTTGAAGCCTCTCTATTGCATTGTAACACTTATTTTAAAAATAAATTTATTGAATTTATTTATGCAATCTTGAAGTTCGAATTATTTCATTTTTTCCTTATTGTTATCAACTTCACTAATTAGCAGTATTCGAAAAACGAACTAATAAATATTTTGAGTGCCCATATTATAAATTTGATTAAGATTACTTTGTGATTGCTTTTACTTTAAGATCAGTTCAAGTGTTATATTAGTAAATAAAAATTTAAAAAAATGAAACTCAGAGTTTCAACTAAACTATATTAGTCCTCTTGAACAGAAAAGCTAAAGTAAGGTACTGTTGTCATGGCATTATAAAAACCATTGCCACAGTAGCTTGCTCGAGTGAAAAAGGTTTTAAAATTATAACCTTTTTTTTATTTTTTACTTCAACTGATCCATAACTGGGTAAAGATCTTTATTATACCATAACAATATGTCATCTTCCATCATGTGTTATTGTTAACAAAATGCTGCTTAAATATTTTCAACAATATAGTTGGGATTGGTTATTTATTTTTTTTTAAATCAGATAATGTTAAATTTAAGTAATATTTGATGCGCTGCTTCTTTTTATATTTATACATATATAAAAAAAAAAAAAAGAAGTTATGGAAAAGTAATGCTCTGCTTTTTTTCTCTCTTTTCTTTCTAACGCTGCAATTGTGTGCTGCTACATCTCTCCTCTGAAACCTATTACCTGATATTTTCCACTGTAAAATAATATTTTTCTTTTTTTATTTCATTATTATTTCCAACATTTAAAATTTTTTTTTAAATTTATTGAAAACTTTTTTTTTTTTAATTTATTTTATGGATTACCACTTACATATAAACCAAATAGCTCTCCTATTAACATGGTAACAGATTTTGGATCTGGCTTGTTTACTAAGACGCCGAGTGAGGACGGTGGAAAATTTCCCTTCCCTCCCGATTCTCAACCCTCCTCTGCCCCTTCCTCTGCTCCTTCTTCGGCTCCGTCGTCCGGCCCCACTTTCTCACCCTCCAACATCATCAGTACCGTAGGGTAAGTCATCATTATTAACAGAGCAGTCTTCAGTCTTTCTTCCCTTTCCCTCTATTTATTTATTTTATTATTATTATTTTCCCATGTTTTGTCTATATTCTATCTTGTATTGTTCTTCTGTGTTAATATATGTGTATTGGAATAGCTCTTTTAAGTGTGTACAATGAGTTGTCGTCTTTGTTATTAGATCTCTTTGTGATAGATGTACAGAAAGTTTGTTTTATATGGATGATGAATGTGTTAAATGTCTAGTATTTTGTTTTATTAATTTTTGTTTTCGGAATTGTTTCAGTAGGTTAAAAGTGAATGTTATACCATCCTGTATTGTCCTATTGTATTAAATATATAAAATATATTTTCTGCTTTTATTCCAACCAATAGATTGTCTCCACCTTATTTACCATTTTGGTTAAATTCTTATTGTAACTTTTTTGAACTTTTAAACTTTTTCAGTTAAATTCATCCTTTAAATGGATCTCAAAGAAGGATATAACACACTTCATGATGCTTAAATCCGATATTAAAAACAAATATTGAAAATTATGGGATCGTGTTGAGAGTGTGAAGTTATTCTTAAGTATTGCTTGATGATTCCCTGATTTGGTCGTGAGGATCTGATTCTTCCTCTATTATATACTCCAAATTACTCATTATATATCCATGAATCTCATGATATCAAGTACCTTTGAAACTCTAAGTAACCATTTACATATTATTTTTAGTAAAAATCGAATAAGCTACTTCTACCCTTACAGTTTTCTGATTTTTTAGATTTGAAAGAATCTTAACTTTATCTGAGCTGCATTGCACCTTGTACAGTAAAGACTTATTTTTTTCACTTTTCTAGTTTTCAATTTTAATGATTATTTTGATTAAGTAAAATAATGTAAGTGAGTCATTTCCCTCAAAATTATGCATCTTGTACAAACCATGTATAATCACAAACAATGTGCCGAGGGGGATAATAACTGATGGACCATTTTTTTCCCCATTAAGAAGATTAATTATAGAATTAGGGATTCACTAATTTAGCTGATATTTGCCAAGGCTTCCAGATCAAGTTTTTCCTTTGTTTTTTGTATGGTTACAATGTTTTGCCACTTGTAACTGGAGTTCACAGTTATAAATATTTAGTACAAAGGTCTAGAAGAAAACAGCATCAGTTATTTTTTTATTTAAAAAAAAAACAATTAAAAAGGAGTTGGAAAAAAAAAACTGCATTTCTTACTTGCAGCTCATAACTAAGCGAGTCAATGCTCTAAAATTTTACCATCTTTAGGGTTACCCTAAATGATGTTTTTTGTTTTGTTTTTATAATAATTTTTAAAAAAAGTCTAGCCAAAGTAGCATTTGGCTATTATTAAACAAAAGATTTATTATTTTATTGAATTTAAATGAGTTATTATTTTTCCTTCATGTCAAATTTCGTCAAAGAAAAAAATCTTTTCTTTTGAATGGGGATGAAACTTTTGTGGTGGAGGTCAATGAAGTGATTCCTTAAATAGAGATAACCTATGTTTATTAGAAACTGAGCTTCATATTGCAGGTCTTCTTCAGGAATGGAATTTATTTTTAATCTCACCTCATTTCTTAAGTTCTATTAGTTAGTTTTTCCTCTCTACTATACTCATAATAAAAAAATTAAATGACTCTTGATATTTTTTGTTTATTTTATTTGTTTGCTCATACGAGTTCATACGATTTGTTTGAAGGCATCAGTAGTCTTAGTTGCATGTTAACTTTGTTGCATTATTTGTGTCAGTTAGATGTCTGTGTATGTAAGCTTTTATAGTTACATGTTTGTTACTGATCTTGGTAATAATTATTTCATGTTATGTAAATTTTTATATTGTTATTCAAATAAAATGTTTCTAATTTTTTAATATGAATAATGTTTAACTATTTATGTTTAAAGGTCCTGTGACAAATTTTATTATGATCATTAATGTAATTTAAAATTTATTATTATTCTAATAACAGTTTATCTCCTTTAAAATATACAGTTACTGTTTCCAGGAAAAGGTTTGACGTGTTTAAGATTTGGAATTTTATTTTGATCCCTTTGTGATTAATTTAGTTGAGTAAATTAAGGAATATGAATGTACCTCCCAAACAGACCCTTGTTTGAGTCTTGAGTGTATAATTATTTGATCTGTTATAGGCTGTTTTTGTTCTTTTCTTCTTTTTTTATGTTAACTTTTCTTAGATCAAGTCATAATACAATTTCATATTATTGATTTTAAAGCGAATCGCTATAAGTAAAAGTAGTTTTAATGAAGGATTTTTATATTTTTTTCCTAAATTTCATGCCAAGCAATGGACTGTTAATTTTTTAGTATATTATTTGCTAGTAATTACTACATTAAAAAAAATATAAATATGGAAGTTTTCATCGTCTCCATTGAAGGGTTGAAATTGGACAATTATAGAGAATCACATTGGAACCGGCAATATGAGATGCAAAGGTTGTTTGTAAATTATCAGTTCTAAGTTTATTAATACAGTTTCATTTTCAGCCCTTACAAAATTTGTTTTTTCAATACTTATTTAATTAGAAGTATAAAATTTAATCTTACTTATTGATTTAAGATTTTTTTGTGTTAGAACAAACAAATATTATTAATTTATATTAATATATATATTAATATATATATTAATATAAATATAATAATATATTAAACTATTATTAATTTTAAAAATACTGTTGGGCTCTTGCAAATATTAAGGTGCCTGAGCTTAGTATGGATAAATATAATTTATGGTTTACATTTCTTTCAGTAGATTTGTAATCAAATATTTTTGATTCTTATCATTAAACATTTTTTTTATTTTTAACTTAAAAGTAATTGAATACTTTTTTTACTAATGATGTAACAATATTTTCTTAGGCGGTCATCTGTCGGTACATTCATTCGTCAACAACACACAGTTCACAACAAAGCTGGACCAAAACTGGATTACAGAAGTATGGTGTCCGTTGAAGATATGCCAGAACTCTTTGTTTCTTTCGATAGTGAGTATTCACTTCACTTCTTTCATTTCATTTTATTTTTCATAACTAATAATACCCTGTCGTCTTACCTTTCTTTATAATAATTTAATAATTGAAAATGCTATTTCAACTACAGATTTACTACTCTTTGAAGACTTAGAACTATAAATACACAGTACTTCACAAATACTACATCGTTAGCACTGGCTGTGTAGTGTGTTAATGTTTAGATTAGAGTAGCTAGTTTAGAAGCTTGTAATAAAGTCTGGTTTGTTGTCAATTGATACTAACTTATCTTTGTACTAAATAAAAATAAAAAAAGTAAATAGACATTAATAGTTAATATCCATAGTGCATTTTTTTTGGCTTTTCAATCATTACTTCTCTTAACATTTGTTAAGGCACAATTTATTAACATAATGTACATTATTTACTAAACAGTATATACATTTTAAAAAAAATTATATTATACACATCATAGTCAAATAAATAAACATATATTATTAACTGGCCCAGCAACGCTTAGCTATTGCTTGATTTGAATATGTATTTAGATTAAATGAATACAATAAAAAGTATTATAAAAAATATTGTGTGTAGTGAAAGTAGTATTGAAAAAACGAAATTAATTGGAATACATATTAAACTTACATCACCCATTTAAGATATAACCTTGATACCGAGACTCACAGACAGACCAATGACCAGAAATTATTTTTTTAATCATGGGGCTCTGCAAGGTTTATAACCGTTTAAGACTTTGTCCTGTTGCAAAGTTGGTTCCATTGGAATACATTATATCCTGCAGTTCCTCTTGTAAATAAAACATTATTGCAATATACATTTCCTTACTTCTTTACATTGTTCATTCTCATAAAGTCATTTTAAAGCATTAATCTAACATTTTTTTTTATTTTTTATTTTTTTTTACTAATATTTACTTATTTATATTTCATTGACTAGTGGGTTTATTCAAAATGATCTAAGGATAAATAATATAACTCAAGCTTGTCACCATTAGCTCTTTCTTATTAATCTGAACCTGGTTTTTTTCTATTCTCTTATCAACTTCCTGTCCATATAATGTATTTATACATAAATATATTAAATATTTCTTGCAGATTATTATTATCTCATAAGCATAGTATATTAATATGTTTTTTTGCTTATGTATTTTTAGTTTATGAACATTTGAATAATTTTCTCGGTTATTCATTTACCTCTTATCCCAAAAGATTTTCAGACAGTTCAAAAAGACTAGCACAAGCAGTTTATTGGTAAGGGGATAGATACATTACTATTAATTCATATACAGAATCCATGAATTCACACATAATTATATTGTTGTAATATCGGTTTGTCTTTTTAGTATAGACTAACGTAGTGTCGTTTTTTTTGTTGTCCTTGCGATATGGTGACATTTGTAGTTCACGCACCACTTTTCCCGCAACTCGAAGAGCTGGGTATGTCTTGTTTAGAACAACCTTTACAACCATCAAGATGAGATGCATGAAAGTCACATTAATCCTTGTCATATTATTTTATTTTTGTTTGTTTTTTATTATTTATTATCCATTTTTTTCTGTATTATTCATCTCCATTTTAGCCCTGTTTATTTTGTACATTTTATATTCTTTTAAATATCTTTTTCTTATCTACACTTTCTCTAAAATTCTTATTTATCTGTTTGTATTTAGCCTGTTGCACTATAAAAAATATATAAATAATTTAATCAATCCAAAATTTTTATTCCACTATAAGGTTCTCATTTAATATACACTGTACAATATATCGAATTCACTAAATTTTGAGAACTCATAAATCTGTTGCTTTTTTTAATCTATAACAAATTTCTTTTTGATGTCTAAATAAACAACTGAAAAAAATTGAATTTTCGATTAATAATGTTTTAATCTATTTGTGGGATATAAAAATTTATTCAGTACACTTTAACAAATTGTTTAATATTTAATGAATCGTGTATTTAATAATAAATACATATAAAGGAAATTTGGAAATTTTTTTTTATTTCAATAAAATTTTCAATTTTTTTTTCCTAGCATGTCTTTTGAGAAAGTATTGATTATGTATGCATTTTTTTTTTTTTTTTGCAAGTTTAACATGTTTGTGAGTACCGTGTACATACTTTTAATGATGTATTCAACAATGCAGTACTGGCCGGATTTCTTTAAATTTTAATTGATATATGATGAAATAATATCTTCAGGTTGTCTGGAATTATTTTTTATTTTTAGTTGTTATCTTATAGGTTTCAAATTCGATATTTCTCTAAAACAAATTGGATGGGAAGTAATTTAAAATTTAAAATAAAAATAATACTGTTAAATTTTGTTTTTCTTTTAATGTCTCAGATGCTATGAACTCATATGTCTTATACTTTTCACTATGAACTCAAACCAATAGTTAAATTTTTTTTAAATATTTTTATTTTCCTCATTTTTTTCTTGATAGCGCAATACTTTTTATTAATTCTATTAAATATTAAGTGGACACCAAATGGATTGGTTATTGACCTATGAGTTACTGTTCTCGATGCCAGCTGCTCTACTGATCTGAGAGACGATTTGACCCCACCAGATTGTCTCTTCCTTACAGTGTTTATAAATATTTAAAAATCCCTCAATTATTAGTCTTTATGGCCTCTTTTCACTTTTTATTCGTTTAATATTACTTAACTAATTATATTACGAGTTAAATTTTGCACACACTTATTTTTGTTAGGTGCTCACATTTAACATGTTAAGCATTCTGAAGCATTCATTCGCTTTTATTCCATTCATTGGCTATTATTTTGTCTTTAACGTATTGCTCGACATTCCTGCATGATATTCCTCTTAAGATTTATTTCTGTTACTGTTTAATGTACTATTTGTTTTCCATGTATTCATTGTTCATTTTACTATAATTCTTAAATCAAACAAGTTTTTATTTCATGCTATTTTCATGTTTTATTTTTTATAATTAAAATAGTTATTAGTACCTTAATTAAATTAAAGAAAGTAAAAATAATTGTAACTTTTTATGGGTTAAGTAGTTTTTCTAATTATATGGAATGGTTGAGGTCTATTTTATTTGGTGTATAATATTTTCAGCATTTGCCAAAAATACTCATTAAATTTTTTTAAATAATATTTTTCATTAAAAATGTTATGTTTTTGTGAGTAATAAGAAAAATTAAATAAAAATTACTTTTTAGAATCATGGGTTTAATCATGCTTATTAGGCCTATTAAACCCTAGAAAAAAAAACACAGTACCTGATATCAATATAAATAAATCAAGTGGTTGTAGTATTTACAAGACAATATTATTCAACAACTTCATAAGATCAAGATTCATTCACTTATCTCTTTGCCATTATGCCTTGTCTCAAGATATATTTACAAAAAAAAATTTCATATTTCTTAGAACAGAATCTACTTACTTCATCAGTAGCATTATTTTTCAATTAAAAACTGAAATGATTTGTTTATACTTTTTAATTAAACCGTTTATTTTATTTTTGATGTTTATTAAAAATTTAAATTATTTTGAGACAGTAATTTTTCAACCAAAGAAAACCATTTTTTAATGAAACTATTAGTTTTTATTTTTATATAAACATGTATTAATCATTTAAAAGAAAGATATACATATTTTTTTGTTGTAAAAAATGTTTGTATCAATAACTATGCATTATTCGCTATAAGCCTTAATATTCTTGAATTACAGTTTTGGTACTATAAAATTTTTTCTTTTATTTATTTTATGTAACTTGTTTTTTAAAAATTTATTTACTGATATAATTAAAAATTGTATGTTCGTTTGTTCTCCAGAGCTCATACCGAGGCCTGCAAGGTCATGCGAAGACCCTCCACTATATTTGAGGTTGCGAATGGGGAAACCCAAAGACAAAAAAATTCCAAAATCAACACCTATTATGTCTTACGGCAAGAAGAAGATGAGACCCGAATACTGGTTCAGTGTCCCTCGAGGAAGGTAAATGTGAATCAATTATTGTTTTGTGCATTTTTAAAACTTTCTAATTATTTTATAATAATATATAGTATGATGATTATAATAATAATGGTTGTCTCTTAGCCTTGCTGAGTTTGGCCTTATTTAGTATTTTCCCTAATGTATGGTGATATTGTAAATGCTTACTTAACATTATAGCTATATTTAATAATTGGAATA
The DNA here is from genome assembly GCA_964056705.1 of Troilus luridus. Classification (NCBI taxonomy): domain Eukaryota; kingdom Metazoa; phylum Arthropoda; class Insecta; order Hemiptera; family Pentatomidae; genus Troilus; species Troilus luridus. The sequence goes on along the minus strand of OZ057415.1, from coordinate 94,085,718 downwards.
GTTAACTATGCTCCGTAAAATCGAATCAAAAATATATTTGTCTTGTTTGGCATTAATAAAATTTTAAATCCTTTTATTACCCTTGTCAATTAGTATTTAACTATATATAATTTAATCTTGCAACATTTTGTTACATTTATATTAAAAATAAATAATAAATAAACTCCTCTTTAGTAAAATTTAATACAAATAAAAATATATATTTTTATGTTTTTTAATTAACTTGTTGATATGTATTGTTTCACTTTTTCTTCGCCCTAATTATTTACTAATCTGAATCATTTTGGATTTAATTTGTGAGAATGTACCGTGAGCATTTAAAACAACTACCTACCGTTAGGAACCATAACATAACGCTCCTTCAAAAGAACAACGTAACTCAAAAATTGGCATTTTTGAATCAAGGTTGTAGTGTCAATTGTATTGGTTGAAGCTTTTCAATTCAGCAACGACATATCTGATATTCTATTTCCATGATATAATGTTATGTGTTTTTTTAAAATAAAGTCATATTTTGAGTTGTATCATTTTTGAATCTGAAATTTTATGGGATTAATGACATAAGTTAAAATAAAAAAACTTTCATGCTTTTAAAAATTTTCTAATGATAAAAAAAGAATTTCAATAGCACCATTCCAATAGGAATGCTTTGTTTTACCAATGCCCTAATATTTATTTGTTTAACTCATATGGTTTAATTTTAACAAGACATAGAACTTTCAAATATCTTTATTGAAAAATTAAGTTTTTTGAGTTATGACTTTGTTCTTTTGAAGGAGCAATATGATACTGATTGTTAGCTTCAGGTTTTTTTTAAAAGCTTTACATCAATAATGCCAATAGATTCTAAATTATTCTCTTTACTATTGGTTATAATCAATCTAGTAATATCAAGCAGATAGAATGGGTCACTATGCTTGAACCACTTTTTGAATATGCTTGATTTACTTTTATAAATCTTAATTTAAAATGTTATTTTCTCTTTTGTATTTGTTAAGAATGTTTTTTTATTTATTTTTTCCAGGGTTGATGATCTCTACAGGTTTTTAATGGCCTGGGTGGGACACTTATACGGCGATTTAGACGAAGAAGCCGTAGCCGCCAGAGGTTACGAACTAGTCGACTCTGACACAGAATTGTGGGAAACGGATGATGGAAGTGGTCGCGAGCGTCGTTCCTCTGATCCAGATATAGGGGACCTCACTCGTGAGTCTTGGGAGGTATGCCCAAAAAACCTTATTTATCTATTTTATGTTACTTCTTAGAACAGGTTAAACCTCTAAATATTAGTTGGAAGAGGGGGATAATATATAAAAAATGTTTAAGTTTTTATAATTTTTTTTTGTTACCTTAGGGTCTTCCGACATAGTTTAAAATTAAGATCCACAAACAATTGTATAAATTTATAGGTTTTTCTGTGTGTTCTGATTAAATTTGAAAGCTGATCATTCTCTTTCTTATGTTTTTTTTATTGCAGGATGAAAAAATTTATAAATACATTTCTTCTACTGTTATTAAAACTATGTTTTTTCTTCATATAGTGGGTTATACTAAATATTCAGCGTTTGCATTGTCTTTAGTCCTATTTTAATTATTTATTCTTATCTGGTTGATTATCTTACTTAGAAATTAAAACGTTTTAATTATTTCAACATCTGTTTTATTTAGCTGATTATTATTATTTTATTGAATTATAAGTTAGCAAGCCAAGTTAATATTTCATGCCAAGAAGTATTCTTAATTAAGCTCTAGGAAATTATTTCATTATACTGACTTACATGGTATAAAAAATATGTTTATTTTTCTGTTTCTAGAAGAGATTGTTAAATGAATTTATAACATTTTGAATATTGTAGAGTACTCCGTTAGTTGTGGAAAAACAAATTGGACTGTTTGATATAAAAAAACTGTTTATGGGGGGTTTTCAGGTCCTGAAAGCTCCGTACGCTAAGCTGTATACGATGATCAAGACGCAGGCTACTTTTGCCTCTTCTGATTCACAAGCTGATAATGAGGTGCCCTTAAATGCTGCCTCTCTCTCTCTCTATTCCTGTCTCTATCGCACTCTCTTCTTCGTTAATTTTTATTTTTTTATTATATGATTGAATAGATTCAATTTTTTTTATTTTTAGGTATTTTTTAAATTAATTGTTAAACAAAGTGTTCAATCAAAAAGATCAGTTATAAAATAGAAATGAATCTAAAATGCATAGCAAATCAAATTTTGAATGTTTTTTTTTGTTTTTTCAGAAGGAGAGTAGTGTTAGGTGTTTTACAGTAGTCCCCTTTAGTTTTCCTGCTCAGAAATTTTTGGAAAAAAAAATTATATATAAACAAATAAATAAAGAAACAACAATAATAATATTTATAGAAGAAAAGTGAGAGACTGGGCAGGAAATAGCTTAGGAAATGTGCCAGCACCTCTTAGACTAGTTTGCACACAATACGTAGTTTGAATGATTTAGTTCACTGTTGCTTTAGATGTTAGCCCTCATTTACCCTCCACTCTAACCTTGTATTACGTATACTATTTACTGGAAATAGTTTTCCTTTAGCCGTTGACTCAGTTATAGTATGTTGTTTATTATATTATAGTTAGTAGTTGTTTTTAATATGTGTATTTATTTGTATTACTCTTATTAAGTCTCAATAAGAGCTATATTTACAGGTTACCATAAGTACACAATATGAAAAAATATTTACATGTTGGGAAGATAAAAATATTTCATCAGTTATTTCTGTTTTGGTCTAAAGAACAAAAAAAAGTAGAGCCTTTAGAATGAAGAAAGGAAATGAAGAAAAATTCTTAACATTTCAGTGATTAAAATTTTGTTTATTGCAAGTGATTTATTTTATGGAAAACGTGCAAAAATAGTGTTTGATTTACATTATATCGATCAAATGAGACACATTAGTATGTTTGGGTTGTTAAAAAATAGATTCAGACATTAAATTCTTAGTAATGTGTTTTAGAACTAAAAAGATTATCTAAAATTTGCGGTTTCATGTATTTTTTTAATAAAATAGGTTTTTACTTCAATTAAAACTTTTTTGGATAGTGCTTGTATTGCAGAAATCATACATTTTTTTAAAATCTAAACTATATTATATTACAGCACAAATTGGAAAAAAAATCTGATTTAATAGTTATTTTTTTATAGTTGATAGAGGCTATATTAAGCTTGAAATTAAATTCCTTCTGAAGGTAATATGGCTTCTAAAATTGAAAAATTGTTGAGTTTGTTTAGAGGGGAATTTTGATCAGTTTATTTTTAAATACTGAACATAAAATTTAGGTTGTCCTTTTATGTATAAAACAATTTAGATTACTCAAATTCTCAGTTACAATAATGCAAAATCTACTAATGCTAGAAGCAGTATAGTATATTTTTTAATTGATTAATATTTAAAAAACAGCTGACATTAAAGCTAGGAAAATGATTATTTCTTGGGCTCTGAAGCAATGTAGAATAATAAATTTACATTTATTTAAGCACTAAAAATAAATGTAGGTCTTGGAATGATTATGTCTAGTGTTATCATCAGAATTTTTTTATAATCATTAATTATTAATAGCATTGTTAATATACTAATTATATTAAGAAGTACAATATAATTTTATATATTAAAAGACAAATTTGGTTTTTAATCATTTAAAAATATAGTCTCAGGGACGGGAAAACAAAAGGCAATTCTTAGGAGAATTTGTTAAACTTGCACTTTAAAATTAACGACTGTTTTAATTTCTAATTTATGTCTTTTATAAGCATTTATTAAATTATTATTGTATTAATTTACATTTGGAAATGTTTACAAATATTCAGATATTTTAGTTATTATTATTATACTAATGGTGTAATATAGTGGGAATAAACATGCAATAGTTTTCACTATGTCCTTGACCGCCATGGCTGATTTCCCCGTAACCATAGTAACAGCAGACTTGCTCTGGTTTCATTGTCAGAACTGACAGGGCCAACAATTTTCCTCCTATCCCCTCCCTCCATCGACTCCAGTAGTCAGGATTCTTGTCATATTGTGTTATGATGTTTCAATATTGAAGCTTCTCTTGATTGCTGCAATTTGCTAGCTCATTCTCTCCGATTCTGTACAATTTTATCTTATGTAAGTGTATACTTAGTTTAACTTTGTAATTTACTTTCGCCATTTAATCATAAAACAGAGAAAGGAATTTGTTAACAGTTTAAAACGACTGTCATAGCACATTAAGGTTATTTTTTACCATTTACAGTTAAATTCCAATACTCTAAAATATATTTGACTGTACATTTTATTACAAAAACTTAGATTAATATGTATATTTTTATTTGGCCATAATTATGATCTATACTCAATATTAATAATTTTTAAAAAAGAAATTATATAAATTTTATTTTGAAATTGGTGGGACTGTATAGATAAAGCAATTTCTACAAATGCACGGATGCATTCTTTTTTATTCTTTTAAAAATGCAAAAATTTCAAAATCACTATTGTGACAATGTATATATTTATGTTCCTATTAAAAAAAATGAAAACAAAGAAATGCAATAACATGCAGACCTGAAATGTTCTCTCAAGTTTTAAAAAATTTCATATTGTTTGTGTTATAGCAGAAAGCTAAAAGATAATTGGAGGAAGCCTGGGCCTCTCACTTGTTTGGTGCAAGTTGTTTGACCAGTTCTCTTGCTGATCTCAGTTGTAGCACTGAATCATAGTGCTGCCTTAAGTTTTTTTTTTTACAATGCAGATGTGACATTAATTGTTTTGCTTCTGATATAAAATCTCTCTTCTTATGTTCTATAACTTTCACTTTTCATTCAGTGTTCATTAGCAATATATTTTTTACAATATTGTACATATTGCTTGCCTTTTTATTTATTTTTTCATGTTTGTTTTGTGTTTTTTGTGTTAGACTTCTTTTTGTATGATATTTTGTTTTCCTTTTAAAATTGTAGAAATTGCTTGATTCATAATCGAGTATGAATAATGAGATTTTAGTGTTGATATAACCTCTAAATCTCTAAATTGTGTCCAATTAATTTTTAAGTGTGCTAACAAATTTTATTTTTTATTTTATTTTTGTTATGTCTATGTTTGTTTTTGTGTTTGTTTTTTCACACATTTTTGTTGTGATTACTAACTTTTATTAAGTTTACTAAGTTTTATTATGCCATTAGTGGCATTAGCGTTGAACATTTAAGTTATTAAATACCAACTTTAAGAGAGAAAAAATTCCATTTAATATATAGTGTCGTGATTATTTTCATAGAATATGGAAAGCGTGGTGACTCTCGGCAGGACAATTGTGGATGTTGTGAGTTTTTTTTATTTATTTTTTTTTTTTAGTTTTTTTTCTAACCTGGTTGCATGTTACTACTAAACATTAGCTGGTTCAGAGCAAAATATCAGTGATAATCAGGTTGATATTGAAAATATGGGATCATTAAAATTTATTTCAGTGTTTTATTATGACATCTATAAAAAAGGATTTTACATAATTAAAACTGCTGTAAGGTTTTGATAATTTTAATTTTGTGGGTTGTTTTTTTTGTTTATTCTTTCGTGTTGAATAATGTTTGCAATTCATTTCTATGAAAATCAAAGTTTAATTCTATTTATTTAGAAGTTATTTAATGTAGTTATTTACATTCATCAAGAAATTTAATCATAAAATTTTTTTTTAAATTACTTCATCATTTGCTTTGAACTTAAAGCTAGTTCTATTATTGTTTGTTTATAAACTACTAACATTTGATATAAATATAGGTCAAGGGTTTTCTATGTTGATATTTGTACTGCTTAAGGTTTACTAACTTTTTATATGTATATTACAATTAAGTTAATATAGACATGAAGTTATAAATTTTGTATTATCAGGTATATTATGTAATAATAATGCGTTTGTTTTTTGAAAAATAAATTCTGTGATTATTATAAAGAAATTATCTTTTAGTAATATGTAAATTTAAATTTTTATCAACCTATACTGGTGTTCCTCCCCCCTTACGTAGCTTGGATTAAATATAAATTTTGTTACCTTGATCTTGAACTGAGCAGTCGAACCCCTCGCCAGTTTATAAATATAACTGTCCTCTCAATACATTCTATTCTATGTTTTCTATTTTATATTTTCTAAATATCTCATTTTTTTCTTAAACAATTTTTGTCTTGCTGAAATTTTTAAATTGAATTGTAGAAATTGCTTTATTTATCAGACCATTTCACTCGGCGGAACCTTCTCATAGCATTTTAACCATTCATTCAAGTTTTTTGTTCTGTAGACATATATTGAAAATCATCTGAATTAATGAATATAATTCCCTATCTATTCATAACATGTATAAATGTTTCTAGATAAATTAGCACTCTCAATTTGTTCTAAAATGAAACATAGCTTAAAATACTTTTGAAAAGAAGATTTAAAATTTAGATTGATACACAGCATGGAATTGCTCGAATCCGCCAGTAAATATAATTAATATTATCCAGATGATAGAAATGGTTGTGTAAAGTTCTTCAGGTAGACTTAAACAAAAATCATTAATCAATGCTAAATTCAAAAGCCGGGCCTGGAGATAAGTAGGCGGATTACAAAAAGATGAATTATATAAAATATTGTGAGGATAGCGTACATGGGAATGAAAACCTGTCAAACTTCATCTTTATCTTTTGTATTATGAAAAAATAAATCATAAAGGAAATGAAATTATAAAGATAATTAAACAGAAATAGATTAAATCGAACTTTTTTATGTGGGAATAAAAGCTGAGAAAAATCAAAGAAAAAAATCACTGAATATTTTACCATAATTAATTATTTGAGTTTAATGATGACAACACTACGATGAAGATTATTATTGATTAGTTTCATGAATCAATATATTCCAAGAGAAATAAATAAACTTAAAAATGTTTCCATAAAATATAATAGTAATAATATTAAGTTTGGTATATATTGGGATGCACTTGGTTAATATTATTCAAGTGATAGCGTCGCGAAGATTAAGATGGGCGTGTAAAGTTGTCGGGCTGAGTAACGAACGGATTCCTAAAAGGTTAATAAGCGCTGTAGCAACTGAGGGGTAGACCAAGATGTAGGTAGGAAGATTGCGTTAAAAGTGATCTGAAGGATTTGGGTTTGGGTGGTGGTACGTGGACGGAAGTTTGTGAGCAGAGATTGGTGGTATTGGTATCGAGCCTTCGGGTTCGCTAAGCCTTTTTATTCATTTATTTATATATTAAGGAGCAGGGTGACTCAACTGCTCTATGGTTTTTAACAATATCGAACTTAATCTACAATTTTATGCCAAAGTGGTGAACATACTAAAATTAGGTTTGATTTTTATTTTACTTTATTTATTATCTAAACATCACATCAGTTGGTGGTTTCTCATTAAATAGTTATAACCTTCTTAGGCTTACCACAGCTGTTCATCATCATCCGAACATAGAGTATTTTAGGGAAATTAGTAAGTTAAATCATTTTTTTTTATTTCTTAACTTTGTACGTTTGAATCGAATTAATTTAATTTACTTTAAGTTAATGGAAAAATTCCAACAAAAAGCCCTTAAGTCTCCAAACTGAAACAGAATTAAAAATATCTGTCCTCAATTTCGGTTTTAGTTTGGAGACTTAAGGGCTTTTTGTTGGAATTTTTCCACTAGCTTAACATTTATTTAAGGTCTCTTTTTCCCTTTTCATATTAATTTACTTTACTGAATTCAGTGGGTCAGATTGTTTTTGTTGTTGTTTATTCATTTAACATTACTTTATGCTGCTATGGCTAATCGGACGATTGTTGTTGTAAGTGGTCTCCTCCAGAGTCCGGTGTTCAAACAGTTTATTTGTCAATGCCAAAGGGAAACATACACCTAACATTGTTTTTAAGGAGGGTCACTAAACTATTGAAATCAACCTTTAAATTATTTTACTAAAAGCTTTTTGAAGTATAAAGTAGTTGTATAATTAATATGTTATTTACAAAAAATGTTAATATATCACTGAATTAAAAATACCTACAAGTGGATAGGAGATTAACTTTTTATGGGGAGTTAATTCATTCCTTTTCTCACAAACTCTACTTCTCTTTCATTCCCAATTGATCCAAAGTTCCCCGAAATCCACATATTAATTCAGACCTGTCTTAATTTATTTATTGACTATTTTTCTAGTTGTATTGTACTGGCTTTTTCAATACTTAGCTGTTGATAAATAAGACTATGATGTTTCGTTCAATTTATAAATTTAAAAAAAATGCACATTACAAATTTTTATATAATAAAAACTTGTGTCGTCTATATGAAGCTATCAAGGCATCTTAAAATAAATATGAAGAAAAGATAATCCAGTAAAAAAATTTTATGTTTGTTATATAATATAGCATGTTTATCCTGGACCAAGTATGATAACACAGAAGGATAATTTTCCTGATATCAGGTGGCATATCAAGATAATTTTCTTTATACCACTGATCATCTGTTATGTTTTACTTTTCTTAATTTAAATTTTGTATTGATCACTTAGGATCAGGCAACAACTTGACAATTTCATTCCTTTCATCTGCTGGAGTCTTCTCTGTCTCTATTTCTTACTTTTGTTAATACTTAATATTATTAATTTACAAACTAAATAAATAAAATAAATTTTTCATTCATTTATCGGTCATTTTCTCTTCCCCAATCTTGCTCTTTTCTACCTCTAAACAGTGTAAATTGTTTGTTCATTTTATAGATTAAATCCCTGTTTAATCCGTCACTGCTTCCGTGAAATGGTCTTTGATCCACATCCTCCATGCCTTTTAGTCCTTCCCTGAGATCTTCCCTCGATGTTTCTTTCTTTATCAGTCTTAGCAATCTCTTCTCTGGTATTTGAGAGGTGTTATTTATTGATCTCTAGGCTGTTTATGGATTTTGTGTAATTCTTAAAGTTACCGTGTTTTCTTGGACAGATGTTTTCATAGCATTAAGGGGGGGGGGTAATGAATATCTAGCTTTACTTTTCAGCTTTAGTATGTATAGTACTGAGCTCTCCTATTTTCCCTAGATCCATAAGCATATTTCAGTGGAGATGTAAATGTATTAAGCTGTTGATCAAAATGTCGTCTAGAGTCCAAAGCTTGCCAAGCATTTTTTTGTCCCATTTAAATTATTGAGCTGAATTCATTAAAAAAGTAAAATAACATAGGATTAACAATACCATCAATTGATATAAAAAATAATCCAGAGAAATTATTAATTTTAGTATTACTGCCTAAAATTTGAAAGTGCTAATTTCTTAAAGTTTTTCAATATATAATTTTTTTTATTTACACAAAATTAGTATTAAAATAATAGTAGAAATAATAATAGTTTTAAGATCATGTAAATTTTTAAAATAGGAAAAACAAAAACTAAGGTCCTAGGATATATACCAGGAGCACTCTAGGATATAGGATAGCACTCTAGGATAATACCAGAGAGCAGCAGGGTGACTCAGTGGTAGAGTGCCTGAGTTGCCTTGCCGAACGTCCCCAGATCAAATCCAGCTGTGGAAGATTTTATTTAATATATTAAAAGCCGGTAATAGATCCTTTAGGATTTGGGACTCTCCTGGGGCTCAGTGGGCCTCTACATAGTGGCTACCCAAAATAGCAGGAAATCTGAAGGTTGAGTGCGATCTAAGACAAATCACCTCCCTGCACAACCATTGTCGAAGACACAGTATAACAGTACTCTTCACGAGTGGTTGTGGTACAGGTAATACCCAAGGTGGTCAAGTTTCTGAAGAGTCTTTCTGTTTCATAATTATTTCAGGAACCTCTTCTAGAAATATTGATATATTTTGGTACTACCCATGCTCAATTGAATTCACTTTTCTATGTATATTTCTGTATTCATCACTTTTGTTTAATCTTGAAGAGTTTTAGATTCACTATTGGGTTTATTCAGCTTCATTAATTGAGTTTCCATTTTCTTCCTCTTTTATTTATTTTTTTGTTTTGTCTGAGAGAAGGTTTACCTACTTAAGATATATGGGCAGTCCACTACCACTGGTTACCATCCTTTCTTAACCAGGGTGAGAAGTTCGAAATTTGTTCCTTGGGTCCGCCACTGTATTTTAACACTTCCAGACCGGATTCGAACATGCACCTCAGGATTTATGAGGTCGCTAAGATGAGATTTTAAACAACCTCGACCTCAATTGAGTAGCCATTTAATTTAAAAATAATAGTGTAGTATAAAGAAGGATCTTGAAACAATTTTCCTCTCACTTGTGATATCCGACGATCGATGTACCTTGGTTTATCCGTACCATTATCCGTACTGCCGTATGTTTATCGATCCATTTGTATTATATGGACTAAGACGTTCCTATGTTACACGGCATCTACTACTGAGATTCCGATCTAAAGAATCGATATGTTAAGTGCTGCAACGTGAAGACTATCAATTATCATATTTTCGTTGAGACCACTCTTGCTCAGTAGCATCGTCGATTCCTGCGCCATTCCGTTTAATTGCTGTGGGGAAAAAGAGGAAATGCGGGAGCCTTGAATTCGTTTCTGTGGCAATGCAGCCTCTGTAATAATACTAATGCTTACTAAATAACAATAACACTGGCAGATAAAATTTAAATTAAATAAAGTGTCTGTTTTATTTATTTATACATAAATTTATGTAATAAATCCTGTCAAACATCGAAATATAATTTTTCGCCTTCACACTGTGGAACGCAAAATGGACTATAAGTGGGAAAACTTAATTATCATTATTAATGTATACATGGGATTTTTACAAATTTAACTGGAAGTAGTAATTTAAAAAAACAAAAACAAGCAGAGAAAAATCAGTTCACACGTTCAAAAATGTATTTATTCTTTTACAATGCATTGGTAATATGTTTCTAATACATTTAATTATATTGCTCTGTTAACTTAGGAAACGATTAAGTGAAAAACAAAAACATAGTTTCCTTGCTTCTGCTCTTGGACCCAAGGGATTTGTTGTGTTAGACTATTAACTGGAAGTTTGGGTAGATCGGTGTATAAAGCGCTGTATCGATGATAGTCCCGGTTCAAATCCAGCTATGGCAGATATGTCATTTAATCTTTTAACAATCATAAATGTATCCTGTGGTATCTGCTGAAATTCCTGGGGCCTCACCCAGCTTCTGTAAAGTGGGTACTTTTAGTTGGGAATAAAGCTGGCGGTTGAGCGTGACCTCGGCCTAATCATCTCCCTGCAAAACCGCTGGCTTTGAAACAGTACAGTTTCCAGCATTTACTGAACCCAAGACCCATCACACACTAGCGTGGTACATTTTTTAAATAATTAAAAAAAATAACTTCATTAATTCAATTAAATTCAGACCCTACGTTATATAACCCTCCCTCAAAACTTTTTTAATTTTAACTTATGTCATCATTCCCTTAAAACTTCTAGATCAATAAAAATTAGTGCCCATAGTCAAACCAATGACATTCGTTTTACATTGTTTTTGTGACTGATAGATGCCTGTAAATGAATTTTATATCAATTATCAATCCTAAAGCAACTGCTATAAGTCGAAAACGAAAACTGTGTTTTTTTCACATTCAATAGTTGGAAATGGTAGGGACGATATGACTATTAAAAAAAAAACATGTTGGATATGGAATGTCTTAAATATCGTTCTTGAATTAAAAAGCCTAAACCAATTCAACTGCTACCGAAGGCTCAACTTATATCGTTGTTCTTTTGAAGGAGCGATAAGTTCCATAAATTTTCAGATCTGCGTTTCTAAGAGTTGCTTTCTAAACATAAACACAAACATGATAATTATCCTATATCGAATTTCTAGATTTGCGATGTTCAATCTCTGTATTTATTTGCTTTTCTTTTGCAGTTCTCTTGAACTCGGGTTTTCCTTTAGTTCTTAATTCGACATTGCAACGTTCTGTGAACATATGGAAGTGCAACTTCCCTCTCCTATGAGGAAAAAATGAAATGTAGTGATGATCTATTGTCCAGTGTTTGTAAATTTTTTTTTTGTTTATTGTTTTCCACCGCGGAGCAGCTGTGTCAGCCTTGAGAGCTCTCAGTCACGCGCTGCTAACCTTTAGTCTAATTTTTACAGTTCGCGATCGAGCTTACAGTGATAAAGTTTATAATGTTTAGTAATTAATAATAAAATTAAAATATTTGAATTGGTATTTTTCTGTATCAGTGTGTTAGGAGTATTTTTGTTGTACTGGCGACCTGATTTGTAAGTACTTCTAGTTTTTCCAAAAACACAGTAATATATAACATTAAATTATTTAGCGAAAAAATCTTCTTTAGAGGTTCCATAGCCCATCAATAGCCTTGGCCTCATTGAAGGAGCTCGTTTTTCCGAAATTAAAAAAAAAAATACTACAAATTTTAATAAGTCATTCCTTATCATCAGTATGTAGATTTCATTATAATAGGATAAGATTACTAAATTTTGTCAAAAATTAATAAATTTAGACGATTTGAAAATTACTAAATATTTTTCTTTTCGAAACGAAATACTATCTATAAATTAAAATTATCCTTAATAACTTTGAAATATTGAACTATACGATATAATTTTTTTTTTTTTACATTTATTTTATTGTGTTGTTACCTGAGATAATTTCGAATTTAATTATTTATTTTCAGAATAAAAAGCTTTTTGTGTCCAATTCCATATTTATCTCTATTATAAAATATATTACATTGCGTATGTGTGAAACATAAAATCTTAGCTCATCATGAAAAATTTGATCTGAACCATTTTCCAATTAATAAAATTATTAATCTACCCAAAACCTCCGAGTTATAGAGCTCATTTAAAATAGTTTTGTGTCGTCCTTAAAAAAAAATTCTTTACGTGTCTTATTTTTTAATTTTAGATTGATCTTAGTTTTTTTTAAATAATTATTAATTATTTTGTCAACCCAATATATATATACAATTTTATATCTAGAAGAAACTAAAAGAGGTTTCTTAAGTACGGCTGCATTCATAAGTATCAGTAGAGAGCGATTAATTGGTAAGAACACATTTAAAATTCATTAGAAACGGAAAGGGGTAAACTCCAGTCGCGTGTTGGAGCTGACATACACACTTTTTTTTGTTTTTATTTTATTGACCGTTTTACATGATAACGATTTGGATAACTCTGAGGTTTCAGTGTCAGTTTGTAACTTATCTACTTTTCTCTAATCAAAAATGTGGAATATCGTATAATAATATAAAAATTTTATTTTTTCGTATCATCTTACTTATTATTATTGGGAGAGGAGTGGCTCAGTGGTAGAGTACTGAGTTACCATGCCGGAAATCCTGGTTCAATTCCCGCTGCAGGCCGTGATTTTTATTTAGTCTGTTTGCAGCGGGAGATGGATCATATAGGATCTAGGACCCTCCTGGGGCCCACCCAGCCTCTATAAAATATTATAAAAATAGGGTAACCAAAATAAGGGGGGGAAATCAGGCGGTCGAGCTTGACCTAGGTCAAGTCACCTCCTTGCAGAACCGTTGTCCATGAAACAGTACTGTCTCTACCATGTACTGAACCCCAGACCCTTCATGGGTTGTAGTGGTACAGGTTTTTTTTTTTTTTTTTATTATTATTAGTGGTGAAGCTGGCAAAGTGGAAGGGGCTAAAGATGGTTCACGTTTTGTGCTTCTTGTTCTTCTTATTTTCGCACTATGTTTTCTCTTGCTTATTATAAAATTATTTATTCATTGAAATAATTAAAATACGTTTTATCCGCTCTCAATTAATCGTAATTTTAACCCTACTACCTACCGACCTACAGTTTAAAAAGTTCCGAAAACACAATGTGATTTCAATCTGAATCGCATTAAAAATATTCTTTCGGAAATTTCTAGTTTATTACTGCTGTTATTATTATTTATTAATTATTCATCGAGCGTAAACAATATTATTACAATAAATGAAGGTCGAAAATGATTGTTATTTTTTCTCATGTCATGTATTATGTTTCTTTCTTGATGCAGTTCTATATTTTTTTCCATTGTCATATAACGATTCGAATTAACAAAAAAATATCTTATTAAATATTTCTGTTCAATTTAAATATTTATACAATTAAAAATGGGGGAAAAAACCTAATTTATCCAGTCTGTATACATTCTTCTTCTATACATTTTATATAAGAATTATAGGGAAAAAAACAAGAAACCATTGGTAAGGTTACAGGGTCAGGTTATATTATTATTGCCTTTCTTTTTCTAGTTCATTTATTTTATCATTGATACAATTATGTAGTAAATGATGGAAAAGAAGCAGGACAAATAAGTAAACTATATTCATCTATTATTCTAAAATTAAAAAAAAACAATAATACATAAGATAATTCAACTTGAAAAAAGAAAGGTAATAATGATAATATAACCTGATCCTGTAACCTTACCAATAGTTTCTCATATCTTGATTTTTTTCCATATAATTCTTATATTAAATATCATATTTTAATTGAACTTATTGAATAAAAAAAATGTTTAATATAAAAAAATATATATTTTCTGTGTTGTTTTTATATATTTTAAAATACCTTAATACATAAAGTTTGAAGATAACAGTTAAATATAAAATACAGAATAATTCACAACTCATCCTGTACTTCACTGATCAAAGTTTAAAACATTTTTAATATTAACAATGACCATGGATGATTATTTATGACATTAAAAATGCTTTTTACAAGGTATCTATATTAATTTTACTGATTGTTGGGACATAATATTTAAAATTGTGTAGTTTTCTCATTATAATTGTTAATTTTTACAGATTTATGAGTTATAACAGTTTAAAGTTATATTTTATTGTTAATGGATGCAGGACAAGTTTGTAGAAAGATTGAAAATGACATAGATTTTGTAAAAATGTCTACTAATTTAATAAAAGAAGAATATATGCAGACTGGATAAATTGGATTTTTTCACCATTTTTATAAAAATCTAAGATTTATAGTCCAGTGTTAAATGGTGTTGTATTATAGACATCCCAAGGTTATAAAAGGTTTATTTTATTTGCCTTATATTTTCTCCAAATTATGCCTACGTTTTGGCGATATTTCTACATGATCAGGACATTTTTTTCCCATCATTATCGCCTCATACTGCCTTTATTCTGAAAAATAAAAAACTCAACAATTATGTTTTTCCTTTTTTGCCATTAATTTTAATTTATACATATTTATGGTAATTTTTAATGAAATAACTTGTGTTTACTTAATTGCGAATTACATATTATAAAAATTAAATAATAAGAACACTTATTGACTTCGCGAAGAGGAAGGCTTGTTGCCGGTACCACCTCTTTGAAAACAGATCATCAGTTAAACATTAATACGTAAGATCACCCTTAAAACAATCTTCCCACCTACTCCTTGGAGCTCAGCGCTAATTTTTTTTTTTGAGAATTCTTTCGTTACTTACCCTCTACAACTTTACAAGTCCATCCTGGTCGTCATATTGGAAAAATTGAGTAAACGTCTTAAATAGATAATAAACAAATTAAAGTTTTACGACACCTCCAGATTCCCTTTTCGTCTTGGAACTTATTTCTTTCTTACCGAAGCCTCCGTTCTATACCTGCAAAATCTTTATTATTCTGGTTTTACTTAAGGCTGATTTCAGTAACAAATATAAATTTGTTTAAACTTGAAGATTTTATTGTATACTTCAACAAATATTTAATATTATCGTGGGGAATCCACCAGGTTCGTTTGAAAACGTATATTAGACACGCAATCAGCACAAAGACGTTGTTATGAAATGCCATCGTGTACATCTAGTATTGTTTTATTTTTATGGCTAAGATACAAAAATAAATGGGTCTATTCTTCTATTAGTCATTTCTTTTATCTATTGTTCATGTTAATTGTATATTTTTAAACAATTTTCTTTGTCTTGTTCGGAATTTAAGTTGGCAATGCAAGATCTTTTATTAGTTTATTGACAGACTTTTGTACCCGACCCCTTAAAAAAACGAAATTAAATTACTAAAGTAAAATAAATAAATAATTTATAATTTAAATAAATTGTTTGGCTTTAGTTTGTTTGATTAATATAATTACTGAAGTGTTTGTAATTAAACTACATTATTAAAAGAGTCTTATTTTTTCATTTTAATGCCCTATAGACTCTTCAAGGATTGTTTATTTCTTATCAAGGCTTTTTAGATATAGATTTTTTTTTAATATTTGTTCATCTTTTTTTCTTTACCTTATAAGAAGACACTTTCCATTACAAAATTTAATAATTACAGTTTTTTCTCTTCATACTTTATTATTTATTTAAAAAAATCGTTTTTATTAGCAATTAGGAAATCTGCTATGATTTAGTGTCTTCTTCTACTTCGATGGCGCTACAACACGTTAAGAGTCAAGGTCTCCCCTAGTCTGAGCCGCCAGTTATCGTTTAGCCGGCGCGGCGTTAAGTAATAACTTATGCATTATATATCAACAGCACGGTGAATAAGTGGTTAAGTCGAATTGTATTCGAGATTTTCTTAATATTCCCTGAAAGTACTTAGAGAAGCAGAATCGTGTTATTTTCGTATTTGATAAGGGAATAAGTCAGTCAATTTAATTTTCTTTTTTGTTTGAGCATTATTGACATAGCTCTTTTAGTATTGATACTAAAAGTAGCATCCTAAGAATAACTACTATTTTTCTATGCTTTGGGGGTACAAAAATGTATTTAGGCGCCTGAACACTTGCGTGGGCGAATAGAACGATATGAGTCCCGTTTTTGTATTTATTAAATTGTATTTCTATCTTGCTATCCAACTTTCTTCCTTCGTTTCTTTATATATTATTTTATCAGTATTAGAAAATGCTATTTAACATCTAAATAAAAAACAAACATTGTATACAAGGTGGTAAATGCAACGTTCCTCGGCCTAAAGTAACTAAAATAAAGATATAAAAAAATACTTCCCTATTAAAACTGTCAACTGAATAAGTTTTTACAGTTATATTTTTATATTTAGAACAAAATAATTATATTGCTTAATTTCGATTTACTTTTTTTTATTATTAAACAGCATAAAGAAGAAAAAATGTGGGAAAAGTTTGATTTTCGCCTGGGAGAAGCGGTCCAAGGTTTTTATCAGATAATAAGGCAATCTGTCATTGCGACACAACTATTCCGATTATGTTAATTTCTTCCTATTTATAGTTGAAATTTATTTCCTTTTCTTTTTTTAATATAGTTCTTCACGGCGAGGAACCAGTTCTATTATCGATACCCTCATTGGATTGCGGTTGGAAATATTTTATATTAATAGTCATCCATGAGGAAAATTCTAAGTGATTGTAGAAAGTTATTCATGTATGGATGAGTTTTTATGGACGAAAAGATTATCTGATGTTTTAGAGTAAAATAGGGTGAATATGATAGGTGAAAGCGGGGATATGATCGAGGGGCGTTGCCTTGGAAAAGAAGGAGTAGAAAAAGCATTACTTTTGTATGGTGTTATGTCCTCCTTGATCAGTTAAATTATAAATATTTTTTTTTAAATTGGCAAATCACAAAGCCACTGTTCCCGAAAATATATAACTAAAGCCATTACACAAAATATATAACTGTTTTTGAATTTAAATGGAATGCATCTATTTAAAAAATATATAGATTATTTCAATAGGCGAATTTTTGTTATTTGAAGATCATTTTTTATGCATTATTTTTCTTTATCTTCAAAACTATCCTGAAAAAAATACATTTCATTATTTTATTTAACGCTAAATACTCAACTTTTCAAAAAAATACCAAGCGAACACTCATATTTTAATAGGCTCGCTAGCTGCTTAAAAAACAAGTGCGTAAGTTCGAAACTTCAATTTCTGGAATAATATTGGGGTAGCTCTACTAAAAAATTACTCACTACTGGACAATTGAATAACCAGTTGTATAATTTGTTAAATGGCGGTTAGTCTCTTTATTTAAAGGCTTTTTCTATCGAAAAAATAAAATAAAACTTTATTTTAATCCATTTCATCTGGTTTCGACCGTGTAGTCAAATTCTTTCCCGACGTTTCGCTGGCCATACTGCAAGCTTCCTCGGGGCTTAGTCTGAGACTGAAAATTGCCGAAACGTCGGCAAAGAATTTGACTACACGGTCGAAACCAGAAGAAACACCTGCTGAATTAAAAATATTGACCGTACCATTTGAAGAAAGTATCAAACTTTATTTTCGTTTAAACTTGTTTCACAGATGTTTTTGTAACTTTCTTCAGATCTTCATTTATTAAATGTGCTTTCGATTATGTAATTTTATGAATTATTGTTTTCTTAAATAAGTAATAATAATTACTGCATACTTTACAGTATTTTCTTTTATTCGACATTTCAATTATCTTTTATATAGCTTTGATAAGATGACTAAAAATTAAAACCTGTCTATAAAACTCTGCAACTTTCTATATTACTTTAAAAATGGTCATTAATAGTCATGTTTAACACCCCTTGTGAAACATAAATAATGATACTGTACTTGTTATATACATTACTTTTCCTGAAGAAGACATTAAACTTCGGATTTTAATAAATTGATTAAAACTAAGGAATTATTTCTTGACATCCACTCGTACCATTTTCTTCTCCTTATATTAATAGATAAACGTTTATATAATTCAAAAAATGCATAATGGTTTGTAAAATTAACTGACATTAAGAGTCAAGTAAATAATTGATATTTATCTTAGCCATCTTCATTTTTTGTTTTCATTTTTTTCTCATTTTATTAATTGCTGCATTGTGTTTTTTTTTATCTGATTCTCTCGAAATAGTTTTTCACGCAGTCTGGGATTTTCCTGTACCATGAACTCTAGATAATTTTAACTACCTTTATTAAATATTTAGAGTGCTCGAAAGGTAATAACTCTACAGATAAAATAACTCTTTTTGCTTGTAAATTTATATGATCAATAACTAAATAAATGTAACTATATTACTAGCTTACAACAGTTATATTTATCTTACAAAAATTGTTGTATTCAACTTTTCTACCTATTTTTTTATCATTTATGTTTTTAATTTAAAGAAAAAAATATTTTTGGGAGGATTTTTTAAGTAATTTTCTTCAATAAAGTTCGTTAAATTTTGTTTTTTAATTGTTAAAATATAGTTGATTTTTTTAACTTTTCCGAGAATTTCCTTATTTTCAGGGCATTCTTTTTCCTTATTTTAATAATAATAGTTTTTTAATTTTTTTCTATCATCTCCCCACGATTTACTTAACTCATTATACAAGCATTAGTTACTAAAAAAAAAAAAACTAATGCATTTTTTATAACACCAGATATCACTGTCATATTACAATTTTGACGGTTTATAGATTAGGATATGATATACTAATATCTAATTTTTTAAATAATTAAATTGAAGGGGAAAAAAAGTGATAGGCAAGAATGATCTGAAAATGGGATAACAAACAAATAACACAATAACAATAACAAACGAATACTCTTTTTAAGTGAGAGTAAATATAATAAAGCTACTTTTTTTTCGGGAATATGATAGAAATTTTAGAATATTTTCTCAGGAATTCGTTGTACATTCTGATAGTCATGTAATCATTATTCACGTATCTTTTTTTTTATTTGTAGTTACCCAATACTGTAAGATAATATTCGTATTTCATCGGGTGTCACCTAGCGAACTGATTGCGAATCCAATGCAAGGGTATTATATTCATTCTTATTCAACGCATCTGCGTTGTTAAATTATATAAACCGGATATAAATTAAAACTAATTATAAATTTGTTCTTGGGCTCTCATATACTGGGAAACGGAGTTCCTTCATGTCACCAACACAATGTAACCTTTAAAAAGATAGAGCTTAAACAATTTAAAATATCGATTTGTTTTTCGATACATTTGAAAACTATTGTACGGTGTATACGAATATATTTATTTTCCTCAATATCATGCTCAAACTTTCACAAATGCTTACATTTTTTTTTATGGGGAGGGGAATGACATTGTGGACTCTTTTTCAACATAACGAAATAAATAATAACAATTGTAATTTAAAGTGTAAAGAATAAATAGAGACTATTCCATTTCGGAATCTATTATACAACCTACAGAACTAGGTTTGAGTTATGATAGTGCCTGATTTTGTCAACTTTAAAATACCGACATGTTCTTTGCTAACACTCATATTAATAATTAAAATGATGGCGATGATTTACCTGTTTATTGTGAATAGCTCATAAATAATTCGTATAACTTTATAATATTACTAGTTATCAGTATCTAATCATTCTTTTTTAGTATATATTTTGTGTCCATATTGTTCCGAATATAATTCAAAGTCTGTATAAAAACACTCATCATTACAAAAACAACTTACTAATATCCTAACAAAAGCAGATAACAAGTTCATTATTCTCAAAGATTTTTTATTTTTTCATTTTATCCATTTTTATTTTTCTATCCGGTCCTGACTATAAAACGTAACGGTTTTGATAGTGGCTACATTACTAGTCTGGTATGCTGGTGATCTTCCTAGGGAGACCAGCTTTCACTGATTTAGTTTTTAAAATATCAGGCTCTATAAAATCTGACGTTTTAAATATTATTTATTAATCTCTTTCTCCGAATTCTATGAAAATTCTTATATGGATAGAAATCCTTGTTAATTCGGATAAGATATCTTTAGGACATCTTCAGGAAATCTGAAATTACAGGCATTAATTTAAATAGTATACAATATCTACGGATGTTGTAACATTAACGATAAGCGATTGCAAATACAGTCTCATTTCCATGCATAGGTAATAAAAAAACATATTTATTATCCAAATTTCATCTTGCATTTACATTATCTAATTACGTTAACGAATATGTGTGAACAATATCTTAAATAATTTAGTTGTGAATAAAAACTTCAAAATTTGTTGGAAAAAGTTTGTGATTATAAAAGTACTGAAGTATGACGAATAGATTAATAAATAAACTAACATTCATGTTAACAAATTTTAATAAAAAATAAAGTAACTAATAAAAAAAATTAAATAAAATAAAACATAAAAGAGTCAAATACTCTTTTAGGTTTCCACGGCCACTATTATTACAAAAGACTTTTTTGGTATCTTCTGGTTTAGGCCGTGTTGCTAAATTTTTCGCCAACGTTTCGCCAGCCATGCTGCTGACTTCTTCAAGTAATAAAAGAGTCAATTTAAAAATATATTAAATTAGGATATTAGATTACAAATAATTTAACCTATCAAAAGATAATGTTTTAAATAGTTCAGTTTAGTTTTAAATAATTACAAAATATGAAAGACAAATGAAGTAAAAAATAAAAATAAAAACGAAACAAAAATATTTAAATAATGAAAAAATAAAAACACCCATGTCCAGGCTATATTTACGTACTAGTAATTCAAATTAAATTACAAAACTGCTACTAATTAATAAATAAAAATATTCTCAATAAAAACTAAATTAAATTATACGATTCAGTGTTTAAAAGATAAATAATTCCTTTGTAAATAAGTTCTTGGCTTAAATAAATAAATTAGTTAAATAATTTCAATCACAGTGACAGTAAAATCAAATAATAATTAAAAACAAACTGAAAGAAATAATTAAATAAATAAAAATTATTATTAAAAAACTCTTATTAAATTATTTTTTATATTTTACATTCTACAATAGGGATGTTGTTTTAAATTAATCTGATCACAAAATTTCCCAAAAAATAAGATAAAGTTATAAAAAAATAATTAAATTAATAAAAATAAAAACAAACAAACTAAAGTCAACAAGAATAGTTTTGGAGGGAGGGAGTGGGTAGGAATACAGCCTATCTCTCAAACACACACACACTCACAAATATATATATATTTATTTACAGATATAAATATTTATATTTTAATAATAAATATGTTATAATGTGTAATGTTTAGAGTTTATCACGTCTCTATTAATTGAGCGTTTCGTAGCCGCGTCGTTGTAGTAATGGCTGTTAGTTGTTGAGCTGTTACGTAACAAGGTAACCTCCTCATTGAACAGCGGTTAGCCTCCCTCCGAAACGAACAACATGCTTTTGGAATATTTACATATACTCTGGATGTTTTTGGTATTTATAATAAATTTTCAAATGCAGTCTCGTGAGAAGATCAGGCGGACCAGGCGCAGAGGTGAGTGGAAATTTCCTCTAGCGGCCATGAAGCTATAAAGGTGAGCGGCACCTCGCCTGGGTCACCAGTCCTGGTCTGCATCTCAGTCTATACGCGCCTCTCTCTCTCTCTTTCTCTCTCTATCTCATCGATTTTATCTCAGCTATCGATTTATTTACGTCGATACATATATAAGTCGAACTATCGGTCAAGTTCGCACAGCTGCATCGCCGGTACCCATCGGTTTCTCGCTGCTTCTTGGATACCCTGCCTAAAACGGCTCCTAAGCTGTACCCCTTCGGACCCAAGTCCAACTTCAGGAAGGATTTAGGATATGGGGGTGGACACTCTCCTCGTTCAAGTCCCGAAGTCATTCGTTATGATACTTCGGGAGTTGATGTTTTCAGGTGAGACCCTGACGGGGAAAGCCTGCGACTTCGATGCTGAAGATGTTGTTGTGAGTATCATATGTCAATATGTAATCATAAAAAAATGTTATGTGAAACAGCTTTATAATAATAACATATTTATGACAATACAGTGACAATCTCCATACCAATAGAGCTAACTAATACAGCCACATTTTCATTGGTGTATATGCTTAAAGTATAATCAACAGTTTATATTTAAATATGAATATAAATTGGGGTTACAGTTTCACAGGTTGTCAACTCGAATTGAGTCTAAATATTAACTTTTCATTAGTTTTTTTTAAAATACAGATTAACACATTAACCAAAATATCCGAATATATAAAATAAACAGAGTATCATTAACAAATGAGTTAAATAATGAAATAAATCTCATATTTCATTAACAATAACTGAAAGCCAGTTTAACCATTTTCATTTTAAAATTTTTATTCATTGATCTATTTTGGAACAAAGATTAATTATAAATCATTCTTTTAATTAATCTTTCTAATAACTACAGACAAATAATCGTGAGCTTTTGCATGGAAAAAAGAGTTTAAGCATGGAAAATGTGTATAACATGGATCATATCTCAACAAACATATATCATCTGTACTCAAAGATGTTATTTCTTGATGAAATTATTACCGAAATATACACCTTTCCCATAATTACATCCTTTTTTTTCATACCGAAACTCAAGATTATTTGTTTCGTTTTTTTTGGAGAATATTAAAAGGTAAACAAATGAAAAGTTATAACTTGTAGTGGCTTAACTCGAAGTAACAACTTTCGGAACCGATACCGACTCCTGTATTTATTCACTTATTATACTATAACAACGATTAAGAAAACAAAAAAAATTATAAATGAATTAAAATACCTACTCCTTTAACGGTTGTTTTGAATCCTAAGAATATAAACAACATGGTCATAATGGTTTACAAACTGTAAACTATAATAAAAAAATGTATTTCCTTTTACTGATTTTTTTATAAATAGAAGAATCCTTAGTTTTTTTTCTAGTTTTGTTTCTTCAAAGTAGTGGGGATAACTGTTACCATCCTAGCATACATATCTAGGATCCCAGCTCCCCCACCATAGGACAACTGTTGTTCTGCCTAGTTCTACTCAACATTATCTCAATGGAAAAACATTTACAAAATTTATTAAAAAGAACAGTCAAAACAACTAATTAAAAATCTGTTATTTGTTTATTTTAATTTAATATTATTGAATATCTAAATCTCCTTTTAATTTTGATCCAATTTAATTTATATTAGTTTTTAATAGTTTGTCTTGTTAAGATGAGCAAGAAAAACAATATATATTACTGATTATTGAGTATTTTAAACCATTTCGGTAGTCAAACTAAGTAGTAAGTCCTTACTCCACTGAGAGTTGAAAAACCTGCATTTCTCTTTGGGACCAGTTTAGATTAAAGGATCCAAAAACACACAGCATAACAATCCGTAATAACATGCAAGTGTCCAAGTACACAATATACTAATAACATCTTATATATATAAAGATAAGCATATATACAAAAGTATCAATATATAAACCAAAGTATCCAAATACACAAAATAAACAGAGAATGAAAATATAAGTTTTGCAACAAACTTATATTTAAAAATTTAACTATAAATTATTGTTTTCATTAATCTTTCTAATAGCTTTATAAAAATTTTAACAGTCTTCATTGAACAAATGCTTCAAAAGTATATTTTACAGAAGATAAAGTTTTCGAACAGTTTCATTATAAATCATTGCTTTGATTCGTCTTTTCAGTACCATAATACAAATTTTAATTACCATCATTGAATAAACAGTATAAAACATTATAAAATTCTTCAATAATAGTTTTATACAAAATATATAGCAACTCTCCCCATAAACTATTAACACTCCATTTTTCAAAAAAGGAATTTTTATATTAAAATATATTTCTGATATTTGTAGTATTATTTTGTTGAAAATAATAATAACTCAATGTATTGTTGATAAAGTAATGTTGCCTAGTATACAATAACTAAACAAATACAACCACTTTTTATAAAGAATACTTCTTACCAATAGATAATCTATAATGAAAATAAATTAAAACACGAAATATTGTTAGTAATTATTAACGTCTTATAAGATTTACTAGCTTGTATTGTTAAGTGAATTTTTTTTTATTATTATATTCTAGTAAGATGAAGAAATAATTATAATTAATGAAAAATAATTATATTTCTAAAAAATATTTGATACCATTCCCTTGTTAACTCATATATATGGTCAATTAACCTTATAATTCGACGACGCCAACTAGGAACTTTATCTCCAGCTGTTTTTTTTTCTTTCTCTAGCTCTTCCTGTTCTAGGACCTTCGTGTTTATTTTGAATATATAAAAAAACAAATGTGGTCCTTCAA
Source organism: Troilus luridus (assembly GCA_964056705.1). NCBI lineage: Eukaryota > Metazoa > Arthropoda > Insecta > Hemiptera > Pentatomidae > Troilus > Troilus luridus. Next base: position 94,060,755 of record OZ057415.1, on the reverse strand, counting down.
GGATATCCCGAACTAGGTATTCGTTAGTTTTCCTAGTCCGGTCGGATCTAAATTAATGTCTTAAAAAACTATGAATTCCAATTAGTGGAACTTCCCCAGATGTTTCTAGTGTCCTTCTTCTAGCAATAACAGATGTAATCTGGCTAACATTCATATAAATTTTTAGTAATTAATTATAAATATTTACATAAAAAATGTTCAATTTAGTTTTTAATCGTCATATGATTTATTGATAAAATTAAGTCGAGTTGTATTTTTTAAATATCAAAATAATGACTTATTGTATTAACGATTAAATATGAATATTATGGCATTATATTATGAAATAAAATGTAAAATTTGGGATATGATGTACCTTTATCTAAAAATTCGATGCTTACTTTCCTGCCCATTTAATTATTTCTTTTCCCTAAAATTTATTAATTTTTTCTTCGTTTTATATTAAAGAAAAGAAATAAATGTAGCGGTAAATTTCCCTTAGGGTTTGCTCTGTCTGCTCTTCTTTTTTTAATCTAACGAATTTAACTAACCAAGAATTCCTCGAATATTTTGTTTTATGATGTTTATTTATTTGTTTAAATACTCTATAAATCTATACTCCATAAACGCAATATTCTATCCACGTATTATGAGGATAGAGATCTTTATTCAGACGATGCTATTGATGGTGTCCTGCATATTGACTATCCACGTATAATGAGGATAGAGATCTTTATTCAGACGATGCTATTGTGGATGTCCTGAATATTGACTATCCACGTATAATGATGTGAGGGATCTTTAACGAATAACTGATAACGCACATGCTCAGGATCGCGATTGTACGTCCTCTCCGAAGGACGGCACAACCAAGTCTTTTTTTACTTCTTTTAAAACATCCTGAGGTGGCAGGTCAACCGAGGATATTCCTCAGAACTTCACATGACTATCCCTTCTCTTTATTGAGATAGTGGGAAAATATTAAGTTTTTTTTGGATGATTATACCAAACCATTAAAAATTTATTTTTAATTTTATTTGTTCCAATTAATTTAAAACAATAAACTATACAGCAATAATCTAAACGTTTTAAATTGAATTACTTTAAAAAAAAAACCAAAATAACGGAGAAATCTATTAGTACTATTTTTCAAATAATCATTTGTTTGAACGTTGTATTCATGCAATTTTTATCCAATTAGTGGTCGCCTTCCATTGAATCAATTACATTATATTGGATTACTAAAATTGATACCACGTTTTATGATGGCGCTAGCGTTATTAAGATTTTTATTAGTTCATGCAAAAACGTGTTCTTTCTGCTAGGAATAAGGTTTCATCTACGGGTAGGGTTTCTCTCCCTCTTTTCACCATAGGGTAAATAAAAAATGTATTGGGGATATCCTTTGAATCTTGTTTAATTCATACTTATTTTATCGTTAATATTAATTAATTAGTTTAATATATAAATAAATCAATTTAATAGAATATTATAAAATTTAGAGTTAAAGGAACTAATGAAATGGAAACTTATTTTTCATTTATTTAGTAGTTTTAGAGGAAGAAATATCTTAATCATTAAAATAATAATTATTTACTTTTTTTTAATTATCATTTAGCACTGCGTATGAACTTAAATTTCCTCAAATGTCCTTGAGGGTCCAACCGGAGTTTTTCTGTTGAAATTTATTCAAAAATACTTTTTGAACTAATTCCTATTAAACTTACTTAAACTTATTCCAAAGTTAGGCGTAGTAACGAAAAGGTTTCTATTTTTCTTTGGTTTTTTCGAGTCAGAATCGAGGCCACCTCCTATTTTATTATTTACTTCCACCTGGCATTTCGTTTCGAGTCTAGTTCTAGGCATTATATCAGGATATCAACATTGGTTTCTCAACAACGCGTGATAGTTTCGTAATAATGTTCTAAAATAAAATATATAGTATAATTTTTTCGTGTGTTTCAAAAGTTGATGTCTTGTCTACTAAATTACAGCATTTTATGAAATCTTTTGATTTTTTTCAATGTCATGCTTGAAGGGTTAAAGGCTTACAAATCATGCTTATGCTTCATATTATTTAATCATGGGCAGAATTTCCATTTTTTATATCTCTTTGAGATTTGACTGTAAAACCTCTATTAGGGCCCGTTTTGATACTAATCTAGTACTCCATTTATATACTATGATATCCACTGTCTTCATAATATTGCAAAAATGGACTACTGGTGACGAACTTAGAGAATATCCATAATGGACAAAGTATGAAATGCGAACATCAGAGAAAAGATGGAGGCTGAAAGAACCATTCTGGAAGATATTGAGAAAAAACGGCTGAAATGGTATGGACATTTGAAAAGAATGCCTGAAGGAAGACGGGAAGAATAGTCACTAGGTTAAGGAAACCCACTATTAGTGGAAAATCCTGTTTAATAAAAAAAAGTTTTAGGGTTGCTCAAAATAGAACAAGTTTGGAAATTAAAAAACCAATTCGACATTTTTCCTATTTCCTTTTATAGTTTTCTAAGGTTCATTTGAAAAATCGTGTACCGTTACCACTTATCAAGGATATTGAGAACGGTACAGGGCTGGTACTCTGTACTATTTCTAATCCAACGGTCGTGCAGAAAGGTGTTTTGGCTGTGGTTACACTCAACCGCCAAGTTTTTCAACCAATTAAGGTTATTCTGTTGTCAGAAGAAATATTTTATTCTGCAGATATCGAACTCTTGACTTGGAGATCATTTAAACTACCACTTTACGTACGAGTATAATGACTTAGGAACTGGTATGGTGGGTACAGGTATTGTGGTGGGAGGAACAAGTTCTACGCATCGGATGTCTTCAATTTCTTTTTCACCTGACCATGGAATCCTGACCATACTGGAAGTTCCAGGATTCCATTTTTGCATCTTTCTGCAGTTAATCCTCTTTTCTGGAGAGAAATCCTGCTATTTTGGTCACAAAACCAAGCATTCATCTGCGTACGGTTCAGTCAGAATTTCAGTAGTTCTTCTTGCCTAATAGTTGATCCAGATCCATCGAGATCACCCACTCTATTAGTAGCTGTTTCGTAATTATTTATTGCAGTGATGCTGACGACTTATAAGGACGTATTAATGACACAAAATCCCGCTAAAAGTGGTTATTGCCGGTGAAACCACATGCGACTAGAAGGTTGATTACTGCAATCCTGGACTATTGCGATAATTCTTCTAATTAGCAGAAATGTCTGGAACTACTTGTCATTACGCTGATTAGAGTTTATCAGTAATAAACTGAACTCTGTACTCTTCCTCCTCCGCAGCTATGTTTAATATATTGATGGTTATCAAGGTGCAAATAGCATATGCCTATCTATACTTGTAAAGCATATAAGTAAATGTATTTGTATGTACATGGGTAATAATAACCACTTGTAAAGCAATAGGCTCACTCCTACAAGAGTAATTTTATAAAGATAGCTGAGACAATCTCAGTACGAGTTAGCCGGTCCACCAAAGTCAAATTCATTCTGTTCCTTACAAAATAACCAAACTACTTAATATTTCAACTATGTTTCAGTTAAATAGAATAGAATTATGTTTCTGGAAAATTGAATATTTATATACAGAGTAAAGCCGTCGAAATTTCTGAAGCTATTTAACTCCGACTAGGAGCTTGCTGTGTTAAATGCTGAATTATTACGCTGTTCAATTCTAGCTGTGACAGAAATGTTATTCAAGTTATTAACAACCACGTGGGATCTTGAGATTCTCCTGGGTACCCTTAATGGGGGAAAAACTTGGCGTGGTCTCGGCCAAATCACCTCCCCATACAACCGTTATCACTACCATGTAAATCGTTATCAAGTCCCTTTATGCCCTGTAATGGTACAGTTTAATTTAACTTGGACTTTGTGACTTGAGTTTACTGAAATCCGGGTTAACTCTTATCTGACATTTTTCCTACTATTCTTGTAAATCACTATCCACCTTAAAGGAATGAACAAAAAACCGTACCGTCACAACCAGTGTGTATTGGGTTCTGTTCATTATATGAGACAGCACTTTTTCTTAGCCAACTGTTGTACAGGATGGTTAAATGGTTTAAAAAAAACATATTTTTTCCCCTATTAAGGATACCCATTTTATAGAAATTTGCTAAGCCACACGAGGTTCTCTAAATTTTAGAAAGTCGTTTCACAGCTGATAACAGAATAAATAATTTGTCTGTCAGACAGATTTGTTAGAACCAGTTTCTCTCAAAACATGACATGATAGCAGTAGCTTTCGTCGCCTCCTATCATAAACGAATTTTTATAGGTTTATAAGTTAGTAGTATCATTGTGAATCATTTAACATGCAATGCCGAGATATTTTTAAAGAACTCGCAAATTTTTACTTATTTGACATAAGTTGTTAAACGTTCTTCCTTTAATTGTGTTACTTTGGCTTTATTTTTTTTAATACAGTAAACATATGTAAATTTAATTATATTCTTTTAAAAATCGTTTATAAATATAATTCTAATGAACTGAATTCGTTGAATGTATCGGGACCGTTTTCTACTAGAAATCATCAAATTCATTAAAAGAAAAAAATAAATTAAAACTAACGCTAATATGGTGATAGAAGGTATCATGGTAATTGGTACCTAACTTGGGGAAACATAGGAGTTTTTATGGGAACCTTTGGTTTATCGTTGATACTTTCTGATTTGAGATTTTATTAAATCTGGTTGTTATTAATACCTATTTATTATATATTAGTGATATATAATAAATAGGTATTACTTTATTACATATCATGTGATCCAACCAGGCATCCTTTAATAACATGTGATACCCGCGTTTTTCAAACTTAACGTTGAAATAGTTTGCTTTCAACGAATTAACTAAAGAAATGGGATTCGCCAAGATTTCACGAGGGGTGCGAAGAGAGGAGGTAATATTTTTGTTCCGTAATTTTCTCTTCAATATTTAATTGAATTATAATATTATTTACAATATAAGTACGCGCTATGTAAGTCGTAAAACTGACTGTTGAAAATGGAACAATCATCCTAGAAAACTACATATATAATGATATCTGATCCTTGTAAACAACGGTTGCTTACTTCTTTCATCCTATTTTTTATTTTGTCACACTAGCCCGGTTTATCTGAAATACCGTTTATGTGAGACCAATGGGAATGGATTATAATGAATATATTTTGTGGTCACTGTACCCCCTACTTCCATCCCATACATCAGAACCGAGGGCATTCTGTGTTCTAAATTTAAATCTCAATATAAATATTTGTTAGGCTTCTCATTAGCTAGTATTGTTGGTTTTCCATTTGTAGGTTTTATTCTTTAGAATTCTATTGATGGGACTATATTTAACTGCTATCTTTGAGATTTTTTTTTCTTTTACATACTTGGAGGACATAGTTTAATTTTAAAAAAATATTTATGGATTTCGGCCCTAGTAATACTTTTCATTAGGTTCTAATTTAATCAAAACAGCTTTATAAATGTATTTACAAATTACTTATGGGATGTGGATACAACGATTATGTTGGATAAAGGCGCCCAAATTTTTAAATTAAATTATCATCTGGGTGTTACTTGGTCTACCAAATTAATACTCTCCAAATTTTTGACATGATCTGAAAATATTTATGTATTAAACTATATTATATATATTATTTCTAATAATGTAGACATAATAGTCCTGTAGATTTCATACCATTTACAAATTTAATATTTGTACTAGTGCAGCCATTATTCAAAAATATTAGGGCTTTGAGAAATAAATTTAATTTAAATAAGATACAAAAAAATGAATAACAGCTATTATTCGTAACTTAAAAAATAAAACTATATTCATTTGTCTTATTTACATTTCACTATTACTTGTGGCAAGAGCTACCTAGCGGAGACTCCTAGAACTACCTGTACCCTTGGTAGATAGCGGCACCTGGCGGCTAACACGCTAACTACTACGGGTCAAACGATTGCGTAAAAGTTTCATAACAATATTATTTAATTGCATAATTTCTACATTGTCCTGTCGATTGTTTATTATTTACGACTTACTGCCTTACGCCTTCAGTTCGTAATTGTTATTTTAACTCTCATGAATAATTAGTACTTTCATCATAAATTTATTTTGTGATTCATAAGGTTTTGAGATGATCCATTTCATTAGGATTACGTGTAGCCATAGTTTTATTAAGCCGCTAAGTCTTTGAAAGTATCATTGACATTCTTATATAGTTTAAACTATTGCATACAAGCTCTTATTAAATATCTATTTCTTATAAAAAATGATTATAACATTTGACCATTTTGATAACATCAAAATCATAAATGTATTTTTTTTTTAATTTAGTTTTCATGTTTAGAATTTATAATCCTTTAATTCCAAATTATAGACTTTGGAAGTTAGTTATTTTTACTGTATGTTTTTTTTTAATTTTTACGAGTCTTTGTATTTTTATCTGTTTTGCGGGGTTTTTTTAATCTAATACTATTCAAGTTTTTTTTTAAATATTCATTGGCCGAAATAAGTTATATTTAGCCTACAATGTTTCACAAAGGGAGGCCAATAGCCCGATTTTTATCAGATGAGAGGTGATAATGAAGAAAAACAAACAGTATAGGAAATAAACTATTTCTCAACTTATCACTGAGTGACCCAGAAGTTCGAACTTATAACCTGATTAATTTTAGACAAATTTCATGTTTACCATTATTGGAACGATTCGACACATTTCGAATTGACTTTGACACCATAATTTAAAAAAAAAAAAATATTACACTAAAAATATTATAAAATATTCGAGTGAATTATTTACGTACAAAAAAAAATTCTTCTAAATTTTTTTTTTTAATTCAAGAAATGCTTTTTAGAAATCATTAAATTTCATTTTTAATCATTTTGAAGCAAATTATTAAATTTGTATTTGTTTTGTTTGAACTTTTGACCTTTTTAAAAATTACATGGGAATTAATTATACCTTATGACTCAGCCTATAACAATTTTTATTATTGCACACTTAAAAAAAAAAATGATTCACTTAGAAAATTTTCAGAAAATTGAAAAATAAAATTTTTAAGTACTAGTGCTTGTTTAATTTTTATTACGTGAATGGTTATTGAATAACGGAGTATTCCCATGAATGATGTGTTAATTAATAAACCGGTTTGAAGAGTTTTTAAACCATTCACTGCTTATACAACAGTTAATATCTAACATTATTTATTTATTTCAATTTAATTTTAATAAAAATGAAAGTAAGTACAAATACTGGAAGAACCAAAGTGGTTACCTTTTAAATGTCAAGCTTGTTTATATAATACAGTTGGTTGATTCAATCCGACTTACAATGGTCGGCATAAATATCAATGACATAATAGAAAACAGATCCTGTTAATTCTCAATAACAGATCAGGCAATTAAAAAAAAAAAAAAAGCAGTGTCTCTTTTTTTTGTGGAGAAAAACGTAATTACAGTCATTCATTCCTCATTCGTAAAAATAAATAAAAATCGTCTTGCTTGTATTTACAATCTGTTTTAATTCTTTAAAATACCTCAGAATGCCTGCGCTATCTCCTCCATTTTTAAATCTAGATTGAACCATATTCTTTGTTATAGTATTACATATTTTTAAAGAAAACAAAATTATTTTAGATGATACAATTACTTCTATGCATTGTAATTTTTTTTTTTTATGATGGAGAAATGACAATTTTTTTTTAAAATTTAATATTGTTTAACATTTCAACAAGTGATTGGTTTAATAGAATATAGCTGGATCACTGTAACTTCTTACCAATCAACCATATCCATTTTGCCATAATAATATAGTTTCGTATATTGTATAATATATTATTTTATTTCAACGTGAATCAGGAATAAAAAATGAATTATACAATCTTTATACCGCTTAAAATATAAACATGTACCAATACTATCCATGAAGGGTCTTGGGTTTATAATAGATACTATATCGTTTCAAAGAGAACGGTTGTTCATGGAGGTAATTTTTTCAAGATCACACTCAACCGCTATCTTTCATTATCGACAATTTTTTTCTTGATCGAATTTAAAGTTTCATTATTTTAAATAATGTACTAATACACAAAATTAGCCAGTGGAAGAAAGACGTATGTAAAATCTATTTAATTTTTAATTTTGTACTAGTATTAAAATTTAAATTGTATTGATTATTAGGAATAATATGGTGTAGTAAGAACTTAATAAAAATAACTTAAAAAGTTACCAAAATGACTTCTTTAATAATTTAATAAATGTTTCTTTTCTAATTTAGGACGTCCAGTTACGTTTTGATAAAGCTTATTTTCACCTAGGTTTTTTTACATTAAACTCTATCTACTACCATATGTTTAGAAAATATTATAACAGATCAATACTATTTTTATTTCAAAGCAATAAATATATTTTGGTGTTTATTGCAGAGACCAAGAATATATTATTAAAAGCCCTTATACAGATGCATTATTGCTCCCTCAAACCATGTATTCAAACTTTACCCCATCAGAATTTCGACAGATTCGTTTGTGACAAAACTCATTTCATGTCCTTCGCATCATGCCTTTCTTCTTTGCACAACTTAAACAGTTTTATTAAATTCATAGTGTCAATTACTAATGTTGAAAATAGAACTAACCTATCCACACATATGCATGGCATTGTCATACGAGTTTTTCAGTTACTGAAAATTAACGTAGTTGATAGACGTTGGTAAAAAGTAACCGGCAATCCTATTGGATTTTATCTTATATATAAAATATCTCAAAGAAACACTTTCTGTTACCTCCGTCATCCATTCCATTAATATGCTGATTAAAGCGGTCTACTTACCTCAGGACACCTGTTGGAACAAACGCCTGACGACTGCGCAAACAGAGGCAGCGCGGTGAGATGGAATAGAAGACAATAGACTATCGAGTTGGAGGCCATCGCCGTTGGGTTCACCTTGCCTTCCAATGACCAGCCATTTTACAATATCCTTTATCTCTAATTGCATCTATTTAAGCTCCTTCAGGGGCTGAAGTAGTGTTCGATTCCGCTCCTGGTAGGTGTGTATATATATCAGTGCTGCCATCATTTATCATTTTCGTATAAATTGAATTAGTGTAGCGCAATATATCATTTTGTAAAGTTCGGGGTTGACGCTTTTCGATGATATCATTGCTCCTGGTAAAGGCTAACTCAGAGCAATTCTCTTACCTTTCGTACAACAAAAGGGAGCGGGATAGTTCAGTCTGTAGAGCGCTCTGAAGGTCCCGGGTTCGAATCCGACATAGAAGATAGATTATTTAATCTGTTTACAGCCATGTTGGATCTGCTGACGATTCTGGTGCTCACTTATTCAAAATGCCCCTTCCAGGAACAGAAAAACCTTTGTTAAGAAACAGTATAGTCACTTCCATGTAATGAGCCCAAAACTCCTTTTTTTTTAATAAATCGCTCCTTAAAAGAACAGCGACTAAAAAATTGTCATTTTTCAGAAGGCAGCCTTCAGTTGCAATTGTATTGTTTGAAGTTTTTTAATTCTGAAACGGCATATCTGATGTTCCATTTCCAACAAGTTTTCAGGGATTAATGACAAGTTGAAATAAAAAAAGTCTCAAGCTTTTAGAAATTTTCGATGATTAAAAAGGAATTTGAATACCATCATTACAATAGGAAAGCTTTGCTTTACCAATACCCAAATTTTTATTTTTTAAAACTCATATGGAACTTACAAGTACTTCTAATCAAAAATCATTTTTTTTAAATAATGATATTGTTCTTTTTTTGTGGTAAAAACTTTCTAATTTCTACCAACCTGATATATACTAACTCCTTAAGCTGTAATCGCGTACTATATATTATCGAAACGTGGACACATACAAAAGTGGGTACCCTTCATTTGGGGAAAAACCTGGCAGTATTTCTGCCAAATCACGTATTGCAATCATTACCACGAACTGAGCCTAATACACTTTATGGCCTGTAGTGGTACAGTTTTTTTTTTTTTTTTTTTTTTAATTTCCTATAACGAAAATAATTATAATGTTATAATAAATCGTAGCAAAGTTCTAGTTTATTTTTAAATTGTTTGTAATGCATTCCTGTTGAACCCATACCAACGTGAAGTTCCTGTTTATACACCCCCCCCCCCGTACATCGACTTCGTCTCTTATCAACTGAGGTTCCTCCTACGAAAGACTTCCTTGATGCTCCCACATAGTTCAGGACTTAGCCACATGCCATGTTTACATTAATAATAGTTTCAGTTCTAAATGTTCAAAACAGATTGGATTAACGATATTAGGATGAGATTAAATCTTAAAAATAATAGATAATTATGCTGGTTTATTATTTGTTTAATTCAAGTAACGAATGATTCCTAAGCTGTGGGTGAATATTACAAACGTATCTATAATAATCTCTGATATCGATCCACAATTATATCTCTATTTATATTTCATTAAAATACTAGAGAACGGAAAATAACTTCTAATATAGGATTGCTTAATTGTTTTTTGGTTGTTTTTTTTTCTCTCGAAATAGATTTGAACAACACTCCTCTCATTTTTGTCGTAAACAGGTCTCGGTTTCTTCTGGAGTGTATTGTTTGTCTTAAATTATCTGCTCCCACTCGTCAAGTCGTAGCTTCTTTGTCATGCGAGGACGTCGCTTGGCGAACATTTGAGGAAGATGTGAAACTGATCCTGGACAATGTCCAACCTCTGTCGCGTCGTCCGCCTTTCCTCTGCCATCAAGGATTTTTCCAGCCATGAATTAAACATGGAGGATAAAGTTGCACTTTTGCAATTTGATTAATGCCCGGTTTGGCTTGCAGTTTGGAATATTTTATCAGTTGCGGGTTTAATGTCGTTACTAGATGTGGTTGGAACTGTTAATTACACGCAATTATAAGTGGTTATTTATCAATTATATTATCAGATATTTTGTAAAACGTGGTTATTTTGCATACATTATTAATTATGGCACTGCGAGATTATTGCGCACAAAATAGTACTATGCATGACCTTTTTAATGAATCATAATTTTTTTTAGTTTTATATTAAAGACCACATTTCGATCACATCATTTTTGGTAATACATAATAAATTAATGCACTGTACATGATTACCTTTTAGGAGGTTAGTGTGTATTAGATTTTTGGGAATTGGAGGTTTTTAGTGAATAAAGTACTTTATTCGGCTTATATATTTGATATGCATTCTATTATAAACTAAAAAGTTAAAAAAACAGCGTCTTGGATTTAATACTTGGTAGAGACTGTTTGTAAGATAACGGTTGTGCAGAGAGGTGGTTTATTCGTGATCATGTTCGACCGTCGTGTTTTTCCCCCAATTAAGGTACCTTCTTTGGTACCTGTAGATCCCACAGGATCCATCTTTGGATGTCAACAGATTAAATTATTAATCTGCCACAGTTGGATTCGAAACTGGGACCTACAGCATAGCCACTTAGCACTCTACTAAATAGGCATTTTTGAGTTTAGTCCTCGGTAGTCTATAGTATTGGTTGAAGCCATTTTTAAATCAGGAACGACACACATGACATTTCCAACATTTTCTTTTGTTTTATGGGATAAAAGACAGTTAAATTTTTTTTTAAATTCAAAATGTTCTAATGGTTAATAAAATAATTTGTAATACCATTATTATAATAGAAATGCTTTGCTTTACCAACACAAACATTTTTGTTTTTTTTAACTCACCTGGAACTTTCAATAGCTCTATTTTGAGTTATGACATTGATCTTTTGAAGGAGCGATGTGTTACCTTTAACTTTCGGCATTTCATGTTATCATGTGTAATGTTATTTGAAATAAACCATGTGCCTCAATAATTTTTTCATGGATTTTGAATTGAAGCATCGTTGTTTCTTTTTCGTGAATGTTTTGCATAACTCTAGACCACTCGAAGTCCTGGCTTAGTTATTGATTTAGGATTTTTTTAAATACTTATTAATAGTTTTATTTCAATGCTCTACATGTACATTACTTTTTTATATGTTTTCTCTCATACATTAACTCATAAATATTGAAATACATTGCCTTTAATCGACGAGGCCATCACGGGAATGTGCATTTCGTGTCTAACATTCGTTTATCTCCAGTATTTATTTTTTTTTTAGAAACTGTGTTTAGATCTAATGACATTTAAAGCTAGGAAGGCAGAAGCTCTGTTTATTTCCCGCTAATATATTATATTTCTAATACATATGTTATTATATACGAGTATGACATAGTATGTTATCTCTACATGTGCTTCCTTAAAGCTAGTTTTGAATTATTTTACCTTACATATCTTCTTGCCCAAGGCGATTCCCCTCTCACTTCCGCCCAATTAATATTCATGTTAATAAAAATTATCTGGACATGGATGTCATAATTTATGCTTGTGTGATGTTACCTGCCGGCTTGTAGTAATAGGCTTCTCCTGGCTTTAATATAATATTATACAGTCTATATATATTTATAAATGATTGAGATAAGAAGTAAATATATATAAATAAAAAATAAAAAAAAGGAATATTGCTTTATAGATTTTTTAGTTAAGTTACGACTATGGAGGTACGATTCATTCAACACACAAAGGATGCTCTTGGCATAATACGTAAAATGGACCTACTTTAATGTATTCGAATCAGAATTTAATTCATATATTTCGTTATATTTAGGTATGTATATATAATTGAAAGATAAAGCCATCGAAAGTGCGTAAATATTCTTGTTGTTAAATTTCAAAGTTTCGATAAGTGTTTACACTTTTTTGACAGTGCTGTTCACTGCAATCTTTAAATTGGTATTATGCATTGAACTTTTACTGTTATCTTGTTTTGCATTTATGTGTAAATAACGTTGAGTAATCAATTCATTTTTTGGTGTGTCTTTTTTTATCCCTCCTTCATTTGAAGAATCGACACATCCTGGAATAGAAGTAATAACAGGGTAGCTAGTGTATAGGACGCTCTCCTGCTCTTCTGTTGGTGCTGGATTCGAAACCGGCTGTGATAGTTATATTATTTACTCTATTATCAGCTGTAGATCAAATCTGTGGTGTCTGGAAAATTTCCGGTTGTTTATCTAGTCTCCATATTGTAGATTAAATTACTTCTAGAGAGACTTAGAGGTTGAACATTATTAACTCTGAATCTCCCTGCACGACCGTTAAAACCGTTATTTGTAGTTTTTTTTTAATTTTTTGACTACTTTGATGACTATTGGCCATTTTGAAATCTTAATTTTTTAAATTTTATTATTAAACATAAATGTAATCATGGTTGTAGTTAATTATCGCACTTTATCCTCGCAAGCAATAAGAATTATTTTTTTAAATATTATAATGAATTCTTTCAAATGTTACTATAAATTATTTCTCTTGAATAATATTAGTTGACCGCATATATACAAGAAAGAAAATTGTCCAGTGAAGGTCTGAAAAAATACTCTTTAATAGAAAGAACTATTTCTTTGGAACCCAAAGTTTTAACCCAAATAATGCTAAATATACAAGGTACATATAAATAAAATATGGATACATTGAAAAGAATAGAAATACATATAGACATAATGGTATATGAGTGATAGACGTACTACTTTATTAATTTTTTTAATAATTTCATCGCACTGTTCTTCTCAGTATAGCTCTGTAGGTTATAACTTTTCAAAATTCGATATTTATTTACAATTATTATTTATAACATATTTAAAAGTTAATCCGATAATTATTTAAGACCTAGGGCTAACCAGGGAATGAAAAAATGAGTAGCGCTAAAAAAAATCGGTTACTAGCTTATCATGTGAAGCTATCTATATATATATTAAACTTTCAAACTTCATTTTAACTGATTTACGTTGTTAATTTTTATATTTATTTAACTTTACTGGCATGTTTTTTTTTTGCCGAGTCGTTAGGTATTTTATTTGACTACTAATAGCCATTTATCTAAGTGGGTCGCTACAAACATGTGAACGCCTTGAATATGATTAATTTTCGACTTTGAAGTGGGATGTGTGTCATCTTCAAGGACCTCAGAGGCAAGAGTTGAACGTTATTTGCTTTAAGCGTCTTTTCACTTCTTTACACAACGGTGATAATTATAGTTTATTCTCGTCTAATGAGTTGTACGTTATCTTTTAAATTATTCATGTTTTCGCTAAATTTATTTATTTCATTGATTCCTGGAGGATCGAAAAGCTCTAGTTAGGAGCTATAGTCTCGTCTAGTTAGGAGATTAGGAGAGTAAGATCCCATGAAGGATCTTGGATTCAGTACATGTTGGGGACTGTACTGTTACTAAGCCGATGATTGTGCGAGGAATGAGGTTTTCCCCACAGTTTTATGGAGACTGGATGAGCCCAAGAAAGATCAGCAGATCACCCAGATTCCATTTATGGCTGATAACAGAAGAAATGATTTGTCTGTCTGAAACCGGGACCTTGAGCAACTCAGCGCTCTATTCCCAGTTAGGAAGCAAAAATATCAAATGTCTTGCGTGTAAGGGTGTAAGGCTAAAGGCAAGGAGAATAATTTCCTATTATTTTCAGTTTATCGTTTCCTTCCTTAGGCGACAGGTTAGGAGGGAGCGAGATCCAGATATCCAGTTGAAATGTCCAGAATTACTGAGATAATGGCCTAAAGGCTTGATAAAATGACGATTAACTTATCTTTACAGAAAATATCGTACTTTCTCATGACGTAATTCGAATGATATAAATGTCAGGGATTTTAATCATTCCCTTATCACTGATAGATATAACTTGAACGATGTTAACGCATCGAGCTTTAAATAGTTCAATAACGATCTATATAGATTCTTAGTGGTGGAATTATAGCCATCTCTTCATTTTTCAATCGTGCCATTCTTAGGATAGAAAGATGACTAAGTCGAGACTGGGGGTAGTTTAGTTTTAATGGAGGGTAGTAGTTAGTACTTTTTAATTTAACCTTTAATTTTTAGTTGTCAAAACACGTTTTGCTTCTCCTGTCATATTACCTTTTCCATGTCAACGCCTCAGTTTAACTGTATTATTTCTCTGATTCGTTGCGGGTCTTTCGAACATTTACATTACTTGAATTAATGTATCGATTATCATTGATTGCACTATGTATCGATAAATTGAAACAAAACAACTAGACGATGGAACGTTAGTAAAAATGACAGGTAACATGGACCATTTCTCAAGTTCAATATTACCACATAATATATTGATTAAAATGACATTACAATGAAATCATTTGATGACTCGTTATTGATCAAAACTACGATTTCGCAAAAACGTACTTAATAATAACCATTTTTCATCCAAACACTTGAATGGCATGTTGTCACCCTTATTAAATATAATTGTACTTGGAGAAATTTTCATGAGAAAAGTCGATTTATTGAAGATAAGTGGTTAGATTATAAGTGCTCCTTCTGTATTCGAGTGAAGGTTTTTTTTTTAATCCAGAATCAGTAGCGTTTGCAGATTTTTTTCAGGGAAGAATATGATAAGAAGAATTGACGTTAGCAATTATGTTGACAAGTGTCAATAATCAGCAAATAGCTTTTAATGTAATGCTCTCTTAATTACATTTTATTGATTTGTTTGTTTCGTTATTCAATATTTGATTGCGAAAGTGTTCGTCATGTCTATATATACATGCACTTTTTTATTTTAAGTTCTTGAGATTCGGCCGTATACTCGTCAGACTATATCAAAAAGATAGTTTAAATAGTATACGGCTGAATCTCAAGAAATTAGAAAAAAAAAAACTTCTTGGTTAACAGTCAAGAAAAATAGATACCAACATATTGGGCTATATATATTTCCAATTTTCAAGAGAAATGTTATTAAGCAAAACAACATTACGAAAGCAACGCATTTTATATACTTTTTTCTAACGTCAAATTCAACTAGAACTGAAAAATTCAGGGTTTTGTGATGAAAATAAAGTCTGAAAGCAAGGAATCTGAACCGAAGGAAATTTGGAGAATAAATCTGGAAGTTGGAGATAAATCTGTAAGTAAGGCTACACCTGCATTGGATCCGGTGTGATACGATAAGGCGTCGCTAGCAAACCAAATGACTGAAATATATCCAGAGTTATAACATTTAGTTCTTTAAATTTATAAAATTAAGATTATTTATTAATTATTTTTAATACATTTATATTTTACTATAATGTATAGTAAAATAGGTATAATGTATACACCCCAGCATCGTATGTGACAGAATCACGTCGCACCGAATCGGATCCAATGTAGGTGTAGCCAAAGGCGGGTGTGGGAGGACTTCGTAACCCAGGTCGTTTAGTGTCGGTAGTGAAACATGTGGTATAGCGTTGTCGTGTAAGAGCATACGTCCCATCCGATTAACCATCGCATATCGTTTTTTGATAACCTTTAATTGCATTGTGTCTCTCTCTCTCTCTCTCTCTCTCTCTCTCTATACATATATATATATATATCGGTATGGATGTGATGGTTTCATCTCTTGGTAGAAAGTAAAAATAAATTATTACTCCTATTGACCACCACCCAGAAACCAATAATCCTTGGATACAAATTAGGCTTTAGCATGTTCCGAAAATTCCGTTCTTTGTTACGAAAATCATGCGCTACCAGGTGTCCAAGTTTAAACTAATAAAAAAAATTACATGCAATTCGCGTGTTTCCGTTCACATACTTAACAATATTCGTTCAATTTTAGTGATAGTAAATATTATTTAAAAAATTGAGAATTAAAAGCTTTTAACATAAATTTAGTAAACAACAGAAGTCCACTAATTCCACTTTAAATTTTAGAAAAAACAAAAATGGGCATTTCATATGAAATACGCTATACATATACCTGTGTGTGTGAGTGTTTATATACACATACTTACAGTGACCAGTTATGTTCGCACTAGACAGTTTGAACGGATACGACAGGCGTTGCCAGCCTTGACCTACTGGATACGGTATCCTTTCTATCTCCGGGAGGTCACCAACACATTACATTCCCACAGGTTATTTGATCCCTTCTTTATTTGAATACACTTCTTTCCACTTATCTTCCATCTCAAGTTCCTTTTGGAAGGGAGAGGAGAGCCTTTTTAGAGGATGATTGGGAGGAAATTTATTCAGTCGATTCCTTCGCTAAATACCTAAAGCGATGGAGGAAGTCCTTAAACGTTGAGGTGCCTGGATAGCCTAGCGGCTAACGAGGTGGGATGTTGTCATCGATAGGAATAGTCACCTTCGGGTTCACTTCACCTGATGAGGAAGTTAGAGTCGAAAGGAGTATCAGATCTAAATATGTTAAAATTAGGTTGCCGCCTCGATTTAGACGTTCTAGTTTAGAGGTCAGTGAAGGAGCTGTACGTGAGGAAAACAAAATCTTCTATCTTCTTCCTAACACGATCCGATAGTTAAACATGCAATGGCGTTCGAAATGTATATATATATTTCGAACTTTACATGGACTCCTGGGCTTACCCAATCTTTATAAAGTGGGTACCCAAAATAAGGGGGGGAATCTGGTGGTTGAGCTTGATCTTGGTCGAATTACCTCCCTGCTAAACCGTTGTCCCAGAAACAGTACAATAACTGAATCCAAGAACAAAACAAAAATCTGTACCTCTACAACCCATGATGGGTCTGGAGCTAAGCATATGGTAGAGACTGTACTGTTTCTTGGACAACGGTTGTGCAGGGAAGTGATTTGTCCTAGATTTACCCTCAAACGACAGATTTCAGGTCGGAACCCAGGACCTTGGGCACAACAACTCAGCGCTCTGCAGCTGAACCACTCCGCTCCCTTACTGAACCCGAGACCTTTCATGAAATGTAGTGGGACAGGTTTTTTTTATTATGAAAAGTAATGATTAATATCGAATAATTATTAACTGACCCTATAAATATCATGGAGGAGAAAATAAAATGGTTTGGGTGGATGTCCATCATAGAAGCTTAAATAGTAACCAACGTTTCGACCCACATTGGAGGCTTTCATTAAGGGTTAATAGTCATTACTGTGGGTGTATTGGGATCACTAGTTAGTAGGCTTGACTATTATTAGCCTTTACTTCCATTTAATAATTATGAGTAGACTTGCCTCCCACACTCGTGTCTTATTAAGTCATGATGAATACCTGCAATGGCGTTCGGGCCGCTTCTTTCTAGTACGTAGATAGTTGTTTGGTATTTGATTTTTTATGTTTAACTGCCATCCAGAACCTTTTTATCCGTCACGTAATGATTAAACTAATTATCTGAGACGTTAGGCAAATAATTCTAATTAACATTGGAAATTTTGATAAAGGGGACAGAATGTTAATCAAAATTAGTTAAATTTCTGTTAAATTAAAAATGAGGGAAAAAAATGCTTGGGAGATTCCGTGCCTTCACTGAGATTCCGTGCTATCAACGGCGAATTAGTGGGAAGCTCTGGGACGTCTTGTATTTACCATCTACTTGATTTTGGAAGGCAAAGCTTTATTAGAATTTTATTTAATATTATCATCATTTAGAACGTGAAACACTAAAAATGTTTACTACATTTGTTGAAAACGAAAAAAAAAATTAGGTCTAAATTCATGTTCGGAATGAAAAAGAATTTCAAAGAAAATAGTTGTCGCAAAATATTAGTATGAAACCTTACGAGTAAAAATTTAATAACTTTTTCCATCACCGCTTTTGTATATAATTATATTTAATCTTGAATTAAAATTTTATTTTAAAATCTTTCATTGCGTAAATTATTGAAGTTTAATCAACCTTATTTCATAAATTAATTTATTTATTGTTGTCACTTTCGCTGCACTTTTATCGCACATTCTGTTGCATAATCAATTAATAATGATAAGGTAACTAACTTGTTAACTTATCAATTAATTAATAAAGATAATGATACCGGATACACATGTCAATTGTTAAAAATAATAAACATTGTATTCATTTAATTTTATCTTATAATTTAATTACTACTTGATTTTAAAATTGTATATTTTTTTTGTATATAGAAAAAGTTAAAATATTTCACAACGTTTAAATAATGCGCCTTGTCAGTTGTTTTTTTCTGGTCTTTGAGTTCCCTTTTTGGTCTTATCTCATAGTGTCCATTTTTATTTTTCAAAACATGGAAATGTCTTTTTACGGAAACGATTGATAACGCATTTTTTACTTTAAATTTTTTTCAATCGTTTGGCAACGCAACAGCTTAAGTACCTCCGACCTTGGATAATTCTTGTTTATCGCCTTTGAAAAAGATAAGTGTTTATGTAATGTTGGAAAAGCAGTGGCCGTTATTTTAGGATATAGGAAAGTCTAGGAAGTTTTTCCGACTTCATTCTTGACAGCACTAGACTGACATTATAGTGTGTTGGACTGTCAGTATTCTGGTGAAATACGTTTTTTCACGCATCGCCTTGTCGTGTGCCGGAAGGGTTGTGAAATTCAGTTTGGTTACGAAGTAGTTAAATAACGCGATTGCTTAAAAAGTCCATCTTCTTAATAGTTAGATGGTTTTCCTGATGGAAGAAACTCTCCTTGTCTCGCTTTACTGTTCCCTCATTTTTTTTTTCCTGATTCATAATTTGGTATTTTTGGAAATATATTAATGCTAAAGTAAGAAAAATGTAGGAAGACAAGAAAGGGTTATTTATTCACTTTTCTATTTACTTTTCTTATACATACGGAACGAACTGTAGGTCTTGGTATTTTTTATTGTTAGCTGGTCTAGGTCAGTATGCATTGGATATAATAGAATCTTGTGGGATCGAGAGACCCTCCTAGGGCTCACCAAGGTCTACAAATTGGAATAAACCAGTGGTCTCCAACAGATCACCTGCACATTGAATTTCCAAGAAACAGTTCAGACTCTACCATGTACTAAAACTAGTTTTCTTGGATTTTAGTGGGTTTTTTTTTTTTTTTAATCAACTAGTTAGGTCTGGTGCTTTTTATCTTTTATGCTTTGTATTTAAAACATTAACTACTTGTTTGAAATATACATGAATTATTAGTTAAAATCACGACAAATGAAATGTAATTTTGTCTATAGAACAATCTTCTATGTGAGCTACAAAACGATTTTGTTAATATAAAAATTAAGGGCATTTGTTTCAATCCAACATAACAGTTCATGTATCAATCGATTTACATTTGTTAAAATATCGATTTATTTATTTTTGTTAGTATTTCGATATCGATATCGAAAATATTATAGTTCTTTATTAAACTTCGTAAGGAACTAGTGTAACATTGCAAGTGAAGAAAAAAAAAATTAAAATATTTTGTTTCATCGTGCTTTAGAAATGTACACAAAAGTGAAAGCTTCGACTTAATTATTCTCACACTTTCCACAATGTTAGTGGAGGGGGCGTAGTTGAAATTTGGCAAATGCCTTATCAATTAACCTGAAAGATAATATGATTTAATCAAAGAAAGTGAAATCAGTGTGACTGTCTCCTCAAAAATGTGACTTTAAACTCTCTCCAGGCCATTGGGGTGCAATAATTCAACGTGATTAAATAATAATTACAACAGTTTGATAATAATTGTACCAAAGTGTAATGATATAACTAACCCAAAATTTACTTATTTTAATAATAAGAGCTATTTATAATGGACATGTATGTTCAAAACTATTCTAAACTTTTCAACTTTAGAGCTTCCTATTCTTTGTTTCTTATGAAATGATTCATATGTTGTTCAAAAAATAACACTTTTTTGGTTATTCTGATATAAACCTTTAGCTATTTTATTGTTTTTATTTTTTTCTCAACTTTTTTTGTTTAAGTGCTTTGAAATTGTCTATTTGTATTACCCGTACGACTTTACTCTAGCTGATAACTCTAATATTTACTGTACTAGGGACTTACAGATGCAAGGTTGTTTGTTGTTTATTTGCAACACAAACCCCAATTGATATGTTGAGGAAAAGCTGTTACTTAAAAAAATAGGAAGAATTATACGAATTTTTTTGTTTAATACGCATAATGGAAAGACTTTTATTGATACATTGATTTGAGTTTTTTTTTCGTACAATATTCATTTTAAAATAAATTATCATTAAACCTCATTATTATTATTTACTACCTTAAAGAAGTGGAAGTAGTAAAATTACAAATAATAATTATTTAAAAAAAAAAATTTAGTCGTTCCTTATTTAACGGCAATATTTCTGAACGGTAACTATATATTGATAAAATATAAAAAACTATGGTGCTACTAGTAAATAATTATATATTGAACAGCAAAAACTCAAAAGAGGCATAAAATTCATGCTAAGACATTAGTGGAAAAATTCCAACCAAAAAGTCTCTAAACTAAAATTGGAAACAAAATTCCTGTCTATTTCTGTATGTTGGTATTTCTGTTTCCTGTTTTATTTTAGAGACTTTTTGGTTGCATTTTTTTTAATAATGTCTTAACATAAATATTTTACGTTATCTATTTTTATAAAATTTCTTTCTTTCTTTTTATTTATAAGAATTTTATCTTTGTATTTTACGCCATAAAGTCAAAACAAACAATAACTTTACGACTTTTTTTATATGCTACTAAAAAGTTGCCTGTTTCTCTTAGAATGAAGTTAGGGACTTGAAATAGCTAAGTCTAGGGAGTAAAGTGGATACTTGACCCATAACCCCTGGTGTGATATCGGCCACTTCCTTATCTAACACTTGCAGTTAATTACATTCCAAAAATAACATAATATTGACGTTAACTTATCGTGATTGCCTTTATTCAATAATTAATTATCTTTATAATTAAAAAGTTCGATAAAATGCACTATCTCATAATTACTTTCATTCAATTAATTTATGAAGTTCGATTTGGTTAAATACGCTTCACAATATTTTTGGGTTGAACCAGTTTCGAGTATCCAATTTATGTATTAAATTTATCTTTAAGTATATCAGTTAATAAATTCTATGTTCTTCTACTAAATTATTCAATGAATAAAATTTATTTTGAATAATTTAGTTGAGTTGAACCGGCTACGTTTTCTTTATTCCTCCATGTTAAAATTCCAACAGATTCCTTATTTGTTTGAAGGCTATTTAGTAATTTAAAATTTAATTATCTACGTGTATATCTTTAAAATAATCATCAGAAATTGTATAATATTTTTAAAAATTTTATTATAATACTTAAAGTGTTATTTTTTATGTTAAATTAATCAGTTCTACATTGTTCAGAAATTTATATGTGAGAATTAAAATAAATTAATACCAACCTACTGCTTTTTAGTAAATACTAAAAGTTAAAACGTCTTTGAAAATTAATGTCAGTAAATTTTGAAAATATTTGCCATACTTAACAATTGGACAGCTTGTTGCATACCGAAGTCAAATATAATTCATAAAAACATTTTCGAGATCTTCCGTAATATTAAAAACAAAGTATTGTAAGAATCCAATTGGAAAACTAAAAAAAAAAACCTTAACTCTCAAAATCCTATGAAAATATTAACCAGTCATATCATTCAGGCATCATCAGTGCACAAAGTATAAAAAGAAAAATTACATAATGAAGACTAGATGCAGCACTCTCATATTAACAATACAATCCGACTCAACAAATATCGACTACAACCTTGCTCCAAGAGTTCAATCGAATACTTAAACAAATTGTTGGACTGTTGATTTGAGATGTGCTGCATTAGATTTGATGGGGCTTTTCGGTGTGTGTCCTGATGTAGCCTGAATTTTGCGAAACGCTGACAAGTGTTATTGAGACTTTGGGTTGTGTTTTGAGAGTTTTCCGATTGCGTTCTAATAATTATTTTATGTTTATTTTTTTTATGGATTTATAGCTTCGTAAGGTATAATTTTCTTAAGACGCATAACGATTCTGAACCTTCAAATGCAAAATTATCTCAACAGGATCACTTTATTATAACTATAATTATGCCAAGCAATAACATGTTGTAATGATGAATTATACACTCTCATGATGATACCAAAACACTGGCGTGGCCTTTCTGCTTCGGGCAAGGCCGTCATCTGATAAGATACGTGAGTCTGTTCACGTTCAGATTTTATTTTTTGATCAGTATCTTAAGACTGTTTATAGTTTGTATATGTGTTTATTTTCATTTTATCTCCCCCATGTCTATAAAGATAAATTTAGATTTATAATTGTTATTATGTTTATGACGTAATAAATGTAGGATTATGCGCAGAATAATGGCTTACCAATGCTGTGTCATGCATCATGACATCTTTCTGATGCATTAGACATCTTTCTGATGCATTAGACATCTTTCTGATGCATTAGACATCTTTCTGATGCATTAGACATCTTTCTGATGTCTAACGTTTTTTAAATGTTTTTTAATAAACAAACTTGAAAAAAAAGTAAAAATAACATAAATGTTTACGTTGTAATAAATGAATGAAGGATATTTTTCCGGGATTCCATTGAAGATCGTACCCCCTCTCCTATCAACACGCGACCCCTTCAGATTACAACAATTATTGTAAATATTTATCTCTTAATTCAAATGAGGTGTATTATTTCCTGCATCGTTAACAATCATATCTCACTTATGATGTATACCTACTCCATTAGATATATTTAGAATAAGTTGTCTGTTGTGTCAATACTTCAATCGACGATCCTTATCGAATCAAGTTGTGGGATAATTTTAACGATATAAATTTGGTATAAATATATTTATATAAAAATTAATGGGTAAATAAAATGATATAACAACACACAAGTGATATATCTGATCTGCCCTTACACGTTCCGTCCAGAACCTTTGCATCATTGTCAAAAGATAAAATGAGTGATAGTCATAATTCCTTCCGGAATAGAGCTATTATATAATAAAAACTGTTTTTACTTATTATGTTAACATAATAATATATAATAATAATCAATATATAATAAACATATTTCATTAAATGATAAATTCGATGCACGCTTCAATACAAAGCTATAAGATTTAAACCAACATAGTAAAGTGGTGCATATGTATATTTCTACCGAGTTCCCAAACCATTATTATTGTTTATAATCCTTAACAACATACAAGGACATATTCAAGTTTAAGTGTTCTTTATAAAATACTAGAAATAGATACAGGTCATATGGATCGAATCCAGCCTGTTTTGGCTGTGTTCCAAAAATAATTTTGGCAACCCATTTCACGGCCAACAATATCCTCAAGGTTTGTTTTGTTTTTATCTCTTTTTGTAATCGTTGAAGTAGAAATTTGGAATGAAGATTTTAATATTAATAATCTTTTTATTTTTCCTATCTTCTTTTGTCTTCATATTCGTACCTTTCAGAGTAGAGTTATTCCGACCGAGGATTTCCAGCATAGTCTTTTTTCTTACCTGGTCCAATTTGTATATATTCTCCGTTGCTTCTACATCTGCTTCATCTGCTGGAGGGTTTTGCTTCTTTTCCATCCAGTCTTCTGGGTATTCTCCTGGTAGGGAATTCTGGGACTTCCTCGCGGTCTTTTCTCAGTGGGTCGAGCTTCTCGACCTTTCTTTGCTTCCCTTTCTCCATGCGGCACATTCCTCTAAACCACTTAAGATTTCGGGAGATATATAGATATAGTAACTAATCCGAGACCTGTAGGTGTAGTACCTATTAGTACTGGTCTAGCCTCCATAGATTTTCGTATCTTTCGACCAGGGCTCACCCCGCATACAAGTCCAAACCACCTCAACAGGATCTTCATCATTGCTGGGAAATTCAATTCTTCCCCAATGGTTGAGATCACTTGCCTCTTTATTGTTTTGTTTTTTTAATCTCTTTAAGATTAATTATATTATGATTATTTTTGTTATGAATTTATAACTTTGTAACGTACGATTTCGTGACCTGGGTCCCTTAATAAGATGCAGAACCATTCTTAACCTACCTTTATCACCTACCTACTTTGGAAAAACCTGATGATTAAGTTCGATTTCGTTCTTGATACATCCCTGCATAACCGTTGGTTTATTTATACTTAAAATTCGGGCTATATACAGAATTAGAGAAAGTTCTAATAGTAGAAGATGTATGGAGCGTTTGCTCTCATTAAAAGAGATCCGTTAGTTACGTGAAGCGCCGACCTGAAAACACTAGCGCTCCTATACCGTTACCTTTATTAGACCACTTAAGTTTCTTAGTTCATATATCACTATTATTTCTTGTGTTCAAGCTTTAATATTTAAATTATAATTATTATTGACGAAAATAAGTAAAATAATGCACAAAATATTAATCCTTATGTAGGTATTGTTGATTAAAAAGAAACTGTACCACTACAATCCATGAAGGGTCTTAGGTTCAGTACATGGTAGAGACTGTTATGTTTCAAGAAAAATGGTTGTGCAGGGGGGTAATTTGTCTGAGATCACGTTCCTCCTCCTAGTTTTGTTCCCCCAATTAAGGGCGCTCACTTTACAGAGGCTGGGCGAGCCCAGGAGGATCGTTAGATGGACGCCTGTCAACAGATTAAATGATTTATCTGCCGTAGCCGGATTTGAACCAGGAACCTTCGTCATAGCAACATAACAAAAATAAGACTCATGAAATATTATATTAAGTGGTTAGGAAGTCGATGTTTTTATCCTAATATTTCTATTTTGTAGATTAACATTTCTGATTAGTACCAAACGCTTTCAGTTTTCATTATTTTTCTAATTACTATACGTCTTCACATCCTATATCAGGTATCAGACTGTCAAATGTTAGACAAACCCATGTTAGACTCTGGATTTGTAAATAATTATATATTTATTTCCTGTTTTCTCATAATACATCCTTCATCGGACGAATGACTTAATAAATAATTTTTAAAAACAAAACAAAACACAGAGCGTGAATATGCTCACGTACCGTTTGGCTATTGCCTTGGCCTCGGCAGATCTGAAAGGTTGAACGGATATGTTGATCTCACTCTTAATAATAGTATAATTTAATATAACTATTGTTATAAATAATAAATCTATGGAGATGATCCTGGATGGTATAAGTTCCGCAGGTTGTAGCTTCGATATAAGTCACGAGTTTTAACTTTTCATTAATTTCCTTTTTATATTCTCGAACATAAAAATACTTTTTTCCGACTGAATATAGATTGGAGAACCGAATCAGACATTTTGTTCAGTGTGAGTTAATTTGAAGCGACATCCTGCTCAACGGATACCTTTATTGTTATTAAATCATGCAATAAATTTTAATATAAATAACTGTTGTCTAACTCCAGAATTTCTTTTTCATTTTAAAGAGACAGTTATATGTAAAGGTCGATCCATTTAGCGATAGATCGCCTATTGCTTTTGTAACAAGGATGTATGCAATCATGTTTTTAACTGGAGCATGTGACGCATCCAGTTAGACGTTCTTACTTCACTGGGTCATCCCAGGCGTCCTGTCTCCTAGGGAGAGAAAAAAACCCTGTGCTGTTTCTACGATTATGTTTGTGGATACCACGCTTAACCGTTTCTTTTCCCAAATAATGGTACCCGCTTTGTAGAGGCTGGATGAGCCCCAGGAGCGTATCGGTAACTACCTGAGTAACCCCAAGAAGGTTGCCCCCTCTTCACAATCGAGTACGTTGTCCTTCCCCTGATCCTAATGGCTTTAGGATCCATTAACTCTGTCATTAATTTTAGATTATCTCACACAGGCGTCGCTTAGTTGAACGACCCCACCCAACGTTGAGAATTTCCAATCTGTTTATTCATTTCGTATGCGCATCCTAATGATTTAAGACCATTTAGTTGATGTCGTGATCCATAGTTAGTTGTTTTTTTTTGGAGAGAGGACTATTAGTATTAAGCCGGAATTTCTCCCCCAGACTCCCTCCATCTCCTTATAACAGTATTATAGTTGTTAATTTTCTAAATAAATACCATGAGGATTGACTGAGTTGAGATGATGATATCTAAAAAAAACAAACAATATTTCTGATTTAATCTAAAAATCGATTGAAGGTTGTCACTCTCTTATTATGCCTCGAGTTAGTTAATTTTTTAATGAAATTTACAATAAAAATAAATAAATAATAAATGTAGCGCCAATATAATGGACTATTTGAATTATATTTGTTATCTGTGAATGAATATGAAATTAATTTGAATTTGTAAACAAAATTTAACTAATTTTAAAACGAGCACTTTCACTTCGTTATTATTTACCACAGAAACGATTTAAGAAAATATATATTAGAAAAATAGACTTCGGAATCGGTCGGATAATTACAAAGTTGCTAACCAGACAGAATTTTTTTAAATTAAAAAAAAATAGATTTTAGAATTAAAAAAAAAAATTATCCTCCAGAAAATAAATTGCTCAAGTCCGATTCGAATCGCTCTCCAATTGCTTCGATGCTGCTTAGATGGTGCGCGTCACTGTCCATCAGTATATGCAATAAAAGTGTCAACTAGGTTGTTAGTAAATTTAATGTGATTATCTTTATTGCATTTTAAAAAAACGAAAAAAATTCGTAAACAGAATTTTTTTGGTCTAAAAATAGGGAGATATTTTTAGGTTGTATAGCAAAACCTGATGGTTGACTGACTTTTTGTGTCTTCCATTGGCTATCTTTGTCATTCATCGAATTCTTCCTCGGTCTCTTGTGAGTCACCGGAGATATTTTTGGACTTGGTCCAGCCACAAGGTGATTGGGACCACTGGAGGACGCAGAAGAATGATCACCGATGTGGTCACCGTTGCGTCACACTTTCACACTCCGTGTAATAAATTTGCCGAAGAACTGGTATTTTTGCATTTCCTCCTTTACGACGAACGGGTTTGCCTTTGTCCGCTGGAAATGAGATGCGAAACTGGTTCTCAAGAAGTCGAGGCATCTCCATTGTCATTCAGATGGTCTTTGAATTACCTTCCTTTTGAAATTAATTCTAGGTCGTGTTCATCTGCTCTAGTTAAAATAGAATCACCTGGTGGACAATTGTTCGGAAGGCGATTCATCAATTGGTTATTTAGGCCACTAGTAGTGCAATATTTGTTTTGTTTTTGCCTATCCTACACTCTCTCTCTCATGAATTACATTAAATAACCCACTTTTCTACGTCTAAAATGGACATGTGTACTATGTTTATACATAAATAGTACATACAAATTGTTTAAGTAATGTATTACCACATCAATCATGAAAAATACATGTTAAATAACTAAAAAAATAAAAAAACTTGAACACTTTCTTAATCCAAAGCAAACTGTTCTGTTTTAAGAAACTTAGCTCTCTATATAGAATTATAACATTCAAGAGAGATTTATATGGAAAAAGTTATTTAAAATAAAAATTAAATATAAAATGGGCTAATATTATTTTTTGCTATCAGTGAATGAAGGGGTCGAATTAAAGACTTATTTAATATTTATAATTATTAAGCTTAATAGCCTAGCATAATTAAAAAATACTAACCAGCAATGCATGTACCCATTCATCTATTTAACTATCTTTATTTGGCAATCAGCGTTAATTATTATTTTTATGTACCTTATAACTTAGAAGTTTCGATGTTCATTATTCCCTACTTCATATTAATGTTCAGTTCTATGAATAGCTGTTATTTTTCAACCTATTTAACTATAAACATCTGTTATGGAAATAATAAAAAGAAAAGATATTAAAAAATATTTAAAAAACATGTCCTATATATTTTTTGTTCCTGTCGAGTTATCACTTATTATTATTACATATTATTAAATAATATTTTTCTATTCTTAGAATCTCCCGAGTGTATAGTGTTTGTTTTCCTAGTTTTTCCTTCAATGGTGGAATGAGTCAGGCATGACCTGCCTTGAGCAATCCTCTCATGTAATTAATTACACATTGCTTAATTATTTAGAAAGCCTTTTTAAGAGCTTGTCCACTAGCTCGGTGAACTTCGATTTCTTAACATCGATTAATTTACGTGTCCAATGAGCTCTGGATTCGATTTAGCTTTTGAACGCTCGTTAGTGATTAATTGAATGTACCGCGCCGCCTCTTGAATTTCAATTGCTCTCAAAATTAATATTTGCAATGTTGTTTTCGACTTATTTATTTTCTCAAAATCGGGGCAGTGCGTTAAAGAAATCGTAAGTGTTTGGCCATGTTCCGTATATTAATCGATTTTGAAAGAGTTATATTTAGAAAGTAGATATATGAACAAAAGTTGACGAATACCATTTTTGTATTATAAGATTCTATAAATTTCTCTGTTTTAACGCCAGAATAAAAATGATTCCCTTTTTTAGTATATGTTCCGCAATTTATAGCTTCAAGTCGAGTTATAACATCTTTGAACTGTTAATAAGTATGTTTTCCAAAAATACAAGCTATCGTGTGCTTTGGTATTGAAAAGATAATATTATTACGAGTAGATTTCGGTAATCATTTCATAAACAAATAAAAGTTTCACCTAACATTTCGAAGTATAGATGATATTTTTTTTTATAATTATAATTTTTAAATATTTTTATTTCAAAGTGAAAAGATCTGTTTAAACAATTTTATTTTGAAAAGAAAAGATTTGATTTCGAATCCCGGTCCTGGACAAATCATTTCTCTTCAAAATAAAAATATAGATGATATATGTTTGTTGAAACGTTCATTACTAGATGAAATGATTACCCAAGCATACACATATCCCATAATTTAATTTTTTTTATTCATATTAAAGCTCACGATAACATGTATTTTTGGAAAATATTAAAAGGGGAAAGAATGAAAAGTTAAAACTTGTTGTGACTCAACTCGAAGCGACAGCCTGCGGAATAATTACCTTCTTTTTTTTTTTTTTTTTTAAATAATTATTATTTTATATTAATCCATCTTAATTTATTATCAGTAAAGTCGTTGATGGGGTATGAAATTCAGCTGTTTATTTCTTTCCTTCAATTATTTTTTTTTTAATTTTTATTATGTTTATGCATTTTATTTCCCTTTTCGTGACCTACATATCTTAAACCTAAGCGTGCGTAGCATCATTTATTAAAATATGCACGAACCCTAGTACGCTACAGTAGTTCGGTGGTTTAAGTAATATTATTAATCCTCTGTAAAATCATTTAAATAATATATTGTGTAAAACGCACTTATACAAAATTAAATAATAATAACTAAAAATAGTAAAGTTTCACATTTTTGAGTACCCAAAGATTTAATTTTGGGTCATTTCTCTGGAGGTTTTCTCCTATACCGTGCACACTTCCGTGTTCTTTTCATCTACGTTTCAAATTGCGACTAGTTTTAAACGAAACTGTTCTTTTCATCTACGTTTAGATGGAAAAAAGGTTTAAATATTTTTTTAAGTTCTGGGATGTTTCTTTTGACTTCTGTAATGGGACGTGTTTGGCTTGTGTACAAGGTTCTTCAAAGCCTTACGTGCCTTGTGAATATTGTGTATGGAATACACAACAGTGGTATAAGAATAGTATTTTAGGTCCTCTTGAATCAACTACAAACGGTATAGATAAAAATGTGTGTTGCATTGGGTTCAAAAAATTGTAGGGACTGTACCGTTTCTATGACACCAGTTGTGTAAGGAATTGATTTGACCGCTTAACCGCCTGGGGTTCCCCAAATTAAGAATGCATACTGAGTGTGCACAGGGATTGTCTCATGAGCCCACAATGTCGATTCTCAGCTGTAACAGAATAAATAATATATCTGTCACAGCCAGTCTCAAACTCGTGACCTGGTAACCCAGTACTCAGCTACATCGTTATTTTAAATGATTTTATTTGATATAAGTACTATGGTTAATAAAATTTTGTATGCCTGGACTACCATGCATATTAAATGTTTTTGAATATCAATATTCAAGGGATATATATTTAAAAAAAAAAAACAAGGTTTCTATTTTTATTTTATAATTCAGACAGCATTTTTGAAAGGTTTTTTATTATGTAAAAATTCGCATGTTTTAACTACCTTTTGTTTTTGTTTGTTTTTTAATTAATCACGCCATGAAATTCTCATGCCAATTTTTTTTTATGCTTCTGGTTCAACATAATTTTTAAAAAAATCCATTTACAGTTTAGTACCTTCATCAATTTTATATAAATTGCTGGTGAGTCCATTCGTGATTTTTTTTTTCTAAAAATAAATCTTTGCCATGAAATATCTTCAAAAAACGATTTGTGGATATTTCCTCCTTTAAAAAAAAATTTTTATTTTTAGAAATTTCCGTTATTATCCATTATTAGCAAGAAGTTATTTATATTTTATTTTTAAATAGAAATAACTTTGATATATCAACAGAATTCAGCTGTTACCGACTTGAGTGGAACCTTTTGTTAGGGTCCCTTTTATTTTTTTCCATGTGGTCAGGTCTGAAGATGTGTTTCTTAAAACTTAAGAAAAGATTACTTGGAATAATGCTTTAAAGCATCTTTTTTATTTTACTAGGTAGTTACTTACTGTAGATGAATTCATATAATTACTTATTAATATTATTAGCATAAAAATAGTATTTTATGGGTTAAAAAGGAAAGGAATAAAAATTTAAAACGTGTACCTCGTAGTGACAAACTACGGAACTCATTCCTTCTTACGGGCTTTTTTTTTTTAGTACGTCTCCTCCCTTAGGGGTACTCAGAGGAGGTCAGGAGGTAATTACATCCAGTTCCATGGCCTGGAATATTCCAGAAATACAGAGGGTGGATGTACATGCCTGGAAATTCTATGTTGGGGAGGTGGTAGTGGGGATAGGCGGTTCAGTCTCTCTGTCCCTGCAGTCAGTCGCTTGCTAGCTCGCTTTGCGCGTGGAGTTCAGTGTCTTAAAAAGTTACCATTGTATCTCAGTAGTGTTCCGTTATCGATATCAGAAGCATTAATGAGAGGTAAATTAATCTATTTTAATAATTATATTTGATTGATAATTTTATTTTATTATTTTTCTCAAAGTATTATATTATTTTATATTGTGTTGTTGACCAGAGGGTGAGAAAATCTTTCGACTCTACCCCACCGGATTATTTTAGGCAAAGTCGATTTTTTTTTTTTTTCTTTATATTATCCTGTCCAAAAACTCCAGGCCAATTACATATTAAACCAAATTATCTATTATACATAACGTATCATTATATATCACCTGATATATTCATATATTCATGCACGTACATTTTTTTTTTCTGATATAACATTTTCTCATTATTATTTTTTTTTTAAATTGTCTTGTAAAATCACTTTGCGCAAATACAGATGAGCATCGAGGTATTGTTTGTATCTAAACAAGTGTAAACACTGATCTGCCAATGCAATCAATAGGAGCAGAATCATGTCTTTATTCTCAATAATATTCACCATAAAAAACAATATTGTTTTAATTATTTATTTATCTTTAATAATTAAAAAAAATAAATATGAAGTATTTCATGACTATATTATTTAATTGTTATCGAGTTAAACGAGTTAAAGTTGCATTTTATTATATCTTTTTTACTATTTTTTAGTGCTAAAATCATAAATTTATTTCGTTGTTATATTTCTGAGGGGCGGAGTGGGTTAGTGGTAGAGCACTGAGTTGCCATGCCGGAAATCCTGATTCAAATCCCGCTGCAGGCCGACTTTTATTTAATCTGTTTGCAGTGGGAGATGGATCATATTGGATCTAGGACCCTCCTGGGGCCCACCCAGCCTCTTTAAAATATTATAAAAATGGGGTACCCAAAATAAGGAGGGAAATCTGGTGGTTGAGCGTGACCTAGGACAAGTCACCTTCTTGCAAAACCGTTGTCCATGAAACAGCACAGTCTCTACCATGTACTGAGCCCCAGACCCGTTCACGGGTTGTAGTGGTACAGGCTTTTTTTTCTCTAAATGATATTCTTTTTAGTTTTACTTTATTTAAATATAAATTTTGGGTGTTTTAAATTTTATGGATTGCAATATAAAATTTTATTGACCCAGTTGCAGTGAGTAATGTACTATCGACTCTTTTCTTTCTGTCTTTTCTCGTATGAGAGCTTGACTGCGATCCATTATACATATGTGTATATATATATATGTTTGAATTATGTACTTGATTAACGTTATTATTATATTTACTAAGTAATGGTACATTTTCTTAATGAAATAAATTTTAAGCGTGATTATTTTTTCATAAATAAAATAGTGTATATTAAGAAAATGATGAAATTTTAATTAAAATAAATAATTAAGGGACAAAATTATTCTACTTATTATTTAATAATAGAGGACGTTTTTTTGAAATTTCTTGCCAGATCGATTTTATATTATTATCAATCATCTTTTTTTTTCAATTCCTAATTTTTTCGTTAACCCGCCTGCTATAATTATGCTTATCAATAATAATAAAATTAAAAATAAATATACATAAAGTACTTTAAAGAATAAAATCGAATATGTGCCAATCAGGTGCCTACCATATGTTTATGCGACCTATTTAAAAGCACATGAAGGGTGGCTCTTGAAGTGAACAATTTACGAAGTAATTTTATGCTGAAAATTGACTTAAATTTCCCTTATTATTTTTTTTTTCTAAGTACTCTTCATTACCTCAAACTTCTTTATTAGTCGTTTATTATCTTTTCTAAAAATTTCAAAATTTTACATTTTTATTTCTTCTCTTACTTCCGGAAACTTCCTAGTAGTTTGTGTAGACTCCTCCTTGTTTAGTTAATTACAAAAAAATATTTTTTAATAGACGAATTAAAAATATATTTTCAATTCTAATTAAAAGAGTGAAGTTTTAATTATTATTTAGTATTGATATAAATAAATAAATTTTGATAAGTAGCACTTTTGATTAGGTCGAATTTTTTTTATATTTCTTTTAACACCCTAGGTAAAGATATATAATTTTCACGCTACAATATTTTCCGTTACCGAAAAATTCCGAAATTATAAATTTTATGTCGTACAAATAAGTCATAGTAAAAATATAAACATTCTTCTCTTCACATAATTATCTTAATAATATAATAAGTTTATCATTAATGTATATTTTAAAATTTAGTATGACGTATATTAAGTAATTAATTTCTATGTACAATTCTAAACTTTTGGGTACTTAAAACTTTAAAAACAGTAAAGAAATGCATCTTTTTTCTTTATTTATTCTTTGATAGTGCTCTATATGGTATAATTTTCGAAAACCGAAAGTTTTCGCTCATATGTTAATCGACTAAACTCTCTCTCTTGCTCTCAGAATAATTTATAAACTTTTCTAGGGCTCTGATCCAAAATGGGTTGCAAACATGCAACGAATCTAAATCATTTACTACGGTCGTTCTAAAATGCATTTGATGTAGAATATAAACCATATATGTATAGTTTATACATATATAACCTTATATATATGTACTTTCTATGTGTATGTTTCTCTATGCAATCGTAGCTGTTGACATAAACTTGCATATCTGAACCTGTTATTGGTAACAGACCACACTGTGATACTCAAGGTTTTCTTCTCCAGATATTATTCTCATTAGTCTAGAGTCATATGGCTGCAAAGAGATAGATTGTAATATAATAAGCTCTTAAATAAAATAGTATGTGAGACACTTAAGATAACTTAGAAATTACGTTGCTATAAATAACTTACAGCGTCAAAACAAATATTCCCATCGTTTGGTTTATTTTAAATTGTATCTAAGATCATATGGCTTTCCTATCTTCGGTTCATTTTAAGGTTTTTTTTCCGAAAAAATCATTTGTAAAATATGTTATAGAATCTGTATCTACCGCATTTCACAAAGTTTTGTAGGCAATACTAACTTATTTTAGTCCGTGTAAACTCGAGTCTACAAATTTTGTTTTCAATCTTTAATGACTCATTTTCTTCCTTAAATGTTACCAATTTACGTTCCACAGCATTTATCCAATCGGATTTATGCGCCGTTGAAACTGGTACCAAAAGCATCCTGAAGTCGATCTATCCTAACAACCTAGAAGTAGGGGTCATTAAAATAATTTTATCGAAAACATTTACACACTTTAAAAAAGTAAATAAAAAAACAAAAAACCTTTCAAATATTTAGTTGAAGATTATTATTAACTATTAAAAATATATAAATTAATAGTTACAAACCAAAAAAAAAAATTGTACCATTACAATCCATAAAAGGTTTTTGCTCAATATCTTATAGAAGAGTTATTACCGTTTTCAAGTCAAAGGTTTAGATATCTGTTTTGGCCCACACTAAAAAAAAAATGTTTTTTATAATTTATTAGTTAGTTGTTTTAAATTTAAATATTTTTATTATGAAGAAAATAAAATAATTTTTAAAAAATTATTCGTTGATTCATGAAATAAAAACAAATATATTATTTTCCTGTGATATTATGCCCCTTTATGATACACTGTTTTATTATACTATAAATATAAAAACGTAAATGCGTTGCGTAAGTACTTTCAGTATCTCCCCATTTAGAATAATTTTAGGGTTATCACCAAATAGGATAGATATCTCTTCTATTCCGTCCTTGATAGGAGTGACGACGTAACCTATAAATATTTATCACTTGCCAATCGCGTCTCTCAGGTATTGTATGTTCCCTCTCGATATCCAGATTTTTTTCTTTATTTTTATTTCATCAGTATCTAGATTCCAGTCTGCTGGAAATAGAAAATACCTGGGAGTATCGAGACAGTAAACAAACAAGCCCATAATTGAAGGCGCACCCTGTATACTGATTTATCATTCATATTTTATTCCCATTAGTTAAGTAGAAAGACAAGCTCAGTTAACAATATTTATGTTCGTTTACTTTATTTTTATTAATGCGGAGTACATACTATCACATAGATTACGTCTAAATACAAAGTCATTCACATATGACTTACAAAACGATGCGTCTTTGTTTCTTCATTATATTTCTTATTTTTTTTATTTATTATTATTAATTCGACGCAACAACACGTGGACGCGTCCAGGACTCCTCAATCAGTATCTACCAGTAGTCCCTGTGGAGTGCTGCTGCAATCCAGTTGCGGACTCCCAAGTTCCTCGCGTCTTCTGACACACCCCAGACGCGGTCGACCGACTCTCCTCCGTCCCTGGATGACCTCTGTCAGTAAACGTTTTGGAACTTACCCCCCGCTAACCTGGCCACATGTCCACCCCATCTTAGTCGAGATCGTTTAATGACATTAGCCACATTAGGCTCACCCAATTAGATCATATATTTCTTCGTTTTTTCTTTGTCTCCACCTTCCATAAATAGAGAAATTAAAAAATTTAATTATTGAAAATTACAACTGTATCATAACATTACAAGAAGTAATTATAATGAATGATACATTATGCCATGGATAAAGGCAAGTAGAGAAACTACCCAGTTGTAGTACTCCAATAACAGATTCAACTTCGAATGTCGGGAATTGAAGAGGTAGCTAAGTTTGAAACTAGTGGGAATGAAGTTTGTCATGCAAGGATTGATGTCGGGTTCGGGTCAATGAATCGCTGAATCACCAAGAATTGGGGCATTCAGGACATTATGGATGACTGTATTTGTAAACAAGTAAAGACCTATGGACTGTAAGGATTGGATACGAGAGGAATTCGATGGCTCAGTGGATCCTCAAAGCACACTGTACATCAAGTCCAAATAGGTCTAATAATTATCATGTATATGAGTCTTATGTGATTAATTGGGAGCTTAAAGCGTTTGTCTAGTTAGTGTTGAAGTACCTTAAAACAGCGACCATCACTATTTAAAAATCTTTTTTTTACTAAAATACTAATTTGGAAATATAAAAATGATGCTACAACGCTATTTCATTCACTCAGTTTTCGATCCTATGTCTCGATTTGCGACAAAGTGCACAATACTCTTAAAATTGCCTTTAAAAACATACCGTTAGTATCATAATAATCATTCATACTGAATCAAATTTCAAATTAAATGTATTCATTATTCATTTATTAAAAATGTATACATGTTCTTAACTGGAATGTAAAGCAGAACATTTTTCCGTATCGGGAGAGAGACACGAACCTGGGCCAGGAAAGTGGAAGTCCAGTTGCTTATCTACTTACTTCCTTGATCCCTATTAATTACTTATATTTAAAACTTTAATAAGGAATTTAAAGTTATTTAACCTTTGAGTTGTATAACGGAGTGGCTTTTTCGATAAAATCAGATAACTTGTGATTTTTTAATAACCGTATTGTAAAACGGGTTTGTGTAAATTAATTCAAGTATTTTAAGAGTTATGCAATTTTAAAATGTACTACTAATTAAATTTGGTTTCATTATGAGTGTTCTTCTCCTTTTAAGATAAATTACTAGAAAGAAAAACATAGGACTACAAGGAATGAAATATGTCTATTTTGAATCGCGAAGTAAACTAACTTGGACATTCCGGAGTACTCCAGTTGGGACTTGGCCGGAGTTGATCTCCCTTCTCTTCGCCGTCCTTGGATACCCTAGGTCCAAGGAGAAATCGTGGATCTTAGGGACTTCCACCTACTTATGGATAACATTATTTACTAACATGTCGGCGGCGTTTATTTACATAATGATCTTCGGGTAATTGTTCTTGTTTCAGGCAACGAACCAGGAACATACAATTTTTTTTTTTGGTAAGCCTTTTAAACGCGATAGTTTAGTTTATTTATTATTTTTCGGTTAGAATGTACTTCCTCAATAGAATGTCGAAATAGAGGTCAGGTACATAATCTGTTATCAGTGTCCTTCAATTCCGGATTTTACGTCAGGATATCTTGTGGAGTATTACATGTCGGTCGTCTTGCAGGTGTGGCAGAAGTAGAGGGTATTCGATTGCGAAGAAGAAGAGGAAGTAATATAAACGACCTTTGAGGATGTCTCAATACTATAAGAAGAAGGCGAAAGAGAAAGCTTCAATCTTGGAATTTTTTTCTTTAACTTTTGCGTAATCCATACGCGAATCCTGCATTATATTTTTAATCATGCCCGTTGTATATATAAGCAATGTCAATAAAGCAATTTTTTTTTGGTTTATTGAGTTGTTTTCAACAATAATAAACTCTTAAAAATGCCATGCTTGATTGGTATTGCCCCAATACTGTGACAGGGGAGTCACACCCGACTCATCCATTGCGTCACACATTCTTCTCATTCTATTGTTGGCGTAATTTTCTCATTGGGTTAAGTAAACTGCTAATTATTCAACCGGTAGCTTACGAGCTGTTTATAAATTTGTATATTTATAGCCTGCAGCAGCTGAATATAGTTCATTTGAATTGTTGATCTTTGTGGAAAACAAATCTCTTTGTTTAATTCAAATTATGTTATTTTAATGACGTGTTCCTGATGAAATTATTTTATGAGTCACAACGAACATTGTTACGAGTAACTGGCCATTAATAAGCCTTTGTTTGCAACCCTATCGGATTTTCAGATCCTCTTCGGGCCCACCCAAGCTCCAAAAAGTGGGTAACTATTATGCAGAAGGGGAATTAAAGAAAAGCTTTCTTTCTATAGGTCTGACAAACTGTTTGTTATTAAAAATAATCCATCACATTAACATATATTGAAGAGGTATACTGTTATATCTATGTGTAAATCATTCATATCGTATATAAAAGGAAAGATAAATTTTAAAAAATGTTTTCTCCTACTAAAGTGGCAATACAGCTTCATACTTTTATTCCTTTGGTCCTTTCAGTTAATTGAATTTTTATTTAAATACTCGAATGCATATAAATATTCTTACAAAGTTCTTCAAAGGTTTCAACCTTGTCAAATTTTTCAACAAAGTGTTTGTTGTCAAATTCAGAACCTAATCTGAGACTGAGGAAACTAGCAGCACGCGATGCGAAACGTTGGTGAAGAATTTCAGGACACGGTCGAAACCAGAAGAAACCTTGAAGAAATTTGATATTGGCATGACAATTTAATGAGTACATGTAAATATTATCAACCAATTCGGAAGTTGATAATATTATAACATATTGTTATAAATTTTAATAATTTCACCGGAATTTACATAATTTAATTTCTTACGAGAGTATTACAGAATAATCTCAGGTTTCATTTCTAATCTTAATCATATTTTGTGATTAATTTATCTAAAACCTCCTTGTCGTTCCCTGTTTCCATGACAATTGATATAATAGATTTTTAACCTAAATTAATTTCAGATTAACGGATTCAATATCTAATTTATAGACCTAATTTTTAGACCATCTTCAGGGCTTTGAGGTGCAGATTCCAACAACAACCTGACAGTTTTTACTTTTAAAGGAGTTATTACTCTTTTCTTTTTTTTTTTAGTTGTTATAATTTTACGTTTAAACACTATTGCGTTTGTTTAAATAATTTTTGTTATTCGAATCCTTTATTTTCAAAATAGCCTTATCCGGAGAGAGCTCTATATATGGTCATCCTTACCTAAGATGTGACGTCCAGGGACTTCCTTGAATAAATATTTTTTTCTCCGTTCTATTGTACAGCTACGAAATGTTAAAATTATTTACCGACTCAATCTCGGACTGTTGCCTGACGTCGGAGGGAATGTTTGTTGAGATAGAGGCGGCGTTCGTGCTCGAGATCACAACAACTTTAAAGCGGTGACTGTAACCGTTTTCTCGGTAACCGTTCCTCCTATTCCAGTTCCAGCGACACATGATCGGCGTCACGTAACCGCTTAGCGAGATATAAACAAAGCTATTAACTTAGACCCCTCGTGGGTGTGGCTTCCTCCCGTCCAATTACAACCTGCCTTAATGGCCCCTGAAATCTAATTGGTTGTAATTTCGAGCTAGTTGCCTATTCACGTCTAGTTATTGGCTATAACTGTTTCCTGTCTCCTACTCATTGTTTATTTGGATAACTGTGACGTAGCTCGTTTGTAGATCATGCTACATGTCGATTTGTAAAATCTCTGTAATTCAAGGTGTTTTCTTTTAAACTTTGTTCTGAATATAGTTTTAGGTTTCGATTCCATTTGTAAATGTATCTGCAACCACTAACTGATGTGATCCAAGAAGCACATTTCAGGTTTAAAGCCAATTTTAAATTATTAAAAATTAATTTAAATGTATATATTTATGCTTATTTTTTCAATAATAATGTCATCGGAAAAAATCATTTTAGATTGAAATTCTGTTTTTAAAATTAGGCAAACATAACATTAGACATTATGCACATTAGACAAAATAACATTAATTACTAACAAAAATAAGGTTGTAATTATTAAAGCTAGATAATGGAAAAAATCAACTTCATAACTACCCTCTAAAGTTAACTCTCTGGACAAAATTCTACTTAACCGCTTATTCGCCGGGGCTATATATATATATCTTAGCATATCCGACAGAATACATTTTTAACCTAAAAAATTAGTATTATATTAATTCAGAATGAGAAATAAATGAACATAACTATTATTTATTATACATCCTGAGCTGTGATTTTGTACCATATCTCAAGCTACTATTCAAATATGGATACATAATTACTCTGTCCAGTTTAGCCCTTAATGTTTGTACCAGTTATCCAGGTTTCGTGAACTTTAGAATATTACGTATATGTATATTAATATGCGTTATATATGTTTTATTATTTGCTTTAGACGTTATACTATCAATAATTTACCCGTCATTTTATGCAGACTGTTTATTCTATAATTTAGTTCAAAAGTCTTGTAGAAGTATATTGTAATTCTATACAAAAATTGTGTTTATATTAATTTTATTTTTATGCCAAATATGTTCTTATTGAATATAGGAGTCCTTTTTTTTTTCTAATTTTATCTTTGTAAAAGACTATTAAATTCTATTTTTTATGCAAGACTTACATTTTATAATTAATTTCGTGTACGTTTTAATAATGATATTTTGGTCCGTGTGTCACATCCCGAACGGATATGCAATGCGTGTCTATTGCGGGTGGCATTCCACCTGAGCCAGATAAAGATGTTGATATATACCCGCCTCGGATTGATAAGAACGTGGATCGGATGTAGGTGATAAGGGACGGTACATTCGCTATCTCCACTGGGTTGTGTAAGCAGATCTCTACCAGTTCCAACGTCATGGGTCTTGTCCGACTCCTCCGATATTCCAATGTTCTCTCTAGTTCTTGAGAGAGTCTAAGGCAACTAAGAATATCTTTAGGATCTTATTTAAGGACGCGGATTATCGATGAGGATATTTGAGACAATGAGATGAATGGATAGTTTTCTTCAAATTTCACTCAAGTATAATAACCTTATCTGGCGTATTCCTTTTTATCTGGAAAGTATAAGTTGTCTTATTCAATGATAATCTTAATCGATATCACCCTAATCCATCATCTGTTATATTTAGCCATATTTTTTTTCATTCATGATTAGGCTTTTAAAATAGCATCTTCAATTAATTTTTTTTTAAATTATTATATAAGGAACACATGTCATTGATAACACTCTGATACTTCAATTTTATCAAAAAAAATATCCTATCAATATCTGTGGAAGTAAATGGAATTTTTAAGATTGTATAGGTTAACAAATCTAAAGAAAATCAGTGCGCATGCGCTTAACAGCAGTATTTTGTTATTTTAATAAGAATCAATTTACGAATTAGTTTCCGCGATTGAGCGTATTTAAAAAAATATATATATATTTAAAAAAATCCAAGATGGTACCTATATTTTCTATTCTATTAGTCTGGTTTTCAAGATTAATTATAGGAGTGAAAACGGTCAGTCATTATATGGTATTTTTAAACATTATAAGTTTTCACATTTCGGAGTTTTATTTCATATTATTAATTATATTTAAAAATTATATAATTGATGAAATAGCTTGAAGGATTGAGGGTTGATCTATTGAAGTAAATACTTTTGGGTCCTCAGAAAATAAAAATAAAAGAGTTTCGAAAAAAAAGTTAATAAAATATTTTTTGTATAACTATAACTTCCTTTTAACAATTTTTTACGAGTTAAGCTTTAAAAATATATGCCATAATAATAAGTATTGTAATGATGGATTGAATTGGTCAGGGGGAGCAGTCAATTATAACACAAAAATAAGCAGAACTTATTTTTTAATTGTGCCAACGTTTCGGCCTACGGCGTAGACCGTCTTTTGGGCAAATTGTGGGTGTGGGGGCTTGTCAAATTAACACTTGTTAACCTAACACTCGTTTGACAAGTCACCACACCCACTATCTGGCCTGAAGATGGCCTACACCGTAGGCCGAATCATTGGCACAATTAAAAAATAAGATCTGCTTATTTTTGTGTTATCGTTGACTGCACCCCCTGACCAATTCAATCCATCATAAGAATTATCCAGTCAAATATTTTCCACTCAGATAACTATTGTACTTTTAATTTGGGTTAAATATCAAACAAAGGAAAGAAGGTAAACTGTTTAAAATGGTATGATTAACTTCAACTCCTTTAACAGTAACCTTAGATATGAGTTGGCTACTCTTATTGTTAAACTGTTATTTATACAATATTGTCAACGGATAAGGAACGGAATTGGACCTACGGTCGAATTGCGGGGATGACTCAGATATTGAGTCCCAGCTCTGACCCTAATTGGTAGAATGAATGGCCAACGAGGCTGGTCGTACGATAGGTATTCATTATCGATTTATACGATATTAATCGATTTGTCTCTTTAAGTCGATAATTACGTAATTATTGTTTTGGCGTTTCTTTCTCATATCTTTTATTTTCCCTTCTTATACCAGCTCTATCATATCCGACCTTGTTTCCTCCGTTTAACTGATGAAATTTAAAAGAGAATTGCAAATCGTTGTTATTAAAAAACAGCTTATTACATATTCTATCAACGCATGAAAGGAAAAAAAAAAAGAAAATTGATATCTGATCCGGTTTAATGAAACATTATCAGTCATTCATTCTAGCTGCTATAACATCTTAACATAGCTTCTTCTTCCTCGATCCTCCTTTAATGACTATATTAATATAGCTTAACTCCCATCTATCTATATAGTAATACTATATATTATATAGTAATAACTATACAA
This sequence comes from Troilus luridus, assembly GCA_964056705.1. Classification (NCBI taxonomy): domain Eukaryota; kingdom Metazoa; phylum Arthropoda; class Insecta; order Hemiptera; family Pentatomidae; genus Troilus; species Troilus luridus. The sequence continues at coordinate 94,017,883 of OZ057415.1, read as the reverse complement.
GTTTTATTATAACATATATATATATTTTAATGATGTACATGTCCCAATGGGAGGATATTGTCCCGTGCAAGAGTTTCAAAACCCTCGTGGGAACACTTTCGTCCATGAATCTTTGTTTGTAGTCTTTTCCATACCTAAGCAGGTCAAGGGTTTTCGCTACTGTTCTTTACTATCTAATTATCGCTACTTTATTATCCTCATTACATTAAAACCCCATCAAATCACAATTACGCGAGATTAGTTTAGATAATAGGATTGGATGGCAATAGTTAGTTCAACGTTATTTCTAGATAATTTTATATATCTAGAAATTTATTATTGTTGTATTTGTACTGCAACAGCACAGTCTTTACTTAATTTTAGTGGTTTTAGTGGTACAGGTTTTTTTTTTTTTGTTAGGGAGCGATGTGACTTACAGTTCCTGTGCCGAAGGTTCCTTTCGCGTTTATCACCACCAATTTTGTTTTACGATTCCACAACTTTGAATGGTTAATATTTGCTTGTTTTTAAAAATAAATTATCGCCTCTTTCTTATTTTTTTTAAACTCAAACTGTGGTATTCTAATTTTTTTATTTGGTGATACAAAATTATCAGTATCAATTGTGATTAGGGATGAACTCATTTTTTTCTCTTTTTTTTATGCTGATGATATAATACAAGATACTTGTGTATAATCAACTCGATTTGGTGAATAAATTCATAAATAGGTTTTTAATCTTTAGACCATTTTTTTTTAACTCGGTATCTAATTCCCTCCTCAAATAGCTCATCTAATTAAATTGCTTTAATTTTTTTTTATTACCTTTTGACAAGCCCTTTTTTTATTAGAAATGACATGCGATTTTTTAATTTAATTTTTTTGCTTAGTTACCTGATACCTTTAATTGATGAAGCTCTAGCTCCGAATTCCATAAGAGTACTTCAATTAAATATATATTTCATTATTGAAAGAGTCTTGAAGGTTATTTATTGTTAATGTAATATATGTATAACAAATAAATGAATCTAAATACGTTTAAAAAATGTGACAGGATACGTTTTACGGTTCAACTGATTTTCTCTGTTGAGTCCTTCCGCTTAACTATTCAATATATTTTCAGGCAGATTTCAATCTCGATTGTTATATAAAAATATTGCACATAAATAAATTTAGGGTTATAAATATAAACTAAAAAATAAATAAGAATTGTGAGCTCTGAATGGAAGTGCTCTTGTATGTTAATAAATAATGTTGAGCAGCTTTTTTTTTATCGTGTTTAAATGTATTTTATTATTCTATTGTATTCTTTCAGTTTTTGTTCCGAGAACAAATATTTTTTATATGTTTCTTACTTCTAAATATTCAGTTTTATAACTAGTATTACTAATATTGTTTAATTAATAGCTACTTATGTTGTTGATTTTTTGTCGAAACCCCAAATTTCTCAGAAAATAAAATATCTAGAACACACCATACCTTGAAGTGATTAAAGTGTCTAGCCACTTGATTCGAAACGATTCTTAATAATTTTTAATTCATTTCGTCTTGGAGTAAATTTATTTTTTAGAGAATTGTTTAAATAAATATATTTTGTCGCCTTGTTAAACATTAATGTCTCAGTAAAATGTTGCAATGGAGTAGAATAGAAGTCATTATTAGAGGTATGTGAAAGTTCCATGTGAGTTAAAAAAATAAAAATTGGGGCATTGGTAAAGCATTAGGCATTCTCATTTTAATGATAGTATTGAAATTATTTTAATAACCATTAGAAAACTTTTAAAAGCTTGAAACTTTTTTTATTTTACCTTAAGCCATTATTCCCATAAAACTTCGTCGTATTGAAACATGATACAAAAAAAAAGATTGGAAATGGAATATCAGATATGTCGTTCCTGAATTACAAAGCTTCAGTCAATACATTTGCTACCGAAGGTTTAAATAAAAACTTCCGATATTTGGGTTACGTGAATTGAAGAAATGAATTGCCTATAAACTATGTTTCATTTTATTTATTTATTTTGTTTAATGTAACTCAAGTTATTCTCAAATGCCTAAAGCTTTCTATAGATCCCTCCTCTGATTTCCAAGCCTACATGTACTATTTTAACCGTGTTGGTTTATTATTTAAACCAAAAAAAAAAAATTAATCTTTATAATCTTCCAAGAAAAAACTATTGTTCAAATTTTGAAATTTTATACCTCAAATCAAAAAATCGAAAAAAAAAAAACGTCCCTCCGTAGGTTTGAATTTGAGATTGGCCATTCGTTTTCTTGTCTTGGTCTTTTTCTCCGTATAAAGTATATTTATACTTAATTTATTTTTATTTCAAATATTTAAATTACTTGGAGTCATATATATATATATATTACAGATCTTTACTTTAGAGTTAAGTGTGCTGGTAGTTTTTACGGATTGTCAACAGGTTATTAACCTTGCAGTTTTATAAAAAAATTCTTGAACCCATTTTCAATTAAATCGTTGTACAAACTAGTGTGATTTTCTTTATTACAAATTAATTTTAGGCCTATTTTTTATTACTATCATCTTTAATTTAATTATTATTATTTTTTATTGGTCCATGATTAGGAAAAAAATAGAAAATTGTTGTTAATTGGTTACCGATCTTCTTTAAAGTACGCACTTAAGTGATAAGTACATATATATAGGTAAAATAATAATCTGTTATCGCTCATAGGCTGAATCAATTATCGGGGGTTAGATGCACGCAAAAGTTTAAATATAGATATTTCCTTGTGATTTAATTAGTTCTGTTATTTTTGGTTTCTAAGTTTCATTTTATTTATTTATTTTGTTTAATGTAACTCAACTTATTCTCAAATGCCTAAAGCTTTTCTATAGATCCCTCCTCTGATTTCCAAGCCTACATGTTAGTGTTTAAATCATTAATAAATAAAGTAATATTTTTATTTGCACTGTTTTATTTTTAGTTAAGGGTTAGCTTCTATTCTTAGGGTCATCTTCCTCTTAGTTCTATTCTTTTGCAGATTTTCTCATTAAATATACGAAGATGAATTTTATTTTGCCCTAGGATTGAGACCTTGGTACCCTCAACTATCTTCTGCCTTTGCTCTTAACTGTCTTGTTGACAATATTAATCGTACGTCTTCGAGCACAATTCATCACATTATCTTTTTGATTATTTGTATTATCGATTTTTTGCATCTTGAAAATTAACATAATCGCTTTTCTCAAGATGATCTTCGGTATCGTTTGCTATGAAGGAAACGAAATGGTCGTTCGAACTATTGTTTCACAACCGGTGAATGTTCATTAGCATTTCTTTATTTACAACTTATCTCGTGGTATTCATTAATTCTGAATCGCAGAAGTATATTTCTTTTATATCACTGGAAAGCAAGCTTGTTAATATAAGGTGCAGTATACACTGACGCACATACAAGTATTAAGATAAATTTACATCTCTCGGACATTCATATTAATGTTGATTTAATTGCCTACAACAGGGCTGGAACAAGGATTTTATTAGGGTAACCTTAATTCGCCCTCTCCCTCTTTCACTCCCCTGAGAAAGTAGCGGTATTTTAGATGATACATTTTTAATAAATAGCACTAAAATAATAAAAGAGAGAAACGAATATTAAAAAAATATATACAATTTTGTCCCCGAATTCTTCTGAAGGATGTCGACCTTCCCGCCTTCTTAGATCTTTCCCTGGTTTAGAAAATTAAAACAAACCCTTATCACAATAATTCTTGAAGAGTATCGGGATTCTGTACATAGTAGAGACTACTGTTTCTAAAGGAACGGTTTATAGAGGCTGAGTGAGCCCCGCGGAGAGCGTGTTGATCCCACAGAGTCATTTATGGCTGTTAAATAATTTATCTGCCAAAGCCGGATTTGAACTGGGGCACTTCCTCCATCCCTTTTTTAATTAATAATTATTTAAAATATTAAACCATTATGATTTTTTTTAAGCATTTTATTTTTAATAACGTATTAGATATAATCTTGCCAACAGAAACTTACAATATTCTGGCTAAAACCTTTGAAATGAAATGAAAAATGTATCTTAAATCTCGAACACTTTTTCTCTTCTAAGACTCTAACTAAATACATTTAAATACATTTTTCTAACAGCATTCGCCTACCCGCATTATGTTAATTTTATTAAATGATTTTATGAGAAGCGAGGGGATGGTTGACTGGAAGATAGAGTAAGAAAGAAAATAGTTGGGGGGGGGCAGTCAAATAAAAACACTAAATAAGTGGGTACTTATTTAATTATGTGCCGACGTTTCGACCCACTTTGTGGGTCATCTTCAGGGCTATTGGATGCTGGAGCTAGACTAGAAGCTGTCTAACTTTCGACCAAAAAGTGGGTCGAAACGTCGGCACATAATTAAATAAGTACCCACTTATTTAGTGTTTTTATTTGACTGCACCCCCAACTATTTTCTTCCTTACTTATTAAATGATTTTATGTACATTATTACATAAAATAACGCCAAAGTCAGTTCATATCGTCTGTGTGTGTTTATCTGTTATTTATACTAGTTTAATGCCTTATATATGGCTCTTTATGAACTTTATATCAATTATCAATCCTATAAGAATTCATATAAATCGAAAACGAAAAAAGTTATTTTATCACATTCAGTATTTATCATTTGTTTCGACGATATCTTTGTAAAAAATATAAAAACATCATTTTTTACATATATTCGTAAGATTGGTCATAAGAATACGTGTAGAAAAGGATAGAGTTTAAATAAGATTAAAGAGAATCTTAACGAATGTAGATATGAAACGGAATCTCAAATCGAAATAGCACAAATTATTAGATTTTATTCAAAGAAAGCACTTTTATTATAACAACCTTTCTATTATGAGCTATTTCGAAGGATCAAATTAGTAAAATTGCATTCTTTCATCTTTATGATTTCATAATTGGCAATAGGCTAAATTTTTACTCATTTTTCTTTCATTATCAAAGGATATTGAAGCTCTTTTGAGGCATTCTAGTCGCCTGATGAAATAATTTGAACACGCAAGGGTTTATTCTCTTTGAAGATGTGAAATCTTCAATTCTTGGTACTTGTCGATATTTTTAGTCTAAAGTATTACAAAGTTCGTAATAAAGTTTAAACTTTCGCACGTGACGTTAATGCACGTGAGTTTTTTCATCTCGAAGGGAGCGCGACAACTTAAATATCCTATAAGTGTATAAGTAGCTTCTTATCTATATTATCAACGAAAATAAATTGGATGATTGCTCAATTGTTTTTCTGATTATTATATATATGTTTTTAAATAACTCTCTTATTAGTTAATCTTAAAATATTAAAATAATAATAAAAAAACCAATACGATTTTTTTTTTCTCTCGTGCTGAAGTGGTGTCTATTTGAATTACCTAAGCCTTGAGGTACTTCAGATTTTTCCAGAGCGATAAGAGGGTTTTTTGTTTGTCAGACGATAGTCGAGTGTTTGTACCATAGCCTCTATTATCTCTTTGCCTCTCGAAACTCTAGCATAAATTGGCATTGAGTGGGAATATCAGGAGGCAGAACCGATTCGACATCTTAACGTTCAGTTCCAATGAGGATAGTCACGATGGTCAAGAGGAAAAGCAAGGATTTGAGGAGGAAGTCTTCCCTGGAGGTGAGTCTATCTGCAGAAGCTTCATGTCTTTGTATTTAAATATTCTATTAGTACTTGGAATTTCGTCATTCAGTCCCTTGAGTCCTTCCACCTACATCCCATAATGAATTTTTATTCAGTTTATTGGTTCATAAGTCATTTTTGTCATGTCGGAGTAGAAGTATATTCATATTTAGCTCCTTCAAAAATTTGGCATTTTTGAGTTCAAGCCTTCAGTAGGAATTGTATTGGTTGAGGGTTTTTAATTCAGTAACGAAATATCTAATATTCCATTTTCAAATTGTTCTTTAATATGTCATATTTTAAGTCCTATCATATTTGAACTTGAAGTTTTATGGGAATAATGACATAAGTTAAATTAAAAAAAATAATTTAAATGTCAATAAAAGAATTTAATTACCATTATTACAATAAGAATGTTTTGCTTCACCAATAACCTTCTTTTTTTTAAACTAACATGAAAATTTCAAATACCTCTACTGAAAAATTTGTTTTTTTGAGTTATGAAGTTTTTTTGAGCTATATTAGGACTCTTCGTTTTAAATATAACTTGCTGTGCTGAGAATAGAGTTCTATCAAAAGATCCTAATTTGATTTTAAATATTTATACCGTCCTTCAAAGTTAATTGTCTAATCGGTTCGGACTATATTAACCATTAGAGAGTGATCTGATACTATTTTAGCCGTGTTGGTTTATTATTTAAACCAAAAAAAAAATTAATCTTTATAATCTTCCAAGAAAAAACTATTGTTCAAATTTTGAACTTTTATACCTCAAGTCAAAAAATCTATATGTATTGCCTTGAAAGTAGAGCACAGAACTACCAGAGCTGTACTTTAGAGTTAACTGCGCTGGTAGTTTTTACGGATTGTCAACAGATTATTACAGGTTATTAACCTTGCAGTTTTATAAAAAAAATTCTTGAACCCATTTTCAATTGAATCCTTGTACAAACTAGTGTGATTGCTTTATTACAAACTAATTGTAGGCCTATTTTTAATTATTATCATCTTTAATTTAATTATTATTACCTTTCATTGATCCATGATTAAGAAAAAAAAATAGAAAATTTTTGTTAATAGGTTACCGGTGGTCTTCTTTAAAGTATGCACTTAAGTGATAAGTACATACATATATATATATATAAATGTGTGTAAAATAACAATCTGTTATCACTCATAGGCTGAATCAATTATCGGGTGTTAGATGCACGCAAAAGTTTAAATATAGATATCTCCTTGTGAAGATAAAGATTTAATTAGTTCTGTTATTTTGGTTTCTTAAGTTCTAATGAAGTGAATAAAAAAGTATATATCTTTTGCTATTCTAATTTATATTGAATAAAAATAAATAAATCAAATTAATTTAATTAATTAAATTAGTTACTGTTCTGCACGCATTCTGCTGGATTACTGAGCTCTAGGTCCTAGTTCGATACCGGCTGGGGAGATCAACTGTTCTGTTAACAGCCGTGAATCGATTGTGTGGGATCTGAAGACCCTCGTTTTGCTCACTCAGCTTCTTTGAATTAAGTACCTTTAATTGGGGGAAACCTGGCGGTTGAGCGCGATCTCCTCCAACTCCTTGCTCATTGGTTTCTTGAAAACATTACGGACCCTACCATGCACTGAACCTAATACCCTTCAGGGGGTTGTAATAGTATGTTTTTTCTAATAAATAAAGTTTAGTGCTGACGTCATGAAGAATGCCTTGCTAACCCTCCTGCCCCCCTTGCCTGCGTCGTTGCATTTCCCTCCTTACACCTCGCATCCACCGAATTGCAAAAAGATGTTGGTTACCGATCCTCTAGAGACTCCCTGGAAGTCCCATGTTTTCCGCTTATTCATTCCCAGATGCTCACTCTCCTGCTGGAATGGAATCCAGCTGTCGCTGGAAGTAATGGCACTTTCTCTTCCTACCGCTCCAGGATCTCCAAGATCTATTTTTAGCTCGAGCTCCGCAAGTACGCCTTGTTTTTCTTTTACCTTTGTCCGTTCCCACAGCGCAAATTCGCCTCCTCGCATTCCGGCCACTCCTTGCTGTTACTCAAGGACGGAAATTTAACATGTTAACGACTTAATGAGCTATTGCATCATATAGCTCCGTCTTTGAGCGGGTATTGGAGTCCCTTCGACCCTGGTATCGGCTATGTATGTTCTCTATGTACGAACTCAATACCTTGGTATTATGGTAGTAAGGTTGGTCATGGTATTATGTAATGTAAGGTAATAATCATTTCCACAGTCATAACTTAGGTTTTACTTGACAATAATGTCTTATGGAATGGGCATTTGGTCTGTTAGTTGTTTGGTTTCCTTCTTTTACGGGGGTTTTCTGATTCCTCATTAGTATATTTACTATTATTATTTAAATAGATATAACATAAAATAAATTATTTATATATTACTTTAACTATACCTCGAATTGGCTTATTCTACCCTTCTCAAACGCTTAAATGCCGGCGTCGGTTTAGCTTGCACCGGTATAGCCCATGGAGGATTAACAACGCTTGTTAAGCAGGGATATTATTTGGATCAAATCAAAGGCATATTTCTCTCCACCTATTGTACAGTGACTGGGTGAGTCCCAGAAGGTTCTGGATACCCCACAGGGTCAATACATGTTTACCAGAATAAATAATTTCCTATCATCGTCTCTGTGGTTCGCGTTTGGCCCCGAAATGAGCTAGCTAAGCATTAATTTGGTACTAACCCTAATCAGGGTGCAATTTATTCCAAAATGGACGAATTAGAGATATTTTGGCCTAGTACAAGTTTTAAACGAAATATGCATGATTTTGTTATTAAAATGCCCTTTTCTGGGACCTATTCGATGGAAATTATATTATTTTTTAAATAATTACATAAAATACTCGTATATTCTTGTACAGGAGAAAATATACATAAAATGCCGGTTATTTTTTTAAATTATTATTTTTATTTATCAATTTATTTTTGATAAAAAATATATTAAGACAGACATTTTTAATTAAAAAATAATATAAAATTGTTAAATTATTTCAGCAATAATGAAGTACTATTTTGCTGAACTTGGGTGGGGATTCACAGATTTAATTTACTTGTGTAATTTATATTTAACCTATTTATTATATAATATTTCTACAAACAATTCTAATATGCCCCTGATTATTACAGATATAAATATACAATTTTTTGAATAGTAAAATTCAACGATGAATTGCTATTTTCCTGTAGTGGGTGAGATTTCACATATGGGTAGGTGAAATAGGAGATCCCATATGTTTTTACTAAAAGCTCATTTTGTCACTGTTAGGGCATGAGTATGAGACTAACCTAGTCTCGAAGCGTCGCCTAAAGAGGTTAAAAGAACTGACTGAAACTCAAGAACCAAAACATAATATATATATATATATATTTTTAATTAACATACAAACATGATAACTATATTAGCATGGACGAAATCCTATGTTACTGTGGTACGGGGAAAACCCGGTTTGCTCATCCAGAAATTGATTCATCGCAGGCGACTACAATGCTAGACAGGTGGTCGCGGCTCCAATCAATACTCAGTCTCTAGTCTCCTTGCATAAGATTCTAGAAATAAACTGGAGTTGTTGCACTCGTTAAAAATATATCTTCTTTAAGAAGTTAATATTGAATTCCTACAAGGTGTGATCAGTTAGTTAATTGGAATTCTAAGTATTTCATAAAAATTAACAACAATTGATAGTATCAGAATTCATTTTTCTTTAAATTTTGCAATCGTTTTTAAGAATTTCAGGAATTGAAACGTAACGATTTCATCAAATATTTCATGATTTCTTTCTTCTTGAGTTATCTATATCGAAATGTCAATTAACATAGCAATTATAAATTGCTCGCACTTGACATGTGATGATGCAATTAACTGGTTCTCGAGATTGAGTTTTTTGAACCAGACTAGTATGAAAAATACTGTAATACTAGTTGACCAGTGAACCTTACTAGTATAAAGAACATTTTTACTTGTCGTTATAACCTTTATAATGTTGTGAAGTAAAAACCAGGAGCTTCGGTACGGCAACTGAGTGCTCTACCACTGAGCCATTCCGCTCAAAATATAAAAATAAATATTAGTTTTGTTTGCTTTTATAAGATCCTCATAGTTTTTAAACCACAGAATTAATTATGATAATGTAGGCAATGCCATTCCTTTATCCTTTAGAGCGAAAAGCCATTTGGCTGATTTTCCTATTGATCTGACCACTTCTAACTAGATAATGCCAGACTGGACTAATCTTCACAAGTTACATCACTCCAAGATCCAGCGGATCTAATGAAGATCTTATCCCATCTACTAAGTGGTCCTAGCTTAGAAGGGATTTATGGAGTATTTTAGTAACTATAATTCTGAACATTACCAAAGATATGTTTTATATGTCGATGTATGTTTGTTTTATGAGGATTTATCGTCGTTTGCTTGTTTTATTAGTAAAACTAAATTTGGTCCATTTCCATCGCTAAATTATTTCAACCAACTTCCACCTAGTCTTAGGAGGAATGTTAGGTTTACCTGTTCTAGATTTTGTAGACCAAAAGTAAAATTATTCTTACGGTAAGGATTTTAATGGTTCTCATTGGTTAATGGTTCCACTGCCAGCAAGAATGGCTTCCTCCGCCTACCATTTCATGTACTGGATTGAATCCTAAAAATCTCTTACAAGAGTTTGTCTACTCTTATTGAATGACTAGACACAGATTCACATACTGCAACCTAAGTCCTTCTCTCTGGTTGTTGTTCGTATGTGCTTTTTTGAACTTTTTCTCTTACACGATTAAATCAAATGAAATTCTACAAATATGGCGGTTATTAATACTTACAATTAAACGTTTTGACCATAAAATATCAGAGAAAAACTGCCCGTATGGCTGTGTAGGAGTTGCTTAGCTTTATAGCGAGTCATTGCTTGTTTCAGTTTTCGCCTTTTCGACTTTTTTTTTATTTATAATTTTTATTAATTGCTTTAATTTTTAGATATTTTTATTTTGAAGAGAAAAGGCTTCTTTTTTTTTAAATATTTTTTAGTCGAAAATTATTCCCTGCTTTATCTCTTTTGTTGCACCATTGGACATAGCGTCGAATCTGCTCTCATTACGACACCTATTTTCAATATCAATCGAACCTAACTGAGATTACACCAGTAAGTGCAACGCCACTTAAGGACAGACGACACAGAACGCATTATCTCCTCCCGGTGTTGCGCATCAGTAGCTGCTTTCGGACAATTGCGCCCTGAGGTTCGTTGCGCCAGCTGATTGTTCGCATAACAATGTCTCTTCTGTTCACTTGCTCTTGTGATCCGGGTGTCGAAACTGTGATCGATTGTACTCCCTAACAGGGCATCGCTGCATACTCCCGCCAGAGTGATTTGCACTTTCAATGCGATCCGGTCGGTCAATATCCTCGCCGTAGAGTAGAACGATTTGCACCACAATGAGGAGTCGAAACCGCTTGTAAAATAACTTGTTTTTTAGTACAAATCAGCCCAACAAAATCCAAATAAAAGCTTTTAAAATAATTTGTTATGACCATTTTAAAGATTGCGTTTCAGATGAGATTCCCTTGAAAAAATAAAATAAAATAAATAAATAAATCATGGAAAAGGACCGGTAAAACGCTTAGGTGTTATGAATTTTTTACCAGTATCTTGCAAAATATTCTGACCATATTTTGGTCTTGAAAACCGGTTAGTTTTTTTAAAAATTAAGTACACATTTTAAAGACATTTAATAATTAATTATCTACAAAACAAAATAATAATATCAATAATAAATTAATTAATACCATTGAAGATTACATAAATTACTTATGTATCGGACTTTCGTGAGAGTGGATACACCAGAAGTTTTGAGGCATTGTTTAAATAATTCGCAACATTTTTTAAATATAAATTTAATATGTTTGAGCACACCTTATATGTTCAGTTTGTTGTTTCGTTGTTCAGAATTATTTAAATATTTCTGAATTATATCTACAGAGAACGATATTACTTAACAATGATGGGTTTTGTGGTATATGCTCCGAAGCAACCATAACCTTAGTGTTCTAATTTCGTATCACACAGTTTACATAAACTGTTACGTGAGAATATACAAAGCTTAAAAGCAATAACAATAAAATTAATTATTACGACTTTGTTTATGTCCATTTGTAATTGGGTTCCTAACCCTTTAGGTTCTCTATGGCTGAATTTAATATGGTTCAATAACCATATAGCGTATAGCCATATACAATTATTACCGTAACTTGAGTACTGTTGTAACTTATAGGAGGTGTACTTATGTTACACGTACACTCATTCCTAATCTGACTCAGATCTTTCTCTTTTTTATATTCCTTTATATTGTTATATGATACCAAAGTACTATAAAACTAGCCTAAACCTCGTAAGTCGTGTAATGGTAAAAATTATAATAAATTAATCGATCTGGTGTAGATTTTTTTCACACTGGATATATTCTACACATAACAAATTTCTCACACTCGACCAGTGTTATAAATGTTTTACATCTTTTGTGTATGATATTGTTGCATCATTTTTATTTATCAACGTTGGCATAATTCAGTTATCAACTATTGATTTGGAACGTCGAAGAAAATAAAGTCGTTAATTATTTATCTTTAGTTCATCTAACGTATAAATTTATTTTTAGTCTACATATCTGAATATATTAAACTTCCCGTTGTTATTTATTCTATTTTATTCATTTATAGAGTTCAAATATTCATTTTTTTACCGTTTTTTTAATTATTGCAACGACTGCTTTTAACTCCTACCGATTGAGACATCTTAACGCAATCTGTCGAAGTAATTTAGTATTAATTGTCCTTTGTTTTATTTTGGCTGTGATGATACGACTGCCTAATCGACGATCTCACCTTTCGTAATTATTTGGTAATCCTGATTTCGATACCTGCGGAAAAAAATAAAAATAAAAAAACTTCCTGGTTTTGAAATTGTTGCGCATCTCTAGTAGGCGTATTGAAAAAAAAAACGATAATATAAATCATCGATATGAAACTATAAATATGTACAATACTTTTTTCTGATTTCTCGCTATATCGACATTTCCAATCTGGTTCAAATTTCATATTTACAAATTTAAAATTGGATTTCTGATTCCAATATTCAATTCTAAATATACTATAGAACCTTTCCAAGTTGAAAAATATATATTTAAATAAATAAAAATGACGTATCAGCAACTCTTGAAATACACAAATACTAACAATTTGGCTACCTCTATAAATATAATCATAATTGAGGTTTTAAAACTTATAATTAATTAAACTTTTAATAGTTAATGAATAAAATAAAGGAAATAAATACTTTTTAATATTCATTAGGCAAACCATTTGAGAGCCAAATGTTATCTATAATTTTCTTATACCTGTTCCCCGGATATAAAGGACATCACGTCACCTTTTATAACATTTGTATTTGTTCTGGAGAGCCGATTAACTATATGCATACTTTCTTACTTATAGAAACAGCTTAAAGAAAATTGTCCACATTGTTAATGCCAGTGATAAGTAATTGGAAGTATTTATTTATGACAATTTGCCTAAATTATTACCTATTTTGCGGAAATGTTGGCCTTTATCCCCGGAACACAGATCTGTATGTGCACAGCGAAGTAATTACCAATTACCCTATAAGTATACACTCCCTAATGATTGATATTTTTCGATATATCGAACTGCTGTTTAGTTATGTTAAAAATATCGATATTTTTTTCGATTTAATCATCCTTAGTCCGTACAAGACACAGCTCCTCGCTTAATGGCTCTCTGCTAGATTGTTTAGTCGCTGTTGAAAAGGAATGCTTAATATTCATTGCCTAAACTCGTTACTAGATGGCGGTTTATTTTTATTTTAGATATCTGTCATGTTCTTGTTGCCTGATTCAAGGTCTTGCCTATACATTCCACCGCAGATACTCGTCGTCCGCACCTGGGTGTTGGTCGATCCAACTTTGTTTTTCGACTACTTCTTCTTCGAGATCTCTCTTCTAGCTTCTTTCTCTCCCTTTGGAGAGACAGATACGGAAGGTTATCGGCCATTGTATTGATAAGTTGAACGTCCTATGATTCCGAAGTACCTCCCCCTATTGTGACGAGAAGACAAAGAGCTCCTGATAGTGTGGAGGAGGTCACGTAGCCCACTCTTTCTCCTCGTTAGCTCTTACCAGAACAGGAGGGGGGAGGGGGTTGTCTCTTATCATAATGGCGTTCATCGTACTCTCTTAACAGGCGATTAGATCTTTTAATATGCTATTTAAAAAACAAAAAAAAAAATACAAACTATTGATCAATTCAAGTAGACTACTCGATCTTTGAACTTTTTTTTTTTTAATCGAGTTCACCGTTACAGCTGATATCCAACTCAAAAATGGGCATCTTTAGGTGGTGAGTTATTACCATGGAAAAAAATGGGTAAATATCTCTTCATCACTCATCAAAGCTCTATCGACCTAACTCCAGAGCTTGTCTGCCAGAAGGTACTTGTATCACTCTTAGGGTCCTAATGCTATTCCAAGCTCACTAATAGTTTTTCCCGTTTATTCAAAAATGTATGTTTTTTAATTATGTCAATTTAGAAATACTAGTACGATATGGCAACGCAGGAAATAATCTTATAATAATATGTATTTATTTATTCCACTATTGTCATTTACGTGTTTGGTCATGCTAGGAAATAAAACCGAGCTGCTCAAGTATAGGCGATGAATCCAAAAGATATTTCTTTACGTTCTGTTAGTTAATTTTTTTTTATTCTTCAATGTTTAACCAATTGTCTCTTAGATTATACAAGCGTTAACCATACCTCCTTATTAGCGAGGAGATAGTTGACTGGAAGATCTGAGAAAGGGAGGAAATAGTCGAGGGTGCAGTCAAATTAAACACTAAATAAGTGGGTACTTGTTTAGTGTTTAATTTGACTGCACCACCAAACTATTTCCTTCCTTACTCATACCTTCTTATCTTCATCCAATATAATTAATATTACAGAAATATGATTCTCGCGAGAAATTGTCGTTATTATTCAATTAAGTAATTGGACTCCGCTCAGTAATACATAATAAAATGGTAGGAATGCCATTTTGTTATGCATTACATATTTGTGGAAAGAAAAATGGTCCTCATGTAAGTAAAATAATAATTGATTTAACAGTCAAATTATTTTATTTTTGTATATTATTATTAGAAACTATTAATTCGGTTTCTAACAAATAGTTCCATTATATATGGAATTATTTTTTTTATCTGAATCTGGACCATTTTCTTCTCCATATCTATATGGTCAACTAATAATTATTGAAGATGTTACATATTTATACAATTTATTTATTCCATCCGTTCTTATTGCTATAAATAACATTGTTATATCTTTATTCAAGTATTACAAGCGTCAATTTATGATATAATAGCCGCGGAATTTTAGGAATTTTTTTAAACAGCTGATTTCGCACGTCATTTTTATTATTTAGATATGGTAAAACGAAGATAAACTCGTTTTGTTCGCTCGAGGTAAATTTTCTCGCCCAAATACAAAGCGTGATTTACCTTATTACCAACTGAATGATGAGATTACACTAAGCTTCTTAGTCTACTGACGTTTATTGAATGACCATATTAAAAAATATTATTATCACTGCAACCTGGTTACACATTCCATCATAAAGAAATTATAAAAAATAAATAAAAAAATCTTTAGACATTCTTTTAGTTGATATCAAGCCTTACATTTTTTAAAAGTTAAATTGTGCTGTATCATAAATTACAAATAAAGGGATTAGCCTTTTTATTTAAGTGCTCCATAATTGCTTTTATGACAACCAATAAATACCTCTCTAAATATAGAAGTTGGTTAAGGAGAGAAATATACTCCGTTTGAGTGGTTAATTGTTCAAACAGCCCAATCTGTTTTACAGCCTCTGATTCATAGTAATATTTTCCTCAGGTGTCGAAAAGATTTACGAGCTCTGAAGCAATCTACCGCGAGTCGCCATTTATTAAGTATTTTATTACCATACGACACGTTGTATAATTTCGCTACGCAGTAGGGATATCACGTTGTTGCTGTTTCCTTGTTGTTGTTGGAAGGCGAGCCCCCGGTGGCAGCCATGACCTACTACTGCTGTGTAGTCGAGTCCTCTAGTCCCAATCTTGGAGGTCCATCTTGGAACTGAATAGCCGGCACCTTGGGCGATGTATGTCGTCGTGTTTACGATCTCAGATCGTGTTTATAGACGGCTGTTTTTTAATTGTGCTGTTATAAAAGAAATTAAAATAATTCATAATACACTTAAGTATAATACAATCGATTTTTTTTCTACCCGTATGAATAACTGTGTGAAGCAAATAAAATCATATATATATATATATATATATGATTTTAATGATATATGAAATATATATATATATATATATATATATATATATATATTTATTTATTTTTTTGAAGAGAAAAGATTAAGTCTTGGCCGGGAATCGAACGGGGATATATATATATATTTTTTTTTTTTTTTAGATCTCCTTTTCAAAAATTATAACTCAATGGTTTAAAAAAATCATCTTAATACCCTCCCTCTTTAGTAATACAAACGCGTTTATTCCCAAAATAATAATCCATAGTTTTGATTAATTTTATTATTTACAGTAAAATATTATTAAAGTGACTAACTCATTATTACGTACGATTTATTTTTAAGACTCCTAGCTCAGGTGAAAGCCAGAGCGACATCAGTATTCAGTGTATTACGTCATCAATTGTCGATTTTTGGATTATTGATTAGAATAAAACAAAAACTAATTTTTTTATCGATACCTCGTGATCGAAAATCGATAAATCTATCGTTTCTAACGAATCATAATGAATTGAAAACTAAATTTTGAATTTTTCCGCACTAACGCTTCTTTTAAATAACGATGTATATATATCATTACTTTTATTAATTATTTATTGAAATTAAGCAAAACAAATAGTTAATTTAGTTAATCATTAACACATAGGAACAACTCTTTAATGATACAAACAGTACGAATTTGATGCATAATCATAGATGTATAAAATGTATGGTTTTTAAACTTTTAATAATCTATGATCAAAATAATCCGTAATTATTAATTTTAAAAATTATTAATCTTGTGAATAATTTTAGAACTACGTCTATAGTTTTTATAAAGAAATACATATTTATTTTTATCTCGTACGAGCTTATAAATAGTCATGCTTCATTTTTAAAAATTTTTTTTTGGTTAATACTTCGTTCGAGTATTAATACTGTCTTTTATATATTATATCAGAAAAAAATCTTCATTTTGAGATTATGTCCTGTAAGATTAACAACGTTATTATGGTCGATTTTTTTATCAAATCGAAATTTTACTTTAAAATTTACCTTCTTGTCTGATTATAAAGAAAGTTAATCTAATTACTACATTGCATCACCATGGACACCTCTTGAAGATAAGAATATTTTTCTCCATTCGCGGATTCGTCAGACAGAATGCGTCATCTTGAACCTTAGCGCGGTTGGGATGAGTCAGAATTTCGCCTCTGGTCACAAACACAGTTAGTTGTGTTAGGTCACAGTGTTGAAGATATTTGTGTTTGTGCTTGAACAGGATGAGCACCCCTTGAAGAGCTACAGAGTCAGTATAAAAATATCCTTCAAGTGTCCTGAGCTGTTTAGTCTGTCAAAGTGTTTTCTATTGAGAGGATCAAAATGCCTAAGTCGAAGTCTTTGTCCAAGTTGGCCAAGTACCTCAAGAACAAGACCAAGGTAAATCATTTGTAATCATAATAATTATTATTGATCAGTATCATCATCCTTATCAATTAATGAGCTTAAATCATCAATGATAAGAGATTGTAAGCTTTTTTTTAATGAACGAATCTTTTTTTTTAAATTAAAAATATAGAAAATCCAAGCATTAAGTAAAGTAAAATTTTAATCTAAATTTATTTATTGATCATAAATTGGACGATAAAGATGGGATTTCTCCCTATTATTAAAATAATATTTTTTATTTATTTAAAATCTGAATTAGATTAGTAAATTTTTATATCAATTGAATTATATAATTTTATTGACTTCACCCTCAACAATTTTTTACATACCTAACCATTGATATCTACGGTCAACTATTTCCTCATCAATATTAAATTTCTATTAAAGCAGGAATTAAGGAATTAGTCCAATTTCAATTAATATTTTTGTCCCGGATCATTAATTGACTACGGTTATGCCACTTATGCATTTAAATTAACAAGGAAATTAGAGTAGTGTAGGAGGTTCACTTTTGTTATATGATAATTTGTTTTGTTCTTTAAATAACTATTTACTACTCATTTAGGAGATAGTGTCATAAATTTATAATATTCATATTAGTACTTTATATTCATATTCTAAAAACAAATTTTTGGTACATGACACATTTATATGATTCACTTGTTTACTTATTGGGTGGAGATATAGCTACTCTTCTCTGAGCTATGTTTCCCATAACATTTTATACTAAACTTGATTTATTCTTTAGAATCGATTTTTCTTCTTGTTATTATTTAATCATAATTATAAAAAATCTTTATTTTTATTAATGAAAAAAATCTTTTTATATGTAAATTTGAAAAAAATCTCTTATTAATTTTTTTCGTTAACTTCAAATTGTTGTAATGTTTTAAATTCATAAATTCTTCAGTTATTGGGTTTTCTCCTTTAATTTCAATATAAATAGAGTGAATGTGACAGTCCTCGCTGAAAATATTATACTCGACTCCCTGGGGATAATTCACCATCTTATATATAGTAGCTGATACCCCACACGATTGTTTTATATTTTCTTTGCTTTCTCGTTATTAAGAAGAAAAAAGAAAAAAGGAAGTAAAAATAAATAGGAATTGAATGTAGTTCTTAGATATGTATTTTGATTAATGGCATGGAAAGGATAATGTTGGAGAATAGAAAGAGAATGTTGGAAAAGAGAAGGAGAATAAATACAATTTAAAATTGTAATGTACAGTATATACAATATGGATTGATGAGTATTCTGTGTGTTATGGCAATCCAATGTTGGGTAGCACTGCTGAAAAAAATAAACCATTTATCTCTCTATTTAAAAAAGGTTTTAATGAAATTATTAAATTGTCACTTTTTACTCCTTGACTTCTGACACCCTCATAAGCTTTCATTTATTTTTATTTTTTAATGGAATAACGATTGTAACATTTTGAAGTATGTTATTAAATATTTCTCGGGGTTCTAAACTAAAATCCTATTGCGTTATACGTAGGAGAAAATTCCTGAACTTAATTCCCTCAGAGGAATTCGCCCCCTTAATGGTCATGCAAAACGCCTTGAAAGTTCTAGTCTAAACCTGCCTATCTGCCTTGGCCATCTCATAATTTTTTTTTTTTAATTTTTGCTGATAATACTAGTAATGAATTTTGAAAAAATATTGTAATATATAGTTATGTATTTAGCCTGTGTCATTTGCTTCAAAATCGTTCTGAGCGATAATTATCTGGCTGTTTGAAAATTATCGGCCGTTCTGCTCTGAAACTAGTCCTTGTTGTATAATTATTTCTAAATATAAGCCTTCAAAAAACGTTTTGCGATCCCTCTCTTTTACTTTGAGATTTGAACCAGTAGTTCATCTTTCGATGGGTTTTGTCCCTCCTTGCTTGAGTACGTATTACCTTGGTTCTTACCCATTCCAATATTTGAAGAAAAATAAATCTTCATACATCATCTAAGTATCAGACCTAAACCTAATCTAAAATTATTAATTTTTTATTTTTAGCAGATTAGTCCCAGAAAAAAATACTTTTTTTTAAAGTAATGAATCAATAAATAAAAAGTTTCGTAATCCTGAAATCCCCCCTTTCCAATAAATTTCCCCTCGTCTCCTCACATTACCTGTTGGCTATAGTCACCTGTATGGTACGAGGCGTTAATGGGAACATTGCAGCTTTCACTGGAGTCAACCACCTTAGTACGGCCTTTCCCTCGCGCCTCCCACCCTTACCTGCTGTTAAGCAAAGTTAGAACTCTCATTTACCATTTTCAATTACAAATTTAGCCTAAAATTAAATTTAGAAAATATATTTCACATCAAATTGTTTGTAATCAAATCTAAGATAAAGGATATTTTTGTACATTTACTTCTTTCTATTCATAATCATTTGTGAAACACTTCAATATTGTATCAGTTTCATAGATACAATGCTCTTTATAGGTGTATTCGCATATAAACATATACTGAATTATTATACGAGCGGTGGTTTAAAAAAAAAAAATTATTACTCTTAGAGCGTATTAATTAACATATATATTTTTTCTCATGAGTGTTTAGTATTAAGAGAAAAGCCCATACATTGAATTAGTCGGCGCACTCTTATAATTGTAAGTGAATACTTCACAGAATAAAATAATAAAAAAATAAATATAGAAAGAAATATATATTTAAAAACAAAATTGTTTAGCTATCAATATCTTCCTATCACAAAGCAATATTTTATTTTATGTTTTTAATGAAATATTAAATGATTCATTACTTGACTTGTCAATTACCTGTATACTCTTACCTAAATTATAAGCACTTCATATGAAAGGAAATCATTGAATTATTTCACATCATATTCAAGTGGGAGAGCGTCAGGGTAATTCCCTGTGACCAATATTATTTAACATATTTATATCAGTTTTTTATATCTTACGGAAATATGTTTTTATCTGTTATTTTTGCAAAGCTATTCACTTGTATAGAGTTTATGTTATTATTCTAAAAATATTAAATCGTGATTCATGACAGAATCCAAATCGGGTTGAAGAAGGTATATATATATATATATATATATATATATATATATATATATATATATATATATATATATATAGATGCAGGTCCTACATGGCACACATATATGGCTATTAACAGATTAAATAATCGGGTAATCGGGTACAAAGTAAATTATCGGGATATTTTGCACAGTAACCCACCTGAACACACTGACGGCTTAAATAGAAGGACATAATAATAGAAATTTATTCACTGATTTTTTTTTATCGGTGCTGGGGAAAGTTCTCCAGAGACCAATATTACACCATCGGCCGCAATTAAAACAGATTTCGAGATCCCACCCCACTACCACTCTCAACACTGGAACACACTTTAAAATAGCTCTCAAAAACCGATCTTATCTCTCAATAATACTCATTTGTGAAAATGAGTGCTTATTGGAGAGAAAATATCTCGCTAATAGCAGGCAATTAGGTTAAACGTTAATTGATGTGATTGTAATTGAGGCTTGTAAAATGGAGTCCTAAAAGTTCGTATACGGTGCAAAAGTAACACTGTCGTGTCGTTTAAAAATAGTATATATACTCGTATATACAAACCTTAATGGTTTTGTATGAAAAAAAGTTATGAATCGTTGTTCACACATTCCATCACGTTGCAAATGGAGATACGTTGTTTGGTCCAAAGCTAAGATGATTGTGTCACGCGTTATCGTTAAATTTCGTGATTTGGCAGGGATAGAAAATGGTGAACAAAAATATTGTGACATAACTTTTGAACGTCTCCTGTAGCATGTCCATAAAGTTATACAGCTGGAAATACTTTTAGAAAGGAGATTTAAGTATCAATTTGGTACTTTTCATTCTTGAGAGTCATCGTCCCTAATTACTGTTTCTTCTATTATACTTTGTCAACTCCTAATTGCGCCATCTTTCTTGTCAGGCGAGAACTCTTCATTTTCTTATAACTGCTCTTTCGTTCTTTGCAGAAATTAGTTCTAGGTGTATCGTCCTTCGTTGACTTTTTTAACAATGCCTGACGTTTTTTGAATAAATTCATTCTTTAATCGATCTTTCGGACTATTAATCAATTACCAGAAATACCTCTTTGGATTTTGTGTGACGTCACAGAATCGGGATCTTTGATGTCACTAAGGTGTGTTGCATAATTTATTCCGTCATTACCAGTAACAGCTTAAATATGAAACCTTCATCCCCTACGGCGTGTGTCGTTTATTTAATGCTTATAAGTATTAATTGTCCTGTAAATTTAAACTAATGGAAAAATTTGATTTTGTCTCGTAGAGACTGAAACCGTTTCTAAAGGCAGGTTAAAGATAGCATTATCTTTGGAACTGCATTCTTGCAGGTTAACCTTCAGCGTTAAATGTAGCCTGTTTGAAGTGGAAAGAGATGTTTGTTAAAAATGTTGGACGTATGCCGTTTTAGTCATTTCCTCATTTCAAAACTGAAATCTATTTTCCAACTTTTTATCTGGGCAACTTAGCTTGTCTAAGAAAATTTGGCAGAGGAATTCAGGATTTACTTTTTAGCATACTTCAAGATAATTCGTAGCATTCGTATCATATTTTTTAAAAAATGATATATTTATATCGCTTAGTAATTGTTTTGGATGTTCTAAAAAATAATCTAATTATTTTTTATTGGTAAATTATTAAGTTATCCGGCAATTTTGAGACTTGTAATTTTTTACATGCTGAGAACACTGAAAATCTAATTGAGGATTTCAGCTTGGTTAAAGTATTAATTATCAAGTAATTATTATTGACTAGTGAATTTACATGATTGCAATTTTTTTAATAATACCTAATAGTTCAGTCACACATACAATTTTAATTTTTCATCACAACTTTAAAAAAACATTAGAACATATAATATTATCTAGTCAAATAATAAAAAATGTTCTTAAGTAATTATTAGTTGACCATATAAATATTATGAAGGAAAAATATGGTCCTGGCCAAGGTTAAAAATAAAATCTTAAACAGGAAGCAGTTATTTATAGGTAATATTAAAAACCTTATAAATAATATTTTATATTTTTTTATTTTATTGTGATTATTTAAATATTTTTTATTTTGAAGAGAAAAGATTTGTCCTGGCTGGGATTCGAACCAGGGTCCTCCGCATCTTTTTTAATTGATAATTTAAAAATAATGAGTCTCGTCATGTTATTTTATTTACTCATATAATTTATTACTCCTTAAAATTTGCTATTCAAGTTAACCTACATTTATCTATTGAATCTATAATTTAACAGACATTACTTGAGTTACAAACATACACATATTTCTCCTGAACATATATCAAAATAAATAAATGAAAATATATAAATTAAATAATTCACGTAACTTTGTTATTTATGTC
This sequence comes from Troilus luridus, assembly GCA_964056705.1. Taxonomy (NCBI): domain Eukaryota; kingdom Metazoa; phylum Arthropoda; class Insecta; order Hemiptera; family Pentatomidae; genus Troilus; species Troilus luridus. The sequence continues at coordinate 93,995,041 of OZ057415.1, read as the reverse complement.
ATATTCTATGGAATAAATTATTATTGTGTATAACGTGTCATTGATATAAATTTATATGTTTCATGATTAATTTCCGTAAAAGCTTCAAGGATTTCTATAAAAGTAATAATTTTTTATATGTTTTTATACTCACCTTGCATCCAGGTAAAATATTGTAATTTTGAAAAGTATTATTGTTGAATCTTGTTTGTGTTAGTTGGAATGGTGAGTCTAAGTTGTAATTGTTAGTTCTACCCTACCACCCTATAATAGGCTTGTTATAAACTGTCGGTGTTGTAACAGTGTGTATTGTTAGTTGCGTAGATTTATAACCATTAGTGAAATGATTTATTTCTATGTTAGTAACCTTGTGCTTTCCAACCAGGTGCTGTCAATGAGCGGGGAGCTGAGGCGGGCCCTCTACGCCAGCAGTGCAGCCTCGCTGGACCTGGAGCCGTTCCTCCCCGAGCTCTCTGGCACTACAGAGATATTGTCCGAGGAGCACAGGCAGCAGCTCTACCGGCATTTACCTGCCAGGGCAGAGGGTAAGCTTTCACTTTATTTATTTATTAAATTTGATAATTATTAAATAATAATTTAAAAGTGTTTAAAATGGTTTTTCAATAATAACATGATTCGAAAAGCACAATTTAGATTTAAAGTCAAGTTTACCTTATTACATATTAATTTAGAGAGTGGAGTGGCTCAGTGGTAGAGCGCTGAGTTGCTGTGCCAAATGTTCCTGGTTCAAATCAAATAATCTGTTTACTACAAATTGCCAGGAATGGATCCTTTGGGATCGGGACACTTCTGGTCCTCACTCAGCCCCTATAAAGTGGGTACCCAAAAAAGGGGTAAGAGCATCTAGCATGAATCACCTCCTTTTTGCAATCATTGTCCATGGAAACTGTACAGTCTTTACCACATACCGTATTTTATGGGCCGTAGTGGTATAGGTTTTTATATATATTAGGTTTAAATATATATATTAATTTAAATTTATGCATTGTACATTTGTAAGCTTTTCAATAGTAAGGTGAAAAGCACATTTAAGGTTCAAAATTAATTTCTAATGATTAATCATTTAAATGTAGGGATTATACATCTATACTTTTTGTCAGTAATAATGTGGTCAAAAAAGCGCATTTACATTCTGGTTTTAATATTAGTCAAACACCAATGTCGATTAGATTAATAGAAATATTGTATTTAATTATTGATTTATAATGATTGCCTAAAAGTTAGAAACAAATGTAATTGTACATTAGACAAAATATCATCAAAAAATAAGCTTTTTATTACTAAAGCTAGATAATTGAAAATATTTAACTTAGATCTCCTGTATTTAAATATCTATAGCCTCGGTGAATAAGTGGTCAAGTCAAAATCTCTCCAAAATAAGTTTCATGTACTTAAGGAAGCGGAATTGTGTTATTTTTATAGAGGCTAAGTCAGGCATTGGCTTGATAAGAAGTTATTACTTATATTTTTAGAGGCTAAGTCAGGCATTGACTTGATAAGAAGTTATTACTTATATTACAACTCCATTTCAAGCGTAAAACTACAAGAATATCTAGATTCTGCTTCCCTCAAACAGCTATCTCTCTCTGGAAAAAAATTTGACTTAACTACTAATTCACCGGGGCTGTAGATATAATGATGTAAATTATATATTACTCACTGTTTTGCGCTTAAGTCCTTGCAGAACTTGGGCCTCTGCCATCATCCTTCCCCATTCCTTGCAGTCTCCTGTGAGGCTCCTCCAATTTTCCATCCCCATCTTGCTTAAATCATCCTCCAAGTCATCCATCTACCGATGCCTGGGTCTGCCCCTTTTCCGTTTTCCTCCTGGTGCACCATTCATCATCATTTTAGGCAGCCATATTAGTCTGCTCTTCCTCATGGCACAGAGGATATCAGTATTATACATATTTATAATATATAAATCATTTCATACTTTCATTATCAATTATAGAAACTATAATCATTTATTTTTATCTTTGGATAAATAAGTAATATATCTATTTCGTTTGCAGGCTACGTGTGGACCTTGGTGTTCAGTACGTCCCAGCATGGATTCTCACTTAATTCAATGTACAGAAAGATGTCGAGGGTTGAAAGTCCTATCTTGATGGTTATTCAGGATACTGACAACAACGTCTTCGGGGCCCTTACCTCTTGCTCTTTGAAGGTATGTATATACATTTTATAACATGACTTTTATTTATTTCATTATGTTTATTAAAACCTTAGTAAAGATTTTTAGTCTATAAACTTGATTAACAAAGTTTCTTTTTTAATTTCAGGTATCTGACCACTTTTATGGTACCGGAGAGAGCTTACTCTTTAGGTTTGCTCCAGAATTCCAGGTTTACAATTGGACTGGAGATAACATGTTTTTCATCAAAGGAAATAATGAATCCCTTTCCATCGGAGCTGGAGAGTAAGTTATATTTTCAATAATGCTTACTTTTTAATTTTACATTGTATCTCAAATGGAATAAAACAGTTTATTATCTATCAAGAAATCAAAATTTTCATTTAACGATCAGTACGGAAATAATTATATAAGTTCAATTAATTTTTTTGATTACTTAGAGTTTAAAAAAAAAAAATAATTGTGAGTTGTTCAGAAAGACTTTTCAGAAAAAAAATTAAAGATTCCTAGGAATTTAAATTGTTATATAGAGATTTTTTTTTTTAATTAAAAGTTCGATATATAAAGTTTCAAGTGACTATAAAAAAATAGATGGATGGATAAAGGTATTATTTACCTTTCTGTCTTTTATCGTAAACAACCTAGGATTTTTGTGGATAACATTTCTTTATCAAATTGGATATGCCATGTCTTTCAAAATTAAACTTAAAACTCCAAATTTTTATTATGATACCTTCATCCGTTCTTGTGTTCTGTTTTATATTTTGTAAGCTTAATTTTGCGTTTGTTTTTTCTTAAATCATATGGTTTAATTTATTATTCTCATTTATAGTGGAAAATTTGGACTTTGGCTCGATGGAGACCTCTACCAGGGGAGGACAGAATCATGTGCCACCTACGGAAATGAACCTCTTTCACCCCAACAAGACTTTGTCGTCAAAACTTTGGAATGTTGGGCCTTTATATAGACTTAAGTGTAATCAGCCTGTGACCTTTAGTATGTGTCAATTCAAATTTTCAAAAATATATTGATTTATATATATATTAAAAAAAAAGTTTATATATATAAAACATTTTTAAAGAAATGAATTAATAATATAAAAGCGATTCATAAGCATTGTTATTATAAGCAGATAGAGAATTGTATATTTTTGTTAATTTATAATGTGTCAAATGAAGGATGCATGTAGTAGCTGGTGTGATTAACATTACTCCTCCCTTCGCGACGTTGTCAAAGCTTTTAATAACTACGCCTACAGTTACCTGACCAATGATTATTATGTTTGATAATTTTGTGTGTTGTGTTGACCTGGAGGATGGTATTGTTGATATAATCGACTTTGTTAATACTATGTATGTATAATATACTTGTTAATGTTATTTAATAGGAATTTGTTTAACTTATATATTTGTAAGGATTATTTATATTGTATTGTACCTCACGTAACTTGACTATATGTTGTTAGTGATGTACATTTGATTCCAAAGCGACTCGTTTATCTGAGAACATATAAAGTTAAAACATCTGTTTTTGCAGTCGTTGATGTTTCTCAGAGGAGTTAGGCTTTCAGTTGATTAACATTTTGTGTAAGACCTTAAAATAATACAATTAAAAATCTAAAAAAAAAATTAAATAAAAAAATTAATGGATTCTGCTAGTCATTGCAGCTTAATTTTTTTTTTTGTAGAATCAATGTGTTTCAAGATCTGTAACTGTTAGTTGTCATTTGACTGAATGCTATTTGCTGAAAATTAATGAAAAGAGGCCATCTTAGAGCTAGTTATTTTATTTTTTTGTTATCTTTTTTTTTTTTAATTCCGTTTTTTAGTTTATACCCCTAATTTATAGTCGGGGCTGCGTAGGATTAAAGTAAACATTGTAATCACCTTTAATGGGTAAAATATCCGTGCTTGCTTAGGGGTAGTTCAAGAGCTATCGTTCTGTTAGGTAGTGTTATTACTACTCATTGTACTTAGATTGTATACATTATAAATAAATAAATATTGAATTACACAATTAAAAGTTATAATTTAGATCTGAGTAATTACATTCTTAATTACAGTATTATTCTGTTGGACTATTTGTGTATGTATTGTATTCAAACACTAATGGTACTTTGTGAATTGAATGATTTACTAGTGTCTTCTTTTAATTGTAATTTTTATTATGTAAAAAGTATATATATATATTTAATAAAACATACATTTACATAATTCAACATTTTATTTATTTATTTTTTTATATTTTTTCTGTTTCCTTGATTTCCTCTTTTAGTTTATTTTATTTTATTATTATTTTTGTTTTATTTTATTTAATTTTTTTTTAGTCAATCATCTCATATCTACTTTATATTTTGCATACTTACAAAAAACAATTACAAATAACACTTAAATAGATTTTTTTTTATTATCTTAAGAATATTATTATTATTATTGTTAATAAGCTGAGACTGGATTTTATTGCTGTAAAATCATAGTGATATAAAAATAATGAGTTGAAATTATGAGAAATCTAAAAGGAAATCAAAATTTGTTGTTTCTATGGGGACGTAATTAAAATAAAAGTAAATATTTTAACTTTAATCAAAAATATTTCATAGAAAAAATAAATTTACTGTTTACAACAAAACAACTATATTCTGCAATAGTATTTATAAAATTGCAAATAAAAAAACTTTGTTTAAGAGTTAACATTTTTGTGACATATTTTTATTTAAAAATTCATGCAAAGTCAAAATAAGTTTTAATATGGCTGTATACAATGATCAGAAAAAATATGTAGATGGAAACACTTACTAATTGTGTGAAAATCTGGTCTCTATATCAATCAACTAATCATTAACTTTTCTTAAGAAATCCATATTTTTTTATGACTTGGTTTTTTTTTCCATACATTTTATTTTAAGGAATGTTGTTTGATGTTGTCGGCTGTGCAAATAAGGAATGATATGTTCAGAATTTTTCAATTATGAAACATATAGGATATTTCCCCCTCAACCATTTCAATGATGAAACATATAGTATATTTTCCCCTCAACCATTTCATCGACAAAACATATAGGATATTTTCCCCTCAACCATTTCAATGATGAAACATATAGGATATTTTCCCCTTAACCATTTCAATGATGCATTCACTTAAAAGAAACATTTATGTCTCTCTATTTTGGGCAAACCATTCTAATATGTATCAATGCGTTTAAATGGAATTTATCAATCTACAATGCATTTTTAATCAGAATTACTTATCGTAATAGACAAATATTGATACATATTTTTGACGAAAATGAAATCAGAGTTTATCCTAGCTCATAAAGTTGTTAATGAATTTTTATATATAAAAATATATATAATGATTCATTTTAAAAATGATCCTGGTTCATTACGAATAAATATAAAATGCAAGGACCAACGAAAGCACGAATAGTGAATGTGTCATAGCTAACATTTCTAAACCATGTTGCATTTGTATAATATTTACTACTGCTGTCTGTAACAAGTGTATAGTAAATCATGTTATTTTTGTAGCTGAGAGTTACTGACGATAACTGTAGTCCTAATAATGTCGATAACTATAAATTTATTACTCTTAATAATAAATAATACACTGCTATACATTATATATATATTGTCATATTTCGATGTTTGTAGACTATGTACGCTCACTAGGATTATGAAGTTTAGTCAGGACTATTGTCGCTAAATATGAACATCTTGTAGAGATAGTCATATTAGACAAGTCGATGTGAATTAACTAAGAATTTAAAGAAAAAGAATTAATGAATATATTTTGGATTATCGATATATATATAAACTTTGTAACAAATAATTGGTTTGTATCTATTACCTCAGAACTTAGGGAAAGAATGATCTCACACAAAAAAGAAAGCAATGTCTAGGGGCTAAGCATTGTTAATAGAAAACAAAATTGTTAAGAAAAAAAAATCAGTTTGTTATATTATTATAATTTTTTTTTAGTCTGAGCTGAAATTACCATTACCTCAAACTGTTAATTAAATTTAACTCTGATATTTTTATAATTTTCAAATTATGTTATGTTAAATGTATGTTTATCTAGGTTTGTGTGTATTAGTATAATTGTTAGTTTACAAACTTTTTATTTTAATTTATAATTAATTGTTGTAATTTTTAAATATTTTATTTTGAAGAGAAAAGATTTGTCCAGGGACAGGATCCGAACCCGGGTCGCCCGCATTTCCGTCGTGGTGCACTAAGCAACTGAGCTAACCTGGTACGTACCCAGGGTTCGGATCCTGGCTCTGGACAAATCTGTTCTCTTCAAAATAAATTTTTTTATTTTAATGATAACCGAGTTATAATGCAAAAAAAATGATATATTGTATTTTGCTTAGGTTTTTAATAACTAACAGAGTATTTATTTCTATTGACAAAATGGAAAAAAAAAATCTATAAAATGTGATAGAGCAGGCATACAAGCGAAGATTTTTTAGTTATGAAAGCACTTGTCAACAACTTACTAATACATCTATGGACACCTTGCATTGGTCACTTTAGCACTTGGATTTTGGTTAACTTAAACAACCATAGGAATTTTAAATGACATAATAAGAGTGAATAAAAATATATTGCAGGCAATATGATATTGACTAATTACAGTAATATCTCTATTAACATGATACATGAATAATTGTTGTATTAAAATTGTAAGAAATGGTAAAAAATAATTAAATAAAATATATAGTAATCCATATGATAGAAGATTATTAAACAGCATACACGGTTGTTTATAAGTTTTAAAAGAAATATCTATATTGTAATTATTTACTTTCATTTTTGGCATTATTTGAAATTTGTATTGTTTATGTAGACAAAGCTTAGAAATTCTACTTTTAATAAATTAGTTACTTTGATTGTATCGAGGAAGATGTAATACTTTGTTCTAGCAATATTGAGGATTGTTCTAAAACTGTGTGTTAGAAATGTCCATTACCTAGGTCTGAATGTAATCAAAATGCCTTTAATAAAAATTGTTATAACCAATGTTTGTTTTTTTTGTTTTACCCATTTTTTGAAACAATAAAATTAATTCTTATTGTGGAGTTAATAGGTTTGTAAGAGTGAATGTCGACAAATTAGAAAAAAAAGAGCAATACATTTAATCATCAATACATTTAATCTTTAGAATTAGAAATATCATAAAAATTCCTATGCTCTTATTAGTTTTTATTAAATACAATTTATTTTTTTTTTTTTAATAATATTATATCATTAATTAGGATGAGGCAAAATAAGATACACATTTTCAATCATGAATAGATGTAAATCAGATATGAAAAGAATTGTATAGTTAATAGAATGAATGTAAATGTTATATACAAATTCACTGTTTTATCATAAGTTAACAAAAGAACAAAAAAAAAAAAATATTATACTAAATTAACTGATTCTATAAACTTTTCAAAAGTAAGTAATATACCTCAGGAATAAATGATCAGAGGGCTACTTCACCGGAAAATAATATTTTTACTGATCTTTATTTAATTTTACTCATCCTCTTCAGTTCTACAAACAATTAAATACAGAATTCCAAACTTCTCTAGATACATAGCGGCAAATAAATATTTTGCCTTCTACTGTCCAATTTTATAAAACCAATTATTATATTCTAAGGTAATGAGAAAATATTTGTTTACCATAAAGAGACCTCTCATTCTATTTATTGATATTATTTTGTTTAAAGTAACCCTATCAGTGTATAGATGTAGCCATCCTATCTAGATCTGAGATCTGACCTTATCTCTGAGGGTGAAGGTAATAAGCCCTAAGGGTCATTTTACTCTACCTGGCATAGGCCCCTTACCTTATTTACTTAGGTACTTCTAATGCTTCAGATAGTCACACATAGATTGATGCTTGGTTTTTGAGCCTTGTTCTTAACTCCCTGGACTCAAGTCTTCCTGACGTTGTGGGTGGGGATGGACCCACTGCAGCCTCCTCGCAAGATAACCAACTCCTGTCTCTTGAATCACTCAATTTTTTAATTAGTACAGTCAAGTGTTGAGTCAGTAATTTACTATGAAAATTCACATTTCATTTCACTGAAAAACGGACTATGACTATTTAAAAAGGCCATGTATGTACTTTGAAAGTTGAAGATAAAAATAAGAAATATCATAGAGGCGATGTTGCTCACTACAGCACGTGCTGTGAATTGAGTTATGCTACTAATTTAATATAACTTGTGGTATTATTGGTCGTGTTAAGTTTATTAGGCATTCCTCTTGATAACAAAATGTTTAAAGTTATTAATTAAAATAGAACATTTAAATAACAAGCCTGTATACTCTAAGATATAATATTGAAATATTTAGAGTAAAAATACGTATGACACTAGATACCTCTCTTCTAGTCATCTTAGAACTAGACATTTTCTTTCTTACTCTATTAATTTCATCAATCTTGATTTATTATTATTATTAAAAACCGATCTTCCCTCTCGAATAATCGAACGGGGGAATAGTTTACCTTCGGATAGCGAGCGTTTTACCTTAAAAAGATCCATGACTATTAGAGATATTTTTAAAGTAAAATATAATGTTAGTAGGGCGTTCCAACCTACGTTACATCCCTCAAGCAAGCTTGGGGGGCCGCTCAGATTGTTGGTCAATGAGTCCATCGGACTTAGCCGGGGTGAACTTGCAAGGAATTTCCACCGACTATCCCCAGATCTGCTCCCCTACGAGGTAACGAGATCCGCGCGAGGCGTAGTGCTGAAAACATTCCTAATATTATTCTTTCAAAATTTGCTAAGCGAATAACGATGAAATAAAGATTATTCTGTTGTATGATACTTGAGTATAATTAGATAAAAGAATGAACGAAATTTTTTCTCAATTGCTAACTTATTTTCTGATGGAATAATCAATTTAAAAGAAGTAAATTAGTATAAGCGAATTTTGGGAAATATCAAAGAATCCTTAGCGGCAATGTTTGAAGAGTCTTACGATAAAGAAATAATAGTTTAAACATTTCAGATAAAGTTACAACTTCATCACGAAGCTAATTCAGGTAAGTAAAAAAAATTTGTTTATGTGTAAATATTTAGGCATTTGCTCTAACAAATCTTTTAATCTGCTTCTCAACTAATAACTTGGCTAGTAGCATAACTACGAATTTATTCACAAAATACAACCATTTGCTAAGTCATTCGTGGGAGTGACAAAAAAATATGTTTTTGATGAAATAAGATCATGGGTTAGGAACAACTCACGCCCACTAGGCCGATATGAAATGATGGAAGTATTTGGACCTGCATGTCTAAGCGATGAAATAGCTGTCAGTGGTTTTCGTGCTACAGGTTTATATCCTGTTAACAGGAATGTTTTTAAAGATCACGATTTTATTGATAGAAGCAATGTTAATGATGGAAAGTGTTTGTATTGTGAAGATCTCTATTCTACAAATACCAGAGGTGAAATATGGGTTCAATGCCTAAGTTGCAAATTATGGGCTCATGGAGATTGCTCAGGAGTGGAAATGGACGTTTTTTCTGCTAATTTCGTTTTTCAAAATAATGCAAAGTTTTATTCTTCTATTTTTTTATCGTATTTGTGGCCAATACGGCCACACTACATTTGTGGCCAATACGGTCCTTCTAATTTCTAAGATTTTATTTCAAAAAATTGTCAAAATACCATCAAGCAAAAAATGCCACTTAGTCTATTATTTGTTTTACATAATAGATAGAAATTAAAAGTTAAACTACCGGACTAATCGGGAAGAGATACGTGTGGTAAAAGTGTATTCTATTGTATTCTAAACTGTATAAAGTACCCTAAATAACTTTAAGACATTTGTCAGCTACAAATCTACCAGCTGGTGTAGCGACTTATGCGAAATTTGGAAGAAAAAGTACATTGCCCTAAGAACTAGAGAAACAATAAGTACCCACCATGATTATATTCCCAACAAATAGAAGCCATCCGCTTTTAATGAAAGGTGCGCCTCCTGGTGCCGTATATGAACAAACAAACTAACTTACAAAGTGGTTGTTTGAACATTTTATCTAACACGTGAAACCCACTGAAGAATCTCCGGTATTGCTTATTCTGAATGGATCATACAAGAATCAATAGTCATACAAGACATCTTGAATTGATAGACCTTGCAAGAAAAAATCATGTCTACTTGCTCTCAATTCCCCCATATTCCAGCCACAAAATGCAACCACTTGATAAGTCATTCATGGGAGCGTTAAAAAAATATGTTTCTGATGAAATAAGATCATGGGTTAGGAACAACTCATTTTGTATTACAATTACACTGTAAAATCCTGCAATTTTTGCATGTTTATCAGTCATCTTCATTTAAAGTTCTTAACCCTGTTCTATTGAATTCTACAACGAATTCCTAGAACGCATTTGTCATTGTTTTAATGACAGATGAATCAGAAGGTACCTACTATAGAAACATTATAAGAATATGTTGGGATTCGGATAAATTAAATTAATTTATACTCCTCCAAATTTTATTCACAAGTTTATATTTTACACACATACAAAACAATTTTCCACATAAACATTAATGCTGTACTACTCGTTGCACTTTCCTCCTTAGGGTGTCACAACTAATACAACTCTCTACATTACAACTGTTGTGACTTTCCTCCTTAGGCTTGTCATAACCAAAACAACACTCTTACAGTCCAAGCATTATAACCTTCCTTATGCACTTACACTCACAAACTTAAGTTAAATTCTTTTCACTCTAAAACAGAACGGTTTGAAAATTTAACTTTACATATCACCTTAACTTTAATATTACATTTGCATGGTCAGTAATATAACTTAGAACAGAATAGACTTAAATGTAAATGCAACTAGTTACCGATTTGGCAGTTCTCCATGATTCTGCAATCGGCTGTCTGCTCTGAATACCTAATTTGGGCAAATAAGCTTTTGTCAAACCAGGATTTCCATTTTGACAAAACCAACTAAAGTAATTTTAAGGGGAAATTCAATATGCTAAACCAAAACATACCCCGTTCTCAAATCGGATTCATTTATCATTATGAGTCTGCATTCACCTTACCTCACATTTTTTTGAAGGACATAAGAGCACATTATTAAGTAGCGCACAAACCTACTAACCTTTCACAATTTTAACAGTTTGATTACTATTAGGACTAGCTTCAGACAAGTAATTTATGGATTGAAAAAAACGGATTCTAATTCATGCTCAAAGCTTAAGTTTGTTTTTCAACCCAGTTTGATAATTATTGTTATATTGGCTTATTTCCATAATCTTTTCAATAGTTTTATGCAAACTTGCACATACATTACACTTTTTCATCAAATAAGACGGCGTCTGATTTTAGGAAAGTCTTTTGTACTGATCTCAGATGTTTATCTGCTCTCGTACCTACTCTCGTCTTAACCTTGTTCGTTAGATTTGTATTAAATGGAATACTTTACGATTTGTTTTTGATTTTTTCACTAGCTGGTGCTCGATAGATATTAATTTGTATTACTTTATGAATAAATAAAAGTTATTTTTAATTTTACAAGAAAAAAGTTGTATTTTTTTTTGTGCTGCTCTGGCAACACTGTGGAATTGTAAACTGTAGGATGGTCAATAAATTGTAAACAATCAAAAGAAATATTATTTATTCAGACTTTAGAAAATGAATGGATCCTGATTACAACTAATTCCGATTTAACAATAATTGAGAAGAATTCAAGGAGCAAGAGAAAAGTTTAAGTAAAACACATGTTAAGGTAAGAAAGTATCATTGGCTGATTAGATAAACTACTACCCTGTGTCAACTGCTAATGTCACTTTTAAATTGTTTATTGATTTGTTGCAGATGTAAGACTGAACGGATTTTGGATCCGATTAAAGCAGTTTCAGACCATCTTTCTGAGCGAATCACCCTGGAGTCCAATGAAGAGCCCATACCTTATTATAATAATGATTATAAACCTGCTGCTCAGACCAGCGTAGTGATAAAAGGCTCTAAGCCGAAAGCTGAAGACACAAATAAGTTAAATGAGTCTGAAAATATGAATAACAATTTAATGTTTCGTAGTATGTTCTTTATGAATGATGAACCAAGACATTTTTTAGCTCCGCACATACCATCTCTTTCGAATGAAGCTGATTTTTTTCAACGAAAGCCAGGCTCTACCAGTGGAAATAGTCAGCAAAATGTCTCATCACAAACTGGAGAGCAAGTTCTTCCAAACAAAATGCCGGCTCAGTACAAACAACGGCCTCACACATGTGAAGAATGTGGAAAGTCATTTCTACTCAAACATCATCTGGCTACGCATATTCGTGTGCATACGGGAGAACGCCCTCACGTTTGTCCTGAGTGTGGAAAGACGTTTGCCTTAAAACATTGTCTTAGTACTCATCTACTTTTGCATAGTGCCGAACGACCTTATAAGTGCAATGAATGTAATAAATCCTTTACCTTAAAGCATCATCTTGTAAGTTATTCTTATTTCTTACTTATTCATCTAGATTGACTTAGTGATAAACAGTGTTTCTTTGATTCAGGTCAGTCATGAAAAAATGCATACCAGGGATAGGCCATTTGAATGTCGTGAATGTGGACAAACATTTTCTCAGAAAAGACACTTGAGCACACATTTAAAATTTCATTCTGGGGAGAGACCTTACTCCTGTCAGGTAAGTTTTATGTTGTTGATCAGTATTCCCCAGTAACATATGTGGAAAGTTCTTTTGTAATCAGTCATTATTATGTCTTATTGTTTCTACAATTATGCTGAAATTTGTTTATATTAAAATTCTCATTTTATTTGAACTTATAATGGACCTCTTCTGATAAAGAATTGCGTTTACAGATAAAGGCCAATTAGGATATTAACTTTACCTAAAATTTTATTTAAAGGATGTTCCTTAATGATAAAAAAAAAAAAAATTGCCTTACATTATATTTTTGTAACTTTGGTGATTTATAAAGTTGTTAATCATTCAAAAACCAACAAAGGTGTACAAATTAGTAGAATTTTTTTTTTAATGTATTCTTAACAGTTCTGATATAACAGCTGTAGAAATGAAGTGATTGTTTATTGAAATCAAAAGGAATTCGAACTATGTACAATACTATTTTTTTTTTGTGAATTTTAGCTGCTTAGGTAACACCACTACTTCTGTCCCTAGAATAGATGATTTTATGCTATCATTATTATGTATATGTAATCCTTAAACCTACTTTTATGTTTTTAAACATTGTAATTAATCATAGAAATCAATACTGCACTCGTGAGCAATCAGTGTTAATACAATAGAGAGTATGACAAGTAGGATGTTACCTTATCTGTTAAAGTTGTTTGTTTATTTTAAGAGTAAAAACAATTAGAATTATTAAAACATTTAAATATTATCATTCATAAACCTGTTTTTGGCCAACAGATCTGTGGGGAATCCTTTTCAAGAGAAGAACATCTAGTAATGCATTCAAGATTCCATGGTGGCTTACAGCCATATATATGTCCTGACTGTGGTGCAGGATTCCTACGGAAATTTCAGTTGGTAGAGCATGAAAGAGAGCATGGACGGGTTCCTGATACTTGTCCCAATTGTGGAAAGGAATTCTTACAGAAACGTACCCTTCTTCTTCATGTGAGGACGTGCGGTCTTAACAACCACCACCATGGTCCACATCCTCCAGACCAGCAGCCTGTTACGAATCATTCCAAACTATGCAAGTGAGTACATTCAATGGATTTTTAATGCTGATAGTAGACTGAGATTTTGAATTGAAGGAACGGAAAGGACGTGAGGGAGTATTTACAATGGGAAATATGATGAGATTATTGACAAATTTGTTTCAATTAATATAAATTAAACACATGCATATTAAAGCTGCTCATCTCATATTGTTTCTAAATAAGAAAAAAGTTAATTTTATGTGATTAAAACCAAAATATCTTTTTTAGGGAATGTGGAGAATCTTTTGCTAGCGCTGAAGGTTTAGCTCTGCACATGAGGTTACACGTCGGGGACCACAGCTTCCTTTCTGACATCTGTAGCCTCGCTGCATCCCTTAAACAAGCTGCTGGCCAAGGCCTCCTCAAGCAGAAAACTCATGCTTGTTCCGAATGCGGCCGAGCTTTCACACAGAAACATGGTCTCAATCAACATATCCTCAGGTAATTATGTATTCTTATCCATAATTGATTATAAAGCATTACTGTATTATATATTTGTTGAAGTTCTATTTCTATCAATTCTAATATTCACCAATTTACTAATATTGAATACTAAGAAATATTAATTGTTGTGTTTTTTAGTACATTGATAATAAATTATTTTTTTTTAAATAAAATCAAAACTAGGTTAAAAATCTGGTTTACCCTACACACAACTATTGCTCATCTCTTTAGTAGAAATAAATATTTAAACTTATAATTCAGTTTCCATGGAATTTCATTTATTATAGATACCATTAAATAATATAACTATTGTGGCAAGAAAGGTACTAGTATACTTGGAAGGGTTATAGAAATGAGAAGGTTCTTCTTTCTTGCAATCTGATGGATAAATGGAATTGTCAGGAGTTATAGATTTAGGGTGCTGATTGTTAATGATTTGGCTTGGGAAAAGCCCAAGGAAATATTGTTGGCAGAAATAGAGGAAGGGCCATTTAACCCTGTATAAATGTGGCATAAATGTGATGGATACATGATTGGTTTTTTATTTAGAGCTGTCGTTAAAAACCAGTAGGGCTTCTTCTTAGCATTTATTGATCCCTTGAGTGATAGTGAAAATAAATAACTCCTTAAATAATATTTGTCTTTAATTAAATATATACTGCTTCTATGAATACTTATTATTAATATATAAACGGCAATATATTTTTCTGTACATGATCAAACCAAAATCAAGTCAAGGTGACAACAAGCTCGTAAATAAAAGTGATTTTCATTTCAAGGAAGTTAAACCCCAACATTACCAAATCATCATCATATTAAAAATATATTTAAAAAAATAATTTTACTTTTGCCTGTTTTTTTTAGGTATCCTAATGGGGCTTGTAAATTAAAACCTTTTCGATGTGAAAAATGTGGCAAAGCATTTTCACAGAAAAATCACCTAGTCCTCCACGAGCGGCAGCACATGGAACCTTCGGAGCGAAGTGAGTTGAACAGACAGCGCCAACCTAATCCTCCAATTCCTCTCATCGGTCACATGGAGATTCCTCAGCACTCTCTCGACCAATAAGTGATTAGCGGTAGTGTAAATTCTTCTTTCAGCCTATCAATAAACTATTGCCTTATAGGTTAACAAGAATATCCCTTAAATTGCAGCTAGTAACTTTAGTTAATTGGTTTTGTAATAATTTTTAATTTATTGTTTGTTTTTTTACACAGATTTTTATCGAGGTAGGAACACTTTTGTTTAGTGTTAAGGTTTAAAATGCTCTACTGTTTGAGTGATCTCATTATTAATTCATATTTAATGAAAATTAGTTTTATAGTTTAATTATTAGATAGTGTAATTTAACCTTTTACAGTTTATTTTTTATTTCTGTGTCCTAATTAGTCTAGAGATTTTTATAATTAATAATTGTAAAAAATGATTTATATTTTGTTATTATTTTTGAAAATTTAATTTATCCAATAAGAATATTTGTATTTACGTGAGAAAATGATCTTTATACAAAAGTAAAATAAAATGTATTCACCTATAAATGTCTCGTACATAAGGCAAGGACATGCTTAGTTATTCATTTGGAAAAATGGTCTTAGTAAAGTGGATGAATTCTTGCCTTATTTTACTGAGCCTATCGGCTAGGTAAGGCAGGGTTGGAAAAACCTGCATAGTTAATCCCCATATCCAACGTCTCTACTTTTCATTTTATATCTTGCTTAAAAAAAAAAAAAGGAGTGTTAAAAGGATTTTGTTTATGGTGGTATAAAATTTATTATTTTTTCTAGATATGAACGTCGTTATTTGATTTGATCAAATATTGATGTTAAAATAAAGGTTTCTTTCCCATTTAGTTGAATTATAAATAAGTATTTGCATAAAATTTGGTTAAATTTTCTTTGAAAAAAATTAAAACAGAGGGAATGGATGTTATCTTCCGGTAACCATTTAGTATTATTCTTAGACAAATTTTTAAAATACAGTTGTGATTATACAAACTGTTGATTATCCAAACGTTTAAGTATCCTTACCGGTTTCACACAAAAGATACAGTATGGGGTCAACATTGTCATTCATAGAAAATAAGTTTGAAGAGAATTTTCCTTTAAAAGTTAGATTTTTTAGAACTGTTATAATTAAACTTACTGGAGATGGGGAATATACTCGAGTGCATCGGAAGAGAGAGTGGAGGACAGGTGGGAAACAGAAGAATATGATGATGTGATATGGGAGGAAGATGTCACACGGGCTATTGGAAAAATGAGGATTGTCAAAGCAGCGGGCAAAGGTGGTAATTTTCCACAACTTATAAAATTTGGAGGTCCACAATTACGTAAAGCTTTGCAGGACCTGCTTCAAAATATTTTCTCTTCTAAATCTATCCCTAAAGAAAGGAATGGGGGCGCAACATCATCATACTGATCCACAAGAAGGGTAGTTCTAGTGAATGCCAAAACTATAGGCCTGTATGTCTCTCCCCTATAGTCTATAAACTTTACTTCTCTTACTGGAAAGGAAACTTCCATCATTCGTTGAAGACAAATCGGAAGAGGAACAAGCAGATTTTATACCCCACCGACAAACACAGGACCACATCTTCCCACTGAAGAGGATTATTGAAAAGACATGGGATAGAGGAAAGAGCTTGTACCTGGCGTTCCTGGACATAAAGGCAGCATTTGATTCAGTCCCTATAGAAAAAATATGGACAGCTCTACCCGCTAAAAATGTGCCCACAGCATTAATAAATGCCATAAAAAATACTTATCATGACTCCAAAGGCATGGTTAGAATTAATGGAATGAGGCTTTCACCGTGAGAAGGGGTGTTAGACAGGGGGGCAGCCTTAGTCCTCTTCTTTTCATCATTTTTATCCTGGATTATTCCTTTTTTTATACTGGATCCACGAATTTAGGCTGCTCGGAGCTAGCAGGCACACAAGGACCTATATATCTTTTCCCGAACCAGACTGCCCGTGGACAAAACCTCTGAGTGAATATTGACATTCTGGAAAACCACAATATAATTCCTGATATTCCCACACTTTACTCATATATGCATTACTCTTAAAAATAAGATATGTAAGTAATCTTTTGTAATCATTATTGCACTTGCAAATTTTCATACTTTTATGAAGTAGAATTATGTCATTATGAAGATTGTAAGGGTGTAGAAACGATAATATTGTTTATTATGGTGCTACATTTTAATGTTAATTACATCACTGTACTATTTACAGAGAATAATCCTTCTTTTACTTGTATATTTTTTCTATTAAAATTAATCTATTTATTGTGAGAAATTAAAGCTATATGTAAATTAAAATATGTGCAATGAACCTAACACAATTTATAAGAAAATAAAGAAAAGATCTTTATTTATACTTTTATCATTTAAAACAAGAAATCTTTTATATCATTTAAGTTCCTTAATAACAGTGGTTTAGAAACTTTATATTTGGTGCCTTCTTGATCAAAAGAAAATAACTCCAAATTAATAAAATTGAATTTTTCACATTTACCGCGAGTTTGGTCAAGCACTGCTTTTTTCTCCCTATATTTCAAGTTCAGAACCAGACTAAAACTGTAAGAAATAAGGTGGTTAAGTGTACTGTTTGACAAATTTGCTTGAGTAAACTTGCAAAAAATGTGAAAAGCCGATTTTTTAAAATTTTGGAGGTACCGACTTTTAATCCTAAATCCCAATGTAATTAAAAATTATATTTGATGTACCATTTTGGTTATATTTTTCAGAAAGGATCAGTTTTAAAAATTAAAATTAACTCAAAAGTATGTCTGTTAACAAAATTATTGGTTGTGGTATGAATCCCATTCTCAAGATTTCTTCAGCATTCCACTCCCATCAGAAGGTCCTTCAGACTGATAGAGGCAACACAATGATTTGGCATAGCAGTGATGACTCTAACATTAACTCTTATCATTAAATGAAATTTTGATTTCTCAAAATGTCTTATAGACTTTCAGAGATTTGGTCTTAAGACAGCCCTCTTTAGGGAAAGAATTAGCCATTATAATTGGATCTTGACTGATTTGCGACTGTCCTTGAACCTCCATGTACATCAATGGGAATTGACTGGTTATAGATTACAGACAACTGGACAATCAGTCCCTCCATTTGAAAACCGTGGTTCTTAACTATCTGAAGTAATCCACTTCAGGCTATCTGTCCTACAAGCAATATATTCCTGAAAAATCATATTGCCTAGCCAAAGAAAGACCTTAACATTATATAGCTATTGTGTCATCAAAATCATTTTTAAAAATGTATCAATTCCTTCAACTAACAGAATTCCACCTGTAAAACATTTTAAAAGGAACATAATTCAGAAGAAATTTGTTTTCTTCTAAATTATTAAAATACCATCTCATTGGCAATGGAACCTATGGAACCAAAAAAGACAAGACTTTGCAGAAAGAATTTGAATATCATTTATAAGGGTCACTTGTGGTATAGTGGTAAGCATAACAACTAGAATAAGAACTTCTATGCCTAAGTTCGCAACACTGCAGATGGCTCTCAGGAATGTTAAAAGGGAGTAAAAGAGTCCTTGGTTATGCTGCCCTTCGGAATGGACATAAAATGGGGGTCTTGAATCTGTGCAGTCATCATTAAAGAAATAGATCTTTAACCCGTAACCAGTATGGTAGGGTCCTGGGAGCCCCAGCCAGTTTTGTTTATTGTGTAATTCCCATAGGGGCCGCTATGAGGAGCTGTAGTTCATAGTACCTTTCAGGCAATAGTTTTTGAGCTGTTGACAGAACTGGTTGTTCCGCGGTAAGTGATTTCTGAGTTTTATTCGATTATTAGTGGAGCGTGGGGTCCGTATGAACCCACCATACCATTAGTGAAACTTTTTAAATAAAAATAATTGATATTATTTTAGTAAAAAATGGCATATTCACAGGGACAGTCGATGAGTGTAAATGTTTTCAAGTTTCTGGAAGGTGGGAAGAGTGATTGTGGAAGTGACCAAGACTTTGATCCAGATTTGAAAAGTAACCATGATTCTAATTCGGAGTTATATCATGGGGCCGATGACTATCAGGAATATGAAGAATCAGGTATTTCCTCGATGCATCACCGTGCTACTGTCATTGAAGAAACTGGAAAGCCTGAAATAATACATTATAACGCCACGAAAGGAGGAGCCGATGCTCTTGACGAGAAGTGCACAGTAGACTCAACAAATAGAATAAGCAGAAGGTGGCTCCTCTCTGTTTCTTATGCAATGTTGAATATTTCTTCTGTAAACTCATATGTAATTTATTCGTCATTGCCGGAAAACAAACAATTATTCTATGATAATATTATTGAATATTATCAAGATTTGACTTTATTAAAAATCTGGCGAGGCAGCTGGTTGAACCACAACTTCAGAGGAGAGTAAGCAACTTGCACAGCTAGCATGATCTTAGGCAATCGATTGCTAGGTTGATAAATTACCAAATTGAAAAGCCCTCAGCTGTAACTGGTAAAAGAATAAGCTGTGGGAAGTGTTCATGGAGCAGGGATAAAAAACATAGGTTTACTGTGCTCATTGCAGTTCACGAATATGCACGGATTGTGCCAAGAGCGTCTGTGAAGACTGCCTATCATAGTGCTTGTGATTTGTATAATATTTTTTTTTTATTACCTTATGTCCAATATTTTTAATGTTCCTTGTATAGTAAATGATAGAAATCAATCACTACTTTTTATGATTTTTCATGTACTCATGCCTTAATATTTTGCATTTTGTTAAATAAACTTTTATAAAAAACAAAAATTAGCATTTATTGTGTTCAACTCCATTTAGATATGATGTATGATTGTAAAAAAAATTGTTTTGATTTTAATTGAACATTAACAGGGAAGATTTTGAGTTAACAAATATTGGGGTCTCGGTGACCCCACCTTACTGTTTATGGAACAACTTATGGACCATAGCAGTTATGGGTTAAAGATGGCTCTCCACAGATTCTTATTATGAATAGAGATTATTCTTTTTGAATAACTGGGAGTGAGTAAAAAAATCCTTGATTATGCCGTCCTTTAGAAAGGAAATAAAATGGGTGTTCCGAGCATGTTACCAAGTACTCTTTAAAGATCCCTATCCTAATTGTAACTGGGTAGGAAAAATTTAGGACTCCCACTATAGCATCTTCCGATACCCAGAGCAGGATAAAGTGATGTTAAATTATTTAATAATAACATCATTTATAAAGTAAACTCAATCAATAATCATATTAGTTGGTGTTTTTATACGTTTATAATTAAATACACTAAATCTATGTTTATTATTTAATACAGAATTAATGTCAGTATTTTTTTTTTCAAATACTAATGATTTTTTTCTCAAATTACTTATTAATTGTTAAATATTTTGTCATATTATTTAAATATGAATATGTAAGGATTTATTTATTGCATTCAATAAAGAAACTGTATTGTTATAATAATAGCTTATCCTATTCAAATAAATTAAGAAAAACTAATTAAAAAAAAATGACCAGAGAAATTTTTTCTTTAATATTAGGATAGTAGGAGTTTAAAGGTGTTATCCTATAAGAGCATGGTTTGATAGTGCTGACCTCTTTTAGTCATTTTATGCACTACAATTTGCTTCCAATAGTGCTGGTCTCTGTTGGCGACAGCGTATACTACTATTTTGCCGCCCGATAGGATGTTGTCATCAGTTGGTTTTTAGTAAGTACTTTGAAGATTTAATTAATTATAGGTTTTAGTCGCACTTAATTGTTCTAAACATTTTTTAGTTAACGCAGTTTATCGCATATAAATATTAATTCCGTTAAATTCTGTAAATGAAATGATAAAGAAATGTATACTATAATTTGGTCCATAAATTCTAAATATTCCTTTCTTATTCATGTTTCAGCTGTAGTTGTTGTAAGTTTAATACCTCCTTAATATAATATACATAATTTCAAGGTTTGACAAAACTGTGGTTTGATTTTAACTTCTTAATAGACAACATAGTGAATTGTCTGTCTTACAATCAGTTACAATCAATTGTCTGTCTTATATTCAGGAAGACTGACAAAATGGCTGAAATTTAGGAATCCCTTTTCCTGAGGATTATTATTAACAAAATAAAGGATTGTTAATAATTATAGTCTATTAACTGAGTCCTCGCTTCAACTCTATAATTCCTCTTGTAGGATGGAAATTGTTGGGGGTCCAGTCAATGTAAACAACTAATAAGTGAGAATTATTTATTGACAGTGCTGACGTTTCGACCTACTTTGTAGGTCATCTTCAGGGCTAAGAGAGAAAACAGACAAAAGAAATAAACTATAAAAAAACATTACAGTGCCAAGAAATGTAAAGAGAAAGAAAAAGAAAAGATAAACAGAAAGATATAAAATGAAAATTGTAAATATAAAAAATGAGATATAAATATATGGAAAACTTAGTATAATACAGATATAATATAAAATGCATGATAATAGACCCCTGGAGAGTTACATAAGTAAAAATGAAAGAAAATTAATACAATATATTATGCCAGCGAATAAATACAGAAGAAATACGTAGAAAGTAATGAATGAAAACAGAAGAAATATGTAGAAAGTAATGAAAGGAATCTCGTGAATGACAGGTAGAGAAGTAAAAATAAATATAAAACTGAAAATACAAGTATGGGATGTAAAATAAATGTACACAATTAGAATGAAGTTATATTAATACAAAATATAATGTAAATATAGAAATAGCGTATAGAAATAAAGATATAAAATATTTGAGAGATCTATAATATTAGAAAAGAAATAATTTGATAAAAAGATATAATATCATTCTCAAACTTTTATATCTTATATCTCATATTTTATATCTTTTTATCAAATTATTTCTTGTCTAATATTATAGACCTCTATAATATGTTGCTCATGGACTTTTTTTTTAGTCAATTGAATTTTTTAAAATTGAAAATTGGAAATATCAAAATGGTTGGGCTGGGAAAACAAACCTGAAACCCCATAAAAGAACCTACATCAAAGATTGTGGACTGTGAAACTATTGAAGGTATAATGTCCTCCAAATAGTTATCTGTAAGTTTTATTTATTTATTTTTTTATAACTCTAACTCAAATGTTTCTAACATTAAGATTTAGGTAATTATTCTGCAGATTGTCGCTTTGAAATTAAGTCAAAATAAGTTTTAATTTTTCATTCGTATCCCTTTTAATATTTTCCCAAAGTACAAGTTATCAAGAGCTTTAGTATGGAAAAGATAATGTAATTATGGGAAATATGCATACTTCAGTAATCATTTCGTCTTTAAATGAGTGTTTCAACAGACATATATTATCGACATATATACTTCGAAATGTTTATTGAAACTTATTTCTTGATGAAATGATTACTGAAATCTACTCATTACCCATAATTATATTATTTTTTTCCATAGAAATCTCACCATAACTTGTATTTTTGGAAAATATTAAAAATTTAATTTAAAAAAACAAAAAAAAACACCTGTACCACTACAACCCTTGAACAAGTCTGGGGGTTCAGTACATATTTGAGACTGTACTGTTTCATGGACAACCGTTCTAGAAAGGAGGTGACTTGTCCTAGGTCACGCTCAACCCTATTTTTATAATATTTTATAGAGGCTGGGTGAGCCCCAGGAGGGTATTAGATCCTTTAGGATCCATCTCCGGCTGCAAACAGACCAAATAAAAGTAACTGGCCCAGCGAGATTTGAACCAGGATTTCCGCCATGGCAACTCAGTGCTCAACTACTGAGCCACTCCGCTCCCTAAAAATTTAATAAAAGGTTAAAACTTGCAACTCAACATGAAGCATGGACCTGCGCAACAGATACCAAATTTACAATTATAATACTGATGCAAAATGTGAACTGAGGCAAAAGAGGTATTGTGGATATTTTTCTTGTGACTGAAATAAACAGAAGCAAAAGCCGTGTATTGGTACAGCATTAGAGTTACATCTTTTAATATTATTAAATACTCATGTTAGGATTTTAATTTCTAATTAAAGTATATATAAGTATTACTTGAAACAATATTGGCTTTTTATTTTTATTATATAATCAATTGGCTTATTAATTAAAAAGCTGAAATAAGTTCAAATTTTTGATTTCTTTGCGAGGTCTACAGTTCAAAGAGGTATAAGGTAAAGTTTGAAACCTCTTATTGCTTTGCCATCAATATGTTAATATTATATAGGTGTCATTAGATACCTAATTCTTTTTTATTATTGAATTTCTATTTGTAGGTTTAAATTGATAATTTATGGTAATTTAAATGAAAGGTTTAATTGATAGATAGTTTATTGCTTCCTGAATCTTGTATTTTATTCAGAACAATGCACTATTGTTCTTTTTATTCCAGGCAAGAAACTAGAAATAATCATATTTATTCTGCTGAATAGGTTCTTTTAAATCCTAGTTATTAACAGATAAAATTGGAATTGAAACATGTTTGTTTATTCCTGGTGGTTATTTCCAATTAGATGTCGTAATTTTTCTAAATGTGACTTGTATGGTGATAAAATTAAATTATGAATGTAAACTGAAATATGATGAAATTATGAATGTCAACTATTTAAAAAACAAAAGTAAAAATAGAAAGAAAGGCCAGAGAATGCCTAGTAACAATTAAAATACACACTCCATTTAAAATATAATAAAAAAAAAAGTAGTTTCCTGTTCAAAAAACAAATGGGTTTTCATTTTGACTCCTCTGATATTTTAAGCTAAATAATTGTTAGAGAATCTTAATATTTATTTAAAATTAAGATTGAAGCTGTAAATTCAGTAAAGTATTTTAAAAATAATTTTTAGCTATTAAATTTCACACTTCATGAGCAGAGAAGGAGAAAAAGACTTAAGTGTCTTTAAAGTGGGCTGCTACAGACACAGCGTACAAAAAATCTCAGACAACTGAGATGCAGGGCCACCCTGTGGTGTCATGACACCTAAATATCACTTTCTCCCTGGTGCCTTTACAATCTTTTTATTTTATATTTAAATCTTTTAATTTATTTTATATATGTGTATAAATATAATATTTACTTGTAAAAGTATGGTGAACACTGGAATTCCACATTATTTTATTCACAAATGAAATGATACTAAAATGCATTGATGATTCATGCAAATAAAAATAGTTATTTATAAAATAATAATATTTATATAAACTAGAAGAAAAGAGGTTGCTACTACAATTTGTTAGGATGACAAACCATAAAATTTACAAATTTTGAAACACATTTCGATAGAAAAAAAAATTATAGATGAAGTCAGTTTCAAACTTATTGAGTAACATCTTTTACCACAGTTTTAGTAGGTTCTTAGGCCTGAAATTTTATTTGACTTTACTCTTGTTGGGAGAGATGGACCGGGGGTTACAATGAAGGAAACATATTCCTAATATTTTATTTGTTCTGCTTTTTAACTTCTTAATAATTAAGAAGTTAAAAAAAAAAATCTATGGAGTTCCATCACTAGTCTGATTTTTTTAAAAGTGTCCTATTCGCTTCTACTACTTTCCCTTATTTTATTGCATACAGGAATCTGCACCATGGTTCACCAGTTTCCATATTTCCTAGTACTACTCATTTACGCACATATTTGTTTTACCGGTTTTGATCTGCAGTCTAACTTAATAGGCCGTTCAGATTAGTGCATCTAACTTGTCCTGCAGATCCCAGAACTGCTTTGGCTGGAGACAATACAAGATAGTAGAGATTCTGAAGCCTTTCTTTCAGACCCAATAGCTCTCACTATGCTGTCGAGGATCACCTTGAAGAGAGTTAGTGAAAGCTTACATACTTACTTCCTCCTCCATTCTCCATTCTCAATATTCATTGGGTTTTACAGCATTACGGTAATAGTGATAGTATCTTATAAAAACAAGAGATTTTCTAGTTAGGAAATTTATAGCGGAATTCGATTCACAAATAGCCATAACAACCGTCTTCCCAGACACCCACATAATAAAGGCCCTTACTTATTTTAAAAGTATATTTGAAACACTTGGACTATTCTATTATTGGACTTATAATTGGAATAATATCAGACTATAATTTTTGGGAGTTTTCATCTTGTGACTTATTATGCTTTGTATCCTTATTATTGTGTTAGGCCACATTCACAGCATTTCTCTAATTTATCCACATTTCTTTATCATAAACCTGCAGCTCTTTGAGCATATTTGATACATTTATTGAAATACATACTGTTGTTTCATTGTTTGGCCTACTCTTCCTACAGTTCCTTTCCTCTTCCAGATCTCCTTCATCCTCTGACTGTGAGCCAGTTTCCTTTCAACTGTCCATTTAGTAAGGCAGTTTTCCTACTGGTGAGGGATACTTGGGAAAATCCCTGTCAAATGGCTTTTCAACACTGCAGTCTGATGTGATCAAGTTGTTTTTTTGAAGCCTGTCACTGTAAAGGTCCTATTTGTCAGACTTTTGGTGTCCAGGTCCCCATAAAATGTCAATCTCCTATTTCTTAAGAATATATCCTCCTGATGTTTGTACATCTTGTCATTGTGATGGATTCTATAAGTACCTCCTATCTCTCCGACTGGTCCTAATTCCTTATCAGGAATTACTTAGGATCTCCAGTACTTTCCTGGCAATAGCAAGGTACTGCAGGGCATACAGAACAGATAAAACTGTGGTGTAATGCCTGAAGTTAAGATTCTCGGAAAGGCGTGGACGAATGGATACTTCATCAGGAATGATAATCCCTAGACTACATCTCTGTACTGTATGTTAAATTTTTTGGATAGGTGTATATATATTTGTTCTCTTACATAAGAATATCTTCTGTAGGTAGTCAGAGGAATATTATAACATAAAACAAAAAGGAAGGAATAGAAGAATCCCAATGACAAAGGCTTATGTTTCTAAAATACTGGATAAAAAAGACTTTGGGTGTGCCTTGATGATACCTGAATTAGCGAAAAGGTTGACTGGTTGGTTTTTTCCACTAGTTTAGAGACTTAAGTTAGATAGGAAATTCGTTAACTGGAGGTAGTAATAATGGAGGATGGAAATAGTTGGGGGATCCAGTCAAAAATTTACACAATAAATAAGTTTCCACTTATTTATTGTGTAAATTTTTGACTGCACCCCCCAACCATTTCCATCTTCCATTAGAGACTTAAGGTCTGTTTCTAGGGATTCGAACTCGAAAATGTGATCTAAATAAATCTCCAGGGTTTTGCCCTAGTTAAATGTACCCAGTTTATATAAGCTGGGTGAACCCAAAGAGGATCTGTGAATTCCACATAGTCGATTCATTGTTGTTAATAGAATAAATAATCCTCCTCATCTAGTTGCACTACATTTATTCTTTTTAAATCGTACCAACATAAAAATAATAAATTCAAAAATTAGCATACCAGGTGCGAAGTGGCAGCACTTCACGCCAACGCAAATTCGACACCGACATTCAATAGATCGTCGCACTTAAACAGTAATTTTTTCACCTCAACCGAAAAACGAGACAGATTAATTAATGAAACATAAATCCTATTTATTATTTACTTCTCTTTTTGAGCTTTTGCTCACTTTTAGTCATAAAATAAAAAGTGTAATATAATTTTAATTATCATCTAAAAATGCGTACTATTGTAAAACTGATTAATATTCATAATATTTAATACGTTATCAGGTAAAAAATTATGTTTCATTAATTAATCTGTCTCGTTTTTCGGCTGAGGTGAAAAAATTACTGATTAAGTGCGACGATCTATTGAAGGTCGGTGTCGAATTTGCGTTGGCGTGGAGTGCTGCCACTTCGCGCCTGGTATGCTAATTTTTGAAGGGAATTTATTATTTTTATGTTGATACGATTTAAAAAGAATAAATGTAGTGCAACTAGATGAGGAGGATTATTTATTCTGTGAAC
Organism: Troilus luridus; assembly: GCA_964056705.1. NCBI lineage: Eukaryota > Metazoa > Arthropoda > Insecta > Hemiptera > Pentatomidae > Troilus > Troilus luridus. The sequence continues at coordinate 93,967,835 of OZ057415.1, read as the reverse complement.
CACCATGAATCGGCTCTGGAATTCACAGATCCTCTTTGGGTTCACCCAGCTTATATAAACTGGGTACATTTAACTAGGGCAAAACCCTGGAGATTTATTTAGATCACATTTTCGTGTTCCAAAATACGATAGTTTACTATTTTATATAAATATTGCTGTTGACATTTATTGCGGTTCTTCTTTAGATAAAATTATTATGAGGCTACACCAGTAGGGTAATTTTAATTATATGAGATAAAATGAACTCGATTTTTCTTTTGTTGTACCTGATTGGTGAGCATGTTGTTGTTAGGTGTTCTGGGTTCTTTATTGATGTGGATTTTTATTTTGGTCTATTAACTTTAATTTGAATTTTTAATTTGGCATACTAGAGTACTGAGTCATTTATTTATTAAAAAAATAATACCTTTAGCACTTCAACCTATGAAGAATATGGGATTCACTACGCGGTAGATAGTGTATTGTTTCAAGGACAAAGGTTGTGTAGGGACGTGATTTGTCCTAGATCACCCTCAACCGCCAGATTCCTCCTCCAATTAAGGGTAAGATCGTCTTTACAGAGGCTGAGTGAGTCCCAAGAGAGTCTCTAGATCACAGGATCCCTCCTCGGCTGTTAACAGATCAAATAAATTATAACGGTAACATAGCGCTCTACAATTGTATTTTCCCCTCTCTCAATTTTTTTTGCAAGGGAGACTTCATATCTACATTATACATAGGATAGTTTCTACGTAACAGAACTAGGTTAAAATTAAATATATTTAGTAGAGGGTGTTTTCGTTGATTTCCTTTTGTTTTTGTTGTCATAGGTTGTTGAAGCTATTGGGAAGTTAAAAAGTAATTGGGTAAAAAATTATACCATTTTAATACTGAATGCACGTGCCAGTTATATATAAAGATAAAGTATGCCAATTTATCCGATCCCTAAGCATCCATAATTTGCCCCGTTCCTCGCCTTCCTGCCTTCCCCCTATATCCCTGTATTCCCTTCGTTAGCCCAGCCTTTATGGGATATCATTAGTACATCTGGGTCTTATATTCCGCCTCATTTTCCTCTGTGTCCTCGGCCTCTGTTGACTCGATCGGGCGAAAACACGAAGTGAAGAGGATCGATGAGACAAGTGAGTATAAAACGAGACCCGTCAGATCCAGATCCCTTGTCCCCTATTCAATAATTTGACCGAAACTTGAACCGATCTACAGAACTCCACGCCGAGTTAGGCTACACCTACATTGGATCCGGCGCGATTCGATGAGACGTCGCTAGGAAACCAAATGACTGAAATATATCGAGAGCGCCTACATTGGATCCGGCCTTAATCAATCCATATTTATCCGACCAATCCCAGGGATTTAGTCGCTCGTGGAAACGAAATAGTTTATTTATACGAAAGTGCCTACATTGGATCAGTCACGATGTTGTACGATCAAGTGTGATTTTAACAAATCGAAATCATTAGTTTTCAATTCGATAAGCCAGCCGTTAGCATGTGTGCCAACTTAACCTTTATTGTCTAAAATGTTTATTAAAAAATATACATTGTAATTTGATAATTAACTACTATATAAATATCCGTCATAAATCAAAATTAAATATTGTCAATTCTCATTAAAATATTTTATTACTAAACTTCATGATCCATTAAATATAGTAGCGAAGGTTATTTTTCCGTTAAATAAAATTATATCTATCAGAAATGTCCATAAAAAATATACCTACATACAATTTTAATTCGTCAAAGAAAATTGGAAACATTAACTTTTGATAAAATTATCATCTTAATGTTAAATTTATTTGTTAAACATTTAGCAAGGGCTTTTCTGATTTTTTATACTCCTTTGCAAAGATGAACAACAAAATAAACAAAGATTACTCATAGAATTAGTTCAAAAGGAGCCTCCATTGCGGGATCTAGGAAATAATAATAACAAACAATAATTTATATTTTTTTTTTTATTGAAAAACAACTAAATTATTAATTTATAGTGAAACAGCAAGACAAAAATATTCTAATATAGCTCATTTTCATAACATTTGGTTCTTTAAATTTAGAAAAGATTATTTTTAATATAATTATATTTTACAATAATTAATATAGAAAACAAGAAATAAAAGAATAAAATTAATACCATTATATTCAAAAGGCTAGTTTCATTATAGGTTTGAATAGAATAGATTTACACCAGATTAGTGTAGGCTGTGTGAAATAAAATATGTATTTAACTGATCAAGTTTATCAAATACATTACACCCTCATAATTATCAGAATAATTTTAGCTTTATTGAATGTATATTACAAATTCATTTTGATATTACATGAGTAGATCATTATCTCATCATCTATAAGCTCAATAAACAGTCATTTTTTTAATGAAAGTTCAATACCATTATAACTACATTGAGTATTCTCAAGAATCCAGTTTTAGAAAATTGTTTATTTATAAATTAGCTATGTGAGCATGGAAATAAAGAAATATTAAAAAATGTAAGTTTGATTATTTTCTGTTTGTTCTATTTCTACAATCCTTGATTGTTCTATTCAATCATGTCATACAAAAGTTACTGGTATTACTCCTATAAGTCTTTTATTATTGCCATTATTATCCAATTGATATGAATAAACATTTGTTTCGATTAATATTTTGAACCCATTTAAGTAAATATTGTAACAATCTGTCAAATACATATATTTATGCAAACTTTATCTATATCTCTTATAGAGTTATAGTAATTGGAAAGTATAATATTATGATAATAGCAATTAATTGAGTTTTTAAATTCATAGATTATTATCTGGTATTTACTGTTATTTGTTTTATGGGCAATGAATTGCATGTTGGAAGGAGTTATTGATCTTTTTAAAAATGCTTCAGATTATTTGCATTACCAATTTATTTTATTAACCTAAAAGTCTAGTAGAAATTGAAAGCAGGTACTTATATATTATAGTATGGTACCACCACTCTAGTACTCACTGTGTAAAAACCATATAATTACCAGTTTACTTCACATGTGTTTTATAATCATGAAATTCAATGGATTCTATTAAATTCTAAAGTGGTGATACCATAACAAACAAGTACCTGAAAGTAAAATCAAGAACCTCTTGATAAAATGTTTCTTAAGAACTTATAGTTATCATATGGGATTCCCAATAGCATTCTATTTTTTCCTTATATTCATAATGTCCAATGTTCTATCGATGCTCCAATTTAATATTATAAAGTGAAAGTTTATTATATTTACATCACTTACACATTCACAATTAAAGGTATGTTGATTGAAGGTCAAAAATCAAGTCTCGAATAGTAAGCAATTGATACATTTATTAGCTTATCAATGTTTTCGACCAACATTGCAGGTCTTCATTAGGGCTTATTTACACAAGGTACAAACAAATAATATAATACAAAAAATATACATTAATAGCAGTAATGATACAAATAATACTTAAAAATATTTAGGTGATAATATAATATAATAATCATCTTATTATAATGATTATATTAATATTTTTACCTAAATATTTTTTAATATGATTTATATCATTTATGAATTATCATATTTTACATTTAATATTTGTATCTTGGTAATTTAAACCTGATGAAGATCTGCAGTATTGGCCAAAACATCATGCAAAGATCATCATATATTTAAATTATGTTTTGAAAAATAAAAGAGGACACTAGCATATTTTTAAGGAAGAAAATAAATCATTCATAGAAGAAAATAAATCATTTATTCAATAACATGCATCAGTATTTACTTATAAAATTAAAAGAATAAAATTTAGGATACACATTTTTAACAACAATATTAGAATTAAGTGGAAAAATAAATGAATAACACAATTAAATATTTCGAAATACAAGTTAAGAAGAATTACACACTACAAATTTTATAAATAATAATTGTCGATTAAGATACTAACATATTAATATGATAAAATAATACATAGCAATAATATATAATTTTTAATACAACAATTTTATATAATAATTGAGGTGATTGAGGAAGATCCTCTGAAGATTTAGATTGGAGTGTTTTCAAATATATATTGGCTTAAGATGCCTTGAATATCCACCATTAATTATACAGTATTTACTCCCAAATTGTAAGATCTTTTTTTTATTATTGGACATCCATTAAGAAAAGTATACACAAAGGTCTAAACCAAATTTCTTCTGATACTTGATATACACAATCCAAAAAACAATATCATCTTCGCCATATATGTTCACTTGTAGGAGTGTCTGCTAACATGAATTTGAATAAAATTGAAATTTGAACAAGGCCACTTCCTCATTGGACAACATATTTCCTTTCTGTTTCTGGAAAAAATAATGTTTTCAGATACGCATTGATTTAATAATAAATAAAAATTAATTTAAAGTATTCCATAATAAATCTATTAGGTACCTAAAAAAAGTTGAACTTTTTACATTTGTAGCATTTTTCAAAAGAAGCTAAATATTTATATTTATTATTTCTGTTCAGTCTAAACTTATTTATTTAATCTGAGGCAAATTTATTCTAAACACTGTTGTGGAATTGTTCTTCGGTGAAATACAAATTAAAATTAATACTATTTCTAGTTCCATAATGGATTTTTTCAACTGTAATTGTTTAATACGGGTGTTATTATTAGTAATCCTAATGTCCACCTGATTTTAATAGTTAATTTACTGGCTAATTGATTCATACTTGATTATATGATATGGGGTTATCTTACAAACAATTATTCTGAATGTATATCAAAGTTTAACAATAGAAATCACTTATCACTTCAACTATTTTCAATTATTCTCATAAAGAAAGGATGAGAAAGATTAATTAATGGTTCTTGTCACTCTGTGACTCCTACCAAAAATACATATTGAATAAACATATTTAATGACAATTTTTAATGAAGAAAAGTGAGTTTAGGTGAAACAAATTTTTATATGTTATACTACACACAAACATTATTATAAAAATAATTACACTTACCTTGTTCAATGTTTTTACATCAAATCCTTTGAAAAAAGTTAGGAGCCAGTAGATCAATTAAAGATCCAGAATCAAGCAAAAATACAGTAGTTAAGTAAACACTAGTTGAGATTTGATATTACGGGGAGGTTTCAAGTATAACCGCTCCTATTTATGAATTTAATTGCAATCGTTAATTTAATTACAAACCAAATAGATTTAAAAATATCACTACTATTCCATTAATAAATTAACTCATTATATAAAACATGAATATCTAAAAAATATAAATTCTATTTTATGAAATTGAAAAACTACTAAACTATTTATTGATAGTCAAACAGCAAGACAAAAATATTCTAATATAGTAATATTAGCTCATTGTTATAACATTTGGTTCTTTAAATTTATAAAATTAAGATTATTTATTAATCACTTTTAATACATTTATATTTTACTATAATATATATATATAATATAAGAAATAAAAGAATAAAATTAATACTATTTTATTCGGAAGGCAGTGGCTAGTTTACTATCGGATTCACAAGAATAGAATTTAACCGTAACTGATTCACTATAGGCACTCTGGGAAATTTCAGTCATTTGTTTGCTCACCCCAGCATCGTATGTGATAGAATAAGATCACGTCGCGCCGAATAGGATCCAATGTAGGTGTACCCTTAGGATGAATCCACTAACTTACTCAAACACGAAGTATTCAAGTTCAACTAGACGATCGTTTCTGTAAGTGATTATATCTGAGGGCTAAGGCCTAAAGGTTGAACGGTTTGTGGTAGCTTTCAATTTCGAATAATATTGAGTTTAATACTGACTTATACCAGTCCGGAATGACCGAGTTTTTGCAGAAATTACAGTTCCATTACTCTTAAGTTATTCATTTTTACTTTCTTTAATTTTATATGCTTATTACTTATCACTTTTACTTACAGTCATTATTACTTTTTGGTTATCAATTCACGATATAGCTCACTTCTAATAGATTTATTCAAATCACAATATTAAATATAAAAGGAATATTCTTTTTTTCGCGGTGGTGCTATCAGTACTAAAGCTATCATGGCCCTAAATATGATCTCAGGGAAAGTTAAGATCCTTTGACCTGAATAATTTATAAATAATAATATTATAGCCATCATAGAACACTTGGAAGGATGCCACCCCGAGATGGTTACAACTGATGTGTAGCAATACTATACAATTAAACAGCTAAGAAATGATTTAATTTGAACAAATAATTCGTTAATGTTTGTTGTTTTCATTATCCCTCTAAGAATTGGTGTCCCAATGATTTTGGGAAGATTTGACAGTTTTCGATTTCTTTTGCCGCGCTCAAGTAATGAACAAAATGTTATGAACGTACAATTTGTTTTATTATGAAGAAAATATGAAAAAAATTATAGTATATTAGAAAAATATATCGCTTCATCCTTTGTATTGAAATAACAGTCCTAAATCTAAATATTGAATTAAGATGTAGTTTGTTATATTTTCCATTTAAATAAAATTGAATTCCATTTAAATTTTTTTAAAAACTGCTTTATTTTGTATAACGTCTCAAAGAAGTTAAGAACAGCTTTGTGATTTGTCATTTTTTTTTAAATATATATAATTTAACAGAACGAGCAGGCCAAATTACTAAGGCTACACCTACATTGGATCCGGTGTGATAAGATGAAACGTCGCTAGCAAACCAAATGACTGAAATATATCGAGAGTTATAACATTTGGTTCTTTAAATCAATAAAGTTAAGATTAATTATTAATTATTTTTAATACATTTATATTTTACTTATATAATGTATAGTAAAATATGTATAATGTATACACCCCAGCATCGTATGTGATAGAATCACGTCGCACCGAATCGGATCCAATGTAGGTGTAACCTAAGGAAAAAGAAGTTTCTCGATCAGTTGCTAGCCAACGCTGATAAAATATTACCTCATTGAAAACTTTTTATGAAATAGAGAGAAAACATTGTCACATTGTCATTTTTGACCTTTGAAAGTTGAAGAGGATTTGCATTGAATTTAATATAAAAAAAGTCAGAACTCTTGCTACAAAAGTCGTTATAAACTTGAAGAAAAGAAACTGAATACAGAAAAGCTGTCGAGGATAACAAAACTTTTCAATGTAATAAAATTTTTTTAATAAAAATGAATATGGAACAAAAGCAATCAAGAAGGAAAACAAATACTGATGCTTAAAACCGCCACGATGGCTGAAATGAACACATGAAAGAATGGCATTAAAATTTTGATTTAGTTCATTTTTTATGCAATCTGTAGGATTAATGGACTTTTAAATGTAATAAAATCGGTTTTAAGGGGCCTGTACATGGTCAATATTACTGACAGTATAGTCAGATAGACTATACTGTCAGTAATACTGATCGTGTAATGGGAATACTGATGTACTGAAGTGAGGTATTGAGTAGTGATGGTCATTCATCAATAAAACCCGGTGTAGGGGAGGGGATACTGACAGTATTACTGATCGTGTAGGCCCGTTTCTTTCATTCCTCAGTATTTTGTACCTGTTGAGTGCGCCACATCGACTGATTTCCGATGCAATAATGAAAACATAGCCACATTTTTCAAGTTTTAAATGATCTATATGTGTTTCTTAAAACTTCATTTTTTTCTTAAAACAACAGGGTGGAACTTGATTTTGTTAGTAAAATTGTGTATTGGATATGGAAAAAATATTTTTCCTAGTGTATAAATGAGAGCTACACAGGTTTCTATCACAATCCGGCTGATGGAGGAATTAGCGTTGAAAACTTCAAGTCCTCAAAATTTCGGCCTGTTGCTAAATAGCCTGTGAACTGTGAACCGCTGTTTTGGGTATATACTTTCCCTCATATTTGTATTTTGTTTTGTAATATGAGGAGAAATCATACCTAATGAATTATTGAATAAGTTTTCATTAATCCGAAAATAATTATAATCATCTAAGTTTGTTTTTAATGTAATAATTTAATGTCATATCACTCATTCAAATTTGGTGCAAGGGAGGCGTGGTATAAATAAGGTTGGGATCCACTGTTCTATATCCTTAATTTGGGAAAATCTGGTGGTCAAACCATCACCCTGCAAAACCGTTGGCATAGAAACAGTACCAGTTCCAGTCTAAGCCCAATACGTTCAAGGATTGAAGTAATACAGGTTTTTTCGATACTCGCATTTTTAAAACGATATTACCATGTATCGGGAAAAGTATCGAAAGATATTGAAGCATCGATATATCGATTTTTCCAACATTCCAAAAGAACGGCAGGGGAAGATGCAGCAAGAAGGCAGAGGTTGATGGTTGGGCGGAGGACGTTGACGCGGTGAGTCAGCCAAGACCAATTAGGAACACGGTATCTTTACTGTAGTGTCTTCAGAAACTTTCATCTTTCTTAGTTATATTATATTTTTATCTAAGAAAAAAATTAATAATAAAATTTGATTATTACAAAATGTAAGACTGCGTTTAGTCTAGCATGCTATTTTATGCTGACGTGTTATCCGTTGAGTTCCAGTAATAGCAGCAAACAGAAGAGAAGTCTTATAGCAAGCTTAGTGTAGCCGTCTTTATCCTATGTTATATGCAGGGTTCATCTTGTAAATTACAGCCATATTGTTTTGCCTTACTCCCAGATTTTTTTAGTGTTTTGTTTATTAGCTTCAGTAAAGTTAATAAGTGTCCTCCAATTGAGAAACTGATGATCTTATATCAGAATGTTATTGAATGCTGTCCACTGTTTGCCAATCTTGGATCTTAAGTCGGGGGTGCTGTACATATGAATCTTATATGCCAGTAAGGATAAATCAAATCTGATTGTGGTAGATAATAATAATAAACAAACCCGAAGGTTGGATGCCGATACCAACCAACTCTGCTTACAAACTTCCATCCACGAACCACTACCCAAAAACAAATCCGCCAGATTACTCTTAACGCAATCCTCCCACCTACGACTCGGTCTACACCTCAGGCGCTTCTCATTCGGTATAACGCTGTTTTACTTTTTAAGAATTCGTTCGTTAGGAAGAACTGGGGGAGGGGGGTAGTAATAATATTAAAGTTTTTATTTCACAATTTTGTACATTTTTTTTTTATACCCAAGACTTTTTTTTTGTTTTACGGTACATTTATTAGTTACTTTTCGCCCAATAATTTGGTCAATACTTATCTTAGTATAATGTTCTTATCTAAGTATAATATTCCTTATCTAAATCGGGGCTTTATAATACACAACACTGCAGTCTTATACATTTATTACACGCCGGATACTACTTTTTTTTATATATAATAGACAAATAAGTAGTTTGAAAAGCCCAAATTACGGCAAGAAAAAAGTATTTCAAGTCCCTTAGAGCCTGCGCTTAACACGGCTTGGCCTCGTGGTGAATGTCAATAGAAAGTGCATTGACGGAAAGGTCTGGGCAGTTACAAAATCCCGCCTGCTTTATTAAAGATCATTTCTATTCCTTCGTTACCTAAAACCACTAATCCTCGATAACCATGCAGCGAACAGCGCATTTGCTTCCCCTGTATCACCTCTGTCTGTTGATACAGCACGATAAGGATGAAATGGCTCGTATTTACAGCTGATAAAGGAAGATACGAATGATATGGTCCCCTTTACGTCACCAGCTATCTTCGACAAATATGAAAGTGAAAACACAATGCAACCTAGTTCTGTTTTCGCTTAATCGGGTATATTTATTTTTAAAATAAGATAAGCTCTAAAGATAAATATTTGATTGCGTTGAGAAAAAAAAGTTATCTGTATTTAAACTTTCATGAACCGTAAGTAATCTTTTGAGAAAGCTAATTTCAATATTTGGGACCGGGGTTCAAAGAACCCTTGAAGAACCCGGTTACTAATCTGGCTGTGACAGATTAATTATTATTTAATCAGTTAAGAGCCAAATATGGATGCTGTGGGGTCTGAAGACCCTCCTGCCCTCTTTAAATTGGGTATCCTTATTTGGGGCAAAACCTGGTGGTTGGGCGTGATTTCGGACGTCACCTCTTTGCCCAACCGTTTTTTTATTTATTTATAAAATTTATAAATTTTCATAATTTAATTAAAGGATATAATGAAATATTTTAAAATAAAATTTATTAAAAAAATGTTTATGTTGTTTTGTAGATATTTATTTTGAGACATAATTTAATATATTTATTTTAAAAAATATTCAAAAGTAATTAAAAGTAATCTTGTCTTTCAAGGATCAAAGTTTGGTATTTTCATTTAATATTATCTTGACCATTGAGGATAGATGATCCCCTAGAATTTTATAGAAAATTTTTTAAAATAAATATGACTTTGAGGTATCTATACTTAAATTGTTGTTAGTTATTTTGGACGCATTATTATATTAATAAATTAAGTATTTTAGTATAATTATTATTGTTTTTCCACAGAATATAACTATTATGAAGTTATATAAAAGATTTGTACTGATGCAAAGAACTAAATTTAAAGGATTGAAAATGACACAGTGCTGTCGAAACGTTTTAAATGATTTATAAGGATCAAGAATATATAATCTTTCCCGTATATAAATTCTAAAGAATTGAGTCCAGTTTATAATAAATTTTTTTTATCAAAATTAATTTATAAGTTCATTTGCTATATTATTGTACTAAAATAATGATTAAATATATTGCGCTGTGAGTATTCATCATTTAAAAATACTCGTAACCATTTCCTTTGGGGCTAATTCACTAGTTTTCTTCATATAGATAATCATTCGGGTTCAGGGACAGTAACAACTCGGTCTAGATCCATGGACTTCGGATAGATCCATTGGCTCTTCGGAACCAGTAGATGCACGGCGATCTATATTTCTTTTTCCGAAGCAGAGCATCTGTGGAAAACCGAAACGAAATTCCTGATAGAAGTAAATGGAGTGGTCATTAATCCTACGCCTGGCGTTTGTGAATTGTATCCACTTGGCTAACAGGTTTCACATACACGTAGGGTAGAGATTACCATATGTTGAATATTGGGCATTACAATAATAATAAGATAATATTGTAGTATTTATCCGAAGATGTGCTGATATGTGTGAGCTGCCTCAAATAGAACATTCCATGGTAAAAAAAAAAGAATACAATACATAAGCAATATGGATGTTGTTTGGTTTTTATCTTTCCATATACATATTTTAAGTTGAAGAAAAAAAATCCGAGAAAAAAAAAAGGAAGAATTGTTAACACTTTCAGCTTCTTAGAACAGAAATAATCTATTTAAAAATTGTAAAAGAAACATTACTCGGAAAAACTATTGTAACAAAATTAGAAGTATGAGAAATTGAGATGAACCGAATCAACTGCAATCATTCTTAGGAACTTATCTACCGTTTTGCACTTTTCAATTGTAAAGGGCTCGTAACAGTAATGACATGGATTGCATAACCTTAACATTGGCTGAATTAAGGTCAGTTTTTTAAGAAACAAATAATTTTTATCCCGAAGTAGTTATATATATTATATTTGGTATGTATATTGAAGTAAGTAGCAGTGTATTTCAACTTTCAGCTCATCAGAAGTCGGTATAGCTCTCCAGCTGCGACTGGAAGTATTAATAAAAAGACAAACAAAAAGTTTCTATTGAAGAAGAAGGACAAGAAAGGGTTATGTATTTTTTTTTTTGGTCCGTGTCGAATAGAACAAAGACGCTGTAACCATTGATAGCTCCTACCTCCTAGAGAAGTCTGGTACAGCTACCATTTTCTGTCATTCATCTTCTGGTTTGAAAAATTCTCGAATATTTTTTTTCTTTCTTTTCTTCTCTTCATTTTTTTTTCTACTAAATAACTCAGAAATGGTTAATTAAGAAGTTGGGACGCTTAAGGGGTCCTATAGCGTTCTTTCTAGAATACAATTCACCATTGAAATGTAAATTGGTTCTTTCTTAATTTTTTTTTCGTATATGGTTGTATTATAAGCCAAGCAATCTAAAGTTTCCAGTATAGAAACCTTTAGTAACATTTATTTCTTATAATAATCTTCTCTTTTTATATCGTTTTTGTATACCGTGAAGTACCCGTACTTTGAGATTAATAGAATAGAATAGAATAGAAAAAAAAATGTATTCTGGGACTAGGTCCCTTTAGAATAACAGAGATGAACAGAATTAAATAAATATATATCTGGCCAAAGGCCTACATCATAATAAAACAATATTTACATAATATCTTGAAAGTAAATAACTAAACAGGTATGTTTTATTAGAAAATCAGAAAATTTGATACAAAATTAAAATTTTAAAAACAGACAAATTTACAAATTATAAAAAGAAATAGGCTTATGGAAAAATAAGTGAATAAATAATAGCATCTAATAATAAAAAAAATTATATCATTATGAGTGAGGAATATTTACAGTAGTTCATCTATCAATCAAGTTGAATATATCTATAAATTATTTATTGATTATAAAGCATCTGACTGGGAATTTAGAAGGTGTTGGAAAAGTTTGGATTTATATGAGGTTAAAGAAGACGCATGACGGATATCGAGTGGGAGTGAGTTCCAAAGCGAGATAGAGCGAGCGAGAAAGGAACGTTCGAAAGTTTTGGTTCTATGGGAGCGGATATAAAGATCGGAAGGGCGATATCTTGTGCCCTGGGATTGGATAGAGGATTTGAATTGTAGGAGACTATAGATATAAGATGGATGTTGTGAGTTTGATATAAGTGAGAACCAAGGAAATAGAATCTACGGATAGAAGGGAAAAGCCATTTTAACTCATCGTGACGGCGGGACACATAAGACCTCCTCGGGGCGTCGAAGACAAATCGATCTTAAAGTAAAATAGTAGGAATAGTTGATCACTTTTAGTGGTAAAATAAATAACAGTACCTTCTGAGATTGGGAATTAGATTTTTATCTTTTAAGGGAAAAAAACCTACCACTAAGACCCACGAAGGGTTTTGCGTTGAATACATGGTAGGGACTGTACTCATTCTAGAACTAAGGTGTGGGGCGAGGTGATTTGTCCAAGATCACGATCAACCGCCAGTTATTTTTTCTAATTACGGGTACCCACTTTATGGATGCTGGATGAGTCCACGAGCGTGTATAGATCCATCAGTGACTACCCATGGCTGAACCCAGCTAAAACATAGCAACTCAAATCTACACACAGAGCTACCCCGTTCCTCATAAAATTAGTGATCAATTAATTATTTAGAATATATCGTCTATTCTTGTCAATTAGTTTAATTTATAATTTATAATTTTTTTTCATTCATTGAAATGAATCAACTATTTATTATGTATTATTCTTTTATGTTTCTTTTCCACCTACGCACTTTTGTAATCAAACCAATTTGATCCAAATGCTTTTTGTCTTATCGTATTGCAGGGATAGACAATTAATTTTTCCTGGGCAGGTCTCCAGACAATTGTCTTTTTAATCATCTCGTAGGAAGTCCAGGTAACAGGGAGTGGGAAAGATTAAGAAGATTTTGGAGAAGTTGTGTTGCAGTAGACGATATTTGTCATTTCCCATGATGTGACCCAGATATTATAATTTCCACTTTTTGATATTATATGCGATTTCTTGATCTTTGTCCGATTCGACTTAGCACTTCTCTGCTAGTTACTTTAAGCTTTTGCCCCCGGATTAAAGGTGCTCACTTTACTGAGGCTGGATGACCCCAAGGCGATCCCAAAAGAGCTTTTAAATATAAGAAAAAATAAATTCTATCTGACTTGTTTGTTTATTTTATGCCACTTTATCCAGCTATGGCCAATCGGACGATGCTACAGTGGTAGCTCTAAATTTTGCCTATCGAGGTTTAATTAGGATAGGGCTATTTAACGGGTACCTGGCATCGAACAGGCTCGGGACCCCCGTCTAATGTCCCTTCCGAAGGACGGCATAACCAAGGATTTTTTATCCCCTTTAAACATCCTAGGCTACCCTCCGGGCTGCAAACCCGCGATCTTGGGCTTAGTAGGTTGTTATGCTTACCACTACACCATGAATTACCTCATTATGCAGTCAGTAATAGTTTTGGAGAGTATTGGAGAACTCAACCGGAAAGTTTTTGCCCTAGATTAAAGGTGCCCACTATAGACTGGATGAGCCCAAGGAGATCCTAGAGATGCTCTTATTAGAAAAAAATCACTTATATATTGACTTCATAATTCATCTGCTTTTCAGATTTTCAGAATTGTGATCTAGAACTTTTTTTTACTTTTCTAGCCTAAATCTAGGTGTTTTTTTTTAAATAAAGCAAGATGCTCTGTTTGTAATGAGGCTTGCTTCCTAGCCAGCTGTGCATTGCAATATTTATATGTAAACAGAAGAGAGAGAGGTAGGATGGCTGTTGAATGCAGTTGGATTGTGACGTTGTGTTGGTGGGGGCTGCGCAGAGGGAGTGCGCCGTGGCCTAGGTGTTCAGCTCGCCGTTCGGATAGTCTTCAAGGACCTGTCCACCAGTTCAGGTAGTCAGCTGATTGTTGTCGTTCTGTCAGTTCTGGATCTTCTACATCGTCGGAGTGGTCTTCTGCAAGGGGGCTAGCTGGCGATTCTGTCTATTCATCGATTCGTTGCTGCTGTAATGGAGGTGAGTCTTCTCTTGTATGACATAACAATCATAACTCGTCCATGATTTCCCCCTCCCACAGAAAAACCGAAACATATATAAGGATTCATACATCTAAACCGTACAATAAGTGAAAATACTTAACTCATGCAGTACAAAGTACCACATTCATTACGTAAGCACTTCAAAAATAAGTTAATACTTAAATTCTACTTAATCCTCTTTCAAATGTTTACAATTTTATCTCATTAAGCCAAAATAATCCGAAGGTCAGTTCCTAGGGTACATTTTCGTGTGATATGCAGTCAATCGATACGCTATGCCCGTACTGTAGTTTCGTGACAGCTGTTCCCTTCTGTACTAGACCCTTCTATATCGAATATAGAAGATATAAATCGATTTAAAATCGAGTTTTCGATAGTTTTTTATGTGAAACTAAAGGAGATTGTATTCTGTCTTCGTAATGTTTTGGTAGTCAGCTGTGAGCTGCGCTGGAGTGGGGAGAGAGGCCTCAGGTGGTGGGGGAAATACACAGAATGCTCCTCGCTCAGCCTTTATCCAATATTCTCTCATTTCTTATTTAAGAACTAAAACAACTTATTATAATTATTTATTTAACAAAATTAAGTTAAATATTAAACATTAACATCACTCCTTAAATCCTTAAGACTCAAGAACGTATTGACGTTGGTTCTTTGTGTTTATTTCGGGTCGCATAGGTACGAGAGCACCTGGCCATTGCCAAGTTCAAAGTCGTATATTTTCGTTCTTGAAAACTATTAGGCCCAACCTTCGACCGAGTATTTTCGTCTGTTTGTTGTTTACATCGTCGTTTTTTATTTATTTATTTTTTCTTTATAACAGAACTTCATAGGGTTCTATTTAAAGTTATTTTTTTTTTAAAGGAAATTAAAATGAGTTGAAAAAAACCCCAAAAAATTAAACAAAGATTTATGAAATAATAAAAAATCGATTTGCGTTAGCTATAAACGGTTATGTATTTGTTTTCTCTTTATATGTGTAAACTCACCTGTCAAGTAATGACAAATGACCATCAGCAGATAAACGCGTAAATTAAAATATTAAAAAATTATAAGTTCTAATATCCCCCATTATGTTGTACGATTTGTAATTAATCGGATTGTGTAGTAGTGGACTGCTATCAGTAGTTCTGAAAATTAATTTGGATAAAATATATAATGTATTTCGAATTCCCACGTCTAAAATTTAGATTGGTTTTATATTACATATGAAATAATTTACAGCTAAAAAAATGTATTCTTTACATATATTTATATTGTATTTTCAATTAGTTACAACAGATCTCGTGTTTTTACACAAAATCTTACGTCTTTGTAGTCCAGTTACTACATCCCAAGATAATGACATGTCGGAAGAAATATTTTTACTTATTTATCATTATTTTAATTTACTTCTTAAATTCTAGGTAAGGAGAAAATAAATCGTTTTCTATAATAACAAATTTTCATACTCATGGTTTTATATGTTTTTCGAATTATTTTCATTTGATATTATTGCATTCTGGCCAAAAAAAACAATGAGGTTACTCAGTGTGATGTGCTGAATCGACTCAGCTGATGCGGTTCAAATCTAGCTGTGGCATTTTATTTAATCTCTTAACATCCAAACACGCACCCTATCGAATCTGCAGTCCCTCCTAGGGTTCACCCAGATTCCATAAAGTGGAAATTACACTTGGGGGGAAACCTGGTGGTTGAATGTGATCTCGAACAAATCAACTCCTTGCACAAGCCTTGTCTTAGTAACAGTACAGTCTATACCATGTACTGAACCCAAGACCATTTATGGGTTGTTATGTATTGAGTTGAAATACGTAGTCAAATAATGTCTTTTTTTTTTACATATTACATTAAAACAATCTGTAACACTTGGGGGATTAGTAGATGGTAGAGTTTCTTCTGTTTCTAAGCGAACGATTGTACAGGGAAATGATTTGGCCAAGATCAAGCTCCCAATGGCCAGATTTTCCTCCCTACCAAGGGTACCCACTTTAAAGAGGCTTGGTGAGTTCCTCAGTGGGGTTTGTAGATCTCAGATCGCTCTAAGGCTGTTAACTCATATTTAATAAGCAATCACATTTTAAATAGATTATATTGTGGTTTAATTAAATCAATATTTGTAATGTGTCTTGTTGGTCTACTATGATTCATTCGAAGGAATGAATAATTATAGTGCTGTCGATGTAATATTTTGTTTATACCGAAGTCGACGTTTCGGCTAAACTTTTGAGGGATCATCAGGACATGTTTCTTCACATAGGCGTTAAGATATTAACCAGAACTATTTCAATATCGAATGAATCATTGTTAAAGTTTCCCAGCTACATGAAAATCATTTTCTTTTGGGTTAGATATTGCTATTCAGCGTGAAATATCAAGACATAATTACTAGAGGAACTGAGTAGACCCCGTTACGTGTGCATGATATAAGTTGTTACTCTCCAACTGAGCATGGGAAATCTGTTCACGGTCGTTGTGTAGCAACTAGTTATAGAATGTATATAGATAGGCAACTTATCTTTTCTCCTCTGTTACATATCACCAGTTAGAGTTACGCCTCTGGTGGTTAAATAATAGCTATATAAATAAATTAAAAAGAAATAGACTTTTATCCCAAAATAAAATTGATGATATTAGGTGGTCCATTTTAGGAATACCAAAACTCTAAAAATTATCTTTCATCTATAATTCTTCTCAAAATATTTTATTTATAATCAATACATATATCTTTCTCGCTATACTATACTATTATGTAATGATATATACACATTACAGATCATGTTTTAATTACGGAGAAATTGTTTAGGGGTTGCAATGGACCATCATTGAACCACTAGATATTAAAGATGATATTAGTTATTATTATATAAAATTTATTAAAGATAGTGGTAACATCCTTCAGTAGTTTAGTAGGCCTGTGCTGATATGAATCCTGCAGTGCCCGATATTTTTTTTTTACAAACACGTCATAAGTTAAATTATTAACCTTCCTGTTCAAATTGAAGTAAATAGTGTTTTAGGACCAAATGCAGGTCAACGACAGAGTTTTTAATCTACTTTAGACCAAACTGAAGAAATATTTCGAAAATAACCAGATTTTTTTCTAAAATATTTTTGTTACAACACTAAAACTGTCTACTGAACTCATATCCTTTCTTGAGATGTATATTCACGTTTGTAAAATACAGCCCAAGAAAGGATACCCTAACGCCCCAGTGTTACAAATGTTAGCAATTTGGGCACAGAAAAAAACTACTACAACCACAACGTAATATGTGTAAGATGCAGTGGCTCACATAACATTTCTGAATGTCCGCGACGAGGTGAACTCGAACAAAAGGTTCGAATTGCGAGAGAGCGCACGTCGCTTATAATGTGGTGTATAAAAATGTGGACGGATTTGACTCAACAGCTTCCTTCAGAACCTACTCAATATCCATCAATGGTCGCCCGGAGCCCTTCTTCCTTACCAACGTCGTATCTCCACTGCTCAATTTTTCAAACCAATGCCGCGCAATGCACTGGTCAAGGACACCCCCTTCATATTTAATAATTTCATGAGTTGCTTCAGCGGCTGTGAAATTTTTTTCCAGTAATTTCTTAAAATTACGAGAATTTCGTAGGAGTCTGTCATGTTTCTTCTTTGAAATAAATAACTAAACTGAGGCTTTTTTTGAAGAAGTCCAGTGTTAGTAAACAAGCTTAGAGAATGCTCTAAAGGGGTTATTAAGTGTTGGTAAATAATAAATAGCATTAAAATATTTACAGACTTTTGAACTCTGGAATTTGATAAAACGGTGATTTTTTTTTTATTACACCCTATTAGAAATGCCACCATAGAAAAAAATTAGAAGAAATAGTGACTAAAAGGATGGAAGAAAAGAGATCTAAGCAGATCAGTACTAACCAAAACATACCCAAACTAATGACTAACAGCATGACAGTTCGCCCAGGTGTAGGATACGCATCTTTTCTACAATGTACCAAAATGACAACCGAACCACAACCGATTTCTTCCCTGCCTTTACTTTTTTGAAGGGGGCCTCATCTTCAGGGTCCGCTTGAGGTGTATTAAGACCAGCAAGATCACTGCCTGTCCATTTCCTAATACACAAATCTCCTGTCCTAGTAGCAGACTACAAACTATACACAATTAAAAAGTTACTGCACAGCCTTGCTAGATGGCTAGTCAATTTCCTACTCTTATCAGAACAACGCTGACCTGTTGTCTGTTGAGGTTGTATCGAAGTGATATGAATGGACCCCATACATATCATCCATCAGCTCAAGGCGGAATCTAAATAAGATTACTAATAGTGTGTCTTTAAAAAGAATCCTATACAAAAAATTATAACATTTCAACACTTGGAGAATAAAGCAATAGAATAGACTGTTACCATAGATACCACACGTATCTCTTCCCGATTAGTCCCGGAATTTAACATAATTTCTAGCTATTATGTAAAACAAATAATACAACCTTATCCAGAAGCGATCCTTACTCGCCACTTTTAGTCAAAACTTGATTTTACTTCTCATA
This sequence comes from Troilus luridus, assembly GCA_964056705.1. Taxonomy (NCBI): domain Eukaryota; kingdom Metazoa; phylum Arthropoda; class Insecta; order Hemiptera; family Pentatomidae; genus Troilus; species Troilus luridus. The sequence goes on along the minus strand of OZ057415.1, from coordinate 93,948,702 downwards.
TAATTTTCATACCGTGGGCTAAATATGAAAATCGTTTCTTAAGGAGTAAACTCCAAGAACTATATTTTTATTCTAAATAGTTCCAGTAAAATCTCTGGAAGGGCAGACAGTTAAAATTCTTGAGTGATGGATGACCCTCGAATAAAATTATTAATTGAAGTCTTTGCTTTAAAAAATATTACTTTCTCCTTTTATCTTTGCTTATTTTTTTCATCATTATCAATTTCAAGTTGAATAATAAAAAAAAAATAAAGCACTTAAAAAAAAAATCTCAAGATATATCAGTATGCAGTTAATGGGGGTCATTGACTACCTGAATACCTGTCTTTAATTTTTCATTAGTTCAGTGGCTTCTCTAAACCTCTCTTGGTTCAACGAACCTTTGTGTGTCCGGACATTTCATGCGATTCTTCTTCATTGTGGGAGTCGATCAGATGAGGAAATAAGTATCACTTCTTCCATTCCGCGGGTTCGAGTTCTGCGACGCAAGAAAATGTTTTTCTTTATTGTAATATCTCCTGGTGGGCACACTCAGGCTGTATAAAATTGGTACATTGTCCTTCGTTGGATTAAGGTGTAACTTGGAGTTATATAAAATGAATTATATAATCCTAAGGCAAGGACGTATCCTTACTAACTATTGATACATATTATACAGGATATATATATATATATATATATATATATATATATATACTAAATAAAGAGAAAAATTAAAACCATTATAGATTATTCGCATAGAAAAAAGTCTATTGCCTAATTTAGTTATAAATTTCGTTTGAGCTCTGTTAAGCATTGCAACCGGCGAGATTGGTCGAATATTGAATTGATTACAAGTATTTTCGCGAAAATTAGTTTTAAATAGATTTTAAGATACTGTTTCACTATCCTTGAAACTGTATTATCTAGTTTCGGCGTATTCTCGTCAGCGTGGACTTGCATATTTGTGTTTGTTTGTTCTTCTCACTTGCAACTAAAAAAAGATTTCAGTAGTAAAAAATTAAAAGTTTCATAAAATAATTTTGTAACATCTAATTAGATAATTATGTATAGGCATAATTATGTCGATTAGCAGTATGACGGTTTGGTAACAAGAATCAGTTTATTACCTATATTTTCGTATTTGAACTAGTCTTTAAAAAGTCTTGGTTTGATTATATTCTAGTTTGTTTTTTAATACAATACATAATTTATAATAATACAATGCAATCTAATTAAATATCATAAAATGCGACCTTTCAGATTAAACACAATAATTAAATTCTGAAATACCGACGTTAGTAATATATTATGTGTACTAATTTTAAACTGTTTACACTTTTAGAAAGAAAAATCCTCCATAGATGTATTTAATGTAAATATGAATAAAAGGTTAGTGGAGTGTTTCTGTGATAGAGCAGTGAGTTACCGTCCCGTGTGGTCCTGGCTTCAAATTCCTCTCGCTGGCAGACTTTTATTTAACGGCTGGAGATGGATCCTACGGGATCTAGGACCCTCCTGGGGCTCACCCAGCCTATATAAATTGGGTACCCAAAATAAGGGTGATAGATTGTAATCTGACGATTGAGCGTGGTCTAGGACAAATCACCTCCCAGGGCAAATGTGATCTAAGAAACATTACAGGGAGGATCTACCATGTACTGAACTCCAGACCCTTCATGGGTTGTAGTGGTACGGGTTATTTTTATCAATAAAGTTTGTACCGCTATTCTGTGACTCAAAATTTAAGTGGCATGACAAGTTTAATTTTTAATTTCTAACAAGATGAAACAAAATCCTGCCTTTGAAAGGAAAGGTAGGATTGACAAATGAAATTCGTCTGAAAGCAAAGTAGTTCCTGCTTTCAAATTTAGATCCTGTGTACTTAAAATTTATCCGCTTGCATTTAACTTTTGGTATTAATAGAATTTATATTCAGAGCGAAACAGTTATCTATTTGGCACAACTTTATATAAAGCATGTCAAACGTAATTAAAACTACAAGCCGTAGTATGTTTACAAATTTTGTTAAAATAATATTCCAAAGTTATGTCTGAGGATTATAGAGAGGTCATTAAAACAAATTACGCGAATTTAACTTAATTATCTATAACATTGCTTTATTATCTTAACATTATTTTTCCAACTTTATTCTAGAGTATTATGGGCTATAAAAATAATAATTCGGGAAGCCGCATGCTTTAAAATACGTGTCAAGTTGACTTTATTGATTGTTTGAAAGTACTTTATTATTTCAAGTTTGAGTTATGAAACTCAATGGATGTATTCTCTCAAAAGCTGTACTTTTTTGTTAGTTCAATTAAAAACTTCAATTTAGTAATGTTAGTAATATTGTGTTTGTACAGGGCAGAAAAGCCCAACTCCTTGATGTACCAACAGAATCAGTAATAAATAAATAAAAATGAATTTTTTCTGGTTCATATTTCAAGCTGATACAGTGGAACTTTAGAATTGCTTTTTACTCTCTAGCAATTTAAATTTTCGTTTCTTAACTGAATATTTGTAGGGGGATCTTGCCTAGAAGGAATATATAATATATCCCTCACTATCATCATTTAAATCCTTGCTTTTTCAACACCTCCTAGCTCCCTAAAAGGATGCTCTCTAAGCAGGTCAGTCATTTGCTTAGAATGTAATGTATAGAATAACTCATTGTGTTATTTAGTTCTTTAAATTTTGCTTTTTGAAAAGCTGTACATCATGTAAAGAAATTATTGCATGCTAGCTCATGCATCTAACAAAAGCTATGGATTTATCTATTTTCTTTAATTGCTTATTTATCTTGTCAAGATCTGTACTATTTATTTACTTACTATTATTTTTGTTTAAATATTTCTTTTTAAATTGTTTTCTTTCACTTTTTACACGCTTCATGATTTGTATCATTTAGCCTTCTGGCCAGATAAATATTATGTTTTTTTCCTGTTCATATCTGTTATTCTAAAGGGACTTAGTCCCAGAATAAAGTTACTTTTTTATTCTATTCTATATTGGGAATTTTAGGAAATAACAAAATAAAAATTATGCCGACACATTTCAGAAATATATATGGAGAAAAGATTGCAGAAAACAATAGAATTAAAATACAATAATATTGCAAATAGTTATAATTCGCAATCTTAATGTTACTAACACCATTAAAAAAATAGCCTAATAAAGTTTCTTTTTTTTTTAAATTTTCTCCAAAATGACTAAAATAATTAATAATTAAAAGATTGTGTTATAGAAATTCTTCAGCCATAAAGTTGTCATGACAACTATAAGGACATACGTATGCATTCATTTTAATATTTAAAAGTGTCTTGAAAGGTAAATTTAATTTAATTAATTAGTATTCATTAAAACATATTGCAGGTTGGTTTTATATTGTTTTATTTACCTTTATGATTTTTAAGGTATCCAGAATTTTGTTATTTATTTGCGATGTAAAGTTTTTCATTCTTTGCATATAATATTATTAAATTATTTTCGAATATATTTCATTTACCGTAAGATTATTAGATAGGTACGGTTAGTAAAAATCGAGGTCATTTTACTTGTGCTTAAACATTACTTTATGGAAGTTTAGTTGTTTTCTTCTTCTCTTTTCTTTTTGTTTTTTCTCTCTCCCATTTTCACTGAAATACTTCTGCTTTGCCCATGCAAATGACTAGGCTATACACAAAAGGGCTATTGTGAAGAAACTGAACAAGTACGGCAAGCGTTCATTTTCTCAGACAGACTTTTTTTTTAATTATAAGAGGCGTCATAATAATAAATTAAAGATTGTATATATCGAATGATAGGTACATACAATTTGAAAACTTATATTTTTTTCTCTTATGTTTTGAAATATATATTATTTTTTTTGCGGAAAACCTTTCAAAGAATGATGATTTTGATGTGGGGATTGTCGACAGTAGATGTAATTTTATGAAGAACTTTGTAGGGGGTGTATTTAATGAAGAATTATGAGAAATAACAATGGTATTTATTTTATTTCGTCTTAGCCTTCTTCATTTTCTTCGCCTTGCATGACAATAACTTATGGTTGGTTATATTACATTTTATTTTTTCACTAACTTTTTTTGACATATTTCATTGTTTCTTACAATTCAGAAACCTTTCACTTTAATTTATATATTTTAAAATTTTTATTATTAATTTATGTTTTATTATTTACTTGTTAAAATTGCTTTTTGTCAATATTACTTCTCAGATAGCTTTGTAATTATTTTATTCAATTATTTTTATTATTATTATTTTATTATATCCTTTAGTGGTTTTATAATCCTTTCTCTCTCTCTACACTCACACTCACACATTGGATTTTTCACCTATTTCATATATTAACTTTTTTTCTTTATATTACTGTATTTCATTTTACTATTACTTTTTCTGTTTCTTGACAAAGATTAACACTTCTTTTTGCCTCAGGTATAATTTTTAGGCCGAAATGTAGCCACAAAAAATAAGTTGAACTTGATTGTGCCTTAATTCTTCTATGACCGCACCCCTTAATTTTTTTCATAAAATTTAAATGCTTTTGCTTTGGTTTAATTATTTTATCTGAACAACTCAAAATTAAACCCAATATCACTCCGATTCAGACTAAACAAATAGATTTTTTCCGTCTTTTGGAATATTGTTAACCAAAAATATATTTTTTAAAATATGCAGTCCACTTTTATTCAACTCCAAAAATAATCAAATCATATGTCGCTTAGAATATAAGTTTTGATTTTGTATAGTTATTTGGTGGGGAGTAGTGTTTTATTGTAAAATACACTGTTTTCTTCCCTACTGATTTGTGCGGTAGCTTTGAGTCATTGGGCTCTAAACTTCCATGATGGGGATCTAAATCGGGTTTGATAGGTAGTTATTAATTTCCTTACGTCACCTGTGGATCGATCCTGGGGTTGAAAGACCCTACATGGGCATAACCAGCCTCTGTATACTGGTACTGTTAATAAAGAACAAAGGAGAGCCTTGATCTCTCAGTAAAAAAAAACGTACGTTCTTAATAACCTTTTTTCTTATTTATTTACTTTTTTTTCTGAAGTAATTACTCTCTATACCTTGATACATGAAGTACTTTTTATTTGTTTTCTTCATGACTCCAGCTTAACCACTACGACATCATAAACTTTTATTGACCGATAGATCCTATGATCTTCACTAGTATGGGATTATTGGAATCGTACGAAGAGAGGGGAATTAAGAAGATATAAGCTCCCCCTGGGCCCAAAAACATTAATTATTTTCGTAGCCTAAAACATTAGGTTTCTATTTTATGTTTGGTTAACAAAAAAAGGAGCGGAGTAGCTCATTGGTAGAGCGCTGAGTTCCGTGCCGAAGATTCTGGGTCCAAATCCTAAATAGGGGGAAAATCTGCCTGTTGGGCGTGAGCCAGGACAAATCGCCTCCCTGCACAACCCTTGACCAAGAAACCTTATATTGTCCTGACTCTTATATTGTATATTTGAGACCCTTCATGGGTTGCGAAGGTTTTTTTTTTTAAAGATATGTTTTAATGAATTTTATTTAGCCTTTCGCCAATTTAAAGAACCGTTGATATAGTTGTTTGTGTATGGATTTTTCTTTCTTTCACAAGATTTGTATATTTGAAAATACTTACTGTTTAATTTCTCCATCTAATTATTATTAACTATGTTTCTTTCTGTATTTTAATTTGTTACTAGGAGTTAATTCACAATTTTTTTTTCAGTTAATTAATTAACTGTTCTATTACTACATATACTCTATGACCCTATTGTCCACATTTCATGTCTTTTATTATTATTCGAAACGGAATTAATAAATAAAGAATTTATTATTATTATTAAAACTTAAAAAATGGCTTTAAACACTTGTGATCAGATGACATTGAGCTTTATTCTTTACAAAACTCCCTCCGAAAGAATGTTTGCGTATACAACTGATAGTAACGGCAATATGAACATACGACCTGATGACATTTATATATCTGATATTTGTTGCTATATAACATTTTAAACTAATTTTTTTTATTAATTATTATGCGTACTTCCTACTGCATTAGATAGTTCTACCAGAGGTCTTTCATTGAAACATTTAAACATAGTTTCAACAATTACAATATAGATGTTTACATAAATGGAACATTGAATATCATTTGCACTTGAAATCTAATGAGTTGGCTGATGAGTTGTTCCATTTGCATTTCGGTTAACGGCCTCAACTGTACAAATATTTGTAGCTCTTAGCGGTGCATTATTTCAATATCTGTAATGTTTTTCATTTGTTAATTACGATATTTCACGGAAATAAAAAACAGAAAAAAGTTCTGGATATTTTACTGGGTTAATAAGGAATAAACAACAGATTTAAAAATATAAACTTGTGGAATTCGTGAAATTTCTGTAAAATTAAATTAAAATATCGGCCACTGTAACTCATAAAGAGTATTGCGTTCAGTACGTGTTGGAGAAACTACCTTTTGCTAGCCTAACGGGTGTGCAGGGAGGTAATATGGCCGATATCACACTAAAAAAAAAAAAAAAAAACCTGTACCACTACAACCCATGAAGGGTCTGGGGTTCAGTACATGGTAGAGACTGTACTGTTTCATGGACAACGGTTCTGCAAGGAGGTGACTTGTCCTAGGTCACGCTCAACCGCCAGATTTTTCCCCCTTATTTTGGGTACCCTATTTTTATAATATTTTATAGAGGCTGGGTGGGCCCCCCACACTCAATCAATAGGTTTTCTCTCCATTAAGGATTCCCACTTTAGAGAGGCTGGCTGGCTGAAGGGGGTTTGTTGATCCCACAGGGTTGATTCCTAGTTTTTAACAGAAAGAATAATTTATCTGCTCCACCATGCTAACTCCACCATTGTGCTACCTCACGCCACAAAACCATATATATATGGTTTTGTGGAGTGAGGTAGCAATGTTAATGATGCAAAGTGTTTGTATTGTGAAGATCTCTATCCTACGAATACCAGAGGTGTAATATGGGTTCAATGCCTATGTTTCAAATTATGGACTCATGAAGAATGCTCAGGAGTGTTTTTTTCTGCGAATTTTGTTCTTCAAAATAATGCAAAGTTTATTTCTTCTATTTTTTATTGTATTTGTTATGGAGGGCAATATGGCCCTAGGCCATGTTACCCTACCACGGTTCAATTTCTAGGATATATCAAATTTAAAAAAAACATTTATTTTAATTTTGTTTGATAGTTTATTACCTTTTTTTTTTTAAATTATTTTATTGAATTGTACAACTGTAATGTATACATCCAGTACAAGGGCTATATGACTAACTAGATACATGAAAGGACATGTAGAGGCACTACCCACTGGCAGCACTCTAATAACATTTCTATAATATAAGGTCCCGAGGCCATCTTCTCTTCGGACGCCTAGGAGGATTGTCCGGGGTGGAATTGGATGCAAGGATGGGAACTATTGGGTTTGGATGGGCCTGGAGTTTCTTATGGAATAAAAGGTATCTGAAATGGGCTAAATCGGTAACATATGGAACGTTAAGTTCTTTATGGATCGTTTTATTTGTGACAAAATAAGGAGCGTTTAGGATTTTGTGAAGGATTTTGGACTGCAAGGATTGAATACGAGAGGAATTCGATGATTTGATGGAGCCCCATAGGTTAATAACCTTAAATTTATTTATTTTTTTACTATTAAGTTCAAAGGACCGATTTAACCAATAAAACCTGATTGATCTCCATAAAATTTTAATTTATTTCAAACAATTTTATAAAACACTATCAAGCCAAAAATGCCGCTTAGTCTATTATTTATTTTACATAATAGATAGTTAAGTTAAACTACCGGACTAATCGGGAAGAGATACGAGTGGTAAAAGTTTATTCTAAAGGATTCTTAAATGTATAAAGTACCCTGAATAACTTTAAGACGTACATCTACAGTAAATCTACCAGCTGATGTAGCGACTCATGCGAAATTGGGAAGAAAAAGTACATTACCCTAAGCACTAGGGAAACAATTAGTACAGTATGTGTTAGCAATGCAAAATAAGTTATTCGGTTTAACACGAAAAGATGTCATGAGTTTAGCCTATAAGCTCCCAGTAAAAAACAATATCACCCATCACTTTTCGTCGAAAAATGAAAAGTGCGGGTAAAGATTGGCTGAAATCCTTTTTAGAGAGGTACCCGGAGCTATCGTTTCGCCGCCCAACTGGACCTTCATTTGCCAGGGCTAGGAGAATAGGAGATTTAATAAAGAAATTGTGGACCATTTCTTCAATCTATACGAGAAATTGATGGATGACTACAATTTTCCTCCAGACAAAATTTTCAATGTGGACGAGACGGGCATAAGGCCGAGCGCGCATTGAGACGCAGTCCAACGAAGCGTAGGGTAGGTTAGGCAGGGCAGCATAGCAAAAAGTTTTGTGATCATAGGTTAGAACGAACGAGCGCTAGTTGAAAGGCAGGGCAGTTCAGTGCGCATGTGTGAACCTGCTTCACGCAGTGTTTGTGGCACAGATTACTGCGAATATGGCAAGCAGTTTTTGTTAAATTTTATTATATTTCATATAATTTTGTTTCAATATTATTTGCAAATCACATGATATTGTCATCATATTATCACTGTGGAAGAAAGAGTAATTGAAGCCGTTCGTCCACATAAAATATTATACGACACTATCAAATCAAAATTAAAAAAATATTTATGGGACAAAATTGCTAAAGATCTCGAATTAAAGAACGATAAGTACAAGTACGTTCGACGACCGATTATGAACAAAGATGACAAGAAACTGCATTTCAATGTGCACTGATATGAGTAGCGCAGCTTTTTAATTGCTCTAATCTGCCCTGCCTAACCTACACTACCTTGCGTTGAATTGCGTCTCAATGTGCGCCCGGCCTTATGGTTTTGTTTGTTTTTTATTTTCCAATGAATTATCTTTATTGAATAAGAATGTTTCTATATTCTATAAAGATACCAGCGACCCACCCCAACTTTGCTCGGGTAATAAGGCATATTATGCCTACATAATTTGTCTGTGTAAAGCATTTTTTTTTTTTATCACGTACCGGCCCCTAAGGACCACGTCAACAATATAAACAGATCCATTATATAAGCTTTTGGTGCCTCTTATTAAATATTTTCTTATTTTCATGTTTTCCAGTGATTCCCATAGTTTGCATAATGCGACCGTATCATAGGCTTTCTGGAGATCTATGAAGACCATATGCACCTCGCAATTGCAAGCATACTTTTTTTCTATCAGCTGCTTGAGGGTAAATACATTGTCAATACATGACCTGCTCGCCCGAAAACCAGCCTGTTCTTCAGGAGTTTTCCCGCAACCTTCTGCTTGTAGCCTAGCCCTTAATATACGTCCGTAAAGGCGACTGATGCTCCTGGTAACTGTGATCCCTCTGTAATTGGAGCATTCATTTTTACTCCCCTTCTTAAAAATGGCCGTTAAATGTCCATATTACCTGGACCTGGAGATCGTCCGTTTTTCATCCCTTTTAGCGACTCCTCCATCTCTTCCACAGATATCGGTTCTGTATCGTCTATTTCAGTATTTGCTGAAGGGGTTTCAACAATACATTTAGGGCGCTCCTCAGTAAGTAATCCAGAAAAGTATTTGAACCAGTCGTCCTGTGTAATAAGGTCAATAGAATTTGTTTGTTTTAGATTTTTGATGGACTTTAACACCTTCCAGGATTCCTTTGGTTTTTGACCATGCGTGCAGTTATTTATTAGTGTAAACTTTCTTTCCCAGTAGGGGAGACCGGGGCAGGTTGTAACACGGGGTAAGTTGTAACACACCAAGTTTTTCCCGCATTTAAAACTTGGCAACCCTGCATCATACATACGCTTGCAAGGATCACTGTGACGATCAGTTGCACGCAGACAATCGAGCGGTAAGCGTTAATGTACTAGTTATTCCCGGAAGTGAATATAATTCGAGCACGTAAGTAAATTTTAGACTCTGAGTTTAATTTCAAATTACTAATATTACAAACGGTCGAAATGTATTTTCTTTGTCACTAATTAATTGCTACAGTTTAGATAGTTATTCGAACGAAAGGTTTTAGTGATTTGACGTTTACTTTTTTATTTATCTAGGAAAAATAGAAAAAATCAAGTTCGGGGCAAGTTGTAACAATTCCATCGGGGCAAAATGTAACATGTTACAACTTGCCCCACCACATTATTATGTACGTAGGTAATTACTTACCGTTTTAATAATTAAAATACCGAGTCAATTTTGAGGGTCAAAAATACCAAATCTAATAGATTTTAGATATTTATTATAAATAAACACTTTTACAACGTTTCGCCAGACTTCCCAAAGAACTTCTAAAGGCAAGATTACGTTCTCTCCAGAGTTTGTTCGCCCACTTCCTAAGGCTGAGCAACGAAACACAACCCTTAGGAATCGAAGAAAAAGGAAATCTGCGATACTTACTGATACGCCAGAAAAAGATGTGCTAGAAGAAGAACAAAATAGTCGAAAGTCCAAAAAATCCAAAGAAATTATAAAATCTAAAGTGAAGAAATTAAAGAAAAAAGTTTTCGTTTCATCAGATGATTCCTCAGAAGAAGAGTATTTTTGCTTAGTTTGCACTGAATCCTATGCGAATAGTAGACCCAAAGAAAAGTGGATTAGCTGCCGAGAATGCAAATTGTGGTCGCATGAGGATTGCACAGACGGAAGTTTTCCATATATCTGCCATAATTGCGATAGTGATTGTGAATAGTTGGTGAACACTAATACTAATACCATATTTTGTTTTAAAATTTCAAACACTTAATGAAATACTCTTCATTGATATATTTTTTTGGTTTATCTGTATCTTTATGTTTGTATTTAAATAAATAGAGCATTGAAAAATATGTGTTACAACTTACCCCGAATAGTGTTACTTTTTACCCCAAGGCGGGGCAAATTGTAACAAAGGTTCAGATTTATTTAAAAAAAATCTGGTCGTTTAGTGTACAAAGATTTTGTCATAAATATTTAATAAATTTGTTCACAACATATGGTAGTACACATTCATGCAAAAAATTTTGGTTAGTTAAAACACTTGAACGAAAAAAAAAATTCGAAATTTTTTTTGTTACAACCTGCCCCGGTCTCCCCTACTCATTAATCGCTGTAATCTTTTTCCGTTTAACATTTTTGGATGCTGTTTTATACTGTTGGAAAACATTCGGATCCCTATTCGAAAGCCATGTAGAATTTAATAACTTTTTTTCAGCAACCGCTATTACCATTTCCTCATTCCATCAATAGTTTTTTCTTTCCCTTTCTTTGGAAACTCTTTTTTCCCCAATGATTCTGCAGCAGCTTCTTGGACAGCCTATTCCAGGCGATGGTATTGTTTACTGGTTCAATAGGGGCTTTGTAAGTTAATTTTGTTTTTAACCGGTTTTGAAAAAGAATTTTGATCGATTCTTGTTGCATACTATCTATGTTAAATTGTATACATGGTTGTGGGTTACTCACTTCTGGTCGGTTTTTTTGAAAGGGTGGTCCATGATGTTTGAAGATAAAAACCACACTTTAATAAAAAATGATCCGTTCCGCTTTCGCGTCTTCTCATGACTCTCACATGTAAGGGTTTTTCTATTTTGTTTTTCCTTAAAATTAGGTAGTCAATAATAGATGTTAACTGTTTTGTAGGCTGGTCCAGTTGTATTTATGTATTTCCTTATGTTTGAAAAAACCATTTAGGATTTTCATTTCTAATTCTTTACAAATAATTATCAGTCGTCGGCCACTATCATTGACAGTTATTTCACCATATCTTCCCACCACCTTATCACCTATTTTATTTAAAACAGTTGGTCACGCTCTCAGAAACCTCCCGTAACCCCATTTTTCCTTAGAAGAATTGAGACGTTTGCTCTTTTATGTTTTTCAATCATAGAAATTATCTTTTTCTTGGTCCGTGGTTTCGTCCGTTGGTGCATAGATACCTAGGAAGACTACTCGGTGGCCAAACATTTTTACCTCAAGTTTAATAATTCTTTAATTGAAACATTCAAAATCTATCACGTTCTTACCCCATTTTTCCTTAGAAGAATTGAGACAGCAGCCTTTGCTCTTTTATGTTTTTCAACACCGCTATAAAAGTGAATAAAATTACCGTATGTTTCATTTCCCTGTCCTTTCAGTTTTGTCTCTGTCAATATTACTAAGTCCATCTTTAAGATATTCAAAACTCTTCCTCTACTTCAGTTTTCTTCGTATTTAATCAAAAAACGTTCCAAGTTGCTAAGCGTATTGCCATTGTCGTTGCCGTTTATTCTATCCAACATCCAACATCCGGGGGAAAACATGGTAATTAAGCGTGATCTCTGCCAAATCAGCCTCCTGCAGAATTATCAGCTTAGAAATAGTATACTCTCATCTCTATTTAACCATGAGATGTACTTTTACTCAAATTGACTCAATTTAAGTAAAAGTATTCGAGATTTACTTAAAACTCAAAATAGTTTTAACAACTTTTTATGAAATGAACTAATCACTAATCAAAATTAGCAATAACGGTTTTAAATGATACTTTAAATTTACTTCTCTGAACTGAGTGAGATCTACAAAACGAGTTTTTGAACGGTGGCCAAATTTACTCAGAATAAATAAGGCCATGTGAAAAGTTTAAGTTAGAAAGTTTGCTACCAAATAGTTTTCAAGACAGAAGAATCCAATAAATGAAGATCGAAGAATCACGAAGCAGTAACTTTACACAATAATTACTTTCGTAGGTGGAATGACGATGTATTGGGTTGCTGGCCTCTACGACACCCACAGTCTTGTATATTTTGTTTTTCTCCTCTCAAGTTATGTTTTAAATACTTAAAATGATATAGCTAATTATATGTTATTTATATTTACATAAGTTATGTAACTATTAAACAGCATTTGATAGCTATTTTTTTATTGTACATAATGATAAAAATATAAGTAATTTAAACTTTAACTTTTTAAATTATATGAATTTGGCTGTTTATTCTTTTCGTTGTTATAGTTTATCTATATCATTTTCGGTCGACTTAGGGATATAGTTTATTATTACAGAATTATTCATTATTATTCTTAAAATAAAACTGAGATCTAAGTTTTTATTTTAGAATATTTCGTTAATTATTTTCGTATCAAAGTATGATCTTAGTCTAGTCACATGATGCTTTTATTATTAAAAAAGTAGGTTTCGTTATCGTTTCAGATTTTTTTTCACGTGCTATATCTGAATCTGGAGATATCCAACAATATTTTCTCGGGCATGTGAAAACATTCTCAAAAACCCATATATATATTATTTTCGCTTTTAATTTCACAAAAGTATTTGTGGATTTTAGTTTCTAAAAAAGACTAGATTTTTAAAATTATCTGCATTAAATCGTAGGACGGTAATTTCATTAGTAACAGCACTTAAAATATTACTCCAAATTCTGAAATTTTAACTTTTTGGCCAGTTGTTAAGCCTAAACCTAGGAAAATTATAGATACTAAGTAAATGTTTATGGCTGGACTGTAGAAGATCTGAATAGCTTTAATTCGAGTTTAATACCACAACTGCAGTCATGATTGTTGGTTGAATCATTTGTAAAATAAAAGTAAAATATAAATATAATAATGATTAGTCCTTTAGAGTATGCCTAACTAAAAAAAAAGCTCTAAAAATGTAGACATTTTTGCAATTTGAAATATTACAGTCTAAAATAAACATTTATTTTCGGCCATGTGAGTTTAGCAGACCCTCTTGAGGCTCACCCAGCCTCTACAAAGTGGAGTGTTTGGAGTGAAACTTTTGGAATAAAAAGGTATTACATCAACTTCACCCTGACTATTTAATCCATTGTATGAATCAAAGTCGACTAACATTACATCAACGATTGAAATAGTTCATTTAATTATATTTAAAACCCGTTCAAAGTTCAAAGGATTAAAAAAGTTTATACAAACGCTTACTTATCAAATATGAGTTAACGTCCATAGTGATAGGATCTGTAGACCCTCCTGTGGGTCTCTCTAAAGTGGGAAGCCATAAATAAGGCAAAACCTAGAGGTTGAACGTGATTTCGACCACATAAAATCTCTGTACAACCGTTCGGTTAAAAAAATATAGTAGACGTTCACTGTGGGGGGGGGGATACATAAGTTTTTAGCTGTACTTCGATTTCAAGATTAATTTCGGTGTACCTCTACTAAAACGTGAAGTACCTACTTTAGTACAAAAACACAAATTAAATTAACAGTTTTATATTTTGTAAACTGTGAGTTGGTCCGCCATTAGGGCAGGAGCTACCTACCTTAGTTATACTTTTTTTTCTAAGGTATTTAACAAACGTTGCTGCTTTAATTTAACATAGAGTTTCTCAGAAGTGAAGTATTTCGTGGAATATTTTACATGAAGTTCTAGGTAACTGGGGGAATTCAGAAAGCAGCGAAAATAAAAAAACAGAGGAAAAACGACTCCCGATTCCTACAAAGCAGGCTATGTTGAATCGATACTAATATCTCCCATAAAATGAAATTACCCCATCAGGTCTTCTCGCACTAATGAGTTTTATTGGATTTTTTTTTTTGTACTTTGACTCTTTTTATGTATTTTTGCGTTCTTCTTTGTTTAAGTTTATAATTTACAATTTTATTATAAACGCTTAACTTGCAATCCTCATACTGGAATGAAAAGAAAAGAAACCGCTCGCCGTTTCAGGCTACTGCACCACTTATTAGACGTCCTAAGCTCCCAATTAATTACAAAACACTCATATATAAGACCATCATACGACCTATTTGGACATACGGGGTCCAGTAAGCCCTCGATTTCTTCTCGTATCTAATCCTTACAATCGAAAATCCTCAATCCTTTAATCCTCAATGATATCTACTTTGTTACGAATAAAGTCATTCATAGTGGCCTCAACGTCGATGATTTGGCCCGAACTCGATATCAGTCCATTTATGGCGAACTTTATTCCCACTCATACCCACTAGCTTCAAACCTAGCTACTTCATCAATTCCTGATAATCCATCGAGGCATTTGAAAAGATGATGGCATCGTGACCTTCTAAGTTGAAATTGTTATTTGAGTACTGCAAGTGGATAATTTCTCTAGTTGCCTTTATCTCATGCCATTATGTATCATCCATTCTATATACCTGTTGTAATGTTATACTACAGCTGTGAATTTCAATGCTTAAATTTTAAATAATAATGCTTTAACAACCTTATATATTGATTCAATTATTCATTCTAGATAGTTTTATCGATTAGTTATGCTCGAAAATCGAAACGAGGTTGAAATTATTATGGTTCATTAAACCAATTGCGGCCTCATCTTCACAATGCAGACGATTTATCAATTGTGGTCGCTACAGTTGTGCTCTGTAGCGCCTTTAAAGGCTGAACTGGCGACCAAAACTGATAAAGTGACTGAATCGTAATATTGTACCTAATGACAAAAGCACTGAAATGATATTGGATTAAAAATCGTTTTTTTATAAGTTGTTAGCTCCATAGTAACGTAATAGTAAAATTTGCATTTATCTAATCTAAATAAATTTTAAAAAAACTGTGCTACTACAGCCCATGAAGAGTCTTGGGTCCAGTTCATGGTAGTGACTTTCATTTTATTTAAAGCAGGTAAAACGATTGCGCAGGGAGGTGACTTGTTCATTATCACGCTCATCTTCCAGATTTTTCCACCCATTTCATTTTATAGTGACAAAGTGAGGCCCAGTAAGATCTGCATATCCCACAGGATACTCCATGGCTGTTAACAGACTAAATAATATACCTGCCACAGCCGGATTTGAACCCGAGACTTTTATTACTGCATCTCAGCGCCCAACCATTGAGCCACTCCGCACTGAGTTAATAATTTATCTCGTTTTTTAAAAAAGACGTTTAGCAAACAACAGGGAAAACATGGAATGTTTTTCATGTATGTAATTATAAAGTGCATTATTACTTTTTACAATTATTACTGCTTCCAATATCTATCGATAACAAAGTCAAAAAAAAAAACAGTTGGCTAGTACTCATTTTTGATGACCTCGTTATCGATGCACGTTGGAAGGAGGGGACTCTTTGATCAAACCATACATTTTGTAGGACAAATATTTTTTCAAATAATTTAGATAATTATCTTGAGATTTACCAAAAAAAAAACAAAAAAACAGTTAGTAATAAATTTTTGAGAATCATCAAATCTACATATTTTATCCTCGCTACCTCTGTTAGCTACCACAATCGGGAATTATGGCACAGGAAATTGTTGGGCGCCTTATCGAAACGAAGGTATTCACGAATATTCAGCTTGATACTAATCAAGTAAAAAAATGGACCATAGATCCTGGACTAATATGCTAATCATGCTGAAAACCATATTTTTTGTTGCTTAAATCCTTTTCAAAAAATGGTCGCGTGCACCTACTTAACAAAATTATTTATTTAATATCCTTAACTCAGTTGATGCCATTAGAAATAAAAATGTATTTGTTCGAATTCTTAAAAGCGAAGTATTTACTTATTAAAAATCTACCAAAGAGCAAAAAAATTCAACTTAGTTCTAATGATTTGAAAAAAAAAATGTTAGAATGAAATAATAATGCGGCACTATTTCTTAGTCAATTTTTCTTGTTCCGTTTTTTAAGAAATATTTTTATTACTTGTAATTTTTTTTTGTAATTATATATTGTTTTTATATAAAAAAATCGAAAATAATTGTGATTAAATTAATAATTACTAATAATGAATTATTTATCACCATTATTTATTTATATAATATCTCTATTATCCTACATACAAAACAGTTGCTTCCATCCTGGAATTAATATTTAACTCCGAATAATAAAGTTTGTACTCAAACAGTTTATGATGCCGTAATCTTCCTTTCCTGACGACCCCCGATAATCCTCAGAGGCCCTCGAAAAGAAAATGGCTTCGTGACCTACTTAAAACTGAGTAGTGCTTTTGTTGGCTTAGCCTCATGTCAAGTCCCTACCAGCTAAACCATAAAGTACAAAGTTTGTGAATGCTATGTACAGTTATGATGTAAATGAATGAACTTATTCAAATTTATAATAATACACAGCAGTATTTCTCGTATTTTTTTCTGAAAAGTTATCTAATATAGGATATATTTATATATGTATGACCAAATTATCTTATATTATTGTTATTGTTCATATAGATGTATATAAGTTACTAAGAATGTATAGATACAATTTTTGTTTATTTTGATAATAATTTTTTTTTCTCACTGCTGAAAGTTTTTTTGGATATTTTTTTTTTTCTTTCATTGTATATGTGATTCTTTATTGATACATTTAAATTTGTCTATTAAGTTTTTGAAGTTTGAGACTGGTCTGTTTGGTACAGCATATTACTTTTGTGAATTGTAGTAAATTATAATAGGATGTTGATAGTTGGGGGTGCAGTCAAGAAAACACGCAAAAATAGGTGAAACTATTTTATTTTAAGTGCCGACGTTTCGACCTACTATGTAGGTCATCTTCAGGGCCGATGGCAGCTGGGACAGCGAGTAACTGACCAAATTTACTGTTGATGATTTACTGTAGTAAATTATATTAGAAGTCAACTAAAAAAAAAAAGGAATAAATATATAAACATAATATATGTTAACATTCAACTTTAAAGAAGCATTAAGAAATCGTCAAATATCTTTTTGTGTTTTTTGCATATTCATTTACCTTTGCTTTGTGTATTAGATTTAATTTAAATTTTTATATTGTTTTAATAAATTAGTGAGCAGTTTAGTTTAGTGGGTACAGTGCTGAGTTCTTATGCTGCAGGTTCGGGGTCGAATCCGGATGTGACAGAAACATTTTTAATCTGCTTACAGCCACGGATGAACCCTGTGGACTATACATACCCTCCTGGGTTGATTTACTTACAGTTGAGCGTGATATCAGGCAATAATTTCCATTCACTAACATCACAGTCTCTACCATGTGCCCAAGGTCCTTCGTGGGTTGTAGTGGTACACGTTTATTTTTTATTTACCTTTTTTTTTTAATTATTAGATTGACTAATCCCTGTAAATAGTTGAAACTAGTTTTGTCCAATAACTGCTTTATATGACCAATATCGAGGTGATATTATTTTCTTTTTCCTTGAGGATTAAATACAAATTATTGTGAACAAGTATACGAACTACGTGGTTCGCTTTTATTAGAGGTATATAATAGAAGGGACTAAATATACACGAGGAGAAATATGCTACGTTTGAGAACTTTGTGGTTAAAGTTTATTCACGGAATAGTAAGCTGCTTTGAAAATATTACTGAGTGTATGCGATACGGGAATAGTTCAGACGTTTGTTAGAACCCCCAGCGGAAATACCAAAGGTCTATTTAGCCATTTATGTCTCTATATGTCTGTGAGTGTGTGTTTTTACATCGTCTTGTTAATTTAAGTGAAATAATAATGAGAAAACAGCTGTTTTATTGCAAGCAATGACAGCCCAGGTTTCGTTTCGGGGCTCCAACGGAGCATCCAATCATCTTTTAAGAAGCTCATGCATATAATAGATATCCATATGCCCTCCTTATGTATAATATATTCCATCCCAACGCCCAACAACAGCATGCATAGAACACAATAACAACTTGCAAATAAAATTATTTTTATAATACACGATCCGTTCCCTATTAACCTCAGTTTACTACTCAGCTGTACAATATATTGTGGATAGAATCCTGTCTTATTATTCTTGTATGGTGAGAACTGTGAGAACTACAAACGCTCCTTGGGCTCACCTTGTTTCTTTAATTAAAGGATTATTAATAGAGGAGCGATCCAGCGTTGCGGTTGAGCGTTATCTCTGACAAAGCACCTCACTGCATAACCGTTATTCTAAAAATAGTACATTCTCTGCCATATACTGAGCCCTAGACCCTTCATGGGTTGTAAAGTACAGTTTTCTTTTTAGAAGCATTCTACGAAAGAATCCTTCTGAAAAGATCTGTCATTTCTATTCTGCATAATGTCAGCCAGCGTATTCAATGATTATATTTAGAAGAGAAAGTGTTAAGCGAAGAGAAAGAAAAGACGCTATAGACCGTCTGTTGCACACAGTCTATTCATTGTCAAGCCTCTTGTATAAGGAGAGAAAATATTATTGAAACATTTTATAAATTAAAAAAAATTTTTGTAATCAAGACTATTTAGGCCAAAACAAATTTCTTTTAAATATTTTTTAAACACCATTTTAGTATGAAATATGACCTATTTTTATGTTTATTAAATATGACTTTTAGTATATTTTACTTATATTGGAAAAAAATAGTTATATATATGCAATCCTGGACGCTAGAAATGGTATGTTAAAAAGGTAAAGAAGTCTTATGTATGCAAAACGTTAATTTAGATATACATATATTTTTTTAAATTTATTTATTGATATTTACAGCTGTATTACAATAATACATCAAGTAAATAGGCTATGTGATACATAATGACATGAGTTAATGGCAAGTTGAGAAACTACCCTCTGGTTGTACTCAAATCACTAGTTCAACTAAGAAGGTCACGTGGCCATCTTCTTTTCAGACGCCTCGGAGGATTATCGGGAATTGAAGAGGAAGCTAGGTTTGAAACTAGAGGGTTTGAGTGGAAATGAAGTTTGTTATGAAAGGATAGATACCGGGTTCGGGCCAAATCAGCAACAAATGGGACATTAAGGTCGTTATAGATGACTTTATTCTTAACAAAATAAGGAGCGTTCAGGATTTTACGAAGGATTTTGGATTGTAGGGATTGGATACGAGAGGAATTCGATGGCTTAGTGGAGCCCCAAAGCTCTACTCCGTAAGTTCAAATAAGTCGTATGATGGTCATGTAGATGAGTTAATTGGGAGGTTAGAGCGTTTGTCTAGTAAGTGTTGAAGTAGCCTGAAACGTCGAGCGGTTTCTTGTCTTTTCAGTCTAGTATGAGTATTCCAGTTTAATCGTTTGTCGAGATGCAACCCTATGTATCGGATCTGTTCTACAGCCCCCAGTGGGTTATTATTAAAGGATACTGAAGGGCAAGAAGTCATTGGTTTACGACGTAAGGTAAAAGTAATTTGATGCGATTTTTGAGAATTTATTTTAATTCTCCAGTTTTGACACCACTCTTCAAGATCAGTGATATGGGATTGGTGGCTTTGGGATGCGATAACTGGATTGGTGTTGACTGATAATGCACATGTATCATCAGCATACGTGGTAAGGATAGTATTAGGATGAGTTGGGATGTCAGCTGTATAAACTGTATAAAGGATTGGGCCAAGGATACTACCTTGAGGAAAATATTTATAATAATTAATCATAGACTTAATAATTACGATAACATTTTTTTATTTATGATTATAATGTTAATAATTAATTTAAAATGTTTAGACTTGAGATTTTAGGAGGTCATTTTTAATTTATGTTTAGTTAACCATTATTCTATTATGGATTCGTTAGAAGTATAGAGCCCAAATAAAATTATTTAATTAAGAGAATAAAAAGGTTGAGACCACAGGAGAATTTAGGAGATTACACAACGCGG
Organism: Troilus luridus; assembly: GCA_964056705.1. NCBI lineage: Eukaryota > Metazoa > Arthropoda > Insecta > Hemiptera > Pentatomidae > Troilus > Troilus luridus. The sequence goes on along the minus strand of OZ057415.1, from coordinate 93,928,157 downwards.
AATTGCGAAGCATGCACCCGGTTAATATTCAAGTGATAGCGTTGCGAAGATTAAGATGGGCTTGTAAAGTTGTCGGACTTAGTAACGAACGAATTCCTAAAAAGTTAATAAGCGCTGTGCCGATTGGTAAACGTCTGAGGAGTAGACCGAGACGTAGGTGGGAAGATTACGTTAAGAGTGATCTGAAGGTTTTGGGTTTGGGTTGTGGTCCGTGGACAGAGGTTTGTAAGCAGAGATTGGTGGTATCGGCATCGAGCCTTTTCGGGTTCTCTAAGCCTTTTTATTTATTTATAATTAAATGAATAAAAAGGGAATAAGTAATGTAAATGCGGCACATTATTGCTTTCTATCACCAATCGATATCATTAGATTAACTAGGCCATACACCACCTTCATGAAAATGTTTTGAATATATTTTTTTTGTATTTTTAAATATTTGTTACTTACGTTTTATGTATTAAATATCTATCTATTGCTTCAAAAAAACAAAAGAACAACGTTGAATACAATTTTTACTGCATTGTTCCCTCTGTGTCCTATATTTCTGTGATTATAGATAGACTCTGTGTTTTTATAGGGAATACACACCATGGGAATTCACAAGATTAAAAACAAATGAATAATTGGATGATTAAACTAAATATACTTCATGAGAAGCGAGGGGATGGTTGACTGGAAAGTAGACGTAAGGAAGAAAATAGTTGGCGGTGCAGTCAAATGAAAACACTAAATAAGTGGTTGCTTATTTAGTGTTTTCATTTGACTGCACCCCCAACTATTTTCTTCCTTAAATATACTTCAATTATTTTGTATTATAGCATCAATCAATACACGTTATAATGTTGTCTCCTAATAAGAAAAGAATATTTATGATAATTAGTTATCATGGTTAATATAAATAGGGTAATGTAATTTTTATTTTTTGTTGATTTTCCAATATCTCGAAATATTAATCAAACATTTATTTATACATTTAAAAAACATTCAATTAACATTTTTCGACTGAATGACTACATTAATAATAATATATTATAGGAACCAATCAAATTATCATATCAAATATGAATAAAAGCTAAACTTGGATCTCTGCAATGATGCTGGCAAGTTATGTGTTGTGTTTATTTCTGGTTGTTGCATTTGTGCCAGCTGTTCGGAGTTCAAAAATGAGAATTATAGTCGTGTTTTCTTGCTCTTGAAAAATCCTATGAATGGAATATATTTTTGGATTACACTTTAAAAAAAAAAATGAAAGAAAAATGTTGTCTTCTGATTTTTAATGGGTTATTATTACGTTAAATCAGAAGCGTGAATAATGGGTAGCATTAAAACATTCTTTTGTAAATTGTAAATAAAATATCAGTTAGGGCTATAAAGTAGTAAAATTAATTTATTTTATTAAAAAATAAAACCTCTTCTATAGATTTACTAACAATATTCTTTTTTTTTATTTTTGATTCATGAGCATTAATTTTTTTTTAAATCGTCTTTTTATAATTCTTTTATTTAACACTTATTTGCTAATCAAGGAAAATAAGTTAGTGAATTCTAGAACGGTTTCATTATTTTTTGTTGAAAAGGAAATGATGAGGCAGTGTTCCGATTTCTATTGTAGACCGGAAACACGAATCAATTTTCGCTGACAAGTTTTCTATAATAAAAATTAAAATAGATGAGAGAAAGCAAATTAAGCATACTTATTTTAAAAGTGTTTTTTACAACTCTGGCTTTTATAGTGAGTTATTTTTATCGTAACTATGCTTAGTGAAAATATACAATAGATGATTAAGACGATTCAATAAATTTCTTGAAATAAATTTAATTATGTTTCCTGTTTATAATACATTTAGGAATTTACAATCGAAAATACTTCCGGAGTATTAACGCATAATAGAATTTCATTAATTTAACTAGCTTAAACAGTAATTCATTTTTAACGAGACTGCAGAATTAAAAAAGCTTTGAATCATCATTTCTCGAATCTTTTTATATTTAATCCGATAAAAAGCGAAAGTATTTTATTGAATTTTTAATTACTTATGTTAATTTGTTTTATTATTAGGTCTTAATAGTAATAACATATATAACAAATATTTGATATTTAGCTTACTACAAACAGCTCATTTCGTTAAAATTTTAATAAGCATGTGATTATTTTTTAATCACTTTCATTAATAATTGTTATAGTTACTCATTCTTTATTTGGGCTCAGTGGTAGAGTTCTGAGTTGTCATGCCGAAGGTCTTGGGTTCAAATCCTGCTGCTGGCAAAACTTTTATTTAATCTGTTAGAAGCCGGAAATGGATCCTATAGAATCTGGACCCTCCTGGGGCTCATCCAGCCTCTTTAAAGTAGGTATCAAAAATAAGGGAGGGGGGAATCTGGCGGTTGAGCGTATCTATGGCAAATCACCTCCGTTGTCCATGAAATAGTACAGTCACTACCATCTACTGGACCCCAATCCTTTCTTAAGAAAATCTGTTGTTTTTTTGTCTGCTTTTCTTAAGAAATTGGCTGCTGATAACTTTGTTACTTAAAAAAATCACCCTTGTTTAATTAATGGTATTAATAATATTAGATAGAAGTATAATAATTATAAAACAATTATTTTCTCTTTGATTTTTTTTTAAAGGAATAAAAGAGTTTGTTCAGTTGTACTCTTCCCAAGTTCAACTGGAGAAGTTCCTTTAACTTGATTAATTGACGTCAGAACTTAAACAATCGGCTGTACATATGTATAATGTCGAATTTCTTTATTATTTAAATCACATAATTATCATAGTTAAATATCAGAAACAATACAGAACAAGTTTTAAAGCCGATATTTTGATAACAGATAAAGCAGTATTTTTAGAAATTAATAGGTGATAGGTTTTGTGATTATATATATTTCAGATAAGCATCCATTTCAATTTACAAAATATAATTTTTTTTTTCAATTGTAATTATGTAATTTGCTTAATAGTTTTAATTATATGATACAGGTTTCATATATTTATTTTATATAGCTGAGAATAGAGGGAGAGTGAGCCCCACCAGTGGTCGGTAGATCTCAGCTTCCATCCGTGGCTGTTTACTGATTAAATAATTAGTATGCCACAACCGGATTTGAACCCGCATCCTTCAGCACAGCAGTTCAGCACTCGACACACTGAGCACCCCAGCTCCCCTTTCACTGAATGTATGTGTACCGGAAGTAAATAGGCTATTTCGATAGTTATGATTTTTTGCAAACATTTTTTGCTGTGTATATTTTCTACGCTACAGGTAAAATTGTGCAGTTCCGATTTTCACTTCAAGGTGTTGGAAAGTTGATGTAGGAGAAGCCCGCTCATTGAGATTGCATCACAGCACTCAGGAAGTCAGGTCAGCAAGTTCGGACTTGCCCATTATCGATTCGTGTGCACTTCAAAAACATGTTTCCCGGTTGTCTGTCCCTCTTCTGATCTCATCTCCGCGTGTCTTTCGTAACATTAAAAGAAGAAAATGTTACCATTTCGTCACGGTATTGATGACATAAGGTGTCCCGAAATTCACTAGATCTTTCCGCAAAATAAAATTCTTATGATACTGACATGTATACAGAACCAAGGCATTCGAGCGTTCCTTCCTCGCCCGCTCCACCACTGTGTTGAACTCAATCTCTCCTTTCATCCGCCATGCTTCTTCACTGGCTTCATTCAAATTATTGATTTTCCAACATCCCAAAAAGACGCTCTCTAGGCCGGTCAATCTTCTGCTTGAATAAATTAGTATTGAATACTCGATCATGTTGCTTACGTCAAAGAAGATATAGACTATTTAAATACTTTATTGCATGCTATCCCATTAATTTATTTTATTTAGTTATTTCGTTATTAACAATTTTATTTATTTTGTTAATATTAATATATTTATTTTCGAAAATTATTTAAAATCCTGTAAAGTTTCGTACTTTTTATTTTTTTCATTTCTATTCCTATTTTTATAATGTTTTTGTCACTCTTAATTACTTCACGATTCGTATTATTATGTAGCCTTCTGGCCAGATGTTTATTTTTTTGTTCATGATTGTTATTCTTAAGGGACTTGGACCCAGAATAAAGTTTGTTTTCTATTCTATTCTGTTCTATATCCTTGACACGCGAAACATAACATTACATAATTATAAGCGTAACTAAATAAATGTAATATTGTTCCAATTTTTTTTTGTTGAATGAGCTCCAATTAAAATAAAATACAAAACCTTGCTATGCTTATTTTTTTTTTAGTATGGAATTATTTAGACTTATTCAATTCCTAATGTACTTGAATACAATTATTAGGCTTCTATTATATTTTTATAATTGGTAAATGAGAAAAAAATCCACGAAGTCATCAACGTTACAATCATACATAAATTACAGTTTATAAATTATTGAGTTATCTTTTACTATTATTTATAATATTAATTAAGTATTTTATAATATTTTAGAGGCCGGTGCAGTCAGTCTTTATAGTGCTTAGCTGCCCTGACGGTCTTGGGTTCATATCTGGCTGTAACAGATGAATTATTTAATAACTCCAGATTATATTTCAGCACCTCTGGAGTTTTTATAAAAATATCATTTGACTAGGAAGTGTGTAGAGCCCTGAGTTGCTATGGAGTTGGTTGTGAGTTCAAATCCAGCTGAGACAGATAGATTATATAATCAATTAACATCTGCGGATGGATCCTCTGGGATCTAAAGAATGACCTCCAGGGAGGTCATTATCACCTCCCGACATAACCGTACTTCCCGAAACTGTACAGTCTCAGCCATGTACTGAGTTTTATACTTCTTCAGTTTACGGTTGTAGTGATAAAGGTTTCATATATTTATTTTATACAGCTGAGAATAGATGAAACCTTTCAAAAGATTTCACTAGATGTCTTAGCTAGTAGAATAGATTAATAAGTATAGATAATAGCATTACTTTCATAAATTAATATTTAAAAATTGTTTTAACGATGCACAAAAAAATACATTTTATTACATTAATTTCTCCCCAAAAATACGTTAGCTCTAAATATTTACAAACCCCGTGTTCTGTTCAATCATGTTGTAGCTGTAACTGTAATTTAAATAATTGATGCTTTAGGTACAACTTCCAGAAGTAACTTTAAATAATATTAAATTAAAGTAGTAATCATTTTAATATTTATAATGAATACTAATTTTATAATTGAATATAAAGCAGTTATTCATTATGAATTCCGCGGCGTCGAGAAGTTCTAACGCGGTAGTATTCCGGAGTTAACTTACCTAGTTAACTGAAACTGTATTGAAAGACATTATAATACATAATTTATTATAATATAACAAATATTTATTTATATATCCTTAAAAATATTGAATTTCGTGATTGGTTTTATTTTTAGATATGCATTCAACCTTCAGTAATTAATTAACAAGTTTTCATAATCAATACTCCGTTTATAACTAACTATTCACATTCATTCTTGAATTATAATTTGTACATCCGAAACTTTATGATTCAAATACATTAATACAAGATTTAAGGGAAGCCTAGAGCGTAGAGTGCTGTATTGATGTGCTTCCGGGTTCGAATCCAGACTTTTCAGATAAATTATTTAATCTGTTAACAACTGTGGATAGACCTTGTGGTATTTGCAGGCGCTTCTGGATCTCACCCAGCCTCTATAAAGTGGATACCCTTGATTGGGGAGAGGGGAAACATGGCTGTCTAGTATGAAGTCAGACAAATCATCTCCCTGCACAACCATTGTATTAGAAACAGTACAGTACCTACCATGTTCTGAACCCAAGAATCTGCCTGGAGTGTAGCGGTGCAGAATTTTTTTCATGCTACTTGGTTTAATTCCCTAATTAAAAAGTTATAATTATTATTTTTTATTAGTATTTTAAACACAGCTGTACAGTTTTCAGTTCGACATTGCGTTCTATTCAATAGGTAATTCAATAAGGGGAGTTCACTTGTTACAGCACTCTTTTCCGTAGAAGCTGACTCTGCAATTGTAGGACTTCTTCGCAGTTGGAAGCTACTCGCGGATTGCAAAGAACATATCACAGCTCATGTTCCCTCATTTCAACAGGTTTATTCACTTTAGAAACCTGAAATATTTCATTTAATTATTAAATTTAAATTTTAAAATTTAATAAAGTTTTGTCTTATTATTTATTTAAAATTTCTATGGATAGTTGAATATTTTCAAAAATTATATTCTTCAACGGATGACTCTATAAGGAGTCATATATGAGACATCATATTGTCTACAAACAACTTCAATAGGTTTTATATATGAATATTTATACAAATTTATATTTATTAAAATGAATAAAAAATATTCTAAATAGAACCTGAAATATGTATAGTAAATGTGTAGGTTGAGTTAATGAAATGAAAACCTTTGTTTATTTAAATTTATTTCAAAAATGTATAAACACCTATATAAAAAATTGTGCAGGGAAGTGATTTGTCCTAGATCACGCTCAACCCCAAGATCCCCCACCCCTTATTTTCGGTACCCACTTTACAGAGGCTGGGTGAGCCCCAGGAGGATCCTAGATCCCATGTGATCCAGCTCCAGCTTCTAACAGATTAAATAAAAGTCTTGCCAGCAGCTGGATTTGAACCAGGATTTTCGGCATGGCTACTCAGTGCTCTACCATTGAATCACTCCACTCCCATAAAAAGACCTTTACAAGGTAATATAATGGATTTTTAATGGTAATATTTTTTTCTCTATTTTGAAATTAAAAAGAGTTGCATTCATTTTATTATATAGTTCATATGTACAAGTTCAATTATTTTCTACACACACCTATTTGTCAATAAATGTAGGACTATATTTTGGTTATGTTTCTAGATTTTATAGATCTCATTAACTAACAAGTACTAATTCAATCAATATTATTACCTTTTTTATGATTAATTTATTATAATTAAATAAAGTTGAAAAATAACTATTTGAATACATACATTTATAATTACAAGTTATCGAATTTGTAAGTACAATTACCAGGAAGATATGTTTTTCCTTATAGCATGTTGGTATATATATATATATATATTCCAAAACCATACATTTGTATTTGATTTAATAGGCATATATATGAATGTGTGTATATATATATATACACATTCATATACACCTATACACATTGATTAGTTGTGGTAATGGTGGTAACGTCGAGTGACCCCGTGGCCTTTAGAACTTGTTACCGAGTAAGTTTACAATCATTCAATCATTTTTAGTTGTTTGGGGATCAAAATCAATTTTATGATTGTGATATTAAAAATAGTATTAAACTTTAATCACCAATATTCTTCTTTTAAATTTACGATTATTTTTTTTAATAGGTGGAGTTTTTGTTATTGTATTCACTAGTAATGATATACGCATTTCGAATTTGAAGATCCCAGGGTTACTTTGGCTTGTGAAATTTAGAAAATATTGGCAAACACATTTAAAAAAATAAAAATGGTTGTTACAAAAAAGTAACTGTAGATTACTGAATTAAAAGGCTCCCGTTATTTTGTTTGAATGACCTGCTATTTATTCATTATCCTGTACTACTACATTCTATGGTCGGGTTCAGTACATGGTAGAGACTACTAGGACAGCGGTTGTATCGTGAGTTGATTCGTCCCAGAACACGCCCAACGCCGATTTTTCTCCTAATTAAGGGTACCCACTTTATTGAGGTTATATAAGAGGGCCTGTAGATCCCACAGGATCAAATAATTAATGTGCCTCAGCCAGATGTGTGACCTGGAACCTTGTGGCACTCCACCCACTTGAACTATTTCGTTCGCATTTAAAAAGAAAACAATTAAGGACCGATTTATGAATGTAAATGATAAAGAATGTCTGGTTTCTATATAAATATAAAGATCCTATTAGGAAGTAATAAAGGTCATACTTTATTTTGAAAATAATTTACGATAAATCGTCAAGAAATGTGGTACTTGTTTATTTACGCCACCGTAGCTACAGATTTTGCGGTTTTTAAGTGCCGCCAGTCCCTTCTTCTTTGGCTTGTTCTCCATATCCAAGACACATAATTCACGAATGTAATTGTTCCAATCTATAACAGTTTTATTCGATAAATCAAGTTGCTTTTCACAAAATTTAATCGACGTCAACTCCTTGCACCAGCGGTATATGAATCTCAAAGCTGAACAAAATGGTATTCTGCTTACCTCAAACCAGTTAACTTTTCTAAGTCCCACTTGCTGATCACACTGTCTTAAATTACATTTCTATAACTTACGTTTACCAAAATGAAGTTTAATGTCATGGGAATTGGTACATTTTCGTTTTTTTGGTAAAATATTTCGCTCCTGAAAAAATAAAATTGCATCTTCTTCGGTTTTTGGCGAATCCGAAACACGCATTTTCGTAACACTAAAAAATGGCTTCAAAAAATCAGCAAACAAAAAGGAATCCAAAAGATAACTGCGTGCGCATGCGAACAACAAGATTGCTCTTTATTGGCGCATTACCGCAACATCTGCTGCGGCGGCGTTAATACACAAGTACCAGAAATGTTTATTTAAAATTCATTCCTCCTTTATAAAAACTGAATGTATTTAAAGCTAAACTGTATACTCACTTAAAATAGTAAAAAAGCACTTCGTTCATTTTATTTATTTATTTTTATTTTTTGTTGGTCGGAAGATCAAAGGATATTCATTCCCTTTTCATTTTAAAGTAGATTTCCATCCGCCTTTTCCAGTAAATAAATTATGGGCCTCATCAATTTAAATATTAATTGTTATTAGTGTTGTCTATTTATATAATATGTAGATATAATTATTATAGCATGTTTTATGTACGGGAAGCGGGGCAGCTAAGCGGGTAGCATGCTGGGTTGCTAAGCCGAAGGTTCCTGCAGATAGATAATTTAATCTGCTAACAGCCTCGAATTGACTCTATGGGATCTTCAGATCCTCCTGGGGCTCATCTAGCTTCTTTAAAATGGGTACCTTTAATTGGGGGAAACACGTAATCTCGGACAAATCATCTTCCTGCACAACCGTTGTATGATCGTAGTATATATATAATATAATATATATTGTTATTATATGTTACTTCATTTAATTAATATATGATCAATAATTTATTTTTTTACAGGTAATTGACTCATCACATTAAAAGTAGTTTTATTTCGAGGAAGAAAACCTTAGAGGCGTAAGTGACTCCTATTACCCTATATTTGACAATAATGATTAATTATAATTCCTTATTTATTCTTCGAACATTAATCTGCGCTACATATCATTTCGGTTATTAATCATAATGATGATTGAATGATGTTGCTTTCTACTTTCTTTTTTAAATGAACTGTTGATGAAAACGGACTATATTTTGAAATATGACGAAGAACAAAATGGATTTTAAGTATTTTGGTATGAGCTCAAAATTAATTATAAATGGCTCTCCTTTACCTTTCCTGTTATAAGACCTATTTGGACTTGCGGAGTATAGCTTTGGGGATCCAGTAAGCCATCAAATTCTTGTATCAAGTCTTGACAATCCAAAATCCTTCGTAAAATACTCAATACTCCGTACATCCTAAATGACCTCAATGTCCCATTTGTTGCTGATTTGGTCCGAATCCAATGCCAGTCTTTTCATGAAAAACTTCATTCCCACTCAAACCCACTAGTTTCAAACCTAGCAACCATTTCAATTCTTGATAATCCTCCGCGGCGTCTGAAAAGTAGCAAGCCTTGTGACCTGAAGTTGAATTTGTTATTTGAGTACTACCACTGGGTAATTTCTCTAGTTGCCTTCATCCATACCTCTGTGTATCATTCCTGCCATTTACTCTTTTTATTGTTGATGTACAGTTGTAAAATTAAATGAATAATCTTAAAAAAAGTATTTTCGCGATTAAAGTGAATATGGGATTATTTAAAACACTCAACATAAAATTATAGTTATTTTTTTATGTGTAAAAATATATGAATAAAATAAAAAAATATGCATACCTGATTTTACAAGGTTCGACTTTACTGGATTGTAATATGTTTATTTTTGAAGCAAATATTTCATTTTTTTTTCTTTGACGTTTTGTTCAAGCTGCAAATTTATGCAATTACGTTCTTGCACGTTTAAGTTGAGTTTATTATTATAATATTGGTAATTTAATTTTGTAGCCCTTAATACGGACTTGCCTCGGACTTAGGAGCCAGTATAAGATTACTTTACTGATGTAATAACCGAAAATAATTTTAACTTTTTTTAAAGATTTTATATCTTCTATGACAGTGGAAGTAATGAAAGTGGAATATGAAAAATAAATGAATAAATATAATAAAATGAGTAAGTTTTACTTCAATGGCCTTGTCCTAAGTTTTCTAACAAGAACGATTGGGCTAAGTTTGAACTACACGTGTTAGTCCCAAAACAGAGATTTGCACTTACTCTTACCATCATATTTTGCCGGTACAACACCCCAAGGGTCACCTATTACAAATGTAAATCTTTGTAAGTAGAAATGTAAATCACGAAGTATTTCGAAGAAAAATATGAAGATGACAACAAATAAGAAAGAAAGAAAACTGGTATAGTTCTATTTAAGCACCGCAAATCTAAACAGCTAAGTTTGAAGATTGAATTAATACTTTTACTACTTATAAATATTATATAAAATAATATAAATTATACCTGTGTAATCTAATATCTATCTGTTTAACTCTTAAATTCTTTCCGATAAATCTTTTTTTAATTAAAATTATTTATTGAAATTTACTATCGAATTATAATAATAATACAAGAAGCAAATTGAATGAATGGTGCATAGTGGCATGAGGTAAAGAAAAGTTGAGAAACTATCCTCTGGTAGTACTCAAATATCAACCTTAAAGGTCACGAGGCCACCTTCTTTTCAGACGCATTGGGAATTGAAGAGGAAATTAGTGTCTTTGAGTGGAAATAAAGTTTGTCATGAAAGGAATGATGGCCAAATCAGCAACAAATGAGGCATTAAAATCGTTATGAATGACATTAATTCGTAACAAAGTAATTTGTTTGAGGATTTTACGAAGGGTTTTGGATTGACATGTATATGAGTCTTTTGTAATTAAGTGGGAGCTTAGAGCGTTTGTCCAGTAAGTATTGCAGTAGCCTGAAACAGCGAGCAGTTTCTTGTCTGTTCTGCCTAGTATGAGGATTCCAAGTTAAACGTTTGTCAAAGTGTAGTCTGAAGTATCGGATCTGTTCTACAGGAATCAGTGGGATATTGTTGAAGGATATTAGAGGACAAGAAGTCATTTTAATACTAGATAAATCTAAACAAGAGAAGTTGAAGGCTCCAACTTCATTTTAATGTTAAAACGTATTCTTTTACAACCCTTTATTGTTATATCTAAATATGATTGTTTAGACAATATACTTCCAAAAAGATATACATCTATATATTAATAATTTATTTTTTCTTGTTTTATTTTCTTGGACTGGCCTAAAGATCTACATGAGATCAAATGCTTACAGTAACTTATTTCCACACACTATTATTATCTATCTACTTAGTTCCATGTATAATACATAGCTCTTACATACTGACACATTTCCTTATATTACATACTAATATACTGCCTTATATACTAACATGTTAGTGTTAAGAAGTAACTCGTATTTATTCCACTAGCAACCTTGAGATCCCAGGCCTATTATTTATAGCTGCTATTCTTCCTGGTCCATATATAAACAGATGAAGACAAATTTAAATCAGTTATATGACCTTGCTTTGTAGTTGACTGACCATATGATTGGTTGATAAAAACATTGTAATATTATTACATTGCATTTTAAAATTATTACCCTTTTTTTAATATTTATAATTTCGTAACAACTGTCAATTCCTCTCGGACAGGGAAATAGGCGTTTTCGCAACCTCGGTCAAACCCTTATCTTTCGAATACCTGCTGATAAGATTTTCGTTCCGGTTTGGTGTAGGAGAAAACATATTATTATTTTTACTTATCTTTAGAGTGGATTTTTTTGTTTGCTCATTTAATGTTCAGCTCGCCTCATTAACTAATAATTAATTTTCTCATCACTAAAAATATCAGATAAACATGATGAGTGGATTATGAAATAGTGGACTTGTTGTTTTCAGGTTTTAAGGCTTCCTTGGTCAATGACCTTTATTCATTTTATTTTTTTACACCTTGTGTACTTAAGTTCATACTTAATATATACGGGTTTGTGAAACCTTAAAACAGCTTGGAAAAATAGTTTTCTGTTCATTATTTTTTCTTGGAGTTACGAAAACGATATTCGAACAAATGCTTTGAGTTTTGAAAAAAGACAGTCTTTCATTTCTTGTAGTGATTTTTTTTCTTCTACAATCGGATCATTTAGGTGCTTAACATACACCTTCTTTAATTATTTTGTTCAAATAGGTTGTGCTTTTTTTTGTTTGTTTAATGATAAAATATAGCTTAAGGAATAATATGTATTATAATAGATTGATATTATGATAATATGGTATACTACTTAATTACTCTTTTTTATGAAAATTTAAGGTACTAATTATTTTTTTTTTTTTTATGTATGAAAAATATAATTACATTATTTTTTATATATGGTTCGGCTTGGTTTAGTATTAGAGCGGTGGTAACCTGGAGGTCCTGGGTTCAAATCCTTCGCAGACTTTTATTTAATATGTTAGCAGCTGGATATTGATCCTATGGGATCTAGGACCCTTCTGGGGCTAACCCAGCTTCTATAATGTGATTACCCAAAATAGGGGGGGGGATCTGGCGGTAGATCTAGGACAAGTCACCTCCTTGCACAACCGTTGTCTAAAAAACAGTACAGTACGTGGTAGTGAACCCATGATGTTGAGGGGTACAATTTTTTGTATTATTTATTATATACAAATTAGTATTTTGAATTGTTACCCATCCCTCCAGTTAAGAGGTAACTAGGTAGCCTACGTGCATTTTCATGTCGACGTCTTAAACGTGACTGGCTTAAGAGCCAAGGTCTTCCAACTCTAAGTCTTTGTGTTGCGTTGGTTGGTCGGTCTACATCGTCAATACCTACCCACTTGAAGAAACATCACAGTTGTTTATTAAATTATTTACTGGTAGGCAACGTCGATAAAAATTACATCTCTTAAATTTTTTTTATATAATTGAGAGATTTACATACAAAAGTTTTGAGTGATGTAATATTTTATCGGTGTTGCCTAGCAACGGGTCAAAGAACCACTTTTTTTTCTAGCCTTTTGGTAATTTGTGCTCAATATTTTAAATCTTCCTGACTTCTTCTTATTAAATCTGTTGAAAGTGGGGGATAGATCCTTTGGTATCCAGGACCCTCCTGGGGCTCATCAAGCCTCTATAAAGTGGCTACCCAAAATAGGGGTAAACACCTGACGGATGAGCCCGAACTAGGACAAATCAATGTCCTGCACAATAGGTGTCAAAGAAAGTTTACAGTCTTTACCACGGATAAGTTACTTTCAGTTACAGTCTAACCTCATAAGTTTTAGTGATACAGGTTTTTATTTTTTTTATTGAAATGGAATCCGTCTACTTAGAAAATAAAACAAGGTTCATCTTATTCCGGGGTACCTCTACTAAAATGTTAAACTAACTGCCATAACTAAAACGTTATGTACAATTTGTAAAATGGTGTTGGTCCACCGTTAGGCGGATAAGGGGTGCCTTATAGTAAGAAACAAAATTAATTATTTTATGTGTAATTAATGTATATAAAACCATATCAGTTATATCTACTCATTGTAGCTGTGCTATGCTCTAACTGTATGAGTATTTTTAAAGAAAACATACAGTTTTATCTTTTAGTAAATCGCAGGGAAGCTTAGTGAGTTAACTGATTATCTCCTGTTCTTCTACTTCTTATATAACCACTATATATAAGCAAATAAAATAATTCAAGAACGCTATTAACTTTAATATTTTGTTAATGGTTGGAGATCTGTGTATACACATTGTATTTTTGTTATTGAGTTGTATTTTTAGATTTTAATTACCAGAAACTAATGTAGGTTTTATTTTTATATATATTTTTTTAAATATTTTATCAACAGTGATTTTTTAAATCTTCTGGCATTGCAATGTTACATAAATGCTGAATGAATACTAACTGTGATATGTGCGAGTATGTAAACCCGAAATTTCTTAGAACACCTATTTTAGCGGTTGGATACTTGGAAATAAACACTTTTAAAATTTGTTTAGTCTAAAGAAACATTTATTTAAATTCTTTCAAATTGTTTCTATTCCTGGGTTTGGTAAGAGACTGCTTGTGTCGATGCGTGAGTTAAAATGGATCTGTTTGCTAAACTCATCAGACCTATTTCAAATATATCAGATAACCTTGTTCAGTTTTGTATATGTTTTTGTTCTTTTACTTAGGAGTAGAGTTTTTGAATTTAAATTATTTACTTTTTTAGAATGAAATAAGGAATCTACGATAAAAAATTTCATGGTGACAGAATTTTTTTTCTAGCATAAATTCAATTTCGTTTTAATAAGTTATGTTACTATTATTATTTAAAAAAATATCGCTAACTAAAAACTCATATCTCTCTGAATCTATAGTAATCATAAATCACTCCCTTATTTAATTACGAGTTAGCCAGTTTTTGAAGCGGCCATATTGTTGGGATTTTTAGTGAGGTCATCATTGTGCTCCAACTACCAGATTCATCCAATACCTATATCTGCAAATTAGAAATGAAAATCACACGATTTATTTTTACTGTCGTGGGGGAGTAGAAACAACATGAATGTAGTAGGTTAGCAATTCAAATTCAGATTTGTTTTTAGCTTAAATAAAAAATTTTCTATTATTTTTTTGTTTTAATTAACGTCACGTTATGCTGCAATGCTTTATATGATTGGGATCTTTAACGAGTATCTGTCACCTTACAGCCTCGGAACCGCCAATTTTATACTCCCTTTAAAAAAACAAACAACTGGTTTAATGCAATGGGGTATTAATATGTAATTCGAGATACATTATACATTATAGACAAAGTTATTACATTTGTAATAAAATGGGTGTCTTTTATTTTAGGGGATGAAATAATGTGTGGAAAAATTAATGTTGTCCCTAGTGAAAATCCAAGTTTCATACGTGAATATAATGCAAATATTCGTCCTTTATGATACAATTTAAGTAAAATACTTAAATCTTAAAAAAATTTGTAGTTCAGAAATTGAAAAGCAACAGTTTGAAGACTCCTTGTTACAAGAGACCTGAACTGGGACTAATCGATGACCGAACCAATGTATTCCCAATTCTTCTTTACAATTGCATACTAGATTTCAATTTAGATATTTTTATATATAAATTCTGTTTCGTTTATACATTCATGTTTTAATAGTTTTAACTTTAACTCCTCAATATTTCCGGCTTATTAAATCACGGTGCCCCACCTGCTACCTTGAGGAAATCGTGGTAACTAACCGCTTCAATTTGTTATGGTTCTAAATTATTGTCAAGGAGTGGAGTGGCTCAGTGGTAGAGCACTCCACCATTTCCATGCCAGAAATCCTGGTTCAAATCCCGCTGTGGGCAAGTCTTTTATTTAGTCTGTTTGCTGCCGAAGATGGATCATATAGGATCTAAGACCCTACTGGGGCTCACCCAGCCTCTATAAAATATTATAAAAATAGGGAACCCAAAATAAGGAGGAAAAATCTGAGCCAAGCCACCTCTTTGCAGAACCGTTGTTCATGAAACAGTACAGTCTCTACCATGCACTGAACCCCTATATATATATATATAAGATAAGTTATAATATGTATATATATATATATATATATATATATACATATATATATATATATGTATATATATGTATTTATATACACATGTATATATGTGTATGTATATATATTTTTTTTAAAGCTTTATACCTTACATTAATCTTTCTATAACGGCCGTTTTTTTTTCTGAATTTTTATACGTAGCTTGGGGTATCCCGAGACATCTCTTAACTCCTTAGACATTTTCGTTAGATGTGCTCATACTCACATGCCTTGCGAAGGAGATATTTTGGAACCACACGCCCTTCTCCCCGCGACAGATAATTTATTTTATATATATTTCACTAATTTACCCATCCTCCCACCCTCTCTTCTCCATTTTATTTTATTTCCCTCATAACATTACAAAAACACATAATACTATTTTTTACAATTTCCATGCTCACTATTTCTGTAAGGCGTTTATTTATTTCCCAACTTTAATTATTTTACGACAGTCATCTGTTTTCATCTTAACTCACTATTTTTATATTATATCTTTACTCGACCACAAATCATTGTCTTTTTTACAATTATACTAGTGCAATACAGCCCATTTATTGTAACTTATTTATTGCTCTTTTTATACAATTTGACATGTTTACTTAATATCAACTATGTTATTACTTACCGTATTATTCTATTTCATTACCTCTGTATTTTTATATCTATTTATTTCTGCAATTTTTTTTTTTAGTCTTTACTTTATCTTTTTAGGTTACTATAGTTTTTATTTTTCATTGTTATGGTTATTAATGCCCCACATGATCCTCTTTGCTCTGTATTAATATACATCTCTTGTTCTCTCCCTCCCCATCTTTATTATCCACCACTCAGATACCTGATACTTCTGTATTTCAACTTTAATATTTACCCATTTTATTTTAGTATTTATTTTTATTACCTTTATTACTTTAATTTTTAACGCGTTCTGTTTTATTATTTTTTTACTCTCAATTATGTATTTTACTACCTTCCTGTCACTCACTCATACTTATACATTCATTCATTTTAACCTTTATAATGTATTTACCATGCTTAGCAATTTTTTACTTTTTTTAATGTTCATTTTCTAGATTTACCATGCTTTTATTATCTTTATTTTACCTTGCTTAGCAATTTTTTAATTTTCAATTGTCTGTATTTTGCATATTTAGCCCTGAAGAAGACCTACAAATTCGAAACGTTGGCTACTGAATAAATATTTCTCGATATTTAAGAGAAATTTATTGACCTCTACCCGAACCATTTTCTTCCACATAACTAAAAGAAGTTATAAGTCACAAATCTCATAAAATCCATTTTTAATGTCGAAACTTTTTTTTATATATATGTTTTCTTGAGAATTTGCTATCCTCCATGGTCAATTGTTAATATTATACACATACTACATACTCTCACGAGAAAATACTAGAATTAGCTTCGTTTTCTCACAAAACGACATCAACATTATATTTAAAAGAATGTCCGGATTTTTTTTTTCAAAATGCGGAATTTCTTCCGGAATTTTCATTTTTTGATCTAGTAATCCTTGCGAGGGGAAATCGAGTCTAGCGATTGGTTGCGTAAAGAGGGTATGTGGTCGTCGGCCACACGTAATCGTTCACAACTTTGATTTTGCTTGCTGGAACTCTCCTGATTCTTACTGGGTATCCAAGGGGCTGGGTGAGCCCAATCCTAGTAGATTCTGGGATATCTGGATATTATTTAGATATATAACTAACATTACCCTATTATGATTAGCGTTACGCCCATGTTTTTTACTTGGCAAGTTCTGATGTACCACATAGCTCGAGTATTCTTTTAACCATCATGTTATGGTAATGTTAGTTTAGAATGTGAGAAATTAAATTAATTAATCCACAGGAGTTTATTAAAGCACTAGCTTACAATAGTCAATAATTATTCCTTCCACGAGAGAGTGATTGCTTGGCTGTGGGTGAGAGAGCTCATACGATGGAAGATAACTCTTCAGACACATTTGACACTGAGAGCGAGATTAACTTGGAAATTGGCTTTGCCGCTTCTCTCTCATTCGCCATGATTCCTCCGGCCCCGGGAAATGTTTAACAAATTTTTAATAGCATTAGGCTTATAAATGAATATATTAATGACCACTCTGTGATTTATAGATGACCAATCTTGATTATATCAGATTTTATTTTAACACGAACTTACATTAGTAAAATTGCTGGTAAGAATCTCAGGGAAACATTTTTATGGTTTTATATTTGTTTTTAATGTCAATGTTACCAATATAAAATATTGAGAAAAATCCAGTAGTAGCTACTTCCATAATTCATACAAGATCGCGGGTTCGTAGCCCGGTGGGGGGGGGGAGGGGTGCTAGGATTCTTTAAAAGGGAGTAGAAAATCCTTGGTTATCCCGTAAAATCCTTAGTTATCCCGTAAAATCCTTGGTTATCCCGTAAAATCCTTCAAAATTATAGTAAAATGGAGGCATTATACCCTATTCGATTTATACATGAATAGGGAGAATTTAGGACACCCAGTGTAGCATCGTCCGCTTAGCCATAGCACCAGTTTCTCTGCTTTTCTTTGTTACTCCAACCTGCAGCTGGAGGATAACAAAAATACGAATAATCTCCCATTTTTCATGATTTTTTTTAAATTTTAACTGATTAACTACTTATCCAACGATCATCTGTTCATTTAATGCATTATGCTAATCGGGCGATGCTACAATATAAGTCTTCAATTTTACCGATCTTAGAAAATATCAAGTATTCCTAAATGATCCCTTTACGAGTGTTTGACACCGCAATTGCTCGGAACTGCCATTGTCCCGCTATGTTCCGTAGGAAAAATATTATAACTAGGGATTTTTTACTCCCTTTAATAAACCTAGAGCAACAATCGGCTGGGCTACGAATCCGCGATATTGGACATTGCAGTTGTTTATGCTAATCATTGAACCAGAGGGACCCCATAATTATTTGTACATAGTTTTTGCTGTAACA
Organism: Troilus luridus; assembly: GCA_964056705.1. Taxonomy (NCBI): domain Eukaryota; kingdom Metazoa; phylum Arthropoda; class Insecta; order Hemiptera; family Pentatomidae; genus Troilus; species Troilus luridus. The sequence continues at coordinate 93,909,396 of OZ057415.1, read as the reverse complement.
TTTTCCTTCGTATTTTTGGTGATTTAATGTGGAAAGATCAAGACCCGTTTCATTAAAACTTCTGAACCGTTTAAACGCTACGTTCAAAGGATAGAGTGGTTTTTCGGTTATTGCCCGGCCTCTGTATAGATATCGATAGATTTCATTATTGCTTAACCATCTGGGAACTTGGGAGATAGTGCTGTTGAAATTCGGTTAAGCTTGGTCCACCAGGTTTCCCGGTTGGTGCTTACGAACGAAAAACGTTCGGCCTTTTATATTATTATATATCAAATGATATATGAGGAAGTTGAATACGGTGGGAAATGTAATCGACAATCGGATGAGCCGTATTGTCTGTATTGAATAGCCGAGTTATTAAGGCTTTCTCTCTACTAAGTTGCCTGCATTGGCTACTAATCTAACTCGACTTCCAATCACGCTCTACCCTTCCGATCAATAATGACAATATACGAGTCGTGAAACTCATATAATTAATCGTTATATGGTCGTTAAGTCGACCATCTTGTTTGCATAAAATAGAATCAAAACCACCTGTGTATGTAAATTAAATATCTTTGTATATTTAATTACCCTCAACGCTGAGAGGCATATGTAGTAATGAAAAATATGGGGACCGGGGCTACTAAGTGTGTAGATGGCTGAGATGCTTCGCTGAAGTTCAAATCCGGCTGTGGCAGATGAATTATTTATTCTGTTAACAGTCGGGAATTGACTCTGGGACCCAGAGTCCCTTCTGGGGCTCATCCAAGCTCTATAATGTGGGCTCCCTTAATTTAATTATTTCTTTAATTTACGTCACTTAATGCTGCTATGGCTATCCGGAAGATGCCCCAGAGGGGGTATTGAATTTCTCTAATCCAGGTATTATTATAAAAGTCTTTAATGAATACCTGACGCCGCACTGGTTCGGACGTGATTTTACGTCCCTTCCGAAGGAGCCTAAAGATTTCTTCTCTTTATGAAATCTTTAGGCCACCTGTTTGGCATAGTAGATTGCTATGCTAACCGATATATCTATACTTTCCCTAGTGTGGTGGTTAGAGTTAAAAAATATATATATTTATACTTTCCCCAATTTTATAAAATTATAGATACGGCAGTATCCTTATCAAATCACGCATATGAGAAACTCATACGCAAATTAATTCAATATTGCGGAATTCTATTTTATTATCGATGCATATGACCAATCGATACATACTGTTAGCGTCATTTGTGTTAATAATAAAAACCTGTGGTGTGCTGATATTGTAACGTTTTAGCACGCGATTCTTTTCAGCTCCACGAACCGAAATAGATCATTTAATGATATTAAATGGAATTCACTCATTTAATATCATTAAACCTACTTCCATAATTATATGGCAGTTCAAATATATATACTATATGCCTATATTATATGTCTTTTCATATATATATATATATATATATATATATATATATATATATATATATATATATATATATATATATATATATGTGTATATACCACACACGCATAAACAAAGCACTGAGATACCGCCCGAATTTATAATCCGGCCCGTTTTAGATAATTTATTTAATCGCTTAACAGCCAGGGTTGGGGCCTGTGGGATCGGGAGACCTATTACTCCACAAGGTACCCTTAATTGGAAGGAAAAGCTGGCCTTGAGCGTGATCTCCGACAAATCACTTCCCCGCACAACCGTTGTTCTAGAAACAGTATCATCTCTAGCACATGCTGAGCCCAAGACCCTTCGTGTACATTTCGTATAAATATGGATAAAAAAAAAACCTGTGAACGGGTCTGGGGTTGAGGACACGGTAGAGACTGTACTGTTTCATGGACAACGGTTGTGGAGGGAGGCTATTTGTCCTAGATCACGCTCAACCGCAAGATTTTTTCTCTTATTTTGGGTACCCTATTTTAATAACATTTTATAGAGGCTGGGTGAGCCCCAGGAGGTTCCTAGATCCTCTATGATCCACATCTGGCTGCAAACAGACTAAATAAAAGTCTTGCCTACAGCGGGATTTGAACCAGGATTTCCGGGACGGTAACTAAGTGCTATACCACGCAGCCACTTCGCTCCCTAATAAATATGGATATGGCAACCCAAATCGCGTTGAATTCATGTTATAATTTTCTAGAACACATGATGATTCATATGACTCAAACGTAGTAAGATATCTTTATTTTTTTTTAACGTGAGATAATAATTTCTTTAAAAGGATGTAAATAAATAACAACAAATTCTTACATGATATTAAAACACACAAAGGTGTTTTTTTAAATTCCTTTTATTCTTCTAATATTGCCTTTCTTATATTTGTTGAGGTAAGTTGTAAAATTACATAACTGTATTTGTTGAGTGTTAAATAAAAGGTCAGTAATGACGTACTTTTATAATTGTGAAGCGGGAAACATTGAATTGAGTCGCGGTCAATCTGAAATAATGAATCTTCTTTAGATTTTTGAGTTATAATGGTATGACAATTGAAAAGATAAAACAAAAGACAATAAAACATATGTTCCAAAAGGTTGTACTGTTCTAGTCGGTGTAGGTTAAATTATTACTCATACATAGCCTACCTATTTATAAACTATTTTACATATATGTATATAAATAAAATAAATATATAAAAAATATATTTATTTCCAGCTGGTACAAAAACATGTGTTTTGGGCTCAATTAATCAGGACTAAAGTACGTCTTTTCTCCCTGTGCATTAGAAATTGAGTCAAAAAGTCAACTTTATTCCCTAGCGAATAAAGTAAAAATATGACAACCTAATCCGTCTAAATAATGTAGGTTTTGTACTGAAAAAGTTCAGGGTTAGGTTGGTACACCTGACACACCGGCCATTAAAATCAGCTGTTATTTCAAAACACCAAAACTGATAAACAGAAGTTCAGGTTGTGTAAGTTATGGATCCACCACATATTGTACAAGAACCAAATAATGTTATTTCAAATTTATTGCCAGCTAAATCAAAACAAAATTCAAAATTGTAATAATTGCACATTTAATTTCAGTTTTTGAATTTATTGTAAAACATAACATAATATAAAATATTATAGTGTATAGTTTGCCTTTTTACATCCCATCTGGAGATAAAATCTTGTATGCCCCTCGGGACTAAATTGATCATTATTTCCAGCAATACTTTACTCCCTCGGCTTGGCCTCGTGAGTAAAGATAATTATTCCCTCGCATTCGCTCGAGTGCAAACTTACAGCTGAGGGAATAATAATCTTCTTTAGTCCCTAGGTGGATAAATGACTATTTTATCCGCAAATTACTTAGAGCCATGCATTTTCCTTCCTTTTAGCCGATACTTCTTTCATTATTTTGCTGTGGGCTTTCGGTTTTATCTTGAGGCTATGTTCCAGTCTTCTTTGATTTTTACTCTTGGTAAGCTTACCACTTATGAATATTGAATCTAATTTGTATTTATTACTGGGCTATACAGTCCTTGAAGAACCTTAACCTCTACTAATTTCTTCTGCCATTCGGTGCTGTTCCCCGCAAGACGCCTCCAGCCAGCGGTTCATACCGATCGCCTTCAGCTCACCCTCCACATTGTCGAGCCACTTGTGACGGGGCCTCCCTCTTAATCTTGAACCATCATTCGGTATCTCGTACATCATCCTTCTTGGAGTTCTTGTTGGGTCCATTGTCTTCACATTCCCTAACCATCGTAGTCTCTTGAGCTGAATGACTTTTATTATATCAGGCTCTTCGTGTAGGTCCCTTAGCTCTTTATTGGTCTGGATTCTCCACTTCTCCTCGACTCTGATAGGTTCAACAATTTTACGCAGGACTTTTCCTTCCCATACTTCAAGGACCCTGTTGAAATGAGTTATTTCTATTAAATATAAAAATATTTAATAGAAAGCAACTGGTGAATTAAAGAAGTATTTTACTGTTCACATTGGCAAATTTAAGTCATAAAAACTTAAAAAATACAGATACGTTGGGTGTTATTATTAGATTGGAAACTTATTCCTCCGCGATAGATTCTCATTGTCATTTCATCCCATCAATCATAAACCCATTCTGCCTTGATCCGTTCCCATTTGGTACGCTAGCGATATAAATTTTATTAGGTATCCGTTATGATCGATTTACGGCTTATCATCATTTACGAGCATTCGATCAGCGTGGGATTAAAGTATAATTAATGTAAGGATGATGAGAAATGTGGATATCCCATAATTAAAAAAAAAAAAAGTGTAAATATGGTATCGTATTATAGTTTACCCAATTTTTCGTAATATCGATTTAAAAAATTGAGCACTGAAAACCTACAATGTTTATGATTTTATTATAAAAATCCATGAAGTCTATTGGTTCGATAAATCTGGTGATTATTACAACTTACAAAACCAATAGTATTCAAGGCTGTCATCACTATGTATTAAGGTAACTGATTAACACGTTGTATAAGAGATTGTTACTATTATTATTGGCTTCTTGTATTATATATTAGGTTTGGTTTCAAATTTTCTATTCTTTTTTTTTCTTAAAAAGGTTTGTTCTGTCCGATGGTGAATTAAAGAGATTACGTAGGTTGAGAGGACTGGTTAAATTGTATGTTTGTTTAGCGTTACTTCTGCTATGGCTAATCGGACGATGCTATAGTGGAAGGCCTAAATTTTGCCTATCCATGTTTAAATAGGATACTGATTTTTAATGAGTACCTGGCCTCGGTACCTCCGTTCAACGTCCCTTACGAGGGTCGGCATAACCAAGGAATTTTTTACTCTCTTTAAAAATCCCAGGGCCACCTGCCGGGCTACGAACCCACAATCTTAGTAGGTTAGCTGGTAAAGTTTTTTAGTTATGTAACGAACGATTTCCTAAACAAATAATAAGCCCTGACCCGACTGATGAACCTCTGAGGGGTAGAACGAGGCGTTGGTGGAGGATTTCTTTAGGTGTGATCTGGCAAATTTGGGTTTGTGTTATAGTCAGCTTACAAGGAGATATTAGTAGAATCGGCATCTTAGCATCAGGGTTCACTAAATCTTTTGTTATTGTTAATAAGTTTTGTAAACTTCGCGCCTAAACAGATATCAGTATTATTTTTATTTTATTAAATTAATTCAATTTAATATAAACTGTCTTAAGCTAATTGGTAGCGGAGAGCTCAGTGGTAGAGCGCTGAGTAAGAATGCCGAAGGTATTCCTAATCCTCCTCGCCTGGAGGCTTTTTTTTAATCTGTTGGTGACTGGAGACGGATACTATGGGATCTAAGACCCTCCTGGGCTAACTCAGCCTCCGTAAAGCGGGTACTTAACATAAGAGGGAAAAATCATGCGGTTAAGTTAACAAATCACCTCCCTGCACAACCGTTGTCCAAGAAACAGGACAGTCTCTACCATGTACTGAATTCCAGACATTTCTGATACAGTGGTACACGTTTTTTCAGGTCTAAACCTTTTAAATGTAAAAAATAAGGCTATTTTATTAATCAACAATTTTTTTACTTGAATGATTAAAGCTATCGATGATTGTTTTCGATTTATCGCAGTACTATTTCGATACATTAGGCAATGTTCATATCGATAGTTGTTTTTAATATCGACATTGCGGGACCAGAGGCCTTGTGACTTGTTGCTAAGGAAAAGGCGACAGCTGATAGCGTTATCAGTGGACCAGCTGTTGGGTGCTGTTTACCCGCGATTACCAACTGCGACGCACTCTGCCGCTAGATATAGTCTTGTCGTCTGTCTCTGTTTGTTGATTGTTCTTGCAGTTATCTCCGCCGTTTGTAAACAGTGTGCAGCGATAGTGAAAGGCGATTCTACAGGGTCTCAAGGAAGTACGGGTAAGTGCCTAGTACTGCTATCATATTATCATATCATACTTCTTCATCAAAACAATAAGTCAAGAAACTGATTTTGGATAAAATTCGACTTTATAATAATTTTAATTAATGAAAACCACTTTTTCCTCTAACCCCTTGGTTTATTTTTTTGGAATTGATATTTATCAGGATTGAGGGAATCTCTAATCTCTTTTATTGCGCCAGGAGCATTTTAAGAGTTGGATGAGTATGGGGGTTTGCTGGATTTCTCATGGAGTAGGGCTCTAGTGACAGGGCTCACTTGAAACCACTTATTCACCTAGGCTGTAGATATATACTAAGGAAATTGGGTTATCAAATTATAATTAATATATACTTAATATACTTAAATGAATTAGAAAAAAAAATAAATTGTTTTTTATTTTTAAACTAGTTTTGGTGAACATGTTTGGTCAGCTCCTGTTATATATAAACATGCGTATGTATTTGTACTATGGGTAGTACTTACTCGTACACATACAATATATAGGTAATACTTTATCTGCACTTCGCTTTTTTGTTCTCCTTAAGCCTGTTTTGGTATTTCGGACACGAACGGTCGGCGATCTCGACGTTAAAAATAAAACGAAAATTGAATTTGCGTTGTTGGCCTCGAAATAACAAATCGAGGTCTAACAGGATCCGGCTGTTTCAAGATCCTTTGTTGTCTTGCGTTGTATGTATATGTGAATTTTTAAATAGGCTTTATGTATATTCATTATTATTTATTTATTTTTGCTAATGGGCTCGTTTTTTCCAAAATTCCTTCATCTTTTCTCCATCTCCTTCTCTGATCAGTATCCACTTCACTACCTTGTTTTAGTGAACATTTTTTGTCACTAACGTTACTCTACTATTCTCGCTTATTCTAAATCTATTTTTTTTTAGCAAATCCATGGTGTGGTTGACTTGACTTTTTGTATGTAGTCTTCTTTGGGGGAGTCCATTGCTTTGCCTATAAAATTTTAATAGTAGTTTTCTTATTTCTGGGTTTTAGATATTTTCTGTGGATTTTCTTGACTGTACCCGGAATCTTTCAGTTGATTTTGGATCTAAAATCTTTCTCATAATTTTACGTTCTTATTTTAGTATTTTTTATATGTATTACATTTATGTGGAATGTGCACAACACTTGCACATTGTGTTAGTGGTTTACTTACTGTGTAGTAGTGCCTAGATGTGTGTATATTTATCAGTTTTGTCCCCAATTAAATCATATATTATTATATTGTTTTGTCAATACAAATGAAAATTATGGAAAGTAAAAAAAAAACTACTTTTTAGGGGAGTGAAACAAAAATTATTCTAAATCGGTGCTTTTCATCAAACTTATTTTACCTATGTCATTAAACTTTGTTATGTGAATTATAGATGGATCTATTTGAATTTTTATCAATTATTAATCGCTAAAGCTATAGCTTTAGATCGAAAACGAAAAATATGATTTTTTTCACATACTTTGTACAATATTTGTATCGACAATTTATAAGAAATTACAATATATAAAACCAAGGTACCTACTGGTCTGTAAGGGTGTTAAACGTGGCCGCTGACTCTGAATGAAGACTAACGTTTTATTTATAGGATGTTGTCTAGTGTCCTGAATATTCGGTCCACCCTAAAATTGAGGTGGTCTCACAAAGCGAAATTGAGAAGTATGTTATTTGAGTAAACTATGTGGTAGCTTCGCGATGCTTTAGTCAGACTTGTAAATTTGTTGGGGTAAGTAACGGTTCACTAAAAAGTTAATAACTGCTTAGCCGACTGGTAAACATCCGAGACGTAGGCGGGAAGATTGTGTCAAGATTTTACTTGAGAATTTGCTGTTGGTTGGTAATCCAGGAACGAAGGAAAAGCAATTGGTATCATCGGCCGGTTCACTAAGACTTTTTATTTATTTATGTAGTAGAATTTAAGGTCAAGTGGCTATACGTCGTCAAAACAATAAGAAATAAAATACTCGAAAAATTATCCGCAGACTAAATGAGTGATAAAGCATTTCAAAACATTAGTTAATTCTGCTCTCGAGTCGTTCTAAATGCACAAGGAGTTTCGCATGGAGTGGTTTTGTAATATTAGTCAAACTGCAGATATTTATTGCATAAAAAATTACATTAGTTAAGTTTAGTTCTACCGGATTTGCTTATGAAGGGTCTAATTGTTTATAAAGTTCTACTAGTAGGAAGTAGTTAGAGATACTTCAAAACTATCCTGGATCAAGTGAAGTGTGTACTTAAAGTAATTTAAATTTTCAGGAAACACTAAATTTAATTAATAAAATCCCGGTAAATGAATTAGATAATAAAACTTTTTTTAAATAAATAATAAATACAATTATTTATTGAAAATTTTCAACAGTGTAAAAAATAATACAACTAGTAAAAAGTGTAAATGATGTATAACAACATGACATAAAGGTAAGTAGCGGAATTAGCTACTGGGAGTACTCAAATGACAGATCTAAAATAGAAGATCACGAGTCCTTCCTTTTCATACTAAACGCCTCGGAGTGTTATCGGGAATTGAAGAGGAGCGAGAGATAGGTTTGGAACTAGTCGCTTCGGATATCGGAATCGGGTCAAATCAGTAACAAATAGGTCATTGAGGTCATTATGGATGATGTTATTCGTAACAAAGTAAGGAGCATAAAGATTTACGAAGGATTTTGGATTGTAGATTGGATGGATACGAGAGGAGTTCGATTCCTTGTGGAGTCCTAACATCAAAATCTGAACAGCTAGAAGTTAAAAGATCTAACTGAACCAGGAGATCGAAATTTTTAATATTGTCATCCTTCATCTTGTCGAAATCTAGTGTATAATTTTTGATTCGTTACTTTTTAGAGTACATGCTTACCAAAAGTGTAGTCCTTATTAGTTCAAAAACTTGTCTCACCTATCACATTATTTTAGTTACATACTCCTTTTCGAAACTGACTATTTTGCAAAATTCAATAAATAATCATAAAATTTAACGTCGAAAAGCAACTTTAAATGGTCATTGAAGTTGTACCAAAGGGTAGTTTCGGATAATCCATGTTTTATTATTTGGATAACTTCTTCTTCTTCTTTCGCTTCCCCCTTTCATCGTAGGGGGGCGTCCAGCCAGGAGCCGAAACTATCCCGGTCTCTTGCTAGGTTTCTAGCCTATCGGAGATCTTTTTTCGTCCATCTCCGAGGCTTTTCGCTAGGTTTCTTTGAATCAGCTATACTCCGAGGCGGGTGATTGCCCCAGCCCAGGAGGCCCCGTTACCTCGGGACAACTGACCTCCCGAATATTTATGTCCTCTCAGGAGGAAGGGTGGCCGGGCTATACCTCCTGGTACTGGGTTTCCCCCAACCTGGAGGACCACTGGCTGATTGCAGTCCGAAAACTGGGCGATGGGGACGCCAACTCGCTACGCCAAATTTACATACTCCTTATCGAAACTCACTATTTGGCAAAATTCAATAATTAATCCTAAGTTTTAACGTCGAAAAACAACTTTAACTGGTCAATGAAGTTGTATCAAGGGTAGTTTCGGATAATTCATGTTTTATTATTTGGATAACACGCTTACTTATTGTATTGAAAAGGTATTGTTTGAATTAGGAACTTGGACCTTCAAGTTGTCAACAATTTACCGCATTGAAACATTAAAAATGTCTGTCATCACTGGCACTACAACCAAATACAGTTCTTGGTCGCGTCAAGTTGCCTCCATTCCCCTCTTTCCTACGCCAGGGTTTTCCAGGCTTATGAATTAACGAGTGTCTGTTCATCATCTTCGACCTGATGTTCCCACCTCAGCTGTTGTAACCTCTCTTTCTCTTTCAATCCACCCAAAAAATAATTTAAAAGTGGATACATAGACGAATGCTCATTGAACACGAACAGCGCGGAAATCTAACGAAGATAACTTAGTTGCGACTTGTTTATAAAAGATTTTTTTTCCCCATTAAATCCAAAGGGAAGGGTTTTTACGATATATCATGTCATAAAATATCTTTTGCGGTCTCTTAGGTTACCAACAAATCTGGTATTTCTTTTCCTGTTACACAGCAGGATACAGCAAAACATGTTTTCACAAAATAAACGACTCTTAAGAGGTGGGGCATTACAATAAATTAAAAATCAGATCTGATAAAACACTTCGAGGGGAAGTGAGAGTGAGAGAGAGAGAGAGAGAGAGAGAGAGAGAGAGAGAGAGAGAGAGAGAGAGAGAGGGATGTATTATTATTCGAGCACTAATTCCCAAACGATTTGTGGGAGTTCCAGTTCTGGTTTAAAGGCCAAGAACCTTCTCCAAACCGGTTTGTCTCCAGGAAGTGCAAGTCTTTCTGGAAGCCTTTTCAAAGCTTTCCTTAATATAGGTTAGGGTTCAGTGTATTTATATACACTCTTATCTTTATATAAGATATATAACATACACTTCTTAGATAGAGACTTTATACCTCATGGACAACGGTTGTGCAGGGAGAGGATTGTCCTAGAGCACGCTCAATCACAAGATTTTAGAAGCTGGAGGGTTCTAGAACCCATACGATCCATCTTGGGCTGCTAACAGATTAAATAAAAGTCTGCCCTCAGCGGAATTTGAATCAAGCACCTTCGGCACGGAAACTCAGCGCTGTGCATATTCTCCACTCCGCTCCTCGTATGTATATTCTTAGTCTTAAGTCATCCATCGATCCCGTGGGATCTGCAGACCCTCCATTGGCTCATCCAGCCTCTATAATGTGGGTACCCTTTATTGGTGGGAAAACGTTGTGTTTAAACGTGATCTCGGACAATCAGCTCTCTGCTCAACACTTGTCTTGGAAACTGTACAGTCTGCTTTGTACTTGGTCGACAAGCCCAAAACCCTCCATGGCTAGTAGTTTTACACGGTAATGTTTGCTCTTATATGTGTATTATAAGAATGAAGTCTAAATCTTAGTCTAATATAATCTAGAAATCTAATGTAAAGTCTAAATGAAATTTTTATGTTTTAAAACAAATTAAAACCTCTCTTCATACTGCAACCACCGGACTCCCTAAATATTTCACTATGTGAAAATGGAAGTTATGAATTTCGCAATTCACGCTCTCATGAATAAATAAATTTATAAATCATAATAAAGAATGGTATGGAATGCCCCGATAAATAAACTGGCCTTTTAACATGTTCAAAAAAATGTTGAAAATTTTCAATTTTCTGTCTATTAAAAAAAATACCATTATATCTGTTTAAACTGAACCCTGAGGAGAGAGCTGTGTAATCCACATTTTTTACCTTTATTGGTTTATTTTCTTGTAAACCAAGTAAAAGTACCAAGTTTTTGTTATAATTTCAATTCTTTATCGACAGTCACGAGGGATTTCGATATTTAATTTTCTGGTCCTTGAGAATATTTTTAACTTATCTCTTCTATTGTTACAAGCTCCTAAAATAGATTATCGATTTCTCAAGCGTGCTTGTTTGACTACGATCTGGGGGGTTGTCTCCTATGATAAGGATGAATTGAATGTATTTTGATGATTATATATAAGGATCTTAAAAGAAAAACTTAACAATAATCCGAAATTGAAAGAAAACTTAACATATATATTGTCACTCCTATAAGTGAATCTAATCATTCTTAAAGCTTTATTTTGAATTTCATTATTAATCTCTTTTTTTTTATTATTTATTTATTGATATTTACAACTATATTACAATAATATAACAAGTAAATAGGCTAAGTGGTACATAATGACATATAGAGAAACTATCCACTGGTAGTACTCAAATCGCATGTTCAACTAAGAAGGTCACGTGGCCATCTTCTTTTCAGACGCTTCGGAAGATTATCGGGAATTGAAGAGGAAGCTAGGTTTGAAACTAGAGGGTTGGAGTGGAAATGAAGTTTGTTATGAAAGGATAGATAGCGGGTTCGGGCCAAATCAGCAACAAATGGGACATTAAGGTCATTATGGATGACTTTATTATTAACTCATAATATGATATTACGCTCTTTTTTATATTTATCTTAATTAGGGGTTTTGGTTAGTTACACTTATTCTGGACGTTTTTCAAGATAAACTGTTAGCGAAGTGGGATAGTTCAGTATGAAGAATGCTCAATTGCTATGCTAATGGTTCCAGGTTCTTATCCGGCTGTGAGATATAAATTATTTATAATTTATTAATTAATTGTTTTAATTTTAAATATTTTTATTTTGAAGAGAAAAGATATGCCTCCGGCCGGAATTCGAACCCGGGTCCTCTGTCTTACCGTGTCAGGACTCTACCAACTAAGCTACCGGAGTTGATACCAGCCGGGGACAAATCTTTTCTCTTATCTGATCCCATGTCCCCTTTCTTGTGATGTGTTCTCGCAAGTTTTGCGGTGTATACCTACACAAGAACGAATGTTCATTGAGCATTACTTTAATTTTAGGAACTTGTTGACATACGTCATGTTACTATTTATAATTTTTTATGAGTTATTAGTTAATTATTTTTATTTTGAAGAGAAAAGATATGCCTCCGGCCGGAATTCGAACCCGGGTCCTCTGTCTTACCGTGACAGGACTCTACCAACTAAGCTACCGGAGTTGAAAACAGCCGGGGACAAATCTTTTCTCTTATCTGATCCCATGTCCCCGCGTTCTTGCAAGTTTTGCGATTGTTGGTGTATGCCATGCATATGACGTATGTCAACAAGTTCCTAAAATTGAAGTAATGTTCAAAGAACATTCCTGTTACGGTAAGACAGAGGACCCGGGTTCGAATCCCGGCCGGAGGCATATCTTTTCTCTTCAAAATACAAATATTGATCAATTATTTAATCTGTTGACAGCCACGTATTGTCCCTGTGGAATCTGCAAACCCCCTGTAGCTCACTCAGCCTCTTTAAATTGGATACCTTATATTGGTATATTGGGAGGAAAGCGAAGCGGTCGAGGATCTCAAAAAGATACCTCCCAGGACTACCCTGGCCCTAGAAACAGTACACAATAGTAACCAGGTAGAGCACTGAGTTGCCTTGCCGAAGGTTCTGGGTTAAAATCCCGCTCGCTGGCAGACTTTTATTTAATTTGTCAGCGGCCGTAGATAGATCCTATGAGAGCTAGGAACTTCCTGGGGCTTACCCTGCCTCTATAAAGTAGGTACCTAAAATAAGGGGGGAATCTGTGGGTTTAGCGTTATCACAAATCACCTCTCTGGACAACTGTTGTCCAAGAAACAGTACATTCTTTGCCATGTAATGAACCCCAGACACTTCATGGTTCATAGTTGTACAGTTTTTTTTAAGAAACAGTACAGTTCCTATCATGAGCTGGACCCTAAACCATTCATGAGCTGTCGTGGTACAGGTTTTGGTTAAATTTCTCTATAGTGCAAGTAGTTCTTTTTATTTTTTTTTTAGTTTTCCTCTTAATAAGAAACATCAAAATAAACTTTTCCTCATTTCCTAAATATCTGGGTAGGGTTGGGTCTTCAACATCGCATTAAGTATAATCCCGAATTATTTTTTTTTTAACTATCCCAGCTCATTAATTAGTACATTTCTGGTATGTTTATGCAAATTAAACGATTTCTTGATAAGTTAAAGACGGCCGTAATTAGAAAAAAAAATTAATTCGTAAAATATGGAGCACACCTACTAGCTACATAACCGTTTCCTTACTTGCTAGAATAATTAATTATGTTGTCTTAGGACAACTAAAATAAGCTTTCACAGTTCAAGGCTTTAAATAGAAATTAATTTACAATATGACTTCTAAATGGGTGGCTGTGTATTCGGTAAAATGTATAATTACTTTAATATAACTGATGTATAAAGTAAATCTTTAAATTAAAATAAAACTGTAGCTCTACAACCCGTGTAGAGTCTTATTTCAACCACCTGGTTTTTGCTCCCCAATTAAGGGTACCCACTTTATAGAGGCTGGGTGAGCCCCAGGAGGGTCTAGATTACATAAACAGATTAAATAAATTATCTGCCACTGCCGAATTTTAAACCGGAACTTTTAGTATAACAACTCGGCACTCTACACACTGAGAAACCTGGCTCCCTGAAGTATATCCTATATGAGTAATTATAATAATATATTGTTTATTAATATTATTATTATAAGTCGCACAGCTCACAAAGTGGAAGACGCTAAGTAAAGATTGTTCTTCTTATTTCATTCTTTGCGAGAATCCAGTTTTTCTTTCTTCGCTCCATTTTGTTCCAGTTCTCAGCGCTTTTGTCTCTGGTTTAACCTCCCATTTTTCATATATTGTTTATTATTTTATGAGCATTAATAAACGGTTCATTTCTAGCTATATTAATGATAAATTCTTCTCTTACCCTCTTTTATTAATGATATTTAACTTTACAGTCGTTTTTCAACACGTAGGAAATTTTGCATAGGTCTATTAAATATCACGGAGGCCCTATAATGATCATTTTAATAGTTCTGTAAAGTAAAGACTATCCCTTAGCAACCAAATAAAGAGTCCAATTAAAAGAGACAATTATATACGACACTAACACCAGAAACTCTGCACGTACATAGACAAAATTACACGGGCAATAAGAAATCAAAGAATTCATTTCTATGGTCATCTACAAGAATGTACCCGAGCAGAATGACCAAAAGGGTGGATGCTTTAAAAAAATGAAAATGGCCAACATTAAAGGATTAAGGTCACTGAAAAGGACAAAGAAGAGCTCGAGGTCTCTCCGAATAGAATTGAAGGATGTTCTTCGCTTAAACTTTAAAATAAAATCCACATCATATTCATCTCTTAAAATGTACAAATAGAGAAGAAGAGACAGCAATATCAGAGAAGAGATAAAAAAGATTTTCATTGTAACATAAATAAAGGGATATATTTTTATTTATTATAACTTTTTTTAAACTCAATAGTACAATAGTTTTTAAATATATTATATACAATATTATTTAACACGATAACAAAGACCTTTTTGATTTGGTGGGCATATAAAAAAAAAAACTAGATGGCAGTGACTCGAGGTGAGTGGGAGTAGTGATGGGCTTAACTGCTACTTTTCAGTAACAGCTCTAACCGTTACTGTGATTTTTCTTACCTGTGATTTCTTAACTGCTACTATCTGTGATTCTTGATTCTCTCGAAATTAGTGATGGGCTTAACTGCTACTTTTCAGTAACAGTTCTAACTGTTATTGTGATTTTTCTTATCTGTGATTTCTTAACTGCTACTAACTGTTATTCGTGATTCTGTCGAATTGCTACCAACAGTGATTGCTTAACTGCTACTAACTGTGATTTTTCTTATCTGTGATTTCTTAACTGCTACTAACTGTTATTCGTGATTCTGTCGAATTGCTACCAACAGTGATTGCTTAACTGCTACTAACTGTGATTCGTGATTCTGTCGAAATCTTACCAACAGTGATTCGTCGGCGTACTTAATCCCACATCTTGAATACAACGATCACAGAATACACATTATAAGGATAATAATTACTTTGACACTTGTATAATTCACCATAATCCTATCAATATACATACAGATGGAATTATTTTCAATATCCTATATGACGTAAATTTTCCTCTTATAAAGTTAAACCCATTCAAGACGATTTTTTTCGAAGACGGTCCCCAGTAGGGAAAATTTTTTGTCTTTATATTATTCATTTTAAATAAAAAAACCATGTTTACTATGGAAATCACCCAATTTGTAAGTGAATTCTCTTAAATAAGATCATTGCACACTGGGTATGCAGCTCGCTCCTCGGAAATGTTTATTAAAATTTTTACCAAGTGTGCAATGTAAGATAAAATGAAAATACATCATTAAAAAATTTATAAACATTTATTTCAAAAATAGTTAGATCATATAAAATCGCTATTTTGTTTTCAATGATAAAGAACAGAATATAATGGAAAGAAAGTTTTTAAAAAGTTTAAAAAAATAGGTTTTTAGATTTTTTGGTACACAGTAATACCAATGCAAAATTTTGTTTTCCTGTACTTTACAGATTTCCTTAGTTCAAGAAAAATCTTATTTCAACGACTTGTTTACTCAGAATAACTGATAATTGCACATTACTGTTATTGCAAACACGGTGTGGAATCGGTCTCAAATGGGTTTAGTTGTTACAAGATAATGAAGAGAAGTATCATAGACTTTTATGGGTAAAAAACAGAACAAAAACTAAATCCTCAAATAAAGATTTTTATTATTCGAATAAACAAATAGTGTAAGAAATCAATCATAATTCAATAAGTGATTTATGATCTTATTCAGGCGATACAATTTGTACAGGGGCACGTGCCCCCCACATAGTAGTACCTACTAATACTATCATTATTTTTTGTATAGGTAATTTACAAGTGAATATTAATACTTTACAATAAACAAGCTGTAAATAAATATCTGACTTTCCCTTTTAATTTATTTATATATAATTTAAATTATATTAATAATTTAAATTTACTACTGTGCAGTTAATTTTCTACAGTAAAATTAATTAAGTCAAATTAAGGTAGTAATATTAGTCACAAACACGCTTCAATTCCGTTCGCCGACGACCAGTCGCCCTTATGCGAAGAACAGTTTAGAACTGTTACTGTAGTCACAATAACAATCACGCTTTAATTCCGTTCAGTTCTATCGCCAATGACAGTGAAGAACAGTTTAGAACTGTTACTGTAGTCGCAATAACAATCACGCTTCAATTCTGTTCGGTTCTATCGCCAATCACTGTGAAGAACAGTTTAGAACTGTTACTGATGAATTTGTGATCACAGGTAGACCTGTGACTTTTGAGTAACAGTGAAAAAGTAACAGTTCGTGATTTCTGGCCCATCACTACTCGAAATGCTACCAACAGTGATCGCGTCGGCGCACTTAATTCCACATCTTGAATATAACGATCACAGAATACGCATTATAAGGATAAATTACTTTGACACTTGTATAATTCACTTTAATCCTATCAATATACATACAGATGGAATTATTATCAATATCCTACACATAACGTAAATTTTCCTCTTATGGTTTAACCCATCCAAGACCAGCGCCGGCTCTAGCCCATGCGCGCTCGTGTGCAATCGTGACCTAGGCGCCCCCTAGTAGGCACGCGATCAAAATTAAACACTTACAGTTACACAAGGTGTTGCAAAAAACGGCAAATCCTCTAAGGAGATTAATGTGAAATCGCGAAAAAAAATCTGTTGTTCCATAGAAAAAGTCATTGAGACCAAATGAATGGAACAGCTGATATTTTTTCGCGATTTTAGAATCTCTAAATCCCTACAGTTATTTAATTTTTGAAGGAATGAAAAAAGTATATTATTTTGATTCAAAATTTCGAACCGTTCGTCGAACTTATTGATCGCGGTATCAAATAGGTAGTAATAAAAATTTACTTTGAAATGTTTTTCTGCATCTGTTATCGGCTCATCTTCTGCCTCATAGTCAAAAAACCTTCTACAGGCGCGAGGGCGAGCTGGTGCGGGAAATTCGGCAATTGCGTCGACTACTTTGGTTGGCTATGGTTTTCGCGTTATTGAGGAACTCCTGAAAAGCGGATTCACTACGGAATTCAGACAAACTTCTTTTTGCAAAATCAATCATTTTTACCACTTCCCACAAAACGGCATCTGAATTTTGAAGAGTTTTGCTAACTATATTTATCTTGCTTAAAATATCAAACCAAACAACTAGGGAACAGATAAATTCATCATATACGTTTCCTAGATTAAATCGTAGAGCTTTTAAGAGTGGTTTTAGAGTTAAGGTTGCCATTTCTTTGGCAAGAGATTCCCTACGCGCTGTTGACGCAGAAAATAAAACATAAATTTGAAAAAAAATTGACAATTTTTAACGAATTTTTAGCAGCGTCATTAACTATCAAATCCAGGCTGTGTGCCGCACAAGGTACGTAAAATGCTTGCGAGTTTAAGTCTGAAATTCGTTTTTGGAGACCTATATGTTTTCCATTCATATTCGCGCCATTATCATAACCTTGGCCACGCATATCTTGTATATCAATATCGTTAGAGTTTAAAAAATATAACAAAAATTGAGATAAACCCTGAGCAGTTGCACCTGTAATTGGGAAAAATCCCAGAAAATGTTCTTTACGAACCGTATGACAACCAATATTTGTTCTATATGTGCAATATCTGGAGTGCAATATAATATAGTTGAAAAATATTTGGATTGTTTCAATTCCAAAAAAATCGTTTTTTTTTATTCTTTCTCCTAATAATTGTATTAATTCATTCTGAATATTATGGCCAAGATAATGAGTTAGGCGTGACTCAGATTTTTCAATACGGTCAATGTGTTCTGCAAATACATCATCAAAATTAGAGATACATTCAACCAGTTTCAAAAAATTATCATTATCAGACTCATGAATTGTTTCAGAATTTCCCCGTATATTCCAGACATTGCCTCGCTAAAAACCGAATTATATGGATTATTCGTTCGCTTACTGCCACCCAACATTTTTTCTCTCGTTCAATTTCAGCTTGGTGCACGAAATCGACTGTTTTTTCTTTTAAAATGCCAATTTTTAATGTAATATGTTTCTTGAGACAAACTAGGTACGCTGAGTTCTTTTCATGACGTTCTAAGTTTATAGACAAATGCTGCCAATCGTTATAACCTATCATACCATTAAAAGGAGTGACAATAAACCAAAACAATAAACAATAAACCGAATCAGTTGATTTAGAATAAATCAGCCAGGTTCTTGAAACTGTTTCATTATTTAACATTTTTTTAGTAAAATAAGAACTTTTAGATCTATTTGAAGGATAGGAATTCTCTTTTACCTGTACTGGACTGGATAAATTCAATTAATGCAATTTTTGGAGAACGTTTTGGGAACACTAATCATGACTTATTAGATTATATTTAGGATCAAGGTTATGGTTTCGATCCACTCCTGTATTATGTTATGCAACCAGTAGTTACTAGCAACTGAATGACTCAAATTGTTTTCACTCATTTTATCTGTTTCATTTATTTAATTTTTATCTGATCTGCGCTGTCCATTGGATGGGAACCGCTGGTATAGAGTCCAAAGAAAGACGAGTCTAGAATACTATATTAATATCAGGTACAAAATGAAATCCAAGGGTAGCTGGGTGGAACGCAAAACAATAACAACAATAACTCCAAGAGAAGGCAAATATATAAGATTAAGAGCAAGCTAGATCAAGTTGAGGAATAAGTACAAGTGAAACGAGCTAGGTAGTGGGGGAAAGAGCCTGCGCGGCCGGGCCCAGAGCCGACTTCTGCGCAGGATGTTTTCTAAATTGTCGGAATATAGTTTTTAGACAAAAATAATTTGTTTTGAAATTATAAAGTAATTGGAGCTATATAGCACTAGAACTTCTTCCGTTACAGATGAGAAAAGCCTTTTTTGGAAAGTATATAATACAAATAAATAAAAATAACTATAATTAAGACAAAATATCGGGTGAAGAGGAAATAATTTTCCCAATGCGCAGTCAACCTTCTGCTCATAAAGTAGCATACGTGTATTGGAGAAAACAATGTAAGGATCTTTATCAAACATTGGATGTTTAAGGAAGATCTCTCATCCAACACCTTTCCTTCTCGTAGCCATTCCTTCTCCCTTATATCTCATATAAAAATATATTGGTATTTGTAACTATAATAATAATAATGAGTCTGACTTTTGTAGTTATTGGGAAAACATCTAGAGCTGTCCGAAAAATTATAACAATAATGCTTTTTGGCTCAGGAATTTGCATGCAGAAACACGGGGTGTTCCTATGATGGATGTAGTACAAATTAATGGTGATGATGTACAGGAATCTATTAAGTTTGCACACAACTGGAAAGCACCCGGGCCAGATAAAATTCAAAATTATAGGCTCAAACACTTTAAAAGCACTCATGTACCATTAGCCTCTTATTTCCAGAAACTATTGTGCAATTCGGTTATACCTCCAAAGACAACTGTTTAGGGAAGACATATTTGATTCCCAAAGGTAAAAACAAATCTCCGGAACCGAAGAACTTTCGGCCAATAACATGTCTTAATGGTGTTTACAAAATATTATCGTCTATAATCAGTAATAAACTAATGGGACATGTACAGAAGAACAACCTTATGGCACAGGAGCAGATCGGATGTAAGCGAAACTCTAAGGGCTGTAAAGAGCTTCTAGTGATTGATTCATTCATAGCTTCACAAGTATCAAAAAAGTTGCGTAATATATCGCTTTCATGGATTGACTATCAGAAAGCATTCGATTCGGTCCCGCATGACTGGCTGATTGAAGTTCTCAAGATTTATAAAGTCGACCAAAAAGTGACAGAACTGTTGCAACGACTTATAAAGCTGTGGGAAATGTCATTGGTTCATCCAACTAAAAGAAACACTCTCGTCGCAGAGAAAATTCCAATAAAAAGAGGAATATTTCAAGGTGATTCGCTAAGTCCTTTATGGTTCTGCCTTGCGATTAATCCTCTGAGCTCCGTTTTGAATCAATCTGGAAAAGGTTATTCCTTGAATCAGGAAACAATGATCTCCCATTCTTTCTATATGGACGACTTAGCTTTTTGCAAAGAATGAGAGAACTCTTCTTGAATTAGTAAGTTCATTCACAGAAGATATTGGGATGAAGCTAGGAACGGAAAAATGTGCAACCCTTAATATACACAGAGGAAAATACAAGGATTCAGCTAACATTGAACTCTCCAATAGTGACATCATTAAGCAACTTTAGGTTACAAGCTCCTACAAGTATCTTGGTTTTAGAGTATAATGTGATTACATTTAATTAATCAATGCGATAATATAACAATGATTATAGAGAGGGAAACAATAGATAATTACACATGTATGCAAATTACAATATCAAGTTGAAAAAACAAAGCAAATATACAAACAATATCAACTAAGATAACTTGATATTAAAAATATCTAACTGGATGAGTGAAGCATATGCTATATGACATATAGCAACACACGAGAGCTTATTTAATTGTTTGAATTATTTTTATATCGGTAATTTTTTTTTTTTACCTGTTCTACTACAACCCATGAAGGGTCTGGGGTTTACTACATGGTAGAGACAGTACTGTACTGTTTCTTGGATAACGGTTGTGCAAGGAAGGGGATTTGCCGAAAGCTACGTTAGATCCTCCCTAATTTTATTGGGTTATTGGGAAGACACCAGAGGACGACAAATATGGTTGAGGGGCAGGGAAAAATGCAGATTCTGGGGTAGAACAACTCGAAGCATAAAGGAACTTGGAGGAAGTAAAAGAAGAAGAAAATACTTACAATGGGATAGGCAGGATTCCAAACCACCCATGAGGTTCTGCCTGTGGTTTCGTTACCCATTTTTTATAGTGGATGGTTCGCTTCACTGAACCCAGTAGCAGGAATGGCTCCCTGCTAATGCGATGAGTGCAGCCATATCAAACCACTAAAGCCTTCAGTCTTGGACAAACTTTGTATGAGTCTATGAAAAAAACAACATGTTTTACTATCACAAATACAACATTATAACTTTCATCTTAAGATAAAGAAGTACCGGTAAGAGAAAATAATCAAAACTTAGTATGAATTTTCTTTATTTCCAACTGGTCTCGCGCCCCCCTGACTTGTCATTACCCCCCCCCCTGGTTGGGAACCACTGCTCTAAAATAATGTATTATATTAAACTCCTTCGAGTAAGGTTACTGTCTGTTATTGATGAGTCACAATCTAATTCAAGGGGATTACTTTTGGAAGAGTTTATCGTAACTAATGGGTTACTAATAATGAAACATGAAGTCAAATATTCCTACATTTGAAGAGCATCGAGGGCAGAGTAATATTGACTTAACTCTTTCTAATTTACAAGCTACATTACGAATAAAAAACTGGACGACCATTTCAAACGAGACCAATCTTACGGACCACAACTGTATTCTATTTGAAATTAAATGTAATAGGTCTATTGAAAATACAATTAGAGCAATAAAATACTTTAGGTCAAATACTGTTTGGAATAAATTTGAGACTAACTTATTAAAACAACTTGAAAAGGAATTTATACCGCGTACTGAAAACAAATACACAGTTGAAGATGAACAAAACTATATCATTGAATCACTCCATTTTATGAGCACAAATTTAATTTCCAGAATGATGCCTAAATTATTTCTAAAGCTTCAAATATGACGTTTAAAAAATAAAGTAATAACCCCCGTATAAAACAATATAAGGCTGTTCCATTGTGGAATGATGAACTGCCAGCACTACCTAAAAGAAGGAACAAGCTGAGGGAGCAATATCAGAAAATTAAGAAAGCCCAATGAAATTAAAAAACAAAAAAATCTCCGGGTTACAATGGGATTACTCCTATCATTTTTCAAAAAGTCTTTGATTTTGGTATTGGTACGAACTCCTATTCAGAAGAAACGAATTTCCAGACAACTGCAAAATTTGGCTACAATTTCTAGAATATTAACCATTACTAATTTTTTTATTTCAAATCAATCTACCTTCCTGTTAATTTAATATGACAGAATCTTACGAAATTGTCAGAATAAATTAAATGAATCAACATTAAAAATGCATTCTTCTTTATATTCAAATTTTTGTAAATAATAAAACAATTTTTGTAAATACCTTATTGGCTCTTAGCCATTAAAGAAAATAATAAGTCAACACTTTATCAATCATTAATAAATTAAGGGAAATATAATTTGGTTTCCCTGTCTAAACATTTTACCTAATTTTCAATATTGGCGAGAAATGATTTTATTTATTTATTTTGAGTAAAAAACACAGAATAAATATTTACCTACGCATGTACTAGGATTACGGTAGAGTGCTCAGTTACTGTGCTGAAGGTCCTAAAGTCTTCTATAATGGAAGTTATTTTATAAAAAAAGAAAAATTATCTTTTTATTTGATAAAATTCTTGGTAATGGCTATTTTGAGAAGATCATTGGAGTTGTTTTGTTATCTTTAGAGGAAGATACAATGATTTGCAATAAAGCAGTGATAATGGTGAAAGGAAATAAACCAAAAAATATTTTTGTTCAACCCCCCGAATACAAAGCAAGCTATTTCCATCTCTCCTCATGCTCTCATCTTCAAAATCAAAACAGTTTAAGTTAAAATCTAAATCCCGAGAAGCTCTATATCTATATAAATAAAAAGGGATCGCCAAATGTGTTGCTAAGCGCAAAACTCGAGAACGGTTCGACCAATTCGGCTAAAAGAAGGTTCTTATGGAGAGAAAAAAAACGTAAAAATGACGAGGGAAATAATAAAAACAACACTTTTCTTTTCTCATACAAGCCACTCTGCTCCCAACTGTATATCTATAGAAATAAAAATGAATTGCCTAATGTATTGCTAAGTGCCAAACTCGAGAACGGCTCGGCCAATTCGGCTAACATTTTTTCCTTATTTTTTAAGGGCAAAGAAGGTTCTTATAGAGAGAAATAACTTCAAATTTTCACGAGGGAAATAATAAAACCAATAATTTTCTTGATTTCTTAAAAAAAATAACAGTTGATGATGCCATAATAAATTATTGAATATTGGTGTAAATTTAATTTACTGAACCCACCTCGTAAATAAATGTTTTCAGATCCCCCTTTATTTTATGAAATTACAATTACATTATAGTTTCGTAAAAACTATAGCTTCTATAAAAAGAAAAGCCTTCTGTTTTTTACATTGACAAATTTTAAGGGGTTGCCTCAAAATAACCTTTTTAAACCCTTCTGGCATAAAAACGTTTGCGAGGGGTAAATTAACATCTTATATCTATGTTGCCAAGCAGAACAATGTAAATGAATCAGAAAAAATATCTTAAACAAACTTTATTATATTTATTAAAATTCATTTTTTTAAATATTACGCACATAAATATTATACTGTTTATCCACTTAAAGATGCCCTATTTTAAAATTTCTTTAATTCAAAAAGTTTATTTTTTTATAGACTATGTAGAAAGAAATTCTGTGATAAATACCAAAACATTTATATCTTATTGAAATCACTTTTTTCAGTAATTACAGTTGTTGACTGTTATATAGAATATAAATTCTGATTCTGGAGTTCCAGTCTGTCTAGAACTAGAGAATCAGAATCGCCGTAAGTACTTCCTAGCTTCCTTTCTTTACTAAGCTATCCAATCCCACTGACCATCTCCGACCTCCTTCAATTCAAAACCACGGTCCACTCCCGTAACACCAGTTCTCTGCTTTCAGGCCTATACACAGCTGCTCACCTGATCAACTGCTTTTGAAAGAGCTTTCCTTATCCGATCATCGTCCCTTTGGAACTCCATGCCTTCCTCCATTCGTCGTTCCAATAATCTTATATACTTTAAATCTCGTATATTCAATCACTTTAAATCCTTACAATTCCCAAAAAATCGGAAATAACATACTCAGTTTTCAGATTAAAATTTTCTAACTGATAAATGAATGATGTGTTTTTATTTATATTATATATAAGTGCGTTTTAATTATATCATTGACGCTTCACTCATCCAGTTAGATATTTTTAATATCAAGTTATCTTAGTTGATATTGTTTGTATATTTGCTTCATTATTTGCTTTGTTTTTTCAACTTGATATTGTAATTTGCATACATATGTAATTATCTATTGTTTCTCTCTCTATAATTATTGTTATATTATCGCATTGATTAATTAAATGTAATCACATTATACTCTAAAACCAAGATACTTGTAGGAGCTTGTGACCTAAAGTTGCTTAATGATGTCACTATTGGAGAGTTCAATGTTAGCTGAATCCTTGTATTTTCCTCTGTGTATATTAAGGGTTGCACATTTTTCAGTTCCTAGCTTCATCCCAATATCTTCTGTGAATGAACTTACTAATTCAAAAAGAGTTCTCATGTCTCTCTCATTCTTTGCAAAAAGCTTTAAGTCGTCCATATAGAAAGAATGGGAGATCATTGTTTCCTGATTCAAGGAATAACCTTTTCCAGATTGATTCAAAATGGAGCTCAGAGGGTTAATCGCAAGGCAGAACCATAAAGGACTTAGCGAATCACCTTGAAATATTCCTGATCTTGAAATTTGCCTGTAAGTATGAACTGTAATGGATTCTCCTAAGTACAAAAAAAAGTCTTTAAAGCCTTAAATCCGCCCCCCTACTCAGTAGTGCCTACTAGTACTACCATTATTTTTTGTATAGGTAATTTACAAGTAAATATTTATATTTTACAATAAACAAGCTGTAAATAAATATCTGACTTTCACTTATATTTAAACATTCAAATATAAATTAAATTTATTACTGAGCAGTTAATTTTCTACAATAATATTGAGTCAAATTATGGCAGCAGCTTATCAGAGTTTATTACTATAGAGAAAGGTTTCCAAGGGTGCAATCCCTGTTACCCTTTAGGTACCCTAACAACAGTAATCACTCTTTTCACCCGAATCACAGTAGTCACAATCACGCTTTAATTCCGTCCGCCGACGACCAGTTCCCATATGCCAAGAACAGTTTAGAACTGCTACTGTAGTCACGATAACAATCACGCTTCAATTCCGTTCGGTTCTATCGCCAATCACTGTGAAGAACAGTTTGGAGCTGTTACTGATGAATTTGTAATCACAGTTAGAC
Source organism: Troilus luridus (assembly GCA_964056705.1). Taxonomy (NCBI): domain Eukaryota; kingdom Metazoa; phylum Arthropoda; class Insecta; order Hemiptera; family Pentatomidae; genus Troilus; species Troilus luridus. Next base: position 93,883,972 of record OZ057415.1, on the reverse strand, counting down.
CTGTGACTTTTGAGCAACAGTGAAAAAGTAACAGTTCGTGATTTCTGGCCCATCACTAAGTGGGAGGAGAGACCAGACTAATGAGTCGAATCAGAGACAGTTCAGTTCGTTACAAAGAAAGTGATTTGTTTTTCTTGTTTATCTTGTAAATATGTGTTGTAAAACGTTATGGCCATAGAAAATTATAAGGTAGACTGTCCAAGGTAATGTTATTTTTAATAGTTATCAACAATAAATAAAGTTTTTGCAAGGTATGATTAAGTTCTAAAAGGTCAGATTCATGTTTTTGAAAAAAAACAAAAAAAAAACAACACAGTAATTGCCTAGCGCCATTACTGAACTAACACTATAATGTTATTATTAGCATGTGTGCATTATTTTTAACATTGTTGAACTTCTTATTAAAAAAAATAAATAACAACGGAATTTCGAGATAATTTGATCTTTTTATTTATACATAATTAGTTTAGAGTTCTATATTATATATCTAAGATTCTTCATCTGACTGAAACACGATATTATTTTCTTATATTGACCTTCAAAACAATTTAAAAGTTCAAATTAAATTTTATTTTATTTATAAACTATTTATGTATCAGTTTTATGTAATTAATGTACTTTAATGTAAATATTAATGCTATGTTTTTCATTTGAATACTGCTCATTATTTGTTTACAATATTTAATAGTAATGTATTGTTTCTTATAATATATAATTATATATTATTATATAATTCTCCATAAGCATATCAGTATTTAAAAATTTTCTTTTATATATAATTTCAGTCATAAAGACTAATTATTTGTATTTTTTAAATTTTAAAGTAATAATAACAATTATAATAGTGGAGAAGGTATCTATAAACCTTCTAGACCATCTACACTTGAATCCACAGATCACATAGGTTTGTGCAATATCATTCTAAAAATATTATAATTGTAAAGGTATTTTTATTTTTTACGGTGAGGTCGGACATTATAAGTAAAGATTATTTTGGGTATATTTTCAGCAGGTTGTCGCTTAGAGGTGAGTTGCAACAAGTTATAACTGTTTATTCGTTTCATATGTAATATTTTCCAAAAATATTATGTGAGCTTTTGTATATATGATAATCCTTTCATCAAGAAATAATAGTTTCAACTAGCATTGCGAAGTATAATTTTCATAAAATAAGTATATGATATGTTTACTTTGAAGAGAAATGATTTGTCCTGGCCGGGATTCGAACCCGGGTCGTCTGCATCTCTAGTCGTCTGTATCCAAGCTAGACAAATCCATTCTCTTCACCGATCCTAGACCGCAAAAATTGCAAGAACACGGGGATATAGGATCGGTGAAGAGTATGGATTTGTCTGGCTTTGTTACGACCCCTGGTAGCTCAGTGGTTAGACCACTGCACTAGAGATGCAGACGACCTGGGTTCGAATCCCGGCCAGAACAAATCTTTTCTCTTAATATTAAAAATATTTAAAAATAGTCACCATCAAAAGAACAATAAATAAAAATAAATTATAGATAATTATGTTTGTTGAAAAGTTCATTTCTAGATTAAATTATTCCTTTCTCGTCTTGTATATTTATCTTTTTACCAGACTCTCATTTTTTAGAACGAATAATAAAAATAACAATAGGAACAATTATTTCGCTGAATCCTTTTTTATTAAACCATCTTCGCCCCCCAGTTCAGGTTTTTTAGATCTTTGAGTTGCTTAGTGATGCTTTACAGGATTTTCATGTCGAAAAACTTTTCAAAATTTATTTTAGTAAATTCTAATTCTTCCATATTTAATAAAATAAAAATAAAACCTTCTATGGTTGCTGAGTTTGGCAGGTTTAGGATTTTTTAAGGGAATGAAAAAATCCCCTTATTTATGTCGTGCTTCGGAAGGGATATAAAATGTCAGTTCCGAGCTTGTACCGAGTCAGATAGTAGTTGAAGATCTCTATCCTAAAATACTTATTATACTTAGGCTATATGTAGGGCTCCCACTGCATCATTGTCATATTAGTCATAACAGCATAAAGTGACGCTATATGAATAACAAACAAAAAACAATTATTAAAAAGAAAACAATACTGGAATTTTACAAAAAAAGCTTAGTGTACTTGATCTGCATGGATGACTTAAACCACAATATTAACACTGTTAATAATTACTGTTGTAAAAAAAAATTATGTAACTTCCGTGTAGGAGAGCGTTTCTTAGCTGCATTATCTAAATATTTTTTATTTTCTGTTGATAAGGATGTTATCTGTTATCAGTGTGTTTTTAAGAATCACCAGTTGTCGAATTTCGTATGCCATTAAGATACACTTCCTATTTCCAATCGTTGCGTAATATTTATTATAAATGTTTCTACTTGAAAAAGAAATAAATCACTATTTTTTAAGTACTATGTGTTAAAAACATAATGTTTGCTCATATTTTTAGCTTAATTCAAATGCAAACCCTTTAAATACATCGATGCATAAAATAGCACCTCAGTTCTTTATTTAGATACAAACCCACAGACTAGAACGTAGTTATATCGTGAAAATATTTAATGGAATATAGTTTCATTGTTATGAATGCAGAATGTTTAAGGAAATTATGGGATTTCCCTGAATAATTTCAGCTATGAAAATAATTGGCTAAACCGTTAACACTGGAAAAACCGCAATGTAATATTGTCAAAAACAGGTATTTGCTCAACAGTGGAATAATATAAAAAATAAAACACTTTAAAACGGTACACTAGAGCTATTATAACTAAATAACTTTAGTAACATTAATGTGATAGTATTTTTTGGTGCTAAAAGAACTGGTATGACAAACAGTTATATTTAGGAGGTTTTTGATTGATATTGTTCAATTAATTTTAAAAAAAGTAATTGTATAACTATATATCTAATTAAGGAGAAATGGGGTTGTGGCCAAAATGCCTTCCTTTATCGAATTCCAATTTCTTAAAGGATTTTTATTTCTTATAGGATTAGATTTCTATTTTTGGTAATTATTCCACAGGTTGTCGATTTGAATTGTCTCTATCATATACTGAACCCGACCCTTTCAAGGGCTATAGTGGTACAGGTTTTCGCTTTGAGTTGAGTTACTACAGGTTTTAACTTTATTTATTTTTTTATTAACTGTTATAATTTTTAAATATTTTTATTTCAAAAGAAAAGATATGTCCAAGGCCGGGATTCGAAACCGGGTCTCCCATGTTTACGTCATGGTGCTCTACAACCTGAGCTATCCTGGTCCGTACCTCGGCCAGACACATCTTTCTTTTCAAATTAAAATATTTAAAAATTATAACAATTAATAAACAAATAAAATAAATAAATTGTAATAATATATAATGACGTAAGTCAACAAGATCCTAATTAAAGTAATGTTCAGTGAACATTCTTCCCCTTGTATACATCGCAAATTGCGAGAACACGTTTCAACAGACATATATCATCTACACCTACAAATGTTAGTTGAAAGTTTTATTTCCTGATGAAATCTACTCATTGCCCATAATTACATTCTCTTTTCCATACTAAAGTTCACGATAACATGTATTTTAGGAAAATATTTATTTATTTTTTAATTATTTTATTGAATTGTACAACTGTAATATATACATCCAGTACAAATGCTGTATGAATAAATGAAAGGACATGTAGAGCCACTACTCATTGGCAGCACTCCAATTACATTTATATTACAGAAGGTCCCGAGGCCATCTCTTCAGACGCCTAGGAGGATTGTCCGGGATGGAATTAGATGCAAGGATGGAAACTAGTGGGTTTGGATGGGCCTGGAGTTTATTATGGAATGATAGGTATCTGGAATGGGCTAAATCGGTAACATGTGGAACGTTAAGGTCATTATGGATGGTTTTATTTATGACAAAATAAGGAGCGTTTAGGATTTTGCGAAGGATTTTGGATTGCAAGGAGGGGAATTTGATGGTTTGGTGGAGCCCCATAGTTCAATTCCGTAAGTCCATATCGGTTTTATAACAGTCACATAAATAAGCCTTTTGTAATTGATCTGAAGCTTTGAGCGTTTGTCTAGTATGTGTTGAAGTAGTCGGAAGCGTCTAGCTGTTACTTGTCTTTTCAGTCTTGTGTGAGGGTTCCAAGTAAGACGTTTGTCTAAGTTGAGTCCTAGATAGCGAATCTATTCAACAGGGATAAGCGGAGTACTATTAAAGGATACAGTAGGACAGGAAGTCATGGGTTTTCGGCGAAGGAGGAAAATATTAAAATTGGAACGAATAAACAGTTAAAACTTTTCGTGGTGAAAACATATTAATATTATGCTGTTGTGTTTATTTATTTTGTTTGGAATTGCGCAAGATTGAAAAATATTTAAATGTAAAAATAAAATAAATTATCGTTAGTTACACAAATTTTTATTTACCGAGGTGTATGATAAATATGTATCAACTGATTATTACTTTTTATAAATCAAACATTAAGGGCGTACCTTATACACAATGCGTTACCAAATGCTAAAATATTAACTGTTAACGTAAAAAAATAAAGTACTTTTTTAATAAATAATTTTAGACAAAATGTCATTAGTTTATGTAAAATAACTCTTTGATTTGCGCTCTGATTGGCTGATGCAACCGTTTCATTAGAACTGACAGCCGTAACGGGACTTGTTAGACGCACTTAGATAACTTCTGGAACTAAAGAACTTAGTTACAACTTAAGTTATCAGTTCCATGCAATAGTTCCCAACGTAACGTTCTATTTTTTATGTTCAGAAATATGTAAATCGTTACAAGTGGTTTTTTCTTTAGAGCTTCCAGTTATTAACTGTTACTTCCGACTACATGCTCGTAAATTATGGCGACTAACATGTGGATAATGTTTAAATAAATCATTATTTATACATTTTAAGTTGGAACTGTTTATCATATATCACTCCTTCAAAAGAACGACATAACTCAAAAATTGACCTTTTAGAATTAAGCCTTAAGTAGCATTTGTAATGGTTGAAGCTTTTTAATTCAGCGTTTTTCCATTTCCAACATTTTTTTCTTTTTTTTATAAATTCATATTTTGAGTTTTATCATATTTGAACTTGAAGTTTTATGGGAACAATGGCATCAGATAAAATCAAAATGTTCCAACGTTTTCTAATGGTTAATAAAGAATTCCAATGCCATCACTACAATAGGAACGCTTTGCTTTACCAATACCCAATTTTTTGTTTTTTAAACTCACATGGAACTTTCAATACCTCTATCGAAAAATTAGGGTTTTTGAGTTTTGACGTTCTTGAGGAGCGATATTGAAACTCGGAACTATTCGACTATTTAAAATTACGGCTCTATAACTTTGTAATCTTAGAGATAGGTCCAAGTCCTGTGCTGGTTAACATTGTTTAGTAGTTCAGCCTTCATGTGCTTATTAAAAAGAAATAGGCTTAGCAAACCCGAAGGCTCTTTGCCGATACCACCGATCTCTGCATACTATCTTCCGTCCGCGGACTGCCCCTCTCCCCAAAGCGGAATTGGTTAGATCACTCTTAACGCAATCCTCCCACCCACACCTCGGTCTCTTTGGTATTTGGATACCATCCTGGAATAGAAATAGTATAGTCTTAACCAAGTCCGATCCTATAATGCTTGATGGTTTGTAATCGTACAGTTTTCAGACTTGGAGTTACTTTTTTGACTAACGGAGGAGACTAGAACTGTAAATATGTTATTCTATGTACATTAAAACTGTAAGTTATCACATCAGAATTTTGTTTACTATCTGATCTGACTTATGGTTATTCCCTAATCTTGGAGTCGCCCTCTTCACTTACAACCCGTAGAGAAATTACTTTTTCCGTGTCAATTCTCATGATCCACCGAAATCTTCTCGACATCCTAAGTAGAGTTGAAATTTATTTTCGTCCCAGATGGTAGTTCTTAGTGACCCCAATCGCATTCCTGGGTAAACACACAACTCGTAAGGCTTTTGGCTTGATTATCTGATAAGGGTATTTTCTGGAAGTAATTTCGAACAATAATTTTCTTCGATATTTATATTTTGTTTGCATTAAGAGATGAGATACATTGTTTCCATCACGTAATACGATTAATGTGAACTAAGCGCCATTCCATTATATTTATAATGGTTTAAAAAAAACTACAACAATAGAATGAATATTTGGAGTGTGATCGCTCCAAATGCTAATCGCTCGATTCCATATGCCCTGATCAAAAATTCACGACTGTATAAACACAGGCCGTTCCGACCTTAACATCCGGTCTCATAAGTCTTTATTTCACAATTCGGTATCAGTTCCGGAGGGTGTCGCTTCCAGTTACATCGAGTCTTAACTTTCATTCGCTTCCTTTCTATTATTCTCGAAAATAAATTTTATATCTGGCTGTATATAGATTAAAGAACTGACTTACTCATACTGGTTAGGTTTTATCATTTTATACTTCGAAATGTTAGTTGAAACGTCCATAATTACATTATTTTTTTCACGATTATTTTTATTATTAAATATTAACAAGTTAAAACTTGTTGTTACTTAACTTGAAGTGACAGCCTGCGGAACTGATATCTTTAGTTTTATTTGCCAGGAGAGTAGTTTTTTTGCAGCAATACTTACAAATATATTAGTAATATATGTGTATGTAAATGTAATAATCTTTCTTTTGTAATAGTTTTCTTTTTCACTGTAGATAATTATAGCAATTTCTTCTTAACTTGCCATTTATATTGTTACAGTTCATTAATTGGAGTTCAGAGGAACCGCGATTAGTGAGGATAATCGTCCGATTCATCTTCCTATTGTTAATTAGAAAAGAAATTACTCATTGTTATTACAGCCTAATGATTTCTTCACTCCCCTCTTTTTAGTCACGAATTTCATCGCTAAATACACGAGAGTAGAGACTGTCACGCATCGCATGTCTCGTATATACTTGCCTATAGACAAGACTTGACAGCAAGAGCAGTACTATCAACAAAAGAACAGGCCATTGCCCTGTCTTTCCTTTATCAAACCAAACCAACAGAAGCATTCGTCAAAGCCAAAGAGGGGAAAAAACTGGACCAATTTCGTTCCCTTGCATGCTATCAATTTTCAATGAATTTCCCAATTACTCTACACCACAATAGTGCTTGTAGGAAGCGAATTCATTCGAAATTATTTTGATGACAACGAATATTGAGGTTGTTTGAAGTATTTGTTGATTAACAATTTTTTTTATTTAACAATTTTGTATAACTTAGTTGTTTTTTTAATCTAAAAGGTCGCGCCATAGATGTCGTTCCATCCAGTCTCCTCTAATACCCCTCGCTGCCGTGCTCTCCTCCACATCCTGCAACCATCTTTTTTTCGGTCGTTCTCTTTTCCTCCTTTCTACAGGGCAATATCCGATTATATAACTCAATATAATGATTATTTTTGGTCATCGGTCCTGTGCCATTCGTTTTAAGTGGCCATACCATTTCAATCTTCTAGTTTCTATTGCGAAGAGGATCGTTGTTTTCTGATCAACCAATTGCCTAATTGTTCCATTAGGGACGTGATGAATTCTGGAAATAGCAACAACAACTATTTATTGATTAAAAATAAAAATAAAATAAAAAAGATTCCTTTGATAGTTATGCCTTTTACATGATTCTGCTACCCCTTCTGGGGTAGAAGTGTTCGTATAGGGCCATTCTCATGGCTGGTAACAGATTAAATAATATACCTGCCACAGCCGGATTAGGCTCATTAATTTTTAAAGTAACGTATTCAGTTATTTATTTGTTATGTACGAAAGGAAAAAATAAATGTCATTTCAGGTGAAAGATAACCCCAAAATTGCCAAATATAGGATACGCCATTCTCTCACTCATGTTATAATTTAATAATATTCTATTATAGTACTTCCATAAATGATGAAGATGCTGCTCTCGTGCATTATTACAAAAGATATTAAAATTCCAAACAAAAGCACAGTGCATTACCATTCTTATAAGTATAATGGAGTATGCTTAATACATATTTAATTATTTGTTCTTAGTATAATATTTTTTTCTGTACTACCAGTGTCCTTAATCGGAAGTCATGATGTTTATAAAAGACACTGATAATGATATCCAATTAAATAGATAAGTTATTTTTAGTTATGTTTGTTATTGATCAGCTAAAGTAATTCGTTTACGTAAGCATTTTGTAATTATAGCATTGGATAGTTCTGTTAATTAATTGTTAATTTAAATTAATTAGGGTTTAAAATCAAAAATAAATTATAGCGATATTAAGAACATTCATTGATTGGTCAAAAATTAATTAGTTAAAATTAAATTGTCTTATCACTAAATATCTTACGAACCATTTTAGTTTTACCACCTTATATGTATAAAATAAAATATTATACAGTAATCAATAAAAACTTGTTTTATATAATAAAGAGAAATCATAAATTCGATTAATATTACTACATACTTATTATTACATAAATATTACATTAATATCACCATTATTTATGTTTATGTATCAAGCACTGTTGCCAAGGAGGGAGCAGTGCACTACCTGTTTTTGCCCGGAGATATTTCGCGTATTCGCTCGCTGGGTGGAGTACAATCGTGACTAACCTAAAGAATTGGATGTTTAAACCTATATTTTAGTTGTTTGAGGAGTTGAGGCCAGATTCCCATAGATAGAATTATAAGAGAAGTGAAAAAATGGAAACTGAATTCTGAATAATTCTCGAAGAAGTAATTCAAGGAATAAAAGGTGTGGTGTCTCTGTTACGATCCGTCTCTTTACCGCTGTGAAATAAAAGATTGTATGGTCACCAACAACTTTTTTATGTAGTCAAGAGATCATAAAAATCTTTTATTTTTAAATTAATAATTAATATAGATTTATTTAAATTGTTTTTATATTCATTAGTTAATAGTTTTTTATTATTAATTTATTTATCGTATGATTTGTGGTCCATGATGTATGCCATGTTTTACGAACACTTTCTATGTAAATGGAATGCGAGACGTTAATCGCTAATGCTTTTGAAAACAAATCGCTGTTAAAGGTTTCGAATTCTAAATTATGCAAATGCAGTTTCGAAGTGAAAGTTTGCACTGTGCCTGAAAAATACAATATGTACCTGATATTTTGTCTTGTTGCCTTATATATTATGTATATTTTTGATATTAGTGGATCGACAGGTTCTCTATTGCTCTGGACTTTTTTTAAATAATGATACATTCTAGATTAAGTTAAGTCATCACACGTCAAGTTCATTTAGTCAATATAGAACTAGATCAATAGATTGACCGTCTGAGGCGTATATTGTTAATAATAGGGATATTGCTAATTTTTACTGTATACTTTACATAGCATTTATATTAGTATGTAAATTTTTACACTTTACAATATTTAATGTAGTTTAATTTCTAATAAATATTTATGCTTTTTATAATTAAAATAATATTAAATTGCTAGGCAAAGGAAACAACAAAATTAGTGGAATTCCAATTCATTTTTGCGCAGTTTACATATTAATATATATCGATATTATATAATCGCAGTTGTAATCAATTAGAACAACCAGAATTAAAATTAATAAAATATTGTTTTAGTGTTTTTACTGTAATTAAAAAGGGTTGCCTAGCGGTTAGCATAACAACCTTCTTCGTATATTTTAATGTATACACTACCATATATTATATTAAGTGAACAAAATTGAAATATGATACAATTCAATAATAATTATTGGTTATACATATTAATTAAAATGTATGAAAATCGATTTGATGTGAAGCTTAGAAATAAAATTAATTGAATTTATAAGACATCATAAGATAACAATTACACAAAAAACAAATACAAAACTGCACATCCTGCATTGTAGTGATCATCATAACAACCTACTACGCCCAAAAGAAAGTTGGTTTGCAGCCCAGCAGGTGGCCATATGATTTTTAAAGGGATTAAAAAATACTTATTTATGGCGCCCTTCATAGAGGGCGTAACATGGCGGTCCAAATCCTTTGTGACAGGTACTCTTTAAAGATCCCCATTCTAATTATATCTGACCGAGCAAAATTTAGGACTCTCACAGTACGGTGTTTCGATTGGGGATAGCAGCATAAAGTGATACTGAATGAATAAACAACAAACAAAAACTGATCAACCTAAGAGGATCTTAAAAAAAGCTACAACTCGTGAAGGGTCTGGAGTTCAGTACATGGTAGAGACAGCACTGTTTTATGGAGAACGGTTGTTCAGTGAGGTGATTTGTCCTAGATCACGCTCAACCGCCAGATGTCCCCCCTTATTATTGTTACCCATTTAGGAGGCAGGGTGTGCCTCAGGAGGGTCCTAGATCCTACATGTCCATCTTCGCCTGCTAACAGATTAAATAAAAGTCGTCCCTGCAGTGGGATTTGAACCAGGCTTTTCGGCATGGCAACTCAGTGCTCTACCACTGAGCCACTCCGCTCGCTACCTAAGAGCATCCATCTAACGAATATGGATGTTAATCCTGTCAATAATTCTTTTGTCATTTCCCTTTAGGGAACAAAAATAAAATAATTAACATTCCAGGAACACTTTGCACAAGGTTACAAAGTACAAAAAATGAATTGAAGACAGGACTTATATTAAACTGTCTTTGTAATTACATACAAACAATTAATTTAATTTAATTTATACAATGTTCCGAAAAATTCGTTTTTTAAAAATATTGTAAAAGTTGTCATTATTTCTGAAGCTGTTTTATCTTGTTGCGCACTTTATTTTTGTATTCCAAAGATTATGTTCAATAACCTCTCGGTTAATTATTGTATTATAAAACAAGCAAATACAATTAACAATACTTTTAGCTACATATACAGTATATGGAGTAATATTATTTTATTGCATTCGATCATAAAAGTATTTCTTCATCTTCGTTACCAATCATTGTAAAATAATTTAGAATATTTAATCATTATTAACTTCGATTAATGTAATACCTCTTTAACTAAATATCTCGACTCTATCTAAAATAAACCTGACCTAAATAATGACATTCAACCTCCACTTTAATCGTTGGACTCATCTGTATTGTATTCCTTGATCGCTGATTTGACATAAACATGGAGCCTTCATTTAAGATTTAAGTAGAAATTAATTTATTAAGTAGAATCTAAGTATTATCTTAGATAGATATTTTAGTAAGGGATTTAAGACTGTGTCGTAGTAGAATAATAGTTTTACGAGTTTTATGACATTCCACTGTTGTTATAGTTTGTATATTGATGGTAGAGTACTGGTAAAGCTTGATGTTTAGTCGGCTATAGAAATGTGTATTGGACGAATTTCATTAGAGAAAGGAAAATAAGAAATAGATACACAAAATCATAGATATATGCACACGTGTAGGCTTCACTCTTAGTTTAAGACCATCTAAAGGACTAGGACTAATAGTAATCAAAAATATAACAGAGCTTCTACAACAGTAACTATACCAAGGATAGTCATAACAATACAATATTTGTCTACTATTGATAATTAAAGAGAAATAAATGAATTATAGATTAAAAATATTTTATATTATAATTTATTAATCATTGCTTTAATTTTTAAATATTTTTATTTTGAAGAGAAAAAATTTCCCCCGGCCGAGATTCGAACCCGGGTCGTGCGCCTCACCGTGGCAACGCTCTAGCCAGTTGAGCAACCGGGGTCGTCCTTCCACCTAGGACAAATCTGTTCTCTTCACCGATCTTATATTCCCCGTGTTCTCGAAATTTTGCGATGTATACATTGCTCAACTGGCTAGAGCGTTGTCACGGTGAGGCGGACGACCCGGGTTCGATTCCCGCCCGGGGGCAAATCTTTTCTCTTCAAAATAAAAACTATTGGCGTTTAATGGCATTAATGCGGCTGGAAAAGGGGGCAGGGGCCTTCCGGACTCTTGCTTTACCCTCATTCCTGGAGAAGAAGCTTAGTTCGGGAACCCCATTCAAATTGTAAATAGTGTAATTAGACTTTATTTTTATTTATTTTTTATTTCATTTTTATTTGTTTTATGGAATGATTGTAAGCTATCTAGTACTAGTTGCAGATTGTAATATTTCAATAAAATGTCTGTTTCTCTCTCTCTCTCTCAAAATAAAAATATTAAAAAAATATCTTAGCTTATAATATAGCCAATTTGAAAATAGAAAAACATTTATTTAAGGCAGATATGATAAAAACATGGAAAATATTAATTATAATAAATGTTACTATGAAGATTTAGGAATATAGTGCACTTTTCGTATTTTAAATATTGCCTCAAAACCTAGGCCAAACTTGGGTTTTTAATAAAGATTATTTTTTGTTTCTGAATTGACATTTCTGTAAATTTACTAATTCACTAACTAGCGTAACCAAAGTACTAATAAAGATTTTTTTTTTGTTTCAGGTAAGCGTCTTCATTTGAGGATTTTTCTTTGTTTCAGTTATTAAAGGTATAAATATATTATATTCAAACACTTATGAAATTCTACCCATATTTTGTATTTTTCAAAATTAATAATTTTAAATGTTTTCTAAATAATAGTGATATTGGTTGTTACTAAAATTAAAATAATAGTTATTATTCCAATAATTTTTATTAAAAAATTGTTATTAATTACTTTGTATAACCTTATTATTTAAATTATTCTACATTTTTCGTCATAAAATGATATTACTAAGTTATGAGGCGGGTGAATATTAAAAAAAAAAATTCGATTAATTGAAAGCAATTAAATTATTAATTGTGACTCACTATAATCTATTATACGCCTATACTTACTTATTATACTCTTTCTTAAAATTTTATTGCGTTTTTGAGTTAGTGTTAATTAAATTATTTTAAAAAAATAGAGAAATTTATACCGCACCTATGCCCTCGTATCCTGTTTACTCTATATAAATAGAAATATACTCGTTGACCTTCTTAATCAAAATATCCCTTCACAAATCAGGCTGTGTACTTGCTTGGTCTTTACTGAGGTTTTTTGCATATTTTTTTGTTGCAAACATTACAAAATATATATTAATCCTTATTAAACCGCTTGTAAAAAATTCATAAATCTATTTTGCTCAGACTAGCCCCTTATTCAATATTTATACCATTTGCATAAACATTTACATTCCTTTTAATATATTTCTCTTAAAATATCTGGAAAAAGTTGGTATCATTTGGTCTTTGAATTTAGAGAGAAATACGAAACATGTAGGAGAGAATATTTGTGCTGTACAAACTGAAAATGTGGTGTAATGTTTGGGTTAAATGAGTTCTGTTCTGGGAACTACCTTGAAGATACTAGGATTTGCCTTTGGTGAGGGTTTGAAAAGAGTGGAAAAACACTTTGAACTGATTCCACACGCCGAGTTTCACAGTGAAAACGTCTAAACAGTAATGAGGGTTTTAATGTGTATATCCTTTCCCTTCATCTATCGACAAAAGAAATGCATTGCTACTGCTTAATGTTTCAACAATTCTTAAAAATGGATAATGTTTTATTTTGCTTTATCCTCTTGCCTTTCGATAATTTTCTTTTTCTGAATAAGTCATGTATGGAGGAATCGAAACGTGAGGAGGTATTATCTGTTAAAACCAAGACTAGATGTTTGATGGGCAATAATCATCTTTTAGTATATAGGTTGAGGGTATAAATTAAATGGTAGTAGACCGCAAGGCATTTACACAACAAAAGGCTGTGGAACTGAAGAAGCAACATGAACCTGGCTGGCGGTCCAGAACAAAAGAAAACGGTATCCGATCTATCTTACAATCTTAGTTTCGCTCCAAACATTTTCTTTGAGAGAGTGAAGGAAAAACGTCTTATATATTTTTAAATAGAACTCATGTAGCAACTTGATTGAATTTAAACAAACAATCAATTCTAGATTGAATACGATTTCTTAAAGTGTCTTACCTTCCTGGAAGAAAGATGGATGCTGTAGAGTTTTAAATTATTTGGGCTTTGAACGAATCACTGAAGTGATCAGTAGTTATTCGTTTGTTTAACGTCACTTTATGCTGCTAAGGCTAATCGGACGATGCTACAGTGGGAGCTCTAATTTTTGCCTATCCAGGTTTAGTTTTTTTTATTTTTTTTTTATTTTTTTTTTTTATATAATTCAATGATATTTACAACTATAATAGTATTATATCAAGTAAATGTGCAAAAATGTAGCATATGACATGAAAACACTTGTGGAGAAACTACCCATCGATAGCCCTCCAATAAAGTTCTATAGTAGATGATCTCGAGGCCATCTTCTTTTCAGACGCATCGGAGGGTTATCAGGAATAGTATGGGAAGCAAGCTGAGAGACTAGCGGATTCAAGTGCGTATGGAGCTTGTTATGGAAGGATAGGTATCTAGTTTGGGCCAAATCAGTAACATATGGGATATTAAGATCATGATGGATGAGTTTGTTTGTGACATAATAAGGAGCATTGAGGATTTTACGAAGGATTTTGGATTGCAAGGATTGGATACGAGATGAATTGGATGGTTTAGTAGAGCCCCAAAGCTCAACTCCGTATGCCCAAATAGGTCTGATGACTGTCATGTAAATAAGTCTTTTGTAATTAATTGGTAGCTTAGAGCGTTTGTCCAGTAAGTGTTGAAGTAGGCGAAAACGTCGAGCAGTTTCTTGTCTTTTCAGTCTTGTATGAGGATTCCAAGTGAGACGTTTATCCAGATGGAGTCCTAGGTAACGTATCTGTTCGACAGGGTTCAGTGGTACATTATTAAACGATACAGTAGGACAGGAATTCGTAGGTTTACGACGAAGGGTGAAGGTAATTTGATGGGATTTGTTAGGATTTATTTTAATCCTCCAATTTTGACACCATTCTTGTAGGTGTGAGATATGGGATTGAAGAGATTGGGATGCAACAAATGGATCCTTATTAACTGATAACACACATGTGTCATCAGCGTAAGTAGTGAGGACAGTGCTTGGATGGGTTGGGATGTCAGCTGTATATATCGTGTATAGGATGGGCCCCACAGGTTTAGTTAGGACAGGAATTTTTAACGAGTACTAGTACCGCACCAATCCTAGGACCACCCATTTAAGTCCCTTCCGAAGGATGGTGTAACTAAGGATTTTTTACTCCCTTTAAAAAATCCTAGGGCCACCTGCCGGGCTACCAACCCACGATCTTTTTAATAATAGTTATTTTTAGAGTTAGTGAATTGAGGCGTTGACATTGAAAAGGCGATGTCACAAGATGCCGCTTGTGGCAACAGAATAGTTGAATAAGAAAAAAAAACTTTTCGGCAATTTTGGCACTTACCTCCTTTTCAATGTCAACGCCTCAATTGAGTAATCAATTCTAGATCGAATATTCTTTGCATTATTAATTATTTCATTATCTTTTCTTTAAGTCAATTTTATTATTTATCAGTTTTTTATGCCATTTCCTGATAGTTCCACCGAATTTATTTCAATCGCCCTTTTTGATAATCTTTGTATATCAAATATTCATATAATGAAGATATATATTCATTTAATTTTGTTCATGTCTGTTATTCTAAAGGGACCTGGTCCCAGAATAAAGTTATTTTTCTTTTCTATTCTATATAATATGCATTTGTAACGACCTATTACGGTAGATTTTTTAGTATAGTTGCTTTAGAGTTTTAAGGCCGTTGTGCTTAGAACGAATGATGAAGTGGTCAGGAGCTCTAAACCAGTGTTTCCCAACCTTTTTTTGTACCACGCCCTCCCCTCTCCCTGTGTAAATAAAAGCGTTACACAAAATTTGTATGGGCATATGAAAATAACACAAGTATTACATTGAAAACCAAACATTCAGTTTTACTATCTCATTTTACAACATTTTAAATTTCTATGTAAGCTAAGAATTACTGGTAAGAGAAATATATATATATCACCAAAAAGTGAGAGTTTTTTTATTTTCAACTGATCTTGCGCCCCCAATGACTTGTCTTCTCGCCCCCCAGGTTGGGAACCACTGTTCTAACGGACCTGGCGAACCAAAGGGATACTAAACGTAAAAAGGAGTACAATTGATACCATATTTGCGGTTCGATAGTATTCAGCTTCGGTGGATGAAGAATAGTGCAACGGGTTTGTTTGAATATTGGATTTCTGGCTGTGTAAATTTGATTAGTGTATTATTATTCTAGTGATAGTCGCGGTTATATATACACTTTTGTTTATATATATAATTATATTTTCATACATATATATAAACATATACATATACTAAAGAGGATCGATTGGATAGAAGACAGGAGGGCGCTGACCTGGTGGCGGAAGGCGGCGGTTGTACTGTTACCTCGCGGCCTTGGCCAGGTCGTAATCTGCCCCTTCTCCCAGAATCCTTACAATATATATATCAATATTTATATTTGTAATATATATAAATATATATATATATATATATATATATATGTGTATATATATATGCCATATATCCCTATGGTTAGCTTCTTTATAGACTGGTTTTTCGACTAGTCGTTTCAAACTTTAGAGCTGTTTTGACATCGCCAAGCTCGTAAATATCCGAATTCTTTATGTTTTTTCATATTCAGGGCTATTTTTACAGACATTCCTTTCATTTTAACATATCATTTAGTGAAGATAGAGTTTCATCTTTATCACTGAAGTCTAAAGTATGTACTAATTACGTATAATTCATAGCTTCCTCATATCGTGCCATTTGTCAGTTGTAAAATTAAAGATATCTCGAAATGTTATTTGTTTTGTTGTAATATATTTTTTTTCAACACATTGACTGCTTGAGATAACTCGTGATTTATTTTATTGCATATGATGCCAACAACTACGTAGTTTGTTTACTTGCCATATTTTAGTACGTTGACTGCCAACTACGCGGTAACTACTTTTTCTCAGGAGTTGCTATGACTGATATGATTCGCAATTAAAAAAAATAAAAAACGCTTCCTTTATGGTTTGTGTTGATCATAATTTCTGGTATAAAAATCACTGTTCCTGATTTCTTTAAGCCGCTACACAAAATATAATATTGTTCTTATCAAAAAGGGAAAAATAAAACAAGATACGTCTTATTCCAATATTCCGATTTCAGTCATGAAGCAAAAGTAATGTAAATAGGCTCGCCAAAGGAACACAAAATAAATACTAAACTGAATTTAAAACGTTAAATACATTTTGCTGCAAAATTACATGAATAATTTGTAAAACGGGTGCTGGTCCGCTGTTAGGCTGTCAGGGGGCGCCCCACGACTTGAATAAAATGTTTTGAATCTCAGCTATTTTTAATACCGAGCTTTACAGTACTTGACATGACAGAATCACGACCAGGTTTCATCGGGTTGTTTGTTCTTGACAGCCTGACAGTTGACAATCTGACATATCTGAATTTATTTTAAACATAAGCAAATAAAATTGTTTCAGAACAACTATATCACAGCTCAATTTGTAAATTGCTGAGTTGTCATGCTTAAGGGTCCATGTTCAAATCCAGCTGTGGTAGATAAATTATTAAAATTAAAAGTTACTGGATTATATCAAGTCGGTAAATAATATCGAATAATATATACAATTTTTTAATAAAATAACATGTTGTTTATATTATTATCATGAATAAAGGTAAATCCAGCTCATCTCGAGAGAGTAACGGAACAATGAACGGAATAAATTGGAGACCGAAAGGGTTTATTATCTGAGGCCTTTGTTCTTAGGGCTCGCCTGTTCCCCGGACAGGGGGTTTGATGGGCCAGAGGATGGATGTTGGCGATGGATATTGACATTCATGTTTCCAAAACATTGGAATCTGTCATAGGCAGCTATACACTCCAAGGCTGTTTATATTATATACGCTAGGCTTTTGTTTTTAATATATATTTTTTAAACGAGTTAATGGAAATTTACAACTGTATATTTAATACTTCAAGTAAATGAAGATAAATAATGGCTCGAGATAAAGGCAAGCAGAGAACCTATCCAGTGGTAGTACTCAAATAAAAAGTTTAACTTAAAAGGTCACGAGGCCACCTTCTTTTCAGACGCCTCTGAGGATAAGCAGGAATGGAAGAGGTTTCTAGGTTTGAAACTAGTGGGTTTGAGAGGAAATGAAGTTTGCCATGAAACGATTGATATAGGATTCGGGCCAAATCATCTACAACCGGGACATTATGGATTACTTTGTTCGTAACAAAGTAAGGAGCATTGAGGATTTTACGAAGGATTTTGGATTGTAAGGATTGAATATGAGAGGAATTCGATGGGTTTTTGGAGGCCTAAAGCTTACTTCGTAAGTCCAGATGTGTCTAATTATGGCCATGTATATGAGGCTTTTGTAATTAATTGGGAGCTAATAGCATTTGTCTAGTAAATAATGTTGAAGTAACCTCAAACGGCGAGCTGTTTCTTGTCCCAATCTGGGGGCGTGAAGACCATTTGAAATTTTTAAAAAAAAATTCAATTATTTTTGGTTATTTTTTCTTTACAGAACTTCTTTATCTTAAATTTAATGTTGTAATGTTGTATCTTATTATAGTAAAATTAATTTTTTTTTTAATGTAATACTTGTTTTTGTTTTTTTATGCCCATACAAATTTTGTGCAAGGCGTTTACGTGGGAGGCTTTAATTTGAAAAGAGGGGCGTGGGGGACCACTGCCGTATGGGATTTGCACCCCTTCCAAAAAGTTCACTTGCCTCTCAGACAAATCACGTCCCTACATTTCAGTTGTAGTGAAAGAGTCAAATCTCTACCATATACTGCACATGACGTGGGTTGTACTGGTACAGGTAATAGAAAAAAAAGGTGTAAAAGTATTAATGTCAACCATTTGAAGTTGGATCTTGCAATGTCTGCAGTTTAGATTTTGGTGCTTAAAAAAGGAATAGATTTAGTTTTTTTTCTTTCTTTTTTTTGGGACCTTCATAACTTGTGTTTCAAAGTAAGTTTTCTATTTCTTAAGGTCTAGCTAGAGTTTCTCTGGAATAATATAATAGTGAGACTCTTAAATGGTGGAAAAAACCTTGCAATTGAGCTTGATCTGGGACAAATCACCTACGTGCCATGGACTTAGAAACAGTACAGTGTCTACCATGTACTGAACTCCTGAGTCTTCATGTTTTGTGGTAGTACAGTTTTGTTTTGTTTAATATAAACGGTATATGGTTGGAATCAGGAACTCTTATGAACGCCCATGAAACCGAAACTTTATATCCATAAGGACACGCCTATCCGCCTTTTGTGTTTTTTATTTTGTAACGATACAAAATAAAACAGAGTCTCAATTTCAACTGGTTCAAGTCGGCTCGGTATCGTGTTTCTTAGCTCTGCGAATCTAGCTGAACAAAATGCTCAGTGAAATTCTATTAGTAAAGTACAATTCAGTTGAGATAAAAAAGAGGAAAACTGGCTTTCAGAGGTTTTGTATTACCCTAGGATAATTTTATTTTTTTATGATGCTTGTAGTCTTCTTTAAAATTTAACTTTATTTTCTCATGAAGGATGGAATTAGTTGAG
Source organism: Troilus luridus (assembly GCA_964056705.1). NCBI lineage: Eukaryota > Metazoa > Arthropoda > Insecta > Hemiptera > Pentatomidae > Troilus > Troilus luridus. The sequence goes on along the minus strand of OZ057415.1, from coordinate 93,864,511 downwards.
GGGTGCAGTCATAAATAACACCAAATAAGTAAAATCTATTTATTATTAGTGCCGACGTTTCGACCTACGTTGTAGGCCATCTTCAGTGCAAACTATAGATGGTTAACTGACCGAATATTTTTATTATTTATAAAAATATTTTATTATATTTTAAATATTTCAAATATTTTATTATTTTCTCATGGCCCAAATCTGGCCGTGCCAGGTAGATTATTTGATATGTTAACAGCTGTGTTTGGACCTTATGGGATAATACTACCCTCCTGGAGTTCACCCAGGCTCTAAAAAGAGAGTACCCGTAATGGGGGGGGGGGAGAGTACATACTCCACCATATACAGAAACCAAGAACCTTCATAGGTTGTTATGGTGAAGATTCTTTATTATGTGTTCAGTTGAGGTGTTTCCAATCAGCTGTCTTTTGTTTGTCTACTGAATCCAATGGTGAGGCCTGGAGAATCTCCAATTCCAAGCTGGCTGTTTTTGACTAGTTAAGAGGTAATACTGGTAATATTTCAGGCGTTTTATTATTTGTTTTTTTTTATCTCGAAAACATGTGGTCTAGCTTGAAATTTTTTATGTAAAAGTATTTAATGAAACATTAAATATCCAACAGAAATATTTTTATTAATGAATTCATATCTATTATAGTTTAAGAAATATCCGCTTTCCCGTAATTACACTTTCTTACTGGTTGGCTGCTTATGCGGCAGATACCTAATTATGGGCCTTGAAATTCGACTCATGAATTCTGTTCTCTTTTCCCCCCAGATCCCCAGATCCATGGCTATTAATTCTAATAATTGAAGATAAATAAATAATTTACCTATTACAGGCTATTTATAAATTAACTGTTCTCTAAGATTTGTCCTTGGTAATCAGAACCGATGATGATTTAAAGTTGCTCTTCCCTCCCATTCGTAGACAATAGTCCCTTAGTCCATGTTTATACCAATCCATTAACTCGCAACACCCTTCATATATCTACAGTCTCCTCCGATTCAAGTTCTCAGTTCAGCACCACAAAACAAGATCCCGCCTTTACGATCTCTACACAGAACTAAAGCATTCGAGCGTTCCTTTCTCGCCCGCTCCAGCACAGTGTGGAACTCAATCCGTCCTTTTATCCGCCATGCTTCTCCACTGACTTCAATTAAATCCTTGCTTTGCCAACAACTCCTGACATCCCAAAAAGATGCTCTATAAGCAGGTCAATCATTTGCTTAAATAAATCAGTATTGAATAATCGATTTCGTTGCTTTCGCGTTTATTTTTCCCAAATAAGATATAGACTTTATACTATCTAAAGACTTTATGGCATCCTATCCCAATCATTTATTTTATTCAGTAATTGTTATTAATATATTTATTTTTGATAGTTAGATTAAATACTTCATGATTTGTACTATTTTGTACCCCTCTGGCCAGATACGTATTGTTTATTTTCCTGTTCATGATTGTTATTCTAAAGGGACTTGGTCCCAGAATAAAGTCTGTTTTCTATTCTATTCTATTTTATCTCTGTTTCGGAAGCTAGAGATGAGAACTAGACTACGGATCGTAATACGTCAAATTCCTACTTCCTACTTTTCCTCCTCAAATAAACAACCCTCGCTATTATCCGTAGCCAATCGCCATTATCGGAAGCTGCTGGGGAGACGTGGCTCACTCATCCCCTCCACATTTCCCATTCAGCTTGTTTACTAGATTGTTGCCCTCTCTTATCTCTTATATCCTTAGGTTATTCCGCCTCGCTTATGTTTTTACTACATTTTTGGATTACGCAAGAATTATGCCTCTTTTTAGATAGGCACGAGTTCTTTATTGCTGATAGTCGCGGATCTGTTATTATTTTTATTATATTGTTATCGTTCTTTCCTAGTAAACACAGTTCTGAAATTTTGGTTTGGGTTATTTTAAGACGTAATTAAAATAATATTTATGACGCAGCTTTATGGAGTGATAATATAGATTACATCAGTTCCTTAATCATAATACTAAAAAAAAAAGTAATAATTAAGTAAAAAATAATTTGTATGTTCTGAGCGGAGGTAGGAGTGTGTTGTGGATGATAAACGGTTCTTAATCGTCAGGTTTTCACTCTAACTTGTTAAAGGGTCAAATACCCAATTTATGCCTGTTTGTAGTCCTTGACTCTTGATCTGGGCGTGATAGAACAGCCCATAAAGTGTAATGTCTTCAGTGAGGGACGTACAGCTTGTAAACCAACGGTTATGCAGGAAGATAATTTGGCAGAGTTAATACTTAACCTCTATGAAGAGCACTCACTTCATAGAGGTTGCGTGAGCACAAGGACTCTATTAAGTGATCTCCAGATCCTACGCATGATAATTGTTATTTGTAACAATGAAATAATTGTTTTCTTGTTTTAATTCTTAGTATCTTCAAGTAAATCAAAAAAGTTAATCAAGAAGCATAATATTAAATATCTGGTTCATGTTCATCTTAGGTAACGTATCTTGGAAAATCATTCTTTAACATCAAATTCTCTATAAAGACAACATAATATTCAATAAGAAAAAAGAAAGTTCTGAAGATGCGGATGGTATTTACCAACACATAAACTTGATTGATATAAAAAATTAATTATTTTGAAGAGAAAAGATTTTTCCAGGTCGGGATTTGAACCCGGGTCCCCCACGTCTCTAGAGTGGTGCTCTAACCAACTGAGCTAACCTGGCTCGTAACACTGGCAGACAAATCCATTCTCTTCACCGATACTATATCCCCGTGTTCTGGCAATTTTGTGATGTATACAAGGGTAAGAATGTTCATTGAACATTACTTTAATTAGGATCTTTTTGACTTACGTCTCTTCAAAATAAAAATATATAAAAAATTAGTATTGTATTGGTCGTTTTTAATGTCAGGGGTTAAACGTGCAGCCCTTTACAAGTCGCTTTATTGTTTGTTGACATTTCGGCATAATTTGACCGAAGTGTTTCTCATTAAGGCTAAGCATTACAAGAACAGAATAATTACATTTGGGAGCATGGAAGATGTAGTGTAACCACATAAAAGTATATACAAAAAATCAAGTATTGAATGATGAATATTAAACATGAAATAATCACAACATAATATAAAATGCATATTATAATAGGTGATACTAGTAATAAATAATTCCAGTAAATTTTTCTTTGTGTAAAAATTAAAATTGAGTTTTATGAAAGAATGAAATTGAATTTCGAAATGTTTGTATACTTCTATTCCTTTATGTAATTTCTACTTCTTTTCATTTTGATCCCTCCCCCAACCACCTTTTCTTCATGTGGGGAAAAGATCTCTAGCAGCATTTAACGCCAGTTCTGTTAACGCCTCTTCTGCGCTGCCGCTTTCCAATTCCGTATCTCAAGCTACTTCAACCAAACACAACTCCTTGATTTAATCTACAGTCAACAATATTTCCATCATTAATTAATTATAAAAACCAAACTTTTGTAGAAAAGGACTCGATTTATAGCGTTTGTTCCCCCGAAATCATAATGTCCAAGAATCATAAAAACATTGAATTTATGGAAGTTATTTTTTCAAAATTAATTAAGTAAATTCTTGATTTAGTATCTGTAAATTGTTAACGAATGTGTTTTTATGGTATTTTTTTCACGATTAAATTGGTAGGAATGTACTCGATTAAATTTCAAAAACAAGTTTAAAAATTAAAGTTAGAAGGTTTTTATGATTAGATGAGAGTTGTTATTATTAGTATGATTTATCTCTCTTTAAAATGTAAACAAAATATTGTAAAATATATAATATATATTTTCAGTTCCTAATCGGATTTGAAAAAGCTTCAAAAAAGTACAGGACAAGTAACTTTGACCTTGATTCTTCTCTACATCTGCATGCACGGTCAACAATATCATAAATACATTGACATATTTTTAAGTTATGTTTTTAACATTAATTAAGTAAATTTTTGGATTTAGTGTGGGGTATATAAGTTGCATACGAGTGATAATTTGTCATTCTGTCATAGTTAAATATAAGGTTGTATATAGAATAAACATTTTTCTTTTTGTTTCTGTTCTGCTTTGTTAATTATATTGTCAAAGCTCAAAAAATGAGTAGAACAGGTCAAGTAACTAAGACCATCATTTTTTATATTAATTTAAATTCCTACAAATATCAGTAAGTTATTTTCAAAATGAAACTTACCTTTTAGTTTAACTCTCTAAGAAGTAAATTCCACGCACCAGTACGGTATATCACCTTGGATTGGCCTTCACCAGGCGGATGGCATGCAACCCACGTATATAAACAAAATAAAAATATGCAAAAATGGCATTGACTTTTTTTTTTTACTTTACCTTAAAAAAGTAAAATAAAAATGTTAGGTGGAGATAACCATCTGGAAGGTTGTATTTTCAATAAAATTTCTTAAAATATAATTTTTAAATAAAGGGGATTTTTTTTTAAACTTTGTTAAAAAATTTGAGAATCTCAAAATACATTAATTAATACTAATCTTGAATAAATATTTATTTTGAAAATTATCCTCTAATAAAAACAAAGTGTAATTAAACGATTAATACTAAAATTGTTAATTGAAGCATTAACTAAGCGAGAGGTCCACAGCTGCTCGGGCATAGCGGTCAGGCAACTACGCAGTTAATTCGATCGATGTTCTTATTTTGCTATGGAATAAAGTTTATATTATTCAAATGAAATGCAATATATTATCAATTATAAATCCATAATTCTTTTATCAATAATTAAAGATATTAGTTAAATAGCTTGACAGTAAGTATCTTAATTTATAGGAAATTAAAACTTAAATTTATTGAAAGTTCTTGGAAAGTAGTTTTTAAAAAATAGCTTTTTTTTTTTCAAAATATATATTTTTTGTTTACTCTGGCTTTTATGTACTTTAGGTTTCCAAAGAATCTATTATTGTTGTACACATTAAAAGTACATTTTTGTCTGTTATATGAATTACAATGCCTGTTTTTTTTAGAATTTGGTGCTCTGATTGCAAATTTGAAAAGTATTTTTGTCTCCGGGGCAAGGATTTTGTGTAATTTCAAAAAAAAAAATAATATAGTGTTAAAACAATCAATTTTATTTAATCAGTTTTCATACTTTAATATGAATTAAAATGTAGCCTTTGATGATTTCCTGCTGTATTTTGCGGCTTGTACGTCTCTTTTCAAAGAGCAACAGTAGTCTGGCAACATATTTGGATTCCACTTTCCCTGGTATCGTTTCTCCAGAGTGGATATTTCTTGATGGAATCGCTCACCGTGTTTATCACTCACAGCCCCAAGATTTTCAGGAAAGAAATCCTTATGCGGGTCAAGAAAATGTATTTTTAAAGACATATCACATCTTAAAGCCTTATAACTATGTAGAAGATCAGAAACCAGCTCTGCAGTTTTCTGCTTTTTTATTTCCAAGAAATTTTTTCACTACATTTTTAAAAGAAATCCAAGCTGATTTTTCGGCTCCATTCAAACATTCCTCAAAGTCTTGATGCTTCATAAGCTCCCTTATTTGTGGACCAACAGATACACCTTTAATTTTGCATCACTGATCTGAGGAAATGTGGCTTTTAAATATACAAATCCAGGGCCACTTTTATCAAGTGCCTTAAAAAAAATGTTCATCAACCCGAGTTTGATGTGCAATGGTGGAAGATAAACGTTTTCTGGGTTTTAAGTAAAATTTTTTCTCCAGGTACAAGATTTCTTTTGGGGCATTCCTTCTTTATATAATGATTTTTGCGATCTCTGCTGTCCCACTCACACGGAAGACAACAAAATTTTGAATAACCTGATTGAAGACTTGAATATGAAGGAGAACGGCTTTTAAACTAAGTTTGGAGGACTCTATGAACAGCCTCCATTCTTTAGGATTATGATTCCTCGTATCCTAATTCACCCATTAATGCATCAATATCTGTGCAAAATATTAAATGATCTTTTGTAGATAAAAAGCGATGGAGTTCTTGTTCCCGTTGGCGATATGTAGATATTTTTGTTCCCTTCTCAAGTAGGTTCCAACCTTTTAATCTAGACGCCAACAACTCGGCCTGCTATTTTGATAAGTTAAGATCTCGAACTAGACCATTGAGTCTGATTGTTCAGACTGTGAGGTTCTGAAGACTCCACAGGAAAATCTGGGTCATCAGTATCATCTGTTTCTGATCTTAAGGCTGTACCTTCCTCACTAATGTTTTCTGAATGTAACCTCCAATCTTCAGGTGGCACTGGGATTGACAGATCTTCGTTGTGAGGAACTGGCCTAATAGCTGAGGGAAGGTTGGGATATTTAACATCTTTTTGGATTTATTCCAGTGATTTTAGTGATGCAGAAATAACAGTCAGTTGAATGGTCCACGAGATTCCCTCCACACCATAGGAGCAGCAAAGGGCATTTCACTTGTTACAGTGATGTTTGTGATGGACTGCAATAGTTTTCACAATTTCGCGGCTTATTGAAGATGCTAAGAGGTTCTGTTCGGACTAAATTAATAGAGGCACCTAACTAGGGCGGCTAACAGATGTAGACTGATGAGAGGAGTCCAGAGGGGACTCATGTCAGGACCCGTGTTTTGACTGAGCCTGTTGAAACTTGTTGGCTCAACATGCTTAAAGAGTTCAGACGACTTATTTGTTATCTCTATTGCATCAAATTTAGAGCAAATAAATAGAATTTTATTCATAGTTTTGAAATATCCCTCTTTTTTTTTTACAAAATTTAAAATTACAAACAATCTGAGCCCCATGGACAACTTTGATGGTCATATTCGGAATAGCCATAGCAAAATACATATGAGTATTTAACAAAAATACTATTGACCAGTGTAATCGTAGTTGCCTTTCCATCTTCTTTCACTTTTTTCCTTTGTGTTAAACATACGATTGATTGGCATTGATGAATAATTATATCTGTTAAGTGAAGGCAAGATTAGGGAGCAGAGTGGCTGTGGTAGAGCACTGAGTTGCCTTGCCAGAAATCCTGGATCAAATCCCGCTGCAGGGAAGACTTTTATTTAGTCTGTTTGCAGCGGGAGATGGATCGTATCATCTCGGACCCTCCTGGGGCTCACCCAGCCTGTATGAAATATTATAAAAATAGGGTAACCAAAATAAGGGGGAAAAATCTGGCGGTTGAGCGTGACCTAGGACAAGTCATATCCTTGCAGAACCGTAGTCCATGAAACAGTACAGTCTGTACCTTGTACTGAACCCCAGACACGTTCACGGGTTGTAGTGGTACAGGTTTTTTTGTTTTGTTTTTTTATGCAAGATGTTATTTATTGTTCAAAATGTATGGTAGTTGTTGTAAAAATTGTTACCAACAACTAAAAAGAATAAATAGCCATCACAATTTACTAACATCAAGTCTTCATTATATTATACAAAATATTAATTCGATTTACGTATGGCCAATTTGTTTTTTTTTTAATACAGAAGATACATGCTCCTAATTACTATTAGCAGTAACATTATTAGAGCATTCAAGTTTTTTCCCTCCCCCAGGTCATTTCTAAAAAAAAAAAAAATCAGCTAACTTAGTGACATTTTTTTAAATTTACATTTAATTGTTTAAGTCAAATCCGCACCTTCTTCATTTTATTATTATTTGCATATTTTATTATTTCTTTAAAATAAAGTGTTCCTATATAATAGGTGTTTATGCATGGGTGTGTTTTATAACCTCCAAGGACTATCAAGGTTTTAGGGAGGTGTCTGATCTTAATGTTTACGACAATCCGTTTCCTTATTGTATTTTTTCGTTAAAAAGTATAAGAAGTTATTCCCTTGAAGAGTTTTCTCATGTCAGTGTATTCCTTAGAGCTGAAGCCTATTTTGTACTTTTTCAACGATATTTTTTCCTATTTGCTGTAGGGGACTTGACTTCCTACTCAAATAGTCTTGGCTTCCTCTTTCTTTATCCGTCGTGAATGAGACCTTGAATATCTAGAAGGATCGATATAACTACACGACCAATTCCGAATCTCGCGCACATTCGTTCCGCCGGCCTTGGCGACTGATGTGTTGGTATCTAGTGCTTCAATCACTGAGCAATGGTTTCTACGGGCTCTCTTTCTCGTTGTAAACTCTCCTTATTCTTGCCAAAAAATCATAGTAAAATAAATTTGATAAAACCTTTTAAACTCTTTTTAAAGAAAAATGGATAAATGTGTTTTTCAATTATTTTGTTTTATTGGTAACAGTAGTTTCAATATAGGCTTACTATTTACGAACTATAACATTGTAGGTAATATTGAGAAAATACGAAAGCCGAAAGGGAATATTGTTGGACATAACAAAATCGGAATAAAATAGCATGGAGGATAAGCTAAGATAAAATAATTGTAATAATGAAACTCCGATTTTTCAAATGGTTATAAGATGGATAAGGTTGGAGTTTTAATTGAAACTCATCTTATTAATGATAAGTATAATTTTAGTATATAAAATATATAAATAATTATTTTAGAAAAGTATAACGAACCAGGCGGGAGTGGAGTGGCTCCTTGGTAGATGCCGGAAATCCTGGTTCAGATCCCGCTGTAGGCAAGTCTTTTGTTTAGTCGGTTTGCAGACGAAGATGGAGGACCGTATAGGATCTAGGATCCTCCTGGGGCTCACCCAGCCTCTATAAAATATTATAAAAATAGGGTTCCCAAAATAAGGGGGGGGGAATCTGTTGGTTGAGCGTGACATAGGACAAGTCACCTGCTTGCCGAACCGTTGTCCATGAAACAGTACAGTCTCTACCATGGACTGAACCCCAGGCCCGTTCACGGGTTGTAGTGGTACAGGTTTTTTTTTTAATGCAAGATGTTATTCATTGTTCAAAATGTATGGTAGTTGTAAAAATTGTAACCAACAACTATAAAGAATAAATAGCCTTCACAATTTACTAACATCAAGTCTTCATTATATTATACAAAATATTAATTCGATTTACGTATGGCCAATTAGTTTTTATAATAATAAGTTATTGTAACTTATTCTATGCTTTATTCATTTTTCTAATGTAGAATATTCTTTTAAGCTTCTGATATTTCCTGAATATAACCGACAAGGTTATTGTTCGTGAATAATTCAACAAATTAGCCAAAATATATTAGAATAACTGTTACCGGAAAAAAAATGAAAAACAACACTTTAAAAATAACTGGGTGTTTATCTCTTAGGATATCAGGTAACAACCTGTCTCTACCTTAAGGTTGATCTAATTAGTTATCAATATTAGCTATTACTTTAACCGCTTTTACACTTCTAGGTTTTATCTCAAAATGTTTTGTTTGAACTTGGAAAAAAATGCGACTGTCATTTTTTAAATTTAGATCCTGAAAAAAAAACCTGTACCACCACAACCCATGAAGGGTCTGTGGGGTTCAGTTCATGATAGAGACTGTACAGTTTCATGGACAACGGCTCTGCTAGGAGGTGACTTGTCCTACGTCACGCTCAACCGCCAGATTTTCCACCCTTATTTTTGGTACCCTATTTTTATAATATTTTATAGAGGCTGGGTGGGCCCCAGGATGTTCCTAGATCCAATATGATCCATCTCCCGCTGCAAACAGACTAAATAAAAGTCAAGGCCTGCAGCGGGATTTGAACCAGGATTTCTGGCATGGCAACTCAGTGCTGTACCACTGAGCCACTCCGCTCTCTTCTTAATCTAGAAGTTAATTATTGATAAATATTAATATAGAAGTTAATTATTGATAAGAGAAAAAACAAATTCTGTAGTCTATCCCTTAAGGGTCTTGGAATCTGAACATGGTTAGCAATATAGCAGTTTGTAAGCCAACGTTTGTGCAGGAAACTGATTAGGCCAAGAGCATTGGATCCCACAAGTTCGCTCCATGCCTAACAACAGCATAAATATTTGCTACGCCCGGTCACGAACCGGAGTCTTTTCGATTTGTAGAAAATGGACTACCTTATTTCCTTGACGGGGGATTCATTATTTAAAAAAATAACAGATAGACTTGTTAGTGCCTTCAAAGTTTGATAATCAGGAATATTCACGTATTCTGTATACTTTATAACTATTCTATATACGGATGGGACTTTTTTTTTATCTTTCATGGTATCAGTTCCGCAGGTTGTCGCTTCGAGTTAACTTACAAGTCTTTACTTTTCAAACATTTTCTTTTACATATTTTCGAAAATAAAAATAATTTTATTACATACTATATACATTAAATAAACGAGTTTTTAGGTTTTATCATCATCTACACTTCGAAATGTTTGTTGAAAGGTAAATTTCTTTATGAAACGATTACCGAAATATACAGCTTTCCCAGAATTACACTTTTTTCTAACTCAGTCTAACGGTTATTTATATTTTTGAGGATATTATTTAAGAAAGGAATGGAAAGATATATATTTTTTGTGATTTATCTCATAGCGACAACCTGCGGAACTGACATATTTTACTCAAGTGGACCTTCTTTTGTACGCTTTATTTGGTCGATGTTTTTCCTCCTACAGATTTTGATAAGACAAAGCTCTCGCAGAAGGGAACTGAGAGAAGAGTATAAATAGACTCGCTACAGTGACCTTATCCTCAATCAATATTCATTGTTGTGATTGGTGTCATTTATGCGCCACGTGACGCGCGATACCCGCGAGGATGAGTGAACCCGACGGGTACAGCCCTGGAGCGGGCCCCAAACCCCCACCTCCCCACCTCAACTCCTTACGGTTCTCGGATCCTACTCGTCTCCTCTGTGTTTTTGACCCTCCGGGTTCCCCCACCCTTCTCTTCTCGGCTCAACAGCCTCGTTATCCAGATCTCATTGAACTGCGACTCACCTTTTATCAGTGCTGATTGGATCAACTGATAATGTTTTGTTTTTAAAAATTTATTTATTCATTGAAATTTACAATTGTATTACAGCAATGTAACAAGTAAATGGCTGGAATGGTACTTAGTGGGATGGATAAAGACAAGTAGAGAAACTACCCGTTACGAGACAATCTTCTTGCCGATAATTTTATGGAGTTGTTATAAATATTATAAATAGGTATTAGTGAGAAAATGGTTCTGGTGGAGGTCAAAGAAATATAACCCCCTATTTATACATTTATATATAATAATTTCCGATTATGGTTCGGTTCCATGGTGCTATTATTAACTATTTTTTGATTGAAAATAAACATATTATTTTAATACAAGGGGAAGAAAATGTGTAAAAGTCAAATAAATAACCCATTAAATAGAGATAAACTATTATAAGGATTTATAATGAAGAAGACAAGTATGGATGTTCGCATGAAGCCCTGAAGAAGACCACCGATCTGCGTCGAAACTTCTCTTTATAATCTTCGGTATCGGTTATTATCTTTAAGTAATATTTAGTTTTTTGCAAATTCTATCAAAATATAGTACTGACATGCAATTCTTATGTCCTAATTTTCAGTCTAGTCTTGTATTTTTATGGCAATTAAGTAACGCGCCACCTCTATACCATATTATTGCGGACAGAAATGGAGCTTCGTAAATCGATGTTTCAACAATCCTAAATACATTTCAACTTTATATCGTTAAACAGCCTATTTATTATTAATCATACGATTTGTGTTCATACGAATGAAAAAGGCATAATGGATATTTCCATTAAAATATAAAAAGGAAACATTTTTTCTTTGTTTTGTTTTTGTACCACAAGCTGTGTGTATATTGACACTAGTCTATTCATATATATTATATATATATATATATATATATATATATATATATATATATATATTTTTTTTTTTTAATTGGTCAATTGTCTTAAAACTAAAATTGCTTAAACCAAAAATATTGCCATTGATCTGTGAATCTTCAAGACACTTTCTCTGCTTTCGCAAGAAGTTTCTTTTATTTTCAATAATTTTTCTAAACTTTTTTATTTATTCACTTGTAAAAATGAAGGGTAACTAACATTAGAGATATATATTTTTATTATTTTATTCATTTACTGATAAGTTTGAAGGGGAATAGAGAAAAAAATGGGAATTTTTATTATGAATAGTTCATTTGCAACAATGTTTCCTTGAACAAGATTTGGCCGGAATAAATTAGAGCAGTTCATTGACTCGCAGTTCGATCTTTTTCATTCACAGTTTTCCTTCCCGACCTTTATTATTATTTTAATTTTATTTATTTATTTTTTACTAAACAAGCCTTTCCTTGGATTATTCTGAAATAGACAGAACAAGATCCATTTTGCAAACTGGCAAAGAGACAGAAATGTGTCTTTTAGATTACAGAATAATAACTGATAGGATTTTCTATCTTATTCCAATATTCTTGTTTCAATTAATGTAAATTTGGCTTTGGCACAAAATTATCAGGTATTTCACTTCAAGTATCTGAAATACTTTATTATCTAATATAGAGATCTAATATTATCTATATTAAGGGCATGAACAGACAGGGTCCGTGACTACAGAACCGATGATATGTTTAGCATTAAACTCAGCTCATTCAATGGTTATTAGTAAAAAATAAAATAAATGTAAATAGCTAAATGATCTATAACGATTATTACTCTTATTGATTAATATAAATTAATTACCAACAGTAAAAATTGCACTTTTTACCGAAAAACTTAGGAACCCAACTAGTTAGTGTTAGAATGGTTGCTAGTGAGGTCATGTTCAAGGTGTGTGATGCTACTTCAGGGTTCACCGACCTTAAATACTACCGCTCACGTTTTTAACCTTCTTTAACGTTAGGTTTTTAAAATTTTTATTTCAAAACCATCATTGCAATTCTTTCTTAATTTAGGTTATCCATGAACGAAATTTAAATATTTTTAAGTTATTTAAATTTCAATGAAAGTCGAATCTTATTTTCTTGGTTTGTTGTTTGGCTCAACGTCACTTATGACTAATCAGACGATGCTAAAGAAGGAGTCCTGAATTTTGCCTATCCAGGTATAATTAGGATGGGGATCTTCAAGGAGTATCTGACATCGCCTAGCGTCGGGACCTTCATTTTACGTATTATCCGAAGAAAGTTTTTTCTAGTATTTGTTTTGTTGTCTAAATTTTAATTTATAGGAGTATATCACAGTAGTCAAATATCGCTAATACTGAAGATCCATATAAGGATAATAAGTGACTTATTAATTATTGTATTCTCATTGGTCCTTGAGAAGTGTTCAACGTTTCACTTTAATCCAGTTCTAAGATTCCGTTACATAAAGGCGAAGATAATAAAACAGAAAAAGTCTTTAATGTTATATAAAAAATTGAGACATTTATTGAATTTAATTTTAGAATATCTTTTCGACTTCTCCATCTTGAACCTTCATACATCTATCCTAACCAATAGAGTTGCAAGATTGTAATTATGTGCTGTGTTGTAAACATTTTGCCTACTTTTCCATATCAAGAAGGCTAAACCCCTAAGATTCAAGGACCCCGTTTGTTAACCGAACTTAAGTAATCTCACCGAACTAGCTTGGGAATTGTTGGGCAACATCAGTGAGAATTATCGAGGAAACACTTGAAGTCCTGACATAATGGTTGGAGGAGTGTGATGTCTTAAAGATAATAAATGTCATGCTGAATCTTTATGATCGTAACTTTTAAAATATTAAAATATATATACATATGTATAGAATATCTCGGCCAGGATAAAAATAGAGACTAAAGTAGTTCTTCCATCTAATAAGGATGGAAGTCAGGAGGATTACTAAGAGAATTTACAATGGCGAAATAGGTGGAAAGAGAAGTAGAGGGATACCCTAGGGAGATAGTGTATTCAGAGAAATACGGGAGACGAAAGTAAATAGAATGCATGCAAGGGATAAAGAAAAATGGATGGGAAAGATTGAAAAAGTCAAGGGCTGCTATTTGCGACTGATGAGTTGAGAAAAGAATATATTACCATATACCTATTTCTTTCGATTCTCTTTTGTCATTATTTTGTCATAACATGCAGGGAATTTCCTGATAATCAATCAAATTCTTAATTAATTAAGAATTAAGTATTTTCTTAGATTTATTATTGTTACATTGAGTAATAACAATCATATTGATTTAGATTTTCTGTACAATATAAATGTAATTCCAAGTAACCACTGCTAACAGGGAAAACCTTTGGTGTAGCTTGGTATGATGTATAAGCAATTAAAGGGAACCGTGGCCATGGCTGATGTTTGATGATTATTTTAAATAATCATATACTTTTATTTATCGTAAAATGTTTTTTCATTCCTTGCTATTTATTTAATTTTTATCTTAAAAAAATCGAATATCACTATATTTAAAAGCATGAAAATAGAAGTATTTACGTTAACTTGCAAATTTACAGTTCAAACGTTCAATGTATTTATATATGAATTTATGAAATAAATTTTATACTTTTTATAACCTGTTACGTCATTTTATTACCTTTCATTTACTTGGCTTGGGTATGAGTGAATTATTTATTGGAAATGGCGTGATGTGGGCCATTTCGGGCGCCAGTTTTTAACTGTTCAAGTTAAACTGTTCAAGACTGCTAAGTCTCTTCAACTTGCCTGAATTTGCCTGAAATGAGTTTCTTATATGAATAACTAAACATCATGGAATGGAATGGGTAAAAAAATCTATTACTTTGTGAAATTCCTTCTATTTTTTAAAACCCCATCAGTATTTGTGTGCTGCTAGTAACCAAAAACTACCACTTTGACCCATGAAGGGTCTTGGTACATGGTAGAGTCTTAACCGTTTCTAACTCAACGGTTGTGCAAGGAGGTCTGCCCGAGGTCATGCTCAACCACCAGGTTTACTCCCCTATTAAGGCTACCTACTTTAAAGAGGCTGGGTGAACCCCGGGAGTGTTTGCAGACCCCAAAGGGCCATTCTATGGCTGTTGTCAGATTAAATAATTTATCCACCACAATCGGATTTGAACACATTCAAATCCGATTGTGGTGGATAAATTATTTATCTAACCATATAAATGAATAATTATTCATCTGAACTGGAACTAGGCTATCTATACATTGCGATAACCCACTCCACTTGATAGTAACAAACCTAATATCTTTACATGTGTCTAAACTTTTTTTGATTTTTATGAAATTTCCATAATCCATATAAAAAATACATGTTGCATGAGCGAACTATTATTCGTGTGCAATTATTCCGAACAAAATGTATTTATTGTTTATTTAAAAAAAAAAAAAATCGCTGTTTTTATTTTGTTTATTTATTATTATCTGGTTTTATTATTTATTTTAGTTTGTTCTTTCAAAGATAGGAGATAATTATTTTACAGTTATCTTGACATTGGGATTGTCAATATGTAATATGTGTACTCCACGATAATATTTGTTTTGTTTATTATGTAATTGTTTATATACATCTGCATCATTTCTATCTCAGGATAATCCAAGGTTAAAAAATAAAATAAATGGTCGGTGATTTTTAAATATTACATATTTCATAATAGCTAGGATATTATAGGATCTAGATTTTAGTTCATCGTCATTTCCTCTAGTTTATGTGAGGAAGTAATGATTTTAATGATTTTATTTCAACTAAGTTTTTAGAACAAAAAAGTTTTTGTTCAAAATGCAGACCAACGTTTTATATGTAATTTTTATTATTTATGTGCAATTTTTTGTTTCTTATACATTAAAGATAGATGTATTTCTTGTACTCGGTTCTTTCCCTTTCAACCTATTTTTGTTAGCTAATCGCTTAAGGAGTCGGTATCGTTTAGATTACACAACAAATTACATTGACCTCCAATCGACTGACAATATGTTTACACGCATTACTCGAATTGACGAGCCTCGACAACAGAGCTAGTTGATATAAGCGTGTTCGCCATATACCATTAAAACAATTAACATCATGATCTGCAGGTATGTGAATGATAAAACCACCATTTTAAAAAAATTATATTGCTAGCTATCACTCACTGCACCATAGCAATATTATATATCGTTCCCTCAAAATGGAATTTTCCAAAGTTAAATGAATGATACAACCGCTATTTCTTTATTTTTTAAAATTATTTTGCTTGGTATCGTTCATTGCTATATAGAACATTCTATTTGAGGCAGATATAATATTATAGGGATAATAAATATCAAATTCCACTACAATAAACTTAACAATCACAAAGGTAAAGAAATGGTATAACCGCCATTTTTTATTTTTTATTTTTAAGTATTGCAAGAAATGTTGATTCTGGAGAAAGAAGAATTACATACATATAAATAAGATTAGATATTAATAAAAAAAAACAAATAAAATCTCTACACCCCTAAGTATTGGGTTCAGTATACGGTAGAAACTGTAATATTTCTTGGACAATAGTATGGAAGATATTTAGATTATTACTGAAAAAATACTTTTGATAGTTATTACAGCAATTTCTAACTTCTTAAACTGTTAAGGAATAGTAATAAATTGTTTTTTTTATTCTAAACATATGTTAATTTGATTATCAAGTTTGCAACGAACCGCAACTGAAAAGGTATGCCATAACCCACACATGTCAAGGGCAATGGAGATGTAAGGGATAACCGCAACCCCGAGGTCTGTTGTCAAAACACGACTGATTCTGCAAATGATTACCTCATTGCATTCTTCAAATATTTATTACTCCTACAGTATTATATCTGGCTTCAAATATCATATACTATCTGGAAATGTTGCAATGAGCGATAGGTAGTAATAAAAATGTTAATTAAAAAATGGCGATTAAACCATTCATTTGCCTTGGGGATTTGATATTTATTATTCCTATAATAATATATCTGCCTCAAATAGAATGTACTATATTTTTTTTACTCCAATGAATGATAGGAAGCAAAAAAAAATTAAAAATAAAGTAAAGAAATGGCGGTTGTATCATTCATGTACCCTCGGATCATGATATTAATTGTAATGTTATTCGATTAAGACGCCTATATCAACCAGGTAGGTCTGTTGTCGAGGCTCGTCAGAAAGTAAGAAAAAGAAAATAAACAAACAGAAAATGTATAAAATTTTGAAGTATAGAACAATTAACAATAAAATGTAGGTTATATTTTTTTACTGAATCTCAAGAACCTAAAAAGCTTATAAACAGTCGAAGAAAAAAAAATTATATGTGTGTGTTATTTTAAACGTTATCAAAACAAAAACCGGAAGTATAGGAAGCGAGGTCGACTTGGGATAGCGGTCTCATTCACAAAAGACAGATAAAGAAGCGCAAATTCCCTTGACACGGATTCGCAATCGCCTAACAGGATGAGTTCTTTCTTTTTCTTCCTCCTCTTTTCTTTTTCTTAAATACTGACACTCCGTTATAATGAAGCGTGGACTAAGGAAGGCGGAAATGGTTGTTACACTGGGAAGACCAATTAGCAGCTGGAATATTCCTTAGGATACACCGCGTCATTCCTCAAAGGATGTGGGAGCCTTTGGCAGGATTAGAGGAAGTTGCATGTCTAGACCGCCTGGAGACCTACCAAATCCTATCTCCGCCAGGACCGGTTTCGAAAATGCGGCGTTGCGTCTCCCGCTCTTCTCGTGTGCCTACCCACCACGGGTAACCGGTCTAATGAACTCTCCGTAACGGAACAGTTTGCTTAATTCAAGCAGAGGACATTTTTTTAAATGTTTACATTTACATTAATACTCTGACGAAAAGTAGATAACATGTAAAAATAAATACTAACAACATATTTATTAGATACAATGTTTTGATAGCCTACTGCAGGTCCTCTCTTGCGTGGAATATTTGCTCCAAAAAAGAATGAAACCACTAGAGATTTTAGGAGATTACACAACGCGGAATTGTGAAACATGAACCCGGTAAATATTATTGAATTGATAGTCTCACGAAGATAAGATCCAAAGTTACTGGGCTTATTAATGGACGAATTCTTAAGTTAATAAGCGCTTAGCCAACTGGGAAGTGCCTGAGGGGTAGACCAAGACGTAGTTTGGAAGATTGTATTGAGAGTTATCTTGCGGATTTGGGTTTGGGTAATGGTCCGTGGACGGAAGTTTGTAAGCAGAGATTGGTGGTATCGGCATCGAGCCTTTGGGTTCGCTAAGCTTTATTATTATTTCAGGTCTTCATCAGGACTGAATGAAGTAGATACAACTAAAACAAAATAAATAGTTAGATATTGTAATAACAATTATAATAAGGTCGCTGAACAAGCACATCCGAAGAAAATATCCAACTTTGGATTAAATTAAAAAATAATAGTAATATTTAAGGAAAAAGATATATCATAATAAAAGCAGAATAATAGAGCTATTAGTTGATAAAATAAAATATAATGTACTGAAATAATATAACAAAGATAAATACTTTATAATTTACTCCAATAATGAATAATAACTGTAAACTAAAAAATGTACATATTTTACTGAATAATGTCCATAAAAATATAAACTCTTGGTCATTTAATAATTGAACATTAAGATAACCTTTGTTGAAATTATATCCAAAATAAAGTTTTTGCTAGACGAGCATGTTTGAAATTATATTTAAAGCGGACAGTAATATTCTCTTAATTAGTCATATACTAAAATATGTACAATACCGATGTATTGAACCCGTAATTTTTAAAAATAAATTGACAATCAAATTTTTTTTCTCTTTAAATAGGACACTTTCTTACACACAATGTTGATACCTGAAATCCGCGTCGAAAAACCCATATCATGCAGAAGGAAAGAACAAAACAACTAGACTAGATATTCCCAGGAATTTCGTACCTGTATTGATGATATCAAACGAAGTAATAATATACTTTTAATTATAGGAATATTATCGCTTAGATCCACCCTTCCTAATAAAATAGCAAGAAATATTCTTATTATGAAAAGAGAAATTAGTGAATACAGTGAAAAAATGAATGTTGAATAAAGTAAAAAAAATTAGTAGAAAAATGCCTCTAAATTGCGCTTTTCACGAATGGCATTTTATCAAAGCCTTTCTTATAAATTTAAAGTTCTCTTTATAATTAATTAGATATGATCTATTTTATGCCCTGTTCCCTCCCGGACCTTTCAAATAGAGCGTCTTTATTAAAATAGGAGGAGAAAAAAGAATTGTGTTTGATTTTAATTACGGAGGTTTCTTTTAAGGTTATCCACCACCATAATTAGTCTGTATAAACCGTAATATTTTAAGATTTTTTTTTTTTGCTTTCACTTGTTTCTGTTTAAAATTATCCAATCGTAAGAAGAAGAAAATTGTCGAATCTTGAGGTTATGAAAAATACTAAACTGCAACTACACAAAAAGCTCGAAATTACTTATTTAAATAAATAAAAGGCTTAACGAACCCGAAGGCTCGATGCCGATACCACCAATCTATGTTTACAAACCTCCGTCCACCCAAGCCCAAATCCGTCAGATCATTCCTAACGCAATCCTCCCACCTACGCCTCGGTCTACCCCTCAGACGCTTTCCAGTCGGTACAGCGCCTATTAACATCTTGGGAATTCGTTTGTTACTAAGCCCAACCTTTACATGCCCATCTTAATCTTCGCTACGCTATCACCTGAATAATATTTACCGGATGCATGCTTCCCAATTCCGCGTTATGTAATCACCTCTATTCGTCAGTGGTCTCATCCTTTTTTGGACCGAATATTCTACCTTATTTTCGAATACCTGAAGACATTGTTCATCCTTCAGCGTTAGTGGCCAAGGAAATTTCCTATTTACATGTTAATAATTCCCGCATTTCGTATCTGTAATCTTATTATTATTATTAGGACCACGCAGATATCATGTTTTATGGCATAATCCAACAACCCTTTATTCTCTCTGAAACGTTTATAAGAAGCCATTCCCAGGTTAGTTTGGTGGGTGAACCTAATCCATCGCCGGGCTCCTAGAGTTTTAACCATTTAGGAATGCGTTGTAGTTCATTTAATCTTATCCCTTAATCAGATTTAGCTATCCAGGCGCACCTCACCTTTGTGGAAGTGCACATCTTGAGAAATAAGAATGTTGCTCTAGAAAATTTCGAAACAACAGCAGCCCTAAGTTATATTATTGTTATTTTCTTCGCTTTCAGACTGTGTAACGATCGGGGCGACCTGTGGTCTAGCGGTCAGCGTAACATACTACTAAGCCCAAGATCGCGGGTTTGTAGCCCAGCAGGTGGCCCTAGGATTTTTTAAAGGGAGTAAAAAATCCTTAGTTACGCCTTCGGGAGGGGCGTTAAACGGGGGTCCCGAGCACGATGCCAGGTACTCGTTAAAACCCTATCCTAATAAAATCTGGATAGCCAAAATTTATATATCCCAATGTAGAATCATCCGATTAGTCGTAGCAGCAAAAAGGGACGTTAAATGAACAAACAACAATATGTAAGGATCGCGCTTGCTTATTTTAGATTTTTTCTTTTACTAAAATATTTTCATTTTGACTCTTTATTGTTCCTTCCTTTTCTTCTATTCATTTTCCTGATTGGATTGTTTTTCTTTTTCTGATAACCTTTGATTGTAAATTATATTTTGAAAATTGGTCTCTGTTCTTCATTCCATCTGTTATGATTCCTAAATTTTAAAGATTTTTATAAACTTCTTAGAACCATTTAGGTTTCATTTTTAGTCAGTCTGTTAACACCCACTCAATAAGTATGTTAATAAAGTTGTAATCATATGTGTTCTTTCATCAATCATATGTTGCAATCATACAGTTCACAATTACCGATCATCATAATTATTATTTTTTATCTCCTTTCTGAAACTTTTATATCTAATATTTTATATCTTATTATTAAATCATTTCTTATCAAATATTATATATCTCTCAAATATTTTATATCTTTATATCTATACGTTTCTTCTATATTAACATCATAATGTATTAATATAACTTCATTCTAATTCTATACATTTATATTACATTCGATACTTACATTCTCAACTTTATATTTATATTTTCCTTCTTTACCTGTCATTCACGAGATTCCTATTCATTACTTTCTACATATTTCTTCTGTATTTATTCTCTGGCATAATATTTTGTATCAATTTTCTTTCATTTTACTTATTAGAGAGTTTGCTAGGAGTCTATTATTATACATTTTATATTTTATCTGTTTTATACTAGCTTTTCCATACTTTTATATCTCACCCTTTTTAAATATTTATACTTTTATTTTTACCTTCATTTTGCTTTCTCTTTGTATTTCTTGATACTATAATGTTTTTTTAATAGTTTTTTTTTGTTTTGTTTTCTGTCATAGCCCTGAAGATGACCTACAAAGTAGGTAGAAACGTCGGCACAATTAATAAATAAGTACACATTGACTGCACCCCCAACTATTTCCACCCTACATTAGATCTTCCAGTCAACTATTTTCCTCTCTATCATGAATTTAATAAATAATTATGTAACCTTCCGAAGCACTGCAAAAATATTTTTTTCTCCATATAAAAAGTCATAGGGCCAACTTCTGGGATAACAAAAATTCGCGATCTTAGGCTTAGTAAGTAATTACACTAACCGCTACCCCAACACTACACTCCCAGTGTTGGCTCACCGTTTCGATACCTTATCCGTTTCGCAAAATCAGCTCTCTTGTGTCCCTTCCTCATTGTTACTGCTTTGACCATCGGAGGTCAGACATTCATTGCCATTATAACGCGGGCTACCGATTGATGCGGGATGTTAGCAGTCTAAAATCGTATTAACGCTGTTGGATCTTTCTGCAAAGGTCAGTACGGCGAAGGTTGGGCGAAGGGTGTTTCTGATCCTATCAAGGCCTCGGGAGTCTGCGGCCAGTTTCTCCGTTGCGACACGAGCTGTACCTCGTTGCCTGTGTGCAAATATCTAGTCTCCTCTTGCAGCAATATCGAAAATGCAGTTGGGTGGTGTAATATGCTGCAATTTCCCCTCTCTTCTATATTTGTAAACGCGAGATTTATTTTATTTTATATTTAATGAAGTTTACTGTATAACAGAATACATCAAGTAATTATAATGAATGTATTCATTGGCATGAAAAGACAAGTAAAGAAACTAAACCAGTGGTAGTACTCAAATAGCAAGTTCAACTTATAAGGTCATGAGGCCATCTTCTTTTCAGACGCCTCGGAGGATTATCAGGGATTGAAGAGGTTGCTAGGTTTGAAACTAGTGGGTTTGAGTGGGAATAAAGTTTGTCATGAAAATATTGATATCGGATTCGGGCCAAATCAGCAACAAAAGGGACATTAAGATCATTATGGATTACTTTGTTCGTTACAAAGTAAGGAGCATTGATGATCTTAAGGGGAATTTTGGATTGTAAGGATTGAATACGAGAGGAATTCTATGGTTTAAACACGAGATTTAAAGACGAATATTTTTAAATGTGTCAAATCAGGGACAATAAATAGCTTATGTTAAAATATATGAAATGCCCGTTTATATTATTTCTAAAATTGAAAATGGAAGTAATAGACTTCTGGTGTTTACTATGTTGATGATTACAGATTCTAATGAGCTATTATTATTCCTATGTTTTTGTCATTATTTACTATCCCTACAATTGAACGAACGTTGTTTATTATACCATAAAATATGTTCATGGGAACACAATTTTCATATGATTTTAAAATTGGACACTCGGGAGCCCAAGCTACAAAAACATAACCACCGCGTTCGAGGAGGAGTCAATATCGAATCATCTAAAAACCTAATTTGCATAAAAAAAGTATGTTGGTATTTGTATGGTGGTCGATAATTATGCGATTCATTTCTTCTTTTTACCCAGAGGTCCTATACCTTCATATCCACATCGTAATGCAGGGATAACATAACGCATCAAAACCTTATAAAAAAAAAAAAAACGCATTGGTTAATGAGAAGGGACTAATACGACAATACTAGACCGCATGTTTGATGATAGCTAGTGAAAAACGTAAACAAGCTTGGTTACGAAGTACTCCCACACCCATCTTATTTGCCAGACTTATCTCTAGCAGATTTCCACCAATTCAGAAATTTGGACAACTTTATTAAGGATACAATTTTTGAAAATGATTTTAAACTCAAAATCAAACTGAATTTCACCACAAAATCCTGAATGCTTTAGTTCTGGGCTTGAAAATTATATAGAAAATTAGAGTAAATATTTTGACTTAAAAATGTTCT
The DNA here is from genome assembly GCA_964056705.1 of Troilus luridus. NCBI lineage: Eukaryota > Metazoa > Arthropoda > Insecta > Hemiptera > Pentatomidae > Troilus > Troilus luridus. The sequence goes on along the minus strand of OZ057415.1, from coordinate 93,841,422 downwards.
GATTTCATAAAGTTATTTTACTGATTAGACTTTCCTTTTAAAACGGATATTTCATATTAAACGACCAGATATCTTTCTAATTTAAAAAAAGAGCTAATGTTTTACCCTAAACTGCTGGTTTACAAATGATATTTAAAACATTTACAGTTCATAAACTAAAAAAATTTTTGTCAAAATTATTTTATTAATTTAACATCAAAATAATATGTAGTGGAAATATTTTCCTTATTTAGTGATTAAGACTTTGACCGCAGTAATCGCTAGTGTTCTTTGTTTATTTTCGCTTCCTTCTAGACTTAAGTATTGGGCAAGAGCTGCACTTAACGCTCATCATCAATGATGTATTACTTCAATTTCTTCAAGGCTTTTTAAACGACCTCGAGTTCTCCTTTAAGGAACTTAGTTTGAAAGCGGGGAAAAATCAAAATTAATGGTGAAGAGAATTAAGATCTCAATGATTTTTAATGTGCATTTTAGTATTCTTATTTATCTTGCAGATAATAAATAATAATTTTTAATTAAAAAGTTCTCTACAACTGAGTATTATAAACTATTTCTTATTGAGTATGCCAGTATATGCTTGGATGCACACCTCTGTAAGTTTTTAATTTAAATAGAAAAAATGGAATGCATATATGTTAGGAGTGCTATTTCAATAAAGAGAATCCAGTGAATCAAGATTTAAACATTCATATAGGATTTCTGTTATTTTTGGATAATTCCTGATGCCCAAGAAATGTCCGTCTGCCCTGTCGTTTCCAACTTTTTATTTCATGTAATGCAAATAATATAGGAAATATCATTTTATCATTTCCTTTGTAATTACTCATAATTCAGATTACTGTTGACCAGATCCTGTGTCCAAATCCTTATGGCCTCAGCAATCTCTGACTCTCAGCATAGCAATGTTATTTTTCCCGTTTGAGTGTTACTTACGTTGTACACTGAGTGAGTGACCTTTGTGTGAAGCGTGGGGGTACGTATTGTGTAACAAATGTGGAGGTGTCAGTGCAAATGTTTATCTTGCACATGAGTGCTAGTACCTAGATACGAGATAAAGCCCGTACAAGTGTGTGAAATCATGAGACCATGTCGTAAATTTTGCAATTGTGTTTAACCTATTTTTTTTTTTTTTTAATTACTGATGTAATATTATTTTTTAGAGAATAATTGTTTCAGTTTAATAAGCATTATTTAAGCCCATCGTTGCCTTATTTATACATACCCCCCCCCCAAGTAGACTAGAAATTGCTAATATGGCGCCTTTCACACTTTACTTCAATTAAAAGTTAAATCTAAAAAAAATAAATGTAAGCAGGTAAACGCGCTTACTTCACTTGTTCACAAACTCAGGTTGTGAGTTCGAATCCAGGAATCTCTCAACCATCTTCCCCGAGATATGTAGATCCCGTCAGCTCGGAGGAACTTACAAGAACCTAGTATTAGATTAATTGCCCTCTCCATTGCATGTCAATGTCCGCATGTTGATACGTGATGTTCTGATTTGGAGAATTTGTTATCCTCTTAGGAATTAGTCCTCTGGCGCCTGCTGACATAGAACAGTCATAATCCGTGGATCAAGACCAATTTTTCTCTATCCTTGAACCCGATTGTACGTCAGTGTGTATGTATAACGTCTATAAGTGTCTGTATGTATTTTAATATATGTATTATGTTACAAGACATATTTTATGATATTTTCTGGTTTAGAGGAATATGGAAAAATAAGTACCAGATGGTCCACTATAGTTCATCGAATCATTAAAATATATTACTTACTTTAGAAGGTTTTTTCCTTCAATGGGTTGCCTGATTAAGTCAGAGCGTCCTTCCACTTTTCTCTATTCTACCATTCATCCTCCTCAGGTCCCCTGCCGCCCATCTCCTCCACGCAGTCCTTCCACCGGGTTCTGAGTATTTCTCTTCTCCGCCCACCTGGGTGTTCCCACAGCAAAAGTCTCTTCGGCCACCTTCTGGCATCCTCTGGCAGGTCCGTACCATCGCAGCCTGTTCCTTCCAATCCTCTCCGGAACTCCTTCGGGTTCGCCCAGTCTGTCTTTAATATCCTAATTTCTGGCTCTATACAGGCGGATGATCCTCAGGCATCTCCTCCAAAAGTCCATCTCTGCAGCTTGTAATCTGGAGTGGAGTCCCGGGTTAATTTTCCAGGTCTCTGAGGCGTAGCTGAGGGAGGGCTCAACAATACTTCTGAAAATACGCCTTTTGTTGTCCGTTGAGATAACTGTATTTATTAAAATGTATCAAAACCAAAAAACCTTTTGTAGGGGAAACATCAAGTTTCTCGGATATCAACCTCAGATTTGGGATCTGAATCCTCCCAAAATATACTATCCAAATGTCTAGTTTGAGGTGTAAATTTTTTTATAAAAATCTAGTAGCCATATTGCGCGAAAGGGTGAAACATGAAAAGGGATCTTTTTAGTTATTTAAAAAATAATAATTATATGTAGTATACATATTAAATATGATGTCGAAAATTTGAACAGAATATCTAGGATATGCTCTCACTATTAAGATAATTTAAGAAGAAAGGTCAAAAGCTGGAAATGTCAGTTACTCTCTAGTCTATTAACATAATCGCTCCACCTCTGCCTTGCCTCTCTCGGAATCTGAAATTTACAGTTTAATACACTAGAGTCGCACTGATACACTACTAACTATGTACTAATAGAGTTGTTTGTCTCCTCTGGATGCTGATATTTTCGATAATATACTGAGTAGTAATGATTAAATTCGAGAAACAGATAAACAAACTTAAGACCTAAGAGTACCCCTAGAAATAGTTTAGTTTGTACAGTGAAGGAATAGTTTCTACTAAGTCTGGCTAGTGTTGAAACTTTTAATGGGGTTTTTAAGTTTACAACCTTTAACGTCCGACGAGCAAGACTGAGGAGTAGGTGGGTGGATAAAACCAAGTCCTCTTGGATGAAACTTTTGCATCGCTTGCAGGGTTAAAAGTCTCTTGTGTATAGTTAGTATTAGAACCTTAAAAGGCGATTCCTTTCCTAAATCTGAAAGCACATAATAATTCAAATTTAATTTAATTATTTGGTTCGGTCATTGAATAAGAAAAAAGTAATTTTAAACACCTGTGCCACTACAATTCATGAAGGGTCTTGGGTTTAGTATATGATCAACCACTATACCCCCCCCCCCCCCCCCCCCAATAAAGGTATCCTCTTTACATAGGCTGGATGAGGCTCCGAGGGTTTGCAAATTTCACGAACTAAGAACTTTCAGCGCTGCAATTCAGCGCTCTATATCCTGAGCTAACAAGTTCTCTCTCAGTCAATTATTTGTCTTGGCCGGGATTCGAACCCGGGTTGGCGACCACTGGGTTACAGAGGCACGCATTCCAGCCAGACAAATTCTCTTCACCGATCCTATATCCCCGTGTTCTCGCAGTCAACGAGATCCCAATTCAATGAACATTCTTCCCGTGTATGCATCGCAATAATTCCGAGAACACGGTGATATAGGATCGGTGAAGAGAATAGATTTGTCTGGCTGGAATGCGTGCCTTGGTATTGTCAGTGGTTAGAGCACAGCGCCAGAGACCCGGGTTCGAATCCCGGCCAAGACAAATCTTTTCTCTTCATTAAATAAAAACATTTTAAAATATTCACCATCAAAAGAACAATATAAAAAATAAATTAAGGTCGTCTGTGGTCTAGTGGTTAGCGTAACAAACTAGTAAATCGGGTTCGTAGCCCGGCAGGTGGCCCTAGGATTTTTTTAAGGGAGAAAAAAATCCTTAGTTACGCCGTCCTTCGGAAGGGACGTTAAACGGGGGTCCCGAGCCTGTACGATGTCAGGTACTCGTTAAAATCCCAATCCTAATTAAACCTGGGTAGACAAAATTTAGTGCTCCCACTGTAGCATCGTCCGATTAGCCATAGCAGCATAAAGTGACGTTAAATGAACAAATAAACAAAAATAAATGATTTATATTTATATATAAAGGTTAAAGGAGTAAAGGCTATTTACCTTAATAACAGCGGACCTGAGGTAATCTTTCATTGTCAGGGAACGCTGGCTACCTGACAGGACTTTGTAAATTAAATTAATACAAAGAAAGAAACCAGACGAGTTTTTGACCCAAAAACACTTTTATGGAGTAAACTAAAATTGGTGTATATATTTTTTTTATGATAGAAAAGTATTTTTGTTTATTCATTAAACGTAACTTTATGCTTCTATGGCTAATTACTCGATCCTAGAGTGGATGTCTTAAATTTTGCCTATCCAGGTATAACTGCGATAGGGATCTTTAACATGGTACTAGACACGAAACAGCCTGGGGACCTACATTTTACGACCTTTCGCTAGGACGGCACAACCAATTATTTTTCACTCCCTTAAAAAATCCTAAGGCCTCTTGTCGGGCTACGAACCCTTGATCTTGAGTATTGTAGGTTGTTATGTTAACCAGTAAGTGAATAGGTAGTATTTTTTATTTGACTCTTCTAGATTCTTGACTATTTCGGATGAAACACTATATTTTTTAAAGGTTTAGCCTGAAACGGGCCAGAAACTCACAAGAAGAATCTCTTAGATAAGATTGACACATAAATACCTCATTTTTTTTTTTTTTAATGATCACCTTTTCTAACAGAAAAACCTAAGATAAAGAGAATTCTCTTAAATTGTAAATATTTTGCAGACTAATTTGTTTACTTCATTCCAACCTTGGCAATGAAGTTGATCTGAATCGGAGGGGGACAGATTGCTCGCAGGCAAACTTCCAATTTTCTTGGCTGAAATAAGCTCACTAACTCCCGTTCTCATTCCGCAGCCCGCCTGTCTGCGGTCTTCTCGCTCGTTCCTTCATTCACAATCAAGAAATATTGTAGGCATTGTTGAGCGTGCGAACCGCTCCATCCGTTGGAATGAATCACTCGAAACCTCGGAGGTAGGTTTGTACTCATTGTGCTGATTCAAAGTCTAATCTTTCTACTCCTCGCTAGTCTTGATTGTAGCATCGGTCTCTTGCAATGTTTTAGTAATGTTTTGCTGTTTTCTGCATGTTCGTGAACTATTTTTTTTCCTTCATAAGCTAGTATTACTTCTGAAATTAGATTAGATTAGATTATTTGAATTGCTTATAGTTCAAGACAGAAAAGAGCAGAAATTGTTCCTTAAATAGTGATAAAAAACCGACCTTTCAACCCACCATGGAGGCCTTCTTCAGGGCTGGATAGACTATAATTAATAAATAATTAAAAATGAAATAATTCCAATATAAAATTATATAATATAATTTATATATAATTATATAATATAATTTATATATAATTATATAATATAATTTATATATAATTATATAATATAATTTATATATAATTATATAATATAATTTATATATAATTATATAATATAATTTATATATAATTATATAATATAATTTATATATGATTATATAATATAATTTATATTTTATATATAATTAATATATAAAATAAGGAAGAAAATAGTTGGGGGTGCAGTCAAATAAAACACTAAATAAGTGGATACTTATTTAATTAAGTGCCGACGTTTTGACCCACTTTGTGGGTCATCTTCAACCATCCCTCGCTTCTCATAATATATAAAATAATTCTATTATTTTAAAATTTAAATTATTTCTTACAAGACTGAAACGACAAGAAACAGCACGCCGTTTCAGGCTACTTCAATATTTAATAGATAAACGCTCTAAGCTCTCAATTAATTACAAAAGACTCATGTACATGACAATGATATCTGGACTTACGTAGTAGACCTTTGGGGCTCCACTAAGCTTCGCGAATACGAACAAATTAATCCATAATGACCATAATGTTCCATTTGCTGATTTGGCTCGAATCCGATATCAATATTTTCATGTCAAACTTCATTCCCACTCAAACCCACTAGTTTCAAACCTAGAGACCTCTTCAATTCCTGATAATCCTGAAAAGAAGATAAACCTTTTATTTTGAACTTGTTATTAGAGTACTACCACTGGGTAGTTTCTCTACTTGTCTTTCATGCTGATATGTAACAATCATTCTATTTGCATGTTGTATGAGTATACAAATACAGTTGTAATATTTTAATTTTCATATTTAATTAAATCAGAGCGATTTGACTGGCCGATGGGGAGCAGAATAGCTCAATATAAATCTGCAGGGTGCTTAGTTAATGATTTCTACGTCTCGAATTCCATACCATCCGTGGCCGTCTATATTTGGAGACCTTCCTGGGACCTATAAAAAGTGGGTACCCTTTAATAGCGGAAAAAATTTGTGTTTGAAAGTGAATCACTTTTCTACACAACCGTAAATTGAGAGACAATACCTACCATGTACTGAGCTCAATATCCAATTGAGTTTTTAGTGGTACAGGTTTTTTTAAAATATTGTTTTATTATGTTTTTATATATTAAATATTAATATATAGAGCTAGTTTTATGAAGTCAAGTTTATTGGCTATGTAAAGGTGGAGGGTGGAGGCTTTATTCATGTCGAGGCTGCAGCATAGATCAAGTGAGTTGACAAAATGACAATAACTATCCCTCAATCTCAGAGGGACATGATAAATGAGATTTTCTAAGTTGAGCTTCTAGTGACGACGTGAGCGATCCAAACCAAACACTGGATATCGGGATAGAAAACAGGAATATTCATTTATAATATCAACAATACTATTTTTAAAACAATATATAAGTGTTTTAATTATTTGTTTTAATTCATATTACCAATACTGTTAGATTATTAATTTTATAGACTATAGTTTGTGTTATGTAAACTATACTCAGTTAGTTACCCCAGTTGTGCCATGTTGCAAGAATTCGCGTGAACTCTCGGTTTATTACAGACCAGCGGGGCCTTGTCCTATTATACGGATTGTGCAGCATCGTCTGTTCAATATGAACTTGAGGTCCAAGCTACCTTATTACGTTATATTTGTTAAAAATTTGTTTTTTACAAATTTTCAATAATGTAGATGAATGAGAAAAAAACTGAGATGTTATTACGAACGTTCTGGGTTCGTATCCGGATGTAGCAGATAAATTATTTAATCTGTAATAAATTAACAGCCTTCTTTGGACCTTGTGGGATCTTAGGACCCTCCTGGGGCTCACTCTATAAAGTGGGTAATCTTGGTTGGAGAAAAAAACCTGATGGTTGAGCGTAATCTCGGACAAATCACCTCATTGCACAACCGTTGTCATAGAAACAATACAGTCTCTACAATCTGATGAGCCCAAGACCCTTCATGTGTTGTATGGGTACAGTTTTTTTTTAATGTTTTAGGAATTATTTCCTGGTTTATAAAAAATAAATAAATTGTATCTGATGCAGTTTTAACCGCGTTTTGCCTTGAGACTAAATCGTGTGTTGATCTCCAGGAATATAAATTGCAAGAGATATAATGCATTGTGATAGGCGATTCCTGCTGTCAGAATAAAAGAAGTAAGGAACAAGGGCAGAGTTGGCTGAATCCAACTCATATCCAATCTTCCTCAGACAAAAGAATTTCCTCCGGACTCTCTTCGACTTCTCACCACAATAATTGTTCTCTTATCGGTTTCAGCAATTGTTCCGAGATAAAGTGGTCCAATAATAAATCAAAACTATATTTAATTGCATTGTTATTGTCTTTGTTCGCTATTCAATGTAAACCAGTTAAAGTGTATTGTAGTCTTTGTAATACAAATGTAAATATAGGATTTAATTGTTATTTTTTGAATATTAATAAAATTCCCTTACTGGTTAAAGACCTGATATGTAATCGCATCATATTAATATAAAATATGGGGTGTGTAAATTAAATAATGATAACTTCTAGGTAAATATCTGATCTGCATCCAGGACATGTTTGGACACGCAACTTTGCAACGTGATGACTTTTTTTTTAATGCGTACTAAAAATGAGTAACATAAATTTTTTATGTTGTGCTATCAGAGTGCAACGGAAACGTTTGAAAAACTGCTTCAGGCTTATGGAAATATGGTGTTATATCGAGAGCCAGGAGGTTTCCAGGAAGTTTACGTTATTTCCAGAAATAAGGGAATATATTGAATTGCTGCGGAAGCCCTTCATATTCAAGAAGCAGTAAAACTATTGGCAGAATCCGCAATCTCGTGCTTAGAGATCGTCGTTTGGCAGTCCGATTCTTGAGAGACATGCGCGTGAAACCAACTATCCAAATCACAACCTTTGCTCTTTCTCACATCACGATTTATATTAATGAGTTTTTGACCAGTAAAAACATTCCTGTTGATTTTCGACCTGATTGCCCAAATTGAGTCCATGTGTCTTCTGTTCCCAAGATTGAAAAACCACCTCATGGGACGACATTTTTCAAATGCACATATGCAATTCATCAAACTATAGCTGAAAAATATTATCTAATTAATGATCATCTGCCTTCCTATGAATTCTCGTACCATCCAGAAGCACTGTTATAAACTGGTAATGTTAAATTTTATAGGGACCAGACGATGATAACATATGAATGTATCCTATTATATGGAATATATATCCGACATAATAGCCCAGATATATTTCTCATTAAAAATGTAGTAAAGAAAGCGCAAATCATTAAGATAGGAGGAGTTCCTGCCGATGAAAGTGAGCAAGAACAGTAAGCGAAAATATTCTGAAATATCAAGAACTGTGCAAATCACATCTTAAACATTTATACAGGGTGATAGAAATATAAGTACTGCCAATCGTAGTTCCTACCAGAGGTCTAATCTGAGAGGAAACAATGGATCCATTGAAGATCCTTGAACTGAACAAGGAAGTTCAAGTACACCAAAAAGCGGTATTATTAGGAACCACAAGTACCGTGAGAAATTGTTGAAATATTGGGAAAACCAACGATTGAGCTTCACCTTGACCACGGTCGAGATAAGCCAAATCAAATGACTCTAAAATTTTTGAGAAGAATAAGATAAAAACAGGTTATAATAGGTAATTAGGCCGGACTCAAAAGATATCGTAATAATCAACAGTTTAAATATTGGTATTTATGTGGTTTTCTTTTTTACATTTTATAAATCAAAAAAATAAAATTACAGTGTAATTTTGTTGTTACTATCTTTTGACTTTAAGAAATTGTCTAATAATACAAAGACTAATTGTAACCTAATCTGTGAGTTTATGATTGAATAATTTTAAATGAAAGATTTATATAAAATTTAAAAAAAAAAGGTTGCATTTTTTTTGTTTACTACAGATGGTCTTTTAATTTATATTCTATTTCTTATATTTATATTCTTTCTTCATACTATTCCATTTTTCTTATCAAAATTTTTGTGGGTCTTTATCGATCTACATCCTGTTATATTTTACTAAATCCTCTTTCTTTTTTTTTTTTTTTTACAATTTTCCTACCTTTTTTTACAGGTGTACCGTTTACATTTGTCTCGATGTGTTCCAGAATAGCGATGAGGTATTGTTCATATTTTTTTTTTCATTTATCAGTATTGTATGTATTTATTATATAAAAATATACTTACTCCAAAAGGTTTCCATAGTTATTTTTGTAGCACACTTTTTACAGAATAAGGTTGAAGTTTCACTGTTCGTATCATCTCAATAATCCTAAACGATGTTTATGATTTCGGATTTTTAAAAATAAATTTGTGGTTATTACTCCATTTTATTTTATACCTCGTTGGCAAGAACTCGATGGAATTTCTTCTTCTTAAGGACTAAAAAACTTTTTTTTAAATTTTCAATAAAGTTGTCCGTTATCATTACGGGACATTTAATTAATGAACTATTGTTTATTACTATTTAGGACAACAAAATTACAGAATACAATAATAACATGTCTATTGTAAATAAAAGTTGTACTTATACTCCGAAAAATATGTTTTGCTGAAAATATCTTTATTTCTATTATTCGTATAATTTTCATTGTTTTCGTGGTTTGTTTAGAATATTTTGATTTTTTATAATTATACGTTCTCAAACCTATCAGATGGCCTTTTGAAAGTTAAATTTAAGTTGAAAATAAAATCAAAACTCGTATTAGGTCTAATATTACCATCTGTGCCAAATTGTATCTTCTGTAATTTTATGCTAAGTTAATTCTCAAGACAGGACAACTTTTTCTGGGTTACCTGTGGTATAGTGGGTTAGCATAACCACCTACGATGCCCAATATTACGGGCTCGCAGCTCGGCAGGAGTAAAAAATCTTTAGTTATGCCGTCCTTCGGAAGGAACGTTAAATGGGCGTCCCAAGCCTGTACAATGCAATGAAGATCCCTATCCTATTTATACCTGGAAAATGTAGGACTAACATCCTCCCAATAGCCATATCAGCATAAATTGACATTAAATGGTGAAACAAACAAACTGCTTTTTTTTTTCAAACGTTTTGAGATAATTGAAACGCATTAATATTAAACAATTTATTAGTTCTTACTTATTTGTTATAATAATTAAAAACCTTATTATCTTTTAATATTTTCCGTGTTCGATTGTTTAAAAATAGAAATAAATAATCAATATCAAAGAGTTCGTGTTGTGATATTGATCCTGGATCTGACATTTCGACGTGAGCTAATATTTAGTATTGCTTCAACGTCGGCGGTATTAAGTTCCTGGAAATATTCATATACCATTTTATTATTACATACTATTTATTATTTGATCAACTAAATGGGTTTTTTTCATGAATAAACTATATTGAATTTGTCTTAATTTTTTTTCACATTTGTAATGAGATAGATTTAATTTATAATGATCTAATGTAAACGCATTTAAAAATTTACTCTACGATTTATCTATGTTATCAATACATTAGCTTATTAAAGCAATTGATTAATTAATTAATTAATTGTCAATGTTATTAAATGGATAGCATTTTAAGGATTTATAGAAATTGGAAAATTAATAACCATATTTATGATCGTCTGATTACCAAACCAGTACCTGCCAGTCATTTTAAATATTGCATCATTTTGTAATTAAAGTAGTTATTTAATTTTTCTTTTATTAATGACCCTGTTCTCGTTGTTCTATTGCTGTATCTCCTTTCTTTCCCAATCCGTCTTGTATTCACCATCTGTTCATTAGAAGGTTATAACTACCCTAAGATTAAAGTAATCGATACGAATAAAAAAAAATACTTAGTAGTCATTTATTGATTTACAAACTTTTACAAATCTGCAATTTATACCAAGGTTTTTATGAGAAATGAGAAATGGTAGAAAATGGTTTCATAGAAAATATGGCTCGAAAATTTGATGCAATAGTGAATCAGGCCAAAATTATATATACCTATTCCAACCCCTGGTGGAGAAAACCTTGCTGAATGCTTTGAAGATTACAACGAGTTAAGAGCTTTGTCTTCCTGAAATATAGCTGAAGTAAAGTCAAGAAACCTCAATCAGGAGATAAGTGGAAGAATCTTCAGAAAAATAGTGTTGATTTGGCATCTCTCATTAAATTAGAAGTAGTTTAATATAATACCAGACCAAAATACGAATGTATAAGACCCTCAAAGGGGACTTTGTTGGACCGCTCATGTTGTAATGCTGAATGCCTCTGACATCCCCCAGAAACCAACAAATATGTGATAGCGTTATAGTTCTGACGCCAAAACTTTGACACAGACAAAAAGTTTCACGGAAGTTTTTTGTTTCACTAATTATTTCCTTATTAATATTATTCATTATTGGTGATTTCAATTTTTTGTAGGACTTTTTATTGTAATTCACAAATCAATTGGCAGCTCCTTTTGTTACAAAACCGTAGGTGGTAATCGGACGATTGCCCTAAAAACCCCAATTGTCCACTACACCGCTCCAGTAGTACAGACGTTGTTGAGTAATGCTCTTGTAAAAAGAGAAAGTGATACAGAAAAAACAACCGATGTTTCGAAACCCTTACTATAAAAGAAAAAGGAGAAAATTAATATTTCTAAGCGATTGAAGGCAATTTATCTTCCACCACATTTTTTCTTCCTGTATTGTAACTCATAATTCGCTTGTGCGTAATGGACCGTAGCAACAAAAGGAATTTCTAGTTTAATTCTAAACCAAGTGTTGGCATTCTTATCCTCTAGTTAGTACCTGACCATTTTTCTGAATATTCCTAATTTAGTTAATAAATATTTAAATGATAACGCCTTTTTTTTAATATATATTATATTTTACCTAATTACCTTCACACTTCGTCGTAAATCTACGTATTCCTGTCCTACTATATCCTTTAATAATATTCCACTAAACCCTGTCGAACAGATATGTTACCCAGGACTCCATCTGGACAAGAAACTGCTCGACGTTTTCGCCTACTTCAACATTTACTGGACAAACGCTCTAAGCTCCCAATTAATTACATAAGACTCATTTCATTGACAGTTATCAGACCTATTTGGACATACGGAGTTGAGCTTTGGGGCTCTAATAAACCATCCAATTCATCTCGTATCCAATCCTTACAATCGAAAATCCTTTGTAAAATCTTCAATGCTCCTTATTATGTCACAAACAAACTCATCCATCATGATCTTAATATCCCACATGTTACTGATTTGGCCCAAACTAGATACCTATCCTTCCATGATAAGCTCCATACGCACTTGAATCCGCTAGGCTCTCAGCTTGCTTCCCATACTATTCCTGATAACCCTCCGAGGTGTCTGAAAAGAAGATAGCCTCGAGATCATCTACTATAGAACTTTATTGGAGTGCTATCGATGGGTAGTTTCTTCACAAGTGTTTTCATGTCATATTGTACATATTAGCAGATTTACTTGTCGTTATATTATTATAGTTGTAAATATCAATAAATTAAATTTAAAAAGTATATATATATTTAACCTATTGACACCAAAATACCTGCGTCATGATATTTCCGCATCGTCGTGTGTTATTAAAGTCTCGTCGATGTTATAAATATAAGGTTTTAAAGAATAAATCTTCATATAATCATTATATGTTAGTTATTTTTGTATGATATTCTCAACTATATTCTATTCTTTTGTATGTTTTACAGTAATACAAAGAAATCCCATAGATCACTTATGACTTGCTAGAAGAATTCTTGGGGAATGAAAATAAATGATCAGTTTTCATTTATAGAATAAATTCTTATGATTTGCTAAATGTCTAGCAATTTTCAAATACTAAGGGCAATGATTCCCGTTCGTAGACAACATCTGGTAGCAGTTGTAGGAATGTAAATTATAACATAAGGTTCAAACATATTATATATATTATTTATTAAATTAACAAACAAGAAGTTTTAAAGGAAAGGGTAGCGGATTGTGTAATGTGCTCGATATGTGTTGTATACTCTAAAAAAGACTTTACCTTTTTCTACTATACTTCACGGGGCTCACCCAGCCTCTAAAAAGTTGGTGCTCTCAATGAAGGGAAAAGCCTGATGGTATATCGTGATTTCTGGCAAATCACCTTTTTCCCCAACCCCTGGCATAGTACCGTGTCTACTCAACCCAATAGTTTTCACTTTAGTGGTACAGATTTAGCTTTATATGCAATAAAGTTACCCTTTAAAATATTAATAGTTATTATAATCGAAAACTAAGGAGAAAAAGTTTTCAGAGGACCGAAAAATTCTATTAGTATTGTAATATTAGTGGTATATGGTATGGCTAATAATATGCCGATTCCAATATTTTTCCTTAAGGCTGATACTCCTACTTATGACGACACCTTGTTAGAGTTTCAATTGTTTGTCAACGTCCAATTTTCTTTAATACTCTCATTTTAACTTCCCACATTTCACTCAAAGCAAACAAAAACAAATAATTATAGATAATAAAAAATGGAGGACTCTAATTGCAGGAGATCCCAAAGATAGAAGGTAATGTTGCACATTAGACTAAGATGGAGGTGATTGAGAAGCTATGACGATGAGGAACAACAGCTGTTGATGACACATCTCCAAGTCACCCTTGAGAGTAAAAAAACAACGGGAGGTCGATCATAGCAGGCCGTCTACCTCGCCGCATACCTTCTACACAGCAATTTCCGAGCCATACCGGTCCAACAGGAGATCATTATGCCATTCCTTTGTTAGTAAGAATGTATCATTTCCAGTCTAGAATAATGGTATTGACATGAGAAGGCCTTATATCTGTGTAATATGCGACATTAAATTAATGTTTTTCCTGATATAATAATAAAAATAAAACAATGTATGGTCGTTGCAACAATGAGGAAAAAATATTAACTTCCTTCGAGCACATGGTCAGGATGGATTTTGCAAGGTTGTATAAGCAAATATACAATAAGATAAACAACCTGAAAAGCCAGAGTTGCAAACCTAAGCAGAAGGACTTATAAGATTTGGAATTATTGCCTGCCTGAGCAGTTTAGGACTAGACTGAAAAACATTTGTGATCTTGTGGAGAAGAGAATGAAGCAGAGACATGGGTGATGCATCAAGGAGAGAAGAAGACGAAACTCAGAAGGAATGAAGGATTATTGGAGGCGAAGAAAGAAAAAGCTAAAAACATGATATCTACGTGGTCCTTTGTAAAAAGAAAAAAAGAATTTTATTTATGTGCTATAATATTTTATTTACAACAATAAAAAGGAAAGCGAAAGAAAGAATGCCTAATGTTAAACTATGAATTAGATAAACTTTGTGTACTGGAAAGGAGAATCATGAGACAAATCTTAGGCCCAGTGAAAACTACAATGGTTATTAAGATCAAATGATGAAAAATATAAAAATACAAGAAGATAGAAAGCATAAAGGAAATACTAAAAAAATAGTCAGATATATATTTCTTTTTGCCATATTTTCAGAATGGATGATTCTAGACTAACAAAAAGAATACTCAAGTACCTCTGGGAGAAAAGGTCAACACCCAGCTGGATTCAGGAAGTATAAATCTTTCTAAAAGACATAATCTAAGGAAAGAGGGCACTGTGGACAGAGAGTTTATAGTATGAGTACAGATAGATTTCACGGAAGAGTGAAAAAGAAACCTGGAACGAAGTGGTCCGATAATAAAAAGAAGCTGAAATGATGAAAGAATATTGGAAGGAACTGATGAGCAAACAACAGAATGGAAGAATTAAGATAAGCACTTAAGGTCCCTAGAACGCATTATTGAAAAAAAGAACAGCAATATAGGGTTTCGTTAAATAGAATGCTTGATGCCATCGTTTACTGTTTGCAGATCGTTACAAAAGAAGTACTCTAAAGATAAAAAAAAATTTCTCAACTTAGGACGTATTGAACTCATGGATCCGAAGAGACTTCGATAAATGGTGTATGATAATCCGGGAGGAAGGAGAAAACGCGGGAGACCCCGATTGAGATGGATGGAAGATGTGGAGGAGGATCTGCGTAGGATGGGAGTGCGGAGATGGAGGAGGTTAGCGTCAGATAGAGCGGAATGAAGCAAGTTGTTGGAGGAGGCCAAGGACTGTAGCGCCAGACTGTGAAGTGAAGTGAATTCACTTATCCAACCAAAAAACAATATCATCTGCAATGCACGGATAGTTTACCACCTACGTTTAAACCTTTTTCGTTGCCATCACCTTTATACTTTTCTCTTTCATGCCTTTTTTTTAAGATTTAATTTTCTACGATTCCACCAACCATGAAAGTCCATTTCCTCAGAGATGTAAGGCTGCTGCTACAATTGTTAAAGTAAGGCACTGGGGATAGGACACAAGCCCGGTTTCCAAGAAGCCGTTTGTGTCCAAGATGAAAAGGTGTCGAGTTAACACGAACGCTCCGTGACGGAGGTTTTGTATTATCGGCCTCCTAGAAATGAGGTTCTTCTTGTAGCACGATTTTTTTTTATCCACTCCGGCTTTCACTCGGCCCGATCAGGAACAAAGGAAGGAAAACCGAAGGAGAGAGTCATTTGTCTTCTAGCGGAATAACTCTTTAGTAATAGAGGATGGAAATTTGTTCCTAGTTACCGGATCGAGTTACGAAACTGCTGAGGAGTTGAAAGCGGTTAATCGAGCGAAGCGCGCTAAATAATTATTTTTAAAAAAAAAATTAATAATTTATAAAAAATAAACTATCAATAACTACCAAAATTATTTTATTCAATATGCTAATTAAACCGGACTCATATTACGCAGGTGTTGGGCTCATGCACCCTTTACATAACTAATAAATCATTACACGAAGACCTGGATATTTGTGACGGACACTACAAGACATTTCATGCCTCACTTGCTGGACGCCCAAACTTACTGGTTCAAACATTACCACAGATTCCGACAGAGAGACTGAAACGCCTCTGGAGCAGGGATCTACTACCAAGAAATGAACCACGGTAGGAGTGCCTTCAATGGGAGGTTTCTGCATCCACGGTTCCACGTGTTTTCCAAAGGGGAAGTTTTCAAAAGAACACATTATGTGCCAAATGACATTTGTATAATTTGTATTTTAATTATAATTTGTATAATTTTGTAATTTATGTTATAATTTTTAAAAAGTGGCTTATTATTTTGTTAGAGTTAACATTAGAGAATGTTATTATTTTGGGAGAGGAGTGGCTCAGTGGTAGAGTACTGAGTTACCATGCCGGAAATCCTGGTTCAATTCCCGCTGCAGGCCATGATTTTTATTTAGTCTGTTTGCAGCGGGAGATGGATCATATAGGATCTAGGACCCTCCTGGGGCCCACCCAGCCTTTATAAAATATTATAAAAATAGGGTACCCAAAATAAGGGGGAAAAATCTGGCGGTCGAGCGTGACCTAGGACAAGTCACCTCCTTGCAGAACCGTTGTCCATGAAACAGTACTGTCTCTACCATGTACTGAACCCCAGACCCTTCATGGGTTTTAGTGGTACAGGTTTTTTATTTATTTATTTTTTTTTTAAATATATAAAATGGTATACATTTTTAGGGAAAAGTAATAATTGAAATGGATATCTAGCTATTACACACATAGAGTTGTTTTGTATTTCAGCCAATGAATACTAAAAGGATATGACATATGAGGAATACGTTATTTCCATTAAACTTCAAGTTCAAACGTGATACAACTCAAAATATGATTTTATTAAAAAAATACCATTTATACTGAAGGCTTTACTGGAAAATGCCAATTTTCGAGTTATGTCGTTCTTGTTGCAAATGTTCGGGCCATTTGGAAACATCTATTGTTTCCAATTGTTACTTTGAAAAGAGTATATTTCATAAAGTAGAACTTAAAAATGATATTGGAAACAAACTTATGGGAAATTCGATGCTTTCGAGATTTCCAAATAAAGGGTTATCACGTATTTTTGCAAATTTTTTATTACGCTTTTATCAAGTCTTCTGTCCTTGACTTAAACAAGTTCCGATTAACAAGGCCAGGAAACTTATTATAGATGTCTGAATTATTGGTAAGGAATTTCTCGCGTGAAATTCTCCCAACTCCGAAAAAGGTGGTGGTCCCAAGGGCTTCCTTGACCAGCTCCTTTAATTTTATAACCTTCTCTGACGTCTGTTCACTTTGTCAGGGATCGATCTTTTTAGTCATTCGGATAAATTATAAATGCCCGAAACGATCCTTTGACTTGAACCGAGTTCTGACGCAAGTGGTCTGGTTGTTTGATGATAGTCTTCTTCCTCAGCTTCCTTAAGATCTTCCTCCTCGATTGATGTTGGAGGAGTAGATTTCACGCCCTCACGGTGGATTTTTTGTGGCCTTGAAGATAATTTTGAAAAACCAATATTATTAGACTTTGCCCGAGTAGAATAGAGTTTTGAACTTATAAGAAAAACAATTTTAAGAATCGTTTGTTATGTTCGAAATGAATTTACATTTTGTATGCTTCGGGGAAAAAATCGACACTTAGTAATAGGGATTCGTTTGTTGATTCTAATGGATGATGCGGCATATTTTAAACCTTTTATAACACTACGAATGCTAGTGATCCCCAAGAAAATTATAATTGAGACCAATCATAGTTCCTAGCGTAGAGGAAGACCGCGTCTTAGGTGGATGGATAGAGTAAGGGAGAATGCTGGGAGTCAGGAACTGGAGATTTGCTGCCCAACAGCGTGCGGACTGGCGGAAATCATTGGAATATGGGATATACCAGTAATGGTCTCTTGCGTCATATGAGAAGAAGAATGGATGATGGGAGTGGGATAGTTCAGCGTGTAGAGAGCTGAGTTGTTCTCTTGAAGGTCCCAGGTTCGAATCTGGTTGTGGCACATAATTTATTTAATCTGATAACACTTGTGAAATCTAAAGAGTCTCATGGGGCTCACCCATACTCTATTAAATGGGTACTTTTAATTTGGAGGGAGGTAATATTGAGCGTGATCTATTATTATCAATAACCTTCAAGTACTGTTCTATTTTAGTCTGAGAACAACTTTAAGTCTGTCTTTGTCTGATAGGAATAAATTCTATACTAGATGTTTTATATCTGTATTCATATTGTATACTAGATGTTTTATATATGTATTTATGTTCATTGCAAATAATAAGTGTATGTAAATCCTTATCCTTCTGTTGAACTTTAACAGAAGTGTTGAATGAATTCTAATCATTACCTCTATTTTCTAAACTGATTGCCTAAAATCCTCATCAGCCATTGCAAAATTATTAAACTATTGAAGAAATTCTTAAGAAAAACGCGAAGAGATTATCTCCCTTCTATAGAATTTATGCGGAGGCAAGGCATTAATAAAAGAGAATTTTTAAAAATATTACAGGAGATTAAAAGTCTTAAAAGAATAAATTAACTAATAATGGATTTTTAACTAAAACGCTTGGATTTTATTGGTTTTAGATTACGAATAAACCTGGAAAATAAAAATTGAACTTATGTAATTATGTTCAATCACAAAAGTTCACATCTAACTAAATCTATTATGATACCTTTATTACAAAGGTGGTTTTATTGTATATATATCTATATATATATTAATCTTACATTATAATGTAATATTAGTCTTACATTATAATGTTTGTTTTATGACGAATATAATATCTATTCTATTACTAACTATTTAGATTGCCTAATTTAACTTTTATATTATCATTATATTTTTTTACATAACTACATTCCATTGGCTCTAAAAAATAAATTTTTCTATTAAAAAATATTGTCTTTTTACTTGTATATGCATTTTCACCCTTTTTTTAATACATCAAGATAAAACAGTAAAATTCTTTTTATAAAAATAAGTGCTGGGTATTACGTCTTTACTATTATTTTACTCTTAACTCTAAAATAATCTGATACTATATCATTTTAGAGTTATAGTCAAGATAACTCTTCGAAAATTCCTTATGATTAAGGGCTAGAGAAGAATGTATGAAGAAATTCTTTTACGGCCAGGAGAGAAATATTTTCTTAAGGAGGTTTTCGATATCATCTCACCCAGATAACATAACCTATTCGGCTCATAAAAAAAAAGGTGTCATGATACATAAACTCCATTATTTTATTATTCCATAATTTCGTTTATCTTAGTTGTTTAGCGTCATAAAATGAAAATAATAAAAAAAAGTCAATTTTCCGATATGGTTTCAAAAGGGTTACAATCCGGAGACAATATGATCTGTTAAAGACGCGTGATGTCTGAGAACGTTGGGGCGAAGGCCCGGGAATGTTCGGAATGTGGGTTCGATTCTCACTTGCATCAGTTCGTTTTTATTTAGCGGTGGTTCATAGAAGACAGGCACTAAACCTGAAAGAGAAAGAAAGACTGTTACTAAACCAAGAGGAACTCTTCTTAGTTTTAACTATTTTAAATCCTACTTGGGACTAGCAATAGGAAATCATTTGCGGATGACATGGAGAAGATGAAATAAACAGGGAAGAAAAATGTTCCAAGAAGAATCGCGGAAATTTTTCAACCCTTCAAGAGAGTATAGCCAGAGTTTAAGGGACGTACAAACTAAAATTGGCTAGCCAAACTGCGAATAAGTAAGAGATCATCAATCTCCAAAAATTATTTTAAAAAGTTGTTATTGCTCGGCTTGGAATCGAACACTGCCAACAACACTTAGATAAGGCATACACGGTAACCTGATGAGTACAAAAATAACCCTTACATGCTAACATTGTCAGACAATATTAACTATTGTAACACGATTACTTCAGAGTTGTAACCAACTATAAAATTACATCTCTAGTTAGTTCACAATTGCCTGAATACCCTATCCAAAAATATCAAATTCATGAAATAAGTCAGAATTTACGGCTACATGTAGGCTACTTATATTAGTATATAGTAGGCTACATGATATAATTATATAAAATTGTGATATCAATTATGTTGTTCGAGAATTGCAGTTTTTAGACTGTTTATGTTTTATGCTTCAACAGTTTTTAAATCACATTTTTCATCTCTTGTAAAACCTATTAAAATAAATCGGGCGATGATGTTGTACATTTATTTGTTTTTTGAAAAAATAATAAATATCGATACTGATAATCAACAGTCGATATTTCTCACGTTGCGTATACATCTACATATTTAACACTTAGTCCTCCTATAATTCCGCTAAAATAGTAGGCTTAGCCTGCTGCTAACTAAAGTACAAAATCCTTACCTTAACTACATACCAACATCCATACCCCTTTTTGGAACTCACTCCCACCTAATATCCGCCATGCTTCTTCCTTTCCCACCTTCAGACCTATGCTTTTCCTGCAACTCCTTAATTCCCTTACAGATGCTATCTAATCGGTTATAATTATTAGCTCATATCCATCAGAAGTAAGTGATGAGTTACTGTTAATTTCCTTCACTTATAACGATATTATTATAAATATATTTTATGTAAATGTATTTATTTATTTTGTTCTTTCTTAATTCTTGTAATTTAAGGTTTTTATTTTTGTTCTGGTTTTTCTTGACCTGAACACACCTTTTAGTTTGTATTTATTATAAGCACATGGCATCTGATCCCAGACTAAAATTTTTCTATTCTATTAAACGCCATCTCTCAATGCAGAAATATAGATATATTGAAGGTTTAGGTCATTTAAGGTTTTCTATTTGAATTATAACCAGTACACATGATAAGAAAAACAGCTTTTCATACGACATACATTCAATCATTGTCTACCTGCCCAATACGGTCCTCGGTGGTATATTTTTAAAAAGAACATGAAGCAGGACAGGAAGAAAAATGAGAGAACAGTTACAGGAGAAGAAGGAACAAATTGGAAAGAGTATGCGACCTGAAGGAACAAAGAAGCGCGACCATAAAACTAACGAAATGGGACAGCGATATATTTAAGTCTTCCCTGGTTCAATCTTGGCCAACTCTGCTACAACTTTTATCTAGCACTCGTAACACTAATAATATATTATATATACTGTAATAATATAATTATAATTAAAAGTAATTATATATAATGGACTATGAGCTATTGGAAAATATTTTAAAAACCTATATCACTGGTTAAAAGTTGTTATAATATTATTAATACTGCAATGCTGAAGTTTTTTCGTAATTTTAATATTATTGTTTTATCTATGTTATCTAGAATACAGTAAATGACCTGTGTGCCTTAGAAATTCAACCCTGACTCAGGTTTTCCGGTCCACTCTGCTACTTCGTTATTTATCGAACTAGTCAATTATTCTCGTCAGGTTGTATATGGGCCATGTCTAAAATCCCGAGGGAAATATTTACCTGTCTTCTGTCTATTATCGGGGTGGAGGTGTGTTTAATCTATAATACGGAAGAGTTTAAAATGAAATAAAAAAGAAGAAATTAAAAAAAAAACTAATATAATATAAATCACGTACTGATTTGTTAGAGCCGTACTCTTTGTAGGTATTTTTATTCGTCATTTATAAACTTATGGATGTTTTAATCTATCAATTGTTTTTCATTAAAAAGATCCATGGGTTCTATGTGTTTTTTTTAAATGTCATTTCTATCGTAATTATTGGTTTGAAGTTATTTTGTATACTTAGATTATTTGAACCTATTGTTTATTCTCATTTGTAAAAATGAAAAGAATTATTATTTCAAGTTGCTTTTTGGGAAAGACAGAAACTTTTAAGAAAACCGAAAATTATGGAGATATTACAAAATTCTAACATTTTATTCTCGATATGGTATTTCACTACTAACGATCTTACTTGAAAACCTTATGGTTGAAATTATTTAAATCTGTCATAATTTATTTTATACTTATATTCCCCTCGAATTATTATTAGTTCATTGGCATTGTTTTTATCAAATACACAAAATTATTAACATAAATCATTTAAAAGATAAAAAAAAATACACTCGTAGTCTTTACACGGATAATCGTGAATGTGAATAATCGTAGGAGTTTATAAAAGAAAAGCTAAACAGAGGTTTTATTTATAAAATATAATTAAAATGGGGAGCAATAGACCTAATGCTGACGATTTTTTTTTTAAATGCACGTTTATCGAGGAAATATTTTAGATGCTTGGTCCTTGAAGAAGTAATGGCGAAGATAGAAAGTTTTTTTTTCGTATTAACAGGAATGGATAAAATCACCAAAGAGTATATGCCTAGGAATTAAGATGTATCTTATCCCTCCATACCAGCAAGATAAGATCTAAGAACTATGAAATGGAACTCATAAAATAATTAATATCCATAGTGTTATCTAGTGTTTGCTAGATATTGTTCCATGATTTATGTATTCATATTATACATGTAGAGGGAAGAAATATATTGATACACTGGAGTATGAATCATCTGAGGCAGATAAGGTTGGGAGAGGACTATGTTTTATCAGGAAGGTCTAGGTTTTGTATGATAATAAGATATAATAATTTTACAACCAGTTATTTATTAAATTATATTATTAATATTATACATTTTCATTTAAAAGTAAATAGGGAATGAGGAATAAAATACGAAACCCAAATGTCAGACATAACATCTAACATATCATGAATATGAGAACAATATCGGTTATTGAAACTCAAATTTCAATATCCATATTAGGATGTAACATATAAGTATATGTCAGAATTATCAGAATATTTCAAAAGTATACCAATATTGATATTTTTCAAAATCCCCTACTGTTAATAGGCACCATTTATAATTTACCTTCGATTTTAATATCGATATTGCGATTCTTATTATATATATTTGTATTATATTTCGTATTCATATTATTTTTTATTATATATAATATCGAAGTATATTTTCCAATCACCCTAAACCCCCAGTTGTATGTTAGGTCAATGAATGGAAAATGCAAAGTTAAGAAATATTAACTTACATAAGAAATAAATTAAACTTTTTTAATCTAGAGAAGTTTTTTTCTCTCCTTGGGTGTTTAAATCATTTCTTTATCTGTGGTTTTGGCTCGGCTGAACAGTGAGTGACTAGACCTGAAAGTATCTTAGACCGTGTCCGTTCGTGCGTGTCGTAGAAATCGTGTATCCGGCATTTTATCACGGTTATTGTTTAATTTCAGAAGGGATTCAATTGTTAAAAGGTCGTAGACTATGCCTTGTAGCACTAAAAACGTCAATTCAAAGAGCTGACTCAAAGTAAGTATTGAGTATTCCAAATTAAGTTAACTACTTTATACACCGTGTCTGCAGGGTCTGAATTGGATTGTTGGATGTCTGGGGATTATAAAACTAAATATCAATATATATTGATGTAAGCCGGGGATGATGAAGTAGGCAAAACAAGTACCACTACAACCCATGAAGGGTTCTGGGTTCAGTACATGGTAAAACACCGTTTCTAAGACAACGGTTGTGCAAGATGTTCGGTGCGTTACCCACTGCTTGTTAAAGTATACTAGAATGAATACAGAAGCACCTCGAAACAATGGACAGCATCATAAGCTACAAATTGGCGTACTTTGGTAGTGTGATGCGAAGTGAAAAGTACCATCTGCTGCAGTTAATGATTCATGGCAAGATTGAAGGAAAGAGAGGTCCAGGTCGCAGGTGTCACTCCTGGTTGAGGAACCTGAGGCAATGGATAGGTCATACATCCGTAAGATTTTTGTGAAGCGCTCAGTAAAATAAGATGGACCGTTATAATCGCCAACTTCCAAAGTGGATAGGCACTCTTAGAAGAATAAGTTACCAGTGACTAGTTTAGCTCTAGGGTAGTCAAAAAATCCCACAGTGTCGATCCACGGCTGTAAAGAGATTTAAAAATGTACCTGCCATGGCCGGATGCGACCTCAGGAACCTTCAGCACTCCGACTCTATAACAGTGCACTACAAGCTTCCCCACTCTCATATATCTTTATATCTTTGCAATTGCCAAATGTAAAATGGTTTAAGGTTCTTTGCTAAATGCTTAGATGGATATAGCTGCTATCAAATTAAACTGGACGATGCCCTGGCTTGAGTCATGCTACGTGTTAGCTTATACTGTTGGTCTGCGTGACTTTGACTCTGGCTTCCTTCCAGCTAGCAATAATTGTCCCAGTCGTTTATTTATTTCCCTCTTTGCTTCTACGCCTTATCCGTTTGTTTCCATTCTACCAGATGACCTCATCTCATGTATATTGATTGGGATTGGGATTATTTTTAGGGATTGAGGACTTCCTCGTATATAAACAAACCATTTATTATAGAAGAGCAAAAGCTCAAAAAATTAAAATAGAAAACATGAATACTATCGATATTTTTCCTACTCAGGCATCTTCAGGACAGAGAATAAATGTAATGCCATGGGAAAACATTTAAAGAAAGAAATTTATGAGACTATCCTGAGACCCATAGTTACATATGGTAGTGAATCCTGGGTATTGACAGACGAAAGTAAAAGGAAACTCAATGTCTAAGAAAGGAAAATACTCAGTAAGATATATGGGCCAATAAGAAAGAACGGTACGTGGCGATCAAGGAGGAATCGTGAGCTCCGCGCAATATATGGTAAACCAGACCTGGTATCGTTTATAAGAAAATCCCGTCTCAGATGGCTGGGGCACCTGGAACGGATGCCAGACACAAAGATGCCAAGACGCCTGTTAAGACGGAACCATTGGAGGGAAACGTCTCAGAGGAAGGCCTACGATGAGATGGTTGAACGCGATATTTAGGAAGACCTCAAGTTCCTTGGAGTAAGGAAATAGAGAGAATGAGCAAGGGACAGGAAGGGAAGGAGGGACTGGCTTAGGGTCCTTGAGGATGCCCAGGTCCTGGTAGGACCGTACCGCCCATCAGTAAGTAAGTAAGTAAGAGGGAAAAAACGATTAAAGCACAACCTCACCAAAAAATGCAGCAAGACACCAACCATAGGTAACATTCCACCACCAACATCTAAGCTCTGATGCAACTACTGAATCATAAATAAGATAACAGTACAGCAGCTGGATAAGTTTATTTTTGAATTGCTGATAAAAAAAACAGAAAATTTAAAATACACTCACTATTTCAAAAAGCACTAAGGAAAATAAAACAACAATAACAGAAGACCAGTAACGATATCATAAAGGAAAGGGAATATTCAAGATAATAAGGATTTTTATCTTCTTATGTAGCATTTGTTGGGAATTTTTCCATACATTTCTTAATGAACCATTTAGGTTTATATAAATATTAGAGATGTAAAGAGTAGCAAAAGAGTCCAGTAAGTGTTTGCCTTTGTATAGACCCAAGTTTCCTATATTTTTAGGCATAGTATTGCTTATTGAAGCTATATAAATATTTTCATTAATGTGGATATTGGTATGTATTAATACCATAAAATCCCCCCCCCCTATAGACGTTCTTTGAATATTATGATTTACAGTTTTCATAACTCCCTTCTTGAAAATAACAAATAGTTTTATTTTTCAAAAGGTTTCATAATTACTTTTTTCCACTGACGCCTGTTTCCTTCCATTAAACTTGTATTCAATGAATACTAGGCCACTGACAAAAGAAGGCCTCTAGAGGCCTTCGAATCGAATGAAAGAGTAATTTTTTAAATTGAAAATTTCATCGCTTAATTTAGGTCTTAGGTCTTAAAGAGAATTAAAAACTTTTCCTGTGTAAACTAAAGTTGGGCTAGTTTTACTCCTCTCTAAATATTTTCTTTCTTTTATTTTACTTAATTATTAATTATATATAATGCAAAAATACAAAACAAATGTATTGAAAAATTTCTTGTTTTAAATGATGGCGCATTTTAAATTGAAAATTGTATGTTATTTACCGATTTATTTTTTAAAATTGTTAAATTTAATTTTAATAAATTTTCATGAAGTTTGTGTTAGTTCTACTCCTCTCTTAATGTTTTTCTTTTTTTTTTACTTAATCATTAATTATATTTTATGAAATAAAGTCTCAAATGATGGCGTATATTGAATAGAATATTTTATATTATTCTATTGACCTACTTATATTTAGTGTTAATAAATATTTAATTAAGTTGGACTAGTTTTACTGAACAGTGTTTCAGTTGTCTGTGTTAGTGTTGTGACAAGTCACCACGCCCTCTATTTGCCCTGAAGATGGCCTACACCGTTGGCCGAAACGGTGGCACATTTAAAAAATAAGTCTTGCTTTTTTGTGTTATCATTGACTGGACGCCCTGACGAATTCAATCAACCTCGTTATTTTTAATTTTTATTATCATATAATAACTACAAGTGAAAAACTTATTTATCTCCAGCTGGTACAAAAACATGTGTTTTTGGCTCAATTAATTAGGACTAAAGCACGTACTGTGCATTAGAATTTGAGTCAAAAAGTAAAAAGATGACAACCTAATTTGTCTAAATAATGTAGGTTTTGTACTGAAAAAGTTCAGGGTTAGGTTGGTACACCGGCCATTAAAATCAGCTGTTGTTTCAAAACACCAAAACAGAAGTTCATTTGTGTTAAGTTTGTGTAAGTTATGGATCCACCACATATTGTACAAGAAGCAAATAGTTTTATTTCAAATTAATTGCCAGCTAAATCAAAACAACAATTCAAAATTGTAATAATTGCACATTTAATTCCAGTTTTTGAATTTATTGTAAAAGATAACATAATATAAAATATTATAGCGTATAGTTTATCTTTTTACATCCCATCTGGAGATAAAATCTTGTATGCCCCTCGGGACTAAATTGATCATTATTCCCAGCAATACTTTACTCCCTCGGCTTGGCCTCGCTCGGAAATTAACTCGATTGTTCCTTCGCATTCGCTCGGGAATAAACTCGAATTGTACCCTCGCGTTCGGTCAGGTACAAACTTACAGCTGAGGAAATAATGATGTTCTTTAGTCCCTAGGTGCATAAATAACTATTAAAGAGGTATCTCTAATATGCAATTAAACTCTTTTTTTTTGGTCTCAAAGTAGTAACACACCTGTAATTCTCTTTTCAGACAAGTGATGCCTTTTATTATTTTTTTTTTTTCTGATACAATGTTTGTATATGTGTCAAAACTGATGTCAAATGGTTAATGTCATAAGAATTCTTCTATCAAGAAAATTTATTCAGGGTACAGGATTAAATATTAACTCATTTAGCGCCTGGTGGATAAGAATAGAATGGAACTGTAGTAGATATTTATCAGGGCTGTGAGATTGTGTCGTATTGGCGGTATATATTAATTAGTTGATATTTATTTTAAAAATCGATCGACACCAACTCCGATATATTGATCGCTTCCTACGCTTACGATACAATTTCAACGATACAACACGAATTCGAAGACTGTCCTCGTTTAGTTTACGAATTCACTTACTACATTTACGATATTGGTAATCACTTAAGAAAATGAGAGAAAATGATGACCACAATATTTGACCTGAGCACTTCAACCAGGCACGTCCCGACCAGTTTATGTTCCATTCTATGTGAACATTCTATTCTATGTTGGGGATCAACAAATCTTTTGACGGCGTCTGTACCTTACATTGGGCCAACAGACAATTTGGATGATTGAACTCAATATAAAAGAAATATCCACTGGGACCAATATGAACGTACCCCTCACAGATTTCTTGTTCACGGAAAAAAGCTCACATACTAAAACTTACTAAAAGAAAAAAAATATATGTTCACCTAAAATTTGAATATTAATTACACAATCTCCTGAGTACGTTAAATGTATATACGACCGACTACTTATCTAATCAAATTTAGGACTCTCACAGTAGCACCTTCTGATTATCCATAGCAGCATAAAGTGAAGTCAAACGAGTAAACAACAACTGACATTTACTGTAGATTTAATCCTCATCCCTTCGTCTGCCTCTTCTTGGCGGCTAATTTGGTCATGACCGCTGGAGAAGACTAAAAAGAAGCTGAGTGAGAGATCTCCTTTCATTTATTAAGGATCTAATTACTGACCGAGAAGACTAACGTGTGATGCCTATCATATTTTATAGTAGTCGCTCTTCTGCAAGAAACTTAAATATATCTAACGAGCTAATTATAAGATCGATTTTATTACTCCCGTTATATCTGAAGCCCCGTTGAATCTGTTTATGTGTGAATAAGTCGATTTTTGTCTATATTGTGTTGATTGCTCTGAGGGAAGGGGAATTGTTTCATTCTAGTAGTCCATTTAAGCGTAGGACTTGCGAGTACTTCTTCACCTGGGCGCTACGACAATGGCACGACTCAAATGGACTTAACGACTTTTTCACCAGCGCTACGGATATGTGTTACTTTCAGGTAACAGTACCACTCTACAACCCAGGAGTAGGAATTGTACTGTTTCTTGGGCAACTGTTGTGCAGATCAACTGAACCGCCAGATTTTCCTCCAATTAAGGGTACTCACTTCATAGAGACTGGGTGAGCCCCTGGAGGGTCTGTATGTAAGACAGGGTCCATTAATGCATGTTAACAGATTAAATACTTTTTCTACCACAGTTGGAGTTGAACTCGGAGCTTCAGCATTGCAACTCGGCACTCAACACAGGTTCCCCGCTCCTCAGTTTAAAAAAAACCTGTACCACTGCAACCCATGAAGGGTCTGGGGTTCAATACATGGTAGAGACTGTACTGTTTCATGGACAACAGTTCTGCAAGGAGGTAACTTGTCTTAGGTCACGCTCAACCGCCAAGTTTTCCTCATATTTTGGGTACCCTATTTATATAATATTTTATAGAGGCTAGGTGGGCCCCAGGAGGGTCCAGATCCTATATGATCCCATCTCCCGCTGCAAACAGACTAAATAAAAATCATGGCATGCAGCGGGATTTGAACCAGGATTTCCGGCATGGCAACTCAGTACTCTACCGCTGAGCCACTCCGCTCCTCAGTTACTTTTCATAAATCATGATCTCTAATTCAACTTTTGCCTGTTCCGAACATCACGAGATCAGAACTTACATTGCATTCATTCTAAACTTATTCGCCCCGTTCCATTTTTCAGAACCGTTTCGTGCAGACAGAGACAGTTAAAGAGAGGCCGATAGACTGATCAGAGTTGTAGAGATGGCGATTATAGTTCCGTGTAGAGAGCGAGTTTCTAGGCCGCGGCGTCTGGTAGCGCCACCACCGACCTGGCTCTGCTTTGTTCTTAGGGCCAAGGCCTCCCTCCCTTCGACATGTTTAATAGGTTAAGGGTCTTGCCTGCATTGTAGCCACAGATGGTACCTTCAGTGAGAATCAATATGACTCAGCACTTTCTCATAGCTATAATTTACTATGGCCGTAGTAAGTTAGTGCAATTATGTGAAGGAATATCTGTTAGCTATTATATATATATATATATATATATATATATATATATCTGGTAGTTAATAATGATAAAATTACCGCCTTGTACACCCGTTGGTTTAGAAGCTTTCCTTTCCCTACAGAGTATTGGGTTTAAATTGACAACAACTCTTAACATTAAAATAAAAAAAACACTAAAACCTATGAAGGGTCTCGTATCCTGTATATGGTAGGTACTACACTGTTATATGATAACGATTGTCCAATGTGCTGATTGGTCCTAGATCACACTAAACCGATAGATTATTTGCCAATATGGGATACAGTGCCCTACAATTGGCTGTTAATCTGCCATAGCTGGATTTGAACCCGAGATCTTCAGGATAGAAACCCTGCACTCAAAGACTGAGCTATCCCGCTTTTCTCTTAACATTAATATTGATTAAATAGAGGTCAACACAATAAAAAAAAATGTGTGCTTAAGACCGCACGGCAGAAGTGAAAACTTCATTGGTAATCAATTTATATTTTTATATATATATAGTAAATAATATTATGTATTATGGAGTATTATTATAGATCGTATTAGTAGAATAAATAAGAAACTAGTCAGAAATTAAAGTTATTATTTATTTAATTCTATATAAATCTAGTTATTTATTTGCTTTTTCGTATTTTACAAAGGATACGATGGTTTTGTGATAACTAAAATAAGAAATAAATACTTTTGATTGAATTTTACTTGTATATCTAGAAAATCCTCCATCGACTGTAGTATTTTATTGTACTTTCATTTTTATTATTTGACGTATTAAAATCCAATGTGATCTTTAAAAAATCAACTAAAGCCTTTGATCTTTCTTGTGAAAAATCGATATTGAAATCTCCACTCAAGATGATAGGTAATTTATCTAAGTTCTGATTAAGCAAAGCAGATCCTGCTGCTGTATTAATGAGTGAATTTTCATGGATGAATTCAATTATTTTATTTACACTTTGATTAGGTAAGATGTAAATGGTAAATGCTGAGCTTCTTCACGGTTTTTTTCCCGATGTTTTGTTAAGCATGCTTTAGCTAATTTCCTCTCTCGTTCGAATTCGTCATCGAGTTTGTTGTTTTGATCCATCATCGATTTTGCAATCTGAAAAAATACAGTATTCAAGCATTCATAGGTCACATTTTACTCATAAAAAGAACTTGTGTCTCAAACATATGTATTTTTGAATATGGGAAAGTAAAAGATAACAGAGAATAAACGTTGGGTTAATTTTTTTAAATTTTAAATATATATATATATATATATATATATATATATATATACATATATATATATATACATATATATATATATATATATATATATATATATATATATATATATATATATATATACATACACACACACACACACACACACACGAAGTGACTTACCTATACGATCGAATCACTCTTTATAATAATATTTATTTTTTAATATGGGAAAGTAAAAGCTAACAAATCATAAAATTGAGGTTAATTCTTAATTATATATATATATATATATATATATATACCTATACCTATATTTATATGTATGCATGTAGCTATATATAAACGTGAAGTGACTAACCTATAGGATCGAATCACAGTAACAATGATTACGTTTTTAATAATGTTTAATGTTTATAATGTTTTTTCAATATATAATATTAACACGAAAAACCAAAAACTACATACACTAACCTCACAATGTAAACCAAGTAATTGTTAAAGTAATTATTATTACGTATCAATAATAACTATTATTGATTGAACTATAATCATTTCGATGCCTTAGTTCACTATGTGTTAAGTGCCGAAAACAAGATTTTGCGCGAGTCAACATCCATAAAATTTTAATACAAGAAATACAGTTCAAGTTTAAGCACACAATATATTTTTGTAACATTTACAGCTTCTCTATTTATTTTATATCAACATATGATCTATGACTTCCTTGTATCTTTCTTGCTCGCGTACACTCGGCAGTTCCGAATTTAGCCGATCGAGCGTTTCTTCTCAGAGCGTGACGAATCTGGCTAACTTACTACCTACGAAAAAATGTGTGTGCGCTGCACCAAAAGAAGTTTTCACTTCAAAAAACAAAAAACAGTAACTTTTTTTACCCTTCTTTCCTCAATTTGAATTGAATAATATAATTAATATGTTTTTAAATGAAATCAAATCAAACTATCGTTCTTATTCTGTTAGCAAAAACCCTGGGACAGAAACTATGTGTTTGAAAGAAAGCAGTCCCATGGAAGTCTATGTAGGAGTGGCATGGAAGAATAGGAATGATATAGTAAAATTAATATATACTTATAAGGTAATAAAAGTTGGAATATATCCGTATTCCACATCAGTTCTTTTTAGTATACTTCACTGATTTTCATTTCAGTATGTGTCCCAATTTTTTAAGGGACAAATTAAATCCACGATGGCAGTGTGTTACTCCCCCCTCTCCTGAAAATCCAGGATATTCCTTCCATTGTCCCATCATTGTCACACACCTTCCAGTATCTTCTTTCAAAACAGCTTTATGAATCGCATTATATGAACAAAAATTTAAAAATGGTGAAAGAGAAACTAAATAATAATATTAAAAAGAACTAATCTTAATTTGGATGTATCTTTTTTTTATTGTTGATTATTTTTAAATTCTAAACATATTTTTATTGTAAAATTGGCAGTTTTTCTATATATATATATAAATAAAAAAATTACACAAATAAGAAAGTAAAGGGGCTTTCTGTACACGGCACCGTTTTCAGAATTTGTCTACTGGTTTACAAATTATTTGAAATAAATAATAAAATCTTCATGAAATCTTTTTCGTGCCACTAATATCAGCCTGCGTATTTCATGATCCGACAATGATAAAAAGTGGTTTATTTAACCTTAAGTAAAATGTAATTACTACCGTTGTATTAAATTGTAGGACTACATCTGTCTTAGCCGTGCCAGTGTGGGTAGTCGTTTTCCTTGAATTGTCATTATTTAACAGCTATAGGAAATTACTTGCATTTGAATATTTATCGGTTTATTAACTTCGGGGTATAATTACAGTTAAGTGCGTCTGGGTTTGAGATTTAGAGCTGCATTAATTGCTCATAATATCAGGGGATGATTTTAATACATCTTAAATTATTTTGAAAACGTCATTTAAATTCATAAAAATTAATAAATTTTATATACTCGCCTGTCCTAATCCGTTCAAGTCTTATAGGACCATTGGTTATCCAAATGGATCACTGAAATGGTTTGATTTAAATACTAATTGAGTTTTCGTACTATTTAAACGAGTGTTTTGCGGATATTTAGTGATTCCGATAATAACAAAAACGATTTTGTTGCTTAGATATTCGAAGATGATTTCGGAATGATTGATGTGCTACATTCAATTTTGCCATTGGTTTTATGAACCTGAATTTCTGAGATTCTTTGGTGAGAGGTATATGTGTTTTTTTAAAGGGGGAGTGATAGAGCTGGTACTGAACATCTTTTCCTGTAATAAAAGTCGACATTTTTATGACTGTTCTAACCGAGGTAGCTGAGTATGTAGGTTTTTATTATTTTTTTTATTTTATTGGGGTTTAGCTTCCTTTTGTACTCTTGTTATTTGCTATAAAATTCAATATACTATGATTCTTTTGTTTGTTCTATAACTTTTAACTATATTTTTATTATTTACTATTATTTATTTTTATTGTTTATTTGTATCAATTTGCTTTAAACTATTATTTTTCTTGTTTACTATAATTCTTTCCTAATTCTTAATTTTTCATTTGTTACGTTTGTGGACACTTTATTAGATAATTTTTCATTTTTTACTTTGCTCTAATTTTTAATTCTTCATTTCCTACTTTGTTGGATTTAAACAGTACCTCGTTTTCATTTTATGTTCAATCCCCCCTGACTTTTATTTCTAATACTTACTATGTCAGGTATTGTTATTATTTACCATCTGTTTAAAACATTTTTGTTTAATTCCTCACAAAAGTTGTTCAGTTAATTTTTTATAGAATTCACATTAGTTATTCCGTATAAAATTCCTTTTAACTGGATAAAATTCAATCTGCTATAATTGTTTTGTTTGTTCTACAATTTTTAATTATATTTTCATTTTTTTGTTTATTTGTATCAATATTTATTTTATTCTCATATCTACTATGGTGAACTACAATTTTTCTTTTAACTATCATTTGTAATTTTTCTTAAATTTATTTTTTAATCTTTTTTTTACTATAATTCTGTCGTAATTCTTAATTTTTCATTTGTTACGTCGTGGACACTTTATTGGATAATTTTTCATTTTTTATATTGCTCCAATTTTTAATTCTTCATTTGTTACTTTATTGGATTTAAACATTACCACTTTTTGATTATCTAATTCAATTCCCTCTGGCTTTTATTTCTATTACTTGCTACATAAAACAATATTTTATTACACTACATGTATTGTTATTCTGTGCCATGTATTAGTTTAATGTATTTGTGTCTTGTATATATAGCCCTGGAGAAGACCTGCAGTGTGGGTCGAAACGTTGGCTTACCAATAAAAAGTTCTCCCTATACCAGAGAATTTTCTTTACTTCTACCCGGACCATTTTCTTCCTCGCCTTTAATACTGTTACCTACCTTTCTAAGGAGAGTGTACAGGTACCGGATTGGTACCGTAGGTTCATGGTATAGTAAATGTCCACCCATCCGTGACAAAGTAGCAGTTACAAGACACGCCTAAGGCGTCCAGTTCAATCTCGAACGAATCAGATAAATTATTTACTCTTTTAACAGCTGTGAATTGTTCTTTTGCGATCAGTTTCCTGTTACCAAAAGAACTAGGAAACTGATCCCAGAAAATCCCTTTGACCAGTGGTTCTTCAAATTATTACTTTACATAGCCATTGGTTTAGAAACAATGGAGACCCTATAACGTACTGAACCCAACACCTTTGATGGGTGATTGTCTTGTTGTTTTCTTAATTTATTTATTGAAATTTACTACTGTATAATAATAATACGCCAAGTGAATAGAAGGGACGATATATATTGGCAAGGTTATTCCTTATAGGCAAGTAGAGAAATTACCTAAGGGTAGTACTACAATAAAAAATGGAGCTTAGGAGGTCACGAGGCCAACTTCTTTTCTGACTCCTTAGAGGATTATCAGGATTTGAAGAGGTTGGTAGATTTGAAACTAGAAGGTTTGGGAAGGGGATAAAGTTTTTTAATAAAAGACTGGTATCGGATTCGGGTCAAATGAGCTATAAATGGGGCGTTAAGGTCATTATGGATGACTTTATTGGTAACAAACTAAGGAGCATTAAGGACTTTGGATTATAAGAATAGGATACGATAGGAATTCGATAAGTTAGTGGACTCCTGAAGTTCTGCTTCGTAAGTCCAAATAGGTCTTATAATAGTCATGTATTTATAATTAATTTGGAGCTTAGTGAGAGTTGAAGTAGCTTGAAACGGAGAGCTGTTTCTTGTCTTTTCAGTCTAGTATGTGATTGACGTCATGAATAATTATTTAATCTTTTTGTCCGAATTCAGTTTGAATTAACAAAATTTCTCAGCCAACATAATAGCAAATGACGAAATG
Organism: Troilus luridus; assembly: GCA_964056705.1. NCBI lineage: Eukaryota > Metazoa > Arthropoda > Insecta > Hemiptera > Pentatomidae > Troilus > Troilus luridus. The sequence continues at coordinate 93,806,256 of OZ057415.1, read as the reverse complement.
CACCAGTTTTATCTCATTTTATTTGTATTAGGTTTACATTTATTGTGGGATATTCTTTTTGGTTACAGCCCTAGTGAATCTTTAAAATAATTTAGTTGACATTAACTGTCCATGCAAATTTATGTGCACTCACCGTAGGGTTATACAGCAGCATATGGCATGCATCCTTGTGTCACGAACTGTACACCGTGCGTGTGCGATGTGGATGTGACTGCCATAGCAAGATCGTGGCATTGCCGAGTACTGTCACGACAGCGCCACATGACAGTGCTACTAGCTCAGCCACTTCGTCCTTGGCTGCCTGTTTCATATTCCATCGTGCCCCTTTCGCCTTGGGCTTTGTTTGTTATTTTATTTTTATTAATTATGACCTCCAGTTATATTTATTGAAAAAAAGTTATTAGCACTGCCCACTAGATTTTTCTTCAAAATCTTTTATTTACTTCTGTTTTTCCTAAATCTTTGCCATCTGGCCTGGTTGTAAGTGTTAATAAATACGAAATCTTCTCGAGTTAGACAACTGCAGTTAATACATATTGCGCCTAACATACGCTGCAGCTCAGATCATTGGGCACATGACAAGGTCGCTAAGATAGCAGGAAGAAAGTACACTGAAGGAGCTGTTGTAAACAACTAATAAATTTATAAATAATGCTGAATGTGCATATACATTGATAATACTCCAAATATAGCTTAAGTCATTACAAAAATTGTTCAATTTTATAATGAATTTTTCTATTTTATTATTCATATGATCAAATCCGTTATATAATAATAATTAGTCAATTTAAAGCCATAATAAAAGCAACAATTTTTCTTTTCTACTAATAAAAATTTCAGCAATTTTACTATAAAATTTTCAGATCTACAACATTGATATACAAAATACTAGTGGTAATAATAGTGCTAAAATAATAGCAGTACCTCTGTTGAAAATATCAAGACGTAATCTCAAAGAAAAACAGTATCCACTTGTCCTTAGCCGCTTAAGACTAGAACAATTAAAAAAAAGAAAAGCTCACAAATTATAAAAAAAACTGGTACCCTCTTCATGCCAATATTTTTAACGCCATTCTTACACTGTGAAGTACTTTTTTTTAAGAGTGCACTGATTACCTTCCATGCGGCTCACAGTGGAGTATTAGCCTTTAAAACCTGGCAAAAATAATAATCTTTTGATAGCTGTTATTTAAGTGGTAACAAAAAAACAAACCTGTACCACTACGACTCGTGAACGAGTCTGGGGGTTCAGTACATTGTTGAGACTGTACTGTTTCATGGGCAATGGTTCTGCAAGGAGGTGACTTGTCCTAGGTCATGCTCAACCGCCAGGTTTTCCCCCCTTATTATAGGTACCCTATTTTTATAATATTTTATAGAGGCTGGGTGAGCCCCAGGATGGTCCTAGATCCTATATGATCCATTTTCGGCTGCAAAGAGACTAAATAAAAGTAACTGCGCGCAGCGGTATTCGAACCAGCCTCAATCACTGAGCCACTCCGCTCCCATTTAAGTGGTGAAATAGTTTATTTATGCTTGTTTTTTATTTAATTAAGGGTATTTTCAAGCCTCAACATAGTTTTACAGCTAAAGAGACTAAAACGTTATGGATATTAATACTATACTTATTTAACTTCAATTTCTTTGATAAAAAGCTCAGGGTAGGTTGTTAATCAAATCAATAAAAATCTTTTAACTATAGATGACGTTGGGGTCACCACATTTTGGGATTCTGATGAATTAAATTAATTTATACTCCCTCCAAATTCAACTTTAAATTTTTTACACGCATACAAAACAATCTATTTTGCACTGATATAGAAGCAATAAAACTGTGTACTTTGAGTAGTCCTCCTTAGGCTGTCACAACAAATACACAAAAAAAAAAAAACTATAGTAACTGTACTACTCGTTGCACTTTCCTCCTTAGGGCTTCACAACTAAAAACAATATTATCATTAAAACTGTTGTGACTTTCCTCCTTAGGGTGGTCTCAACTAAAACAACACTAACAGTACCATTGTTGTGCCTTCCTCCTTAGGGTATCACAACCAAAACAACACTCTTGTTTCAAGATTCATAACCTTCCTCCCTATGCACTCACACTAAACAATACTCACTGCCTTCATGACTTCTAACGACAAACTGAGCCACCGAAACAGTCAATATGTCGTAGTGTTTATGAATTTTTGATGTGTTTTGGATTCCAGAAAAAAAACTATTGTAATACAATAATAAAAAAAAACTATTGTAATTGTCCGTCTTGAGGCGGACAACACAGTTAAATCTCTGCTGCACACCTCTATGTGTATTTAAAATTTACGTGTGTTTATATTTTTATTGATATGCACCTATAAAAGCAGCTAATAAATTAGTTCTAGTAATGTCTGCCCTATTTATGTATTATTTACTCGTTAGTGACTGTTGGGAAGAAAATAAGATAAAGGAATGGTTTTAGACCAATTATTTTATTTTATTTTATTAATTATCTTATTTTTAATTAATTAATCACTATTATTTTGAAATCCATCATCAACCTAATTTTAATTTAAGTACAAACACATTGGAACTTGGACAGTAATTGCAAGAGGGAAGAGTTGAATAAGATCCCATTGGACGGTGATGTAAGAGCTGACGTTGGGATACAGTACGTCATTTTTTCTCCTTTTCATGACACCCGATGGATCAATAGGGTACTCTGGCCAGTCTTGACGTCACAATATGTTTTTGAAACACCCTCAGTATCCAAAAGTAATATATAATATATATTTCAAACAAGTGGTTCCAAGTTTATCACATTGCTTTTTAAATATAAAAATAAATGTATGTTAAAAAAACACTACAACCTATGGAGGGTGTTGGGTTCAATACCTGGAAGACACTGGACTGTTTCTTGGGTAGACTATGGGGGGGGAGGTGATTTATCGGAGACCACGCTCAACCGCCAGGTTTTCCCCTAATTTGAGTATCCACTTTATGGATACCCATGTGGTTGAGCCTCAGGAGGGTCCCAGATTCCAAAGGACAGTTAACATTTAGAATAAAATCTGCAGCAACCTGATTTGAATCCGGTACATTCGGCATGGCAACTCCATGCCCCCCACAACAATGAACCCATGATTTGAAGTGGTCTGTTTTTTTTATATATGTTACTGAATTTATTAATATATTAATGGATTTGTTGTATACTTTTCTTATAACATCACTTTTATTCTACTATGGTTGATCGGACGATGCTCCACTGGCATCCTGAAATTTTACCTATCAAGGTATAAATCGGATAGGAATCTATACCAAGCACCAAGGATTTTTACTCTCTTTAAAAAATCCCAAATCCCATCTGCCGGGCTGCGAACCCGCAATCTTGGGCTTAGAAGGCTGTTATGCTAGCCACTACACCACAGGCCACCCTCGTATTATTAGTAATCATGCATATAGTCTGTAACTATTAATATATATGTATTATTTATTGTAATTTTTGTTGTGTTATATTTTTTAAATCAAAGTGACTTCTATCCTTTTAGAAATATATTTGCATTTTACAATATCTATCTATGCCTAGAAAAAATTTGGTAACACATTGTTTAATATTAAGGAAAATAAAAAAATAGAGGAAATAGTGAAAGAATAAAAATAAGAGGTGCTACTGGGTCAGGAAATAGTCCCATCAATACTTTAAAAATTTATTGAGCTCTGCGGAAAGGATTTATGGGCTATTCAGTGAGCCGGAGCTCCAGAGGCCAAGTGCCTTCTCATGCGTAATCCATAAAATCACAGAACGGATTGTCTTATCAATTTTATCTATCACAGTTTAGAGGTTCGTAAACTATTGTATACCGCAAGGTCCCTACAAAAAAAATAATGTTGCAATCCTAATATTGCCCTACTTCTGAACATTCAGGTGTTAAGTTTTTACATTGTTCCGATGCCAGGGATGATTCGAAGTAGCGATTTTATAAAGTAGGTCACAGTGTATAAGATAATACTATTACTCAAATGCAAAGTATCGAAAGTGCAAAACACCACTTTTCAGGAGAGCAAAAAAAAAAATGATACATATTATAATAAAATAAACTATACAAATTACATTTGCCACATAATATATTTGCGATCTGTCGAAAACCTCCCCTAATGGATTCAGGTGGAAGCAAAGATGGAGAAACCACCCATTGAAGGCACTCCTAGCGTGGTTCATCTCTCTGTAGTAGATCCCTGCTCCAGGGACGTTTCAGTCTCCTTGTCGGATTCTGTGGTAATTTGTCTGTCCGTAATGATTGAACCAATAAGTTTGGGTGTCTAGCATATGAGTTTTGAAATTGTTTGTTGTTTTCCTTGATTGTGTCAGCCACGAATTGTATGTTCAGGTTTTTTTGTAATGATTTTTTGGATATGTGAAAGGGGCAATGAGTAATATAACAAAGGAATTTTGATTGAGAGATTTGATTGATCTGTAAGTGATAAGCCCCACAAGATGACTATAAATTTTTTACCAATTAACAATCCCAAAGCAGTCGCTATAAATTGAAAACGAAAAATGTGTTGTTGTTTTTTCATATTCGGTATATGGCAATTGTAACGTCGATATAATGGGTTCTAAATCAGTTGTGTCAGACGGATTTTTAGTTTTAGGATCAACCTGGTTAAATCTAGAGCTTTCCTGATTTCCCAGTCTCTACAGGGTGGTTACTCTTATTAGGGGGAGTGGTCTAACTTTAGAATGAGATTTCGGTCAAATCAGTTCCATCTACTTGGATTGCAAAGTAATGAACAACAAGATCTTTAAAGGGTTGCTATTGTATTCATTCAACATCACTTTATGATGCTATTGCTAAACTGAGGATGCAATAATGGTGGTCCTACAATTTGTCTATCCAGATATAATTAGGATAACGAGTACCTGATATCGTATCGTAGTCTCGGTTCTCCCATTTTACGTATCTTCCGAAATGCGGCATTACCAAGAATTTGCCCTTCAAGGGTTGAAATAGTATTGGCTATTTATTTATTTTAAATCAAATAAGTTTTTTCTTTCTAATATTACTTTGGCTCCACACCCTAGAGTGGACTGAGGAACTCAGTTTAAAAAATAGTACGCCTACTGTGTCGTCATGATGATAATAGGTTTCATTTTCCTCTTAGCAGTGATTGCCTTTTTGATGTAAGGCAATTCAGTAACAGCCCTTAGTTATAGCACGTCATAATACATAATTTAATGGATCGTTATTTTGTCAATAAAGTATTCGGTAGGTCATTGTTCCTTCTGAAAGGATCAATGGCACGCAAATGGCATTTACGTGCATTTTATGATTTATCTTTTCTTTCTTTTTTATTCAGAAAAAATAATCCTTGTTCTGGGATATTACTTCCATAAGCATAACGAAATGGGGACCATTTACGATATTAATATGTTGCAGGCATTTACTTTATTACATGAAATAAATGTTTTCACATCCCTGTTCTCAGTAAAACTACAATTTACTAATTACAGTTCTGTACAAGTCTAGTTTCATTTTAGAACTAGACTTAAGACATACACATTTATTGACCAACTTGCGAAACTAGTTTATTCTGTTACAATGAAAACTGTGTGTGCGTGTGCACGTGCGCACAAGCGAACTCGAAGGCGTCGAAGGAAGCGTGAAGGGAAGGGAGAGGGGTAGTAGTGGAAATGGCATTCTGCGACCTCTGCACATGCCTTTTAGAAAATGGATGAGCATCAATATATCTTTAAACGATAGAGCTACCATATTTATTAAACTATATCAGTCTAAATGCAATCAATTATTTATATTATTGTCCGAAAGTTTCAGAACGACTTGTTGCGAAGTGGAAGGACGGTCCAGGAGGCGTGGCAAGGGAAGGGAGAGCGGTAGTAGCGGAAATGGCATTCTACGACCTCTGCGCATGCCTTTTAGAAAATGGATGAGCATCAATATATCTTTAAACGATAGAGCTACCATATTCATTAAACTATATCAGTCTAAATGCAATCAATTATTTATATTATTGTCCGAAAGTTTCAGAACGACTTGTTGCGAAGTGGAAGGACGGTCCAGGAGGCGTGGCAAGGGAAGGGAGAGCGGTAGTAGCGGAAATGGCATTCTGCGACCTCTGCGCAGGCCATTTAGAAGATTGACGAGCATTCACCTATCTTTGAACGATAAAGATTTTCTTTTCATTAAACTATTTCAGACTAAATTCAATCAATTATTATTATCATAGTCCGAAAGTTTCAAAACGACATCTTGCGAAGTGGAAGGACGGTCCAGGAGGCGTGGCAAGGGAAGGGAGAGCGGTAGTAGCGGAAATGGCATTCTGCGACCTCTGCGCAGGCCATTTAGAAGATTGACGAGCATTCACCTATCTTTGAACGATAAAGATTTTCTTTTCATTAAACTATTTCAGACTAAATTCAATCAATTATTATTATCATAGTCCGAAAGTTTCAAAACGACATCTTGCGAAGTGGAAGGACGGTCCAGGAGGCGTGGCAAGGGAAGGGAGAGCGGTAGTATTGGAAATGGCATTCTGCGACCTCTGCGCATGCCTTTTAGAAAATGGATGAGCATCAATCTATCTTTAAACGATAGAGCTACCATATTGATTAAACTATATCAGTCTAAATGCAATCAATTATTTATATTATTGTCCGACAGTTTCAAAACGACATCTTGCGAAGTGGAAGGACGGTTCAGGAGGCGTGGCAAGGGAAGGGAGAGCGGCAGTAGTGGAAATGGCATTCCGCGACCTCTGCGCATGCCTTTTAGAAGATGGACGACCATCAATCTATCTTTAACCTATAGAGCTACCATATTCAATAAACTATTTCAGTCTAAATGCAATCAATTATTATTATCATAGTCCGAAAGTTTCAAAACGACATCTTGCGAAGTGGAAGGACGGTCCAGGAGGCGTGGCAAGGGAAGGGAGAGCGGTAGAATTGGAAATGGCATTCTATGGAAGGGTCTGCAGACCCTCCTTGGGTTAACCCAGCCTCAATAAAATGGATAGCCTTAATTGGGGGAAAAACCTAGCGGTTCAGCGTTATCTCGGAAAAGTCACCTCTCTGAATAACGTTTGTCTTAGATTTCCATATAATGAAATATGATATGGAAACCAACTAACCTAGTTTTTTCATAAACGGAGTTCTGGTAGCCCTGCATTCTTTGCGAACCTAACTAGATTATTGCGAAAAGCCTAGATTATGGTAATCCATGAGCAGCTCCAGTTTCCCACTGCATTAAAGTACATTTATATTGCGTAAACATATTTTATAGATAGCAAAAGTTTATCATTTTATGGATATATCACTTTGCACCTTATATTCTGGAATTATTTTCTTCGTATTGTAGAATCAAAGCGAACCAAAAAACTAATGCATTATATTCTGAGTATCCGAACAGTTCGCAATTCCGGCTATGTTCAGTGATACATCACTCTGCTGGAAATCAGATATTTGCTTTTCTCCGCTTCAGGATACCCCAACATCAGGAGACAGTTCTTTATTATTAAATATTACATAATTCATAACACACATAAATAGTGGGTTGAGTACGTCATGTTTAACCTGACCACGCTCATGTTTTCTTTTTTATTTCAATAATATTTTCCCAAGACGTTTTTGCTGGATGAAATCCAGAATGTCCCCTTATCTCCGAAATATACGAAGCTATCTTCCTTTCGAGTATTTTTAGGCGTAGATAAACCATCAGCCGGTTCTAGCTTCAGCGGTGTCCATTTCCCAAAGTCGTATAGAGCGGATGAATATTATATATCAAGAATTTATTTATTTTAGAAACAAATAGTGCCTCTTTATATACTTCTTTTTCATCTTCCAATTTTTTTCCTTTATCATTTTGATTTCAACGAATGATCGCCTATTTTAAAGTTATCTTTAACAAATTTTTTTTTATACTTTCACCACTACAAGCCTTGAAGATCTTAGGCTCAGTACATACCAGCATTACAGGAGAAACTGTAATGTACTAAAGTCAACTGTTTAGGAAGATGATTTGTCAAAGATAACGCTTACACGTCACATTTAGCCCTCAATTAGGGTTATTCACTTTATAGAGGCTGGGTGGCCACAAGGAGGATTCGCAGATGCCACATAATCCATAAATAAAGATATTATTAAATAATATATGTCTCATCCGGAATACTTTTATCCGGCAGCATTTTAAATAATGCTGGGAAGTGAAGCAGTTCAGAGTGTCGAAGGTCACCGGTTGGAAGCCGGGAATGTTAGATATATCCTGTGTGGAGAACTTTCTAGAGTTACCCATCCTTTATAAATTATAATTGGGGGGAAATCCTTACCGCTTAATGTGATTGGTCAAATCACCTCCCTGCATAACAGTTGTCTTAGAAACAGTACAGTCTCTAGTAAGTAGTGAACTCATGAACTCATGGTAGTTGTGGTTGTTTTTCTTTGTAATAGTGATGAGCCATACCCTTAAAATGTATCATATTTTTAAATGTTTATATTTCATATAATCTTTGCTTCTAAGCCGTTATTTATTATCCTTTACTAGATTCTTTTATGTTTATACATAACCTCGAAATGTTCATCACGTATGTGTATGAAGTTTAAATTATTTATGTATACTTCAAATGATGCATGATACATGGTCATAGCTCATGTATACGAAGTAATGCCTAACGGCGGTCCCATGGAGTATGGAAACCAGGTGTAGGGAGGTGGTTTTAGTGGGTAAAAATCCCACACACGGATAGGTACCGGCCTATCCACGTCTTTTGAAGATTTCCACCTGCCCACGACACACACGCACACATGATCCTAGCTCATTTTCAGTACCGTATTAGTTACCGGCAACGATCTATTCCTTTAAGGACTGTGAAGGGGAGAGGTAGAATCACAAATTTGTTTTTATTCGAGTTTAACTGTTATTAATTATATCTTGGTTTCGGAATTGTAGTACTCCTTAACAGATACAACAGATTACAATCAGAGGTTACTTCTGGAATAGTTATTAGCATTACAATCTTTTGAACCCATGATCGCGAGTGCACACCTCTGTAAGTTGCCCGAGGAGTTTTGAAGGGTGTACAAAATCAGTTATCCCGCCCTTCGGATGGGACGTAAATTGGCCTGTTCTATAAGGTCTCTATCCTAATTACACGTTTATGCTATAAATATATAGGACTCTTGATGTAGCATATGAATGAATAAATAAACAAGTTCCAATCAAACCAACTTTCTTTATCGTTAGTATTTTTATACATTTTAATTGACGTATAGTTGAGGATCGCGATCCGAGTATCGTTAATTGAGTAGGTTAATTGAACGGTTCTTATTTTAGCGTTAATTAATTGCAAGAAGCATTGTAATATTCGCTTTACGAGGAGAGAGTTTCTGAAAATTGATTAAAACTTCCTTCCATTTCTTAGGCTGTTACGGTGTTGTGTAATTGAGTTTTGAACACCCTACTCAAACTCAAATGCGTTTTTAGAACTAATAGTTAGGTTATATAAGGTTTTGGACATTATTTTATGAATTGTAAAAAAAAGATCTATACCAAATTAACCGAAAGACAATCTTAAAGTTTCTAGTGTTTTTTTTTTGTTTTTATAATTCTATTTTGTCATTATATAACCTAAAACCTATTCATAAGCCTGTAACACTACAACCCGTGAAGGATCTGGGGTTCAGTACATGTTAGAGACTGTACTGTTTTGTCATTATATCAATAAAAATTGCCATTTAATGTGCCATGGCATTGTATTTATAATTAGATGGTTAATTTTTTTTTTCAGGTGAGTAAGAAATCAGTAATAGAAGAGAGGACTTTAGTTTGTAAGTAACTAAATAGACAATAGTGATATTTTTGCCTACTAATTAAAGGTATTATTGCTATTTTGTAATTTATTTTGATATTTGTTATTTTGCTATTTGTTCTTTTACTCCTTTTCTTAGATATTACATCTCATTTAAAAATAGTAGAGACATGGCTTTAGTAGACGTCTCAATGTACTCGTATTATCAATTACGGGCAGACAAAATGAAAAAATCAATAGGTTTCTAATATCGTGATAACTAACAATGGTTCTGGTTACTCCAGAAGTAGAGCGCTGAGTTGCTATGCTGAAGATCCCGGGCTCAAAAACGGCTGTGGCAGATAAATTATTTAATCTGTTAACAGCCATAAACGGACTCTTTGGTATCTGCGAACTCTCCTACAATAAGGCGGCTTACAATTAATGGTGCAATAGCATTGAAGAGTGTGGGAAATTGAAATAACCGTCAAGGTTATTTCTTCTAATAATGTTCGACAACATTCTCTGGAATATAGCCGAAGCATTTTTAATGCCAAACGGAAGAACTTCAAACATAAATTTCCCATATTTCGTAAAAAAAGAGATATTTTCTCGACCTTGCTATTTTTTATCTATTTATTATTTTTTATTACGGTGTACATTCATATTTACTGAAAATAAATATAAATATACCACGATCATCTCTCGTTGTGTTTTATTACCGACACTTGACCTTAAGCTCTGTGAACTTTAGCCACATATGGAGTAAGCCTCTCCACCAACCGCATTCGTGACATAAGCCTGTTGAGTGTGATTATGCGTGCATTAGCCACAGATGCTTAGGTCATGATTGGAGTTTCCTACCACTTGCAGAGTCCTAAAGGTCGTATCTTAGCGATGGGTTCGAGGTCAGTGAGGAGAGGAATATAATATCGGTTAAAAAATACCGGTAGCTCTGCTTAAACGTACGTCAATGAGCTCGCGAACTAAAAAAAAATAATATTGTGCCTGCTCAAACCATATATTACATATTAATATTATTATGTAATAACTTTGAATTCCCAATCTTAATTTCTATAATAAAATAGAAAAAAATCCCCAAAAGCAAGCCTTAAGTCTCTAAAGTACTGGGAAATAAAACTAACCGGTCAAAGTTTCGCCTAACCGGGATCATCAGAACATGCACCAAAAGAAAAATCAGATCAGAAGAAGACAGAGTGTTTGTGGAACGTTTGGAGTGAAGTTGCTGTCTTTGTCTGATGATTCTGTTTGGCTATTGCTGTGAGATGTGCTGGACTTTGTCTAATGTGCTTTATCTTTTGGTGTATGTCTTGGTAATTGGCCTGATTTGGCTAAAGGTTGACTAGTTATAATGAGTTTTTGCTCATTTTTATTTGTTGAATTTCTGAATATTTACCGGTACCTTTAAAGTTTTTCGCAATATTTCAACGACGCCAAATTAGGTTAGAGAATTTAGTTTGTAGGAAAGTGGTTTGAAGGCCGCAATTTTTTTTCTTCCAGTTGATTTTTCTTTCTACTTTAGGCTTTGTGCTCCTCTATGACCCATACAAATTGAGTTAGAGAAGAGACACTTTTTGTTTTTACTTTGTTCAAAAGATAATTAAATTACCTTTCAAAAAAGTCTAATCTACCAAGTATTAGCAAGGATATGTTTAAGTATTAGACAACCTTCTTTAAATGTTGATCGTCATATTTTCTTCTGTAAAAAGGGATTATTGTTCTGGGCCAAAGATCTTGGGAAACCGATGTTAGTCCCTTTTCCACGCAATTGAGTTAACAGAGTTTTTGAACTTTTTTATTTCATTCCCCGTATTTTTTGTTTTGTTTTTTAAAGGATTTTTTCACCTCTAGAACCCTTTTTGAATTGAGTTTAATTCTTGTAAAGCATTTGGGCACATTCTGTAGCTCCCCTTATGTCAAATAGTATACAATTATTTATGTTTTAATGGAAAATTCGAAGAATAGCATAAAATGGTTAGAGGTTGCAGTCCATGAATACAAAAAATAAGAATGACTTATTTTATTGTGCCTAGGTTTCACCCTACGATTCAGGGCAGAAAGATGAAGAGTTCATCTGCAAATAATCCTACGTACGTTCTAGTTGGACTCATCATCTCTCTGCCTCTGAAGATGACAAACCTCGGCCGTAACATCTTTAAACATAATCATAATGAAATAAGTCATTTTGAGTATTCATTGACTGCATCCTTTGACCATTCTTAAATTATTTTTAATGATTTTTTTCCTTTGTTGGCTTTTTTGATTTTCTATCTATTGCATAAAACGTTTCAGGGTGTTATCAATTTTTAAGACTATAGTGTTGTGTTGGTACAATATTACAAAACACCAATCTAGAAAAGGAAAACTATAAGGGATAATTATAAACCAAATTATTGAACAGAATATAACCAATAAGCTTATCATCTAAATCCAGTGATTTGAACAATTATACAATTGGAAATAAGGGGATTCGTCCGTCGCTAGGGAACGAATCATGAAAACCTGGGTTTAGTACATGATAATAACTATGTTTCAACGGTTGTGCAGAGTTTGATTTGTTTGAAATCACGCTCAACCGCCAGGTTTTCCCTCGAATGAGTGTATTCTCTTTGTAATTATACAAAAAAAAAACTAAGCGGAATGGTCTAGTTTAACTGTTATTAAAACATTACGAATATTTTTGTCCTAAATATATTTGGTTTGTTAAGGAAGAAAAAAATTCCGTGATTCCTAATCGGCAAGCGGTAGAGTGCTGAGTTGCCGTTCCGAAGGTCCCAGGTTCAAATCTCGCTGCTTCTTGGAAAACGGTTGTGTAGGTGTAATAATTAAAAGTGATCTGTCCTGGATTACGTTCAACTAGTCTCTACCACGTACTCAACCCCAGACCTTTCGTGGGCTTTAGTAGTATTTTTTTTTCTACTTAGTAATCGTTTAAGTAAATGGATTTTGTTACTTGCTATTGCTTATTTACTTGTTATTGTATTATATAAATATATAATTATTTACAAGAGTAATGATAAGGTGGTGGGGACAAGAAGTGTGTCGAGGGCGGCCCGCATCCTGAGGTCATTGTTCCCGTCCCTTTGTCTCTTCTTCACTTCCCACTTCACGATTTATCGGGAGCTCAATCCCCATCCAGATTTAAGAGTCAATCACCACGAGCATGCGCAGGGGATGGAGTGGAAGGGCCGGATTGCTGATCCTTCCAAAATCCTCAGCTTAACGATGTTTCAAGAATAATGCTCTATTAAACATCCCATCTTTAAATTTAAAGAAGTAAAATCACAGAGCTATAAAGTATATAAAACCGATTACTAGCGTCTTGTACACCTGTGGCGCACCCCCAGTAAACATGCCAGTACCTATGGCAGTTAAGTAAAGGGATTGAATTATGCCACATTTCTTGTCATAACTAAATAAATCTAATGTTAAATGAAAATTAAGTATATATGTTTCCCCCTTGACGCAACTAATATGATATATCGGTGTAATTTAAGTCCAAAGTAGAAATATTTATGGTAGAAGACTGTTGGGGGTTCGGTCAATGAAGAAGCCTACGTGTACGAAAACATAGTAAAATTTTGTGGCTTTGATACTGTCTAACTTTTGGCCATAGTTAGGGCTAAGAAAAACAAGATTATAACAATGATATTAACGAAAATAAGTATTGAACTGATGTGGTTAACAAAAAACAACTCTTACTTTAAGATATATGTTATGATAAACAAGTGTAATGAATTATAAAAACCACCACAACCCGTGATGTGTGTAGTACATGATAGTGACTAGTTTGGTAGTAGCCTAGCAGTTTCTGAGCCAACGAATAGATGTGTCTGTTACAGATAAGTTGAATAATATTAGTTAGTTATATTAGAAGATAATTCTCTATATAGGGAAAACGGTTTATTGCTAAGCCAACGTTTTTCGGCCCATATTCAGAGCCGCTAAGGTCGGGAGATGACACTAGACATGTTCCGATCTTACCAGCCCTCAAGAAGACCTGCTATGTGGGTCGAAACATTGGCTTACCAATAAACAGTTCTCCCGAAATAGACAATTTTCTTGACCTCCAACCGGACCATTATCTTCCTGTTACAGATAAGGCTCAACCAAGTTGAGGCTTTATGAGCCCTACAGCTGTGAGTTTCTTGATCGAACTTCCGAGTTCAAATCCGGCTGTGGCAGTTAAATTATTTAATATTTTGTCTGCTGTGGTTGAATCTGGATCTGACGATCTTCGTGGAGCTTACCCAGCCTCTGTAAATTGGGGCCCTTAATTGGGAGAAAACCTGGCGGTTGAGCATCATCTCGGACAAATCACAATCGTTGTCCTAGAAACAGTTCAGGTTCCAAGACCCAAGACCCTTCAAGGTTGTAGTGGTGGTACTGGGTTTATTTTTCGTGAGCCCCAGGAGGGTTTCCACATCCTACAGAGTCGATTTTATTAAATTTATTTTCTTATAAGTCAACTTCCTGGATTTGCATAGAATGAGATTAAAAATTACTTTGTAGGCTATTATATAAATGGTATTATATATTTTAGGATAAATCCAAATTCAGAAAAAAGGGGTGAAACCTTGGGACCCAGCTGGTTTATTAATAAATTTCACGAAGAAGTTATTTCAGCTGATCACCGTTAAGGCATTTATTGACTAATTGACCTTCTGATACTAAAAATAACTTCGTATCTTTTCCTACTTATTAAGCCTTCGTGACACATTGTCTGATTAACTCGTATACCTTTTGTAATGATACGCTCAGTACGCTTCGTTCCCCTTTGTCAATGTTAGATAAGAGGGAAAAAAACAATGCATCATATAATTTCAACGTTCAATAAATATCTCGAGTTTTGTATCTTAAAGTATTGACCAAACATTATATCAATGATACGGAATGAACTTACAATTTAATAAAATTGTATTTTAAACACTCAAAAGTGATCCTCTTATAATCAATTAATTATTTCTGAATTAAAATAAAAACCTCTGTTTACCATAATGAACTTTCATTATCAATCGATGGATCGTCAATGATTCAATCGGACAATAAAAATACGACCTGATAGTCCAGGATCCATGGTCCATTTTTGCACAAGCTGAATCTTCGTTAATAGCTTCGTTTCGATGAGACGTCCAACAATTTCCTGAGCGAAAATACTCGATTGTGGTAGCTAAGAGAGGTAGCAAGGATAAAATATGTCGATTTGATGATTCTCAAAAATTTATTACTAACTGGTTTTTTTTGTTACATCTCAAGATAATTATCTAATAAAAGTTTGATCAAAGAGTCCCTCCCCTCTTTCCAATGTGTATCGATAACGAGGTCATCAAAAATGATTACTAACCAGGTGATTTTTTTTTACTTCTTCTTCTTCGACTTCGTTATCGATACATATTGAAAGGAGGGGATTCTTAGATCAAACCATACATTTTGTAGGAGAAATATTTTTTCAAATAATTTAGATGATTATCTAGAGATTTAACAATAAAAAACCTAGTTAGTAATAAATTTTTGAGAATCATCAAATCGACATATTTTATCCTTGCTGCCTCTGTTAGCTAGCACAATCGAGAATTTTCGCACAGGAAATTGTTGGACGTCTCATCGAAACGAAGCTATTCACGAAGATTCAGCTTGATACTAATCAAGTGCAAAAATGGACCATGGATCCTGGACTATGATTGTTTCCATCGAAGAGTTTATAGGGGTGCTGATGGATTTACGATATCATCTATTGTGCGGTGTTAGATATGCAAAATTTAGAACACCCGCTGTAGCATCTTCCGATTACCCATTGCCGTATAAAAGTTGAGTTAAACAGGCGAAGTAACTATAACTGAGACACTGAAGCAAGGTGGATGTTATATTAAAACAGTGAGGAAAGTTTAAATAATAGACAAAAAGGAAAATAAAAAGGAATCAATTCAAACCAAATGGGGTTTTGATGGTGAATGACTCGATATATTCCTCCTACAAAAGAACAACGACATAACTCAAAAATTGGCATTATTACCTTCATAAAGAAGAAAGACTGGCTTGGCTTGATCATGTAGATAGGATGATCCATTTTATACTCCCCAAACAACTGATGTGTGGCCATCCAGATGGAGCGAGAAAACGTGGGAAGCCATGCTTAAGATGGCTGGATGATGTAGAGGACGTCCTGCAAAGAATGGGAGTGCGGCGATGTAGACAGCATGTCGCTGACAGAGAACATTGGAGTAAGCTGTTGGAGGAGGCCCTGGTCCTGCAAGGACTGTAGCTTCCGTCTGTGAGTGAGTGAGTGATTTCGAGTTGTATCATGTTTGAACTGTAAGTTCTATGTGAATAATGACTAAGTTAAAAAAGTTTAAAGCTTTTAAAAAGTGCCTAATGGTTAATAAAAGAATCTCAACTCCATTCCTATAAGAATGCTTTGCTTTACCACTGCCCAAATTTTTATTTTTTTAACTCATATAGAACTTTCAAATACCTCCATAGAAAAATTAGGATATTTTTGAGTTATGGCGTTGTTCTTTTGATGTGATATCATAAGTAAAAACTTCATTAAGTGTCTTCGAAATCCTGCCTTTTTCTCTCGAAAATTCATAACATTCAGGGTAGAATTTAGAAGTATAATTTTCTATATGAGAATTTTTTCCATTTATAAATCCCCTACTCTTTTCATCCGTCTAAGGATTCCGTATATGATTCGCTCGCCATCCTCGCTTAGCGGATAATAGCCAGTGTAAGATAAATGCGGGATAAATAATTCAGGATGAGGGAGATATTAAGTTGAAGGAGCAAGCGGCTTTTATACGTGGAAGGGAATGGTGGAGCCTGCCTTTGGGTTAGAGTTTAACTAGACCTTATTTCACTAGAGCCTATTTGTATTCAGGGCCGGTTTCGAGCATTCTTTTCAATTTTCTTTCGGCTTACTTCAGCTTATCGGCATGTTTTATTTTATTATTCTAGTAGTATTATTATTCGCGTCGAAGATACGTGGTAAATATTACTTGAATTGTATCCCGTCCAGGAGAATATATATCTATCCGATATATCTTCACAATATCTAAAAATACAATAAATTACTGGCCATAACCTGGGGGATCATCAGACCTGATTGGGGACAGACATTACTTCTCCAATTCGTTCTTGATGATTGATGATTAACGAATGATTATTCAATAACGATTGTTATTGTAGTAAGGGGTTGATCAATGGTTCGCCTACTTTTCATCAAACTTCTAAATGACTTACAAGTTTTTTATTTTATTTGAATTAAATCAGGTTTATTTATCTTAATTTGTTTTTGCCAAGTCATTTATTTAGTTTCTATAATTCTAGCGTTATTATCTTTAAATTATTTCTCTGATAATTTACGAATGATTATTCTATGTGTACTGTTGTTGAAGATTAACGTCTGCGTTTAGGGGCGACCTGTGGTCTATTGGTTAGCGTGACAAACTACTAAGCCCAAGATCGCTGGTTCGTCGCCCTTGGATTTTTTAAAGAGAGTAAAAAATCCTTAATTACGCCGTCCTTCGGAAGGGACGTTAAACGGGGGTCCCGATCATGAACTATGTCAGGTACTCGTTAAAAATCCCTATCCTAATTAAACCTGGATAGGCAAAATTTAGAGCTCCCACTGTAGCATCGTCCGATTAGCCATAGCAGCATTAAGTGACGTTAAATGAACAAACAACGTTTGCGTTTCATCGAACTTCTTTACGTATAATGTAATATTATCTCAGTTGTATCCAATAACATTTATAAATTTTTTTTTGTAAAATAAGTTATATAATTGCTATGATTTAACGAATAAGGGCCTATAAAGTGTAAATAATGTTGTTTTCGTATTTTAATTATTTATCTTTTTGATAATTATAGAGCGATGCTTCTTGTTCTTTCTAGCCCTCTTTTTTTTCTCATCAGCGTAGATGAAATAATGATTCGATGTTGATTATTATTAGAGTAACGGGTTTATCAATTTACGTCTATTTTTCTTCAAACTTCTTAATAACTTGCAAAATTATTTTATTTGAATCATACCCTGTACTCATACGTCCATTTTATGACATAAATCATAAAGGAGGGTTGACAAAGTAATATTGTATATTTTTTATATTTATTAATTGTTATTTGATGGTGATTATTTTTAAATATTTTTGTTTTGAAGAGAAATGATTTGTCCTGGCCGGGATTCGAACCCGGGTCGTCCGCATTTGCGCATTCCGACAGAGAACGGATTTGTCTGACTTGGATACGACCCCTGGTAGCTCAGTGGTTTAAAGCACTACAACGGAAATGCAGACGACCCGGGTTCGAATCCCGGCCAGGACAAATCTTTTCTCTTCAAATCATAAATATTTTAAAAATACAGTAATATTGTTTATGAATTTTTAATTATTTTTTACGACCGAGCCACTATGGAATACATTTGTCACAACGGTTATTTTCTTTTCTACCATATTTCTTTCATTCTTTCCTCGTGTTTTTCTTTCTTTCCTGCCTCCGAATTACACCTTTTTTCACTTTGGTCTTTCTTGAAAACCCGGAGCATTCTGATGTTCCTTTCTAAGTGAAGAATGTCCTTCTATACCCTTCAATGTCCTTTTCAGTCTCCTTGATCCACGTATTGGACATTCAGTTTTTTTAAGAAACGTGAACACCCTTTTGTCATTCTGGTCAGGTACATTCTTTGTAGGTGCCCCCTAGAACTGAATTTTCTTCAGTTATCTATTATTCCTTATGTATTATATTACTTCTTATTCCTAATGTAATTTTTATCAATGTGCGAGTAGAATTCACGGTTATGGGATCGTCTATAATAGTCTCCTTCTTTAATCATTCCCAAAAATTTTCTTTATTATTGGCTTTTATTTATTTTCTTAAATTAATAATTAACGAATGATTATTATTATTGAAACGGATTGATCAATTTACGTCAACATTTCATCAAACTTCTTAATGACTTGTAATGTTATTTTTTTTAATGGTTTCCTATGCATTTATCACAATTATATGACTTGGATTATAAGTTTTGGATTTTTTTTAAAATTGATTATTAACGAATGATTTAATAATGATTATTATCATACTTGCTGGTTGATTAATTTACGTCTAAAATTCATCAAACTTCTTAATGACTTGCAAAGTTATTTTAGTTGAATGATATCCATTAAATTTATGTTAATTTATTTTTGTAAAATAAGTATTTAGTTTCTATGATTTAATTAATAAATTTTGGTAAACAAAGTCTGTAAGAAATGTCGTATTTTATTGATAATCAAGTAATAGTCATACAAAGAGAATTTTTATTGAAGTAACGGGTCGATGAATTAGCGTTTGCGTCTCATCCAATTTCGTCACGACTATTGTGTTGGATTTTGTCAGTTTTAAATATATTTTTTAGTTTCTATACCTTTACTAATAAGGGTCAACAAACTAACTCAGGTTTTATCTGAACATGGACATACCAAATCATACTTACACAGATTTCACATAATCAATGACGATACCTGCTTAATAGGCAAAGAAGAACAGACATTTAAACACATAATTATTATATATATTAGTGGGTCGAAACGTCGGGACATAATTAAATAAGCTACCACTTATTTAGTGTTCTCATATGACTGCACCCCCAACTATTTTCTTCCTTACATAATTATTATAGACATAATTATATAACAGACATTTCAAAGGGTTAATTTGAAAGTAAAAACGTGTACCACTACAACCCATGAAGGGTCTGGGGTTCAGTACATGGTAGAGACTGTACTGTTTCATGCACAACGGTTCTGCAAGGAGGTGACTTGTCCTAGGTCACGCTCAACCGCCAGATTTTCCCCCTTATTTTGGGTACCCTATTTTTATAATATTTTATAGAGGCTGGGTGTGGCCCAGGAGGGTCCTAGATCCTATATGATCCATCTCCCGCTGCAAACAGACTAAATAAAAATCATGGCCTGCAGCGGGATTTGAACCAGGATTTCCGGCGTGGTAGCTCAGTACTCTACCACTGAGCCA
Source organism: Troilus luridus (assembly GCA_964056705.1). Lineage (NCBI taxonomy): Eukaryota > Metazoa > Arthropoda > Insecta > Hemiptera > Pentatomidae > Troilus > Troilus luridus. The sequence continues at coordinate 93,786,447 of OZ057415.1, read as the reverse complement.
CTCCTCTCCCTTTTGAAAGGGGAAAAAAAAAAAAAGTCAAGGAAGTTGTTAAGTAATTTTTTGTTCAATTTTCGTCTCATTTATTCAATTTACTTCGAACCTCTTTGACGTACAGTGTCATTTGTTTTATCTCAATTGTGTCCTTTAAAGTTAACATATTTGGGAAGTAATCTATTGTTATGATAGTTTCTTACGTGTGGTGAGTCGTGAGGGTTATAAGAGAGGTTATTAGATGTCTGTCTTTATGTAAGGTTATTTGAAAACTTTAAACTGAATATTGGATAGCTGGCGTCAGAGTGTCTGCTTAATTCTGGAGGTACCCCTATTATTCGCAAGCATGCCTGATCTCACCACAAACAGTTTTCGAACATATTCTAACGTAAAAATCATCAGTTTATATAAGTCACTTTATTTTTTCCCCTTCATTATTCGCTCTGTAATGTGTAGAGCGCTGAGTTGTTAAAGGTCTCCGGTTCAAATCCGGCTGTGAGAGATAAATTATTTAATCGATTGACAAAGATGGTCCCTACATCTGTATATTCAATCTGAACAAAATTCGACTTTATTCACCTGGGATAAGTGGTTAAGTCGAATTTTGTCCAGATTCCTAGCTTGAAATGGAATTGTAATATAAGAAATGACTCATTTTCAAGCCAGTGCCATTTAGTGATGGGCCAGAAATCACGAACTGTTACTTTTTCACTGTTACTCAAAAGTCACAGGTCTACCTGTGATCACAAATTCATCAGTAACAGTTCTAAACTGTTCTTCACAGTGATTGGCGATAGAACCGAACAGAATTGAAGCGTGATTGTTATTGCGACTACAGTAACAGTTCTAAACTGTTCTTCACTGTGATTGGCGATAGAACTGAACGGAATTAAAGCGTGATTGTTATTGTGACTACAGTAACAGTTCTAACTGTTCTTCGCATATGGGCGACTGGTCGTCGGCGAACGGAATTGAAGCTTGTTTGTGACTACTATTACTACCTTAATTTGACTTAATTAATTTTACTGTAGAAAATTAACTGCGCAGTAGTAAATTTAAATTATTAATATAATTTAAATTATATATAAATCAATTAAAAGGGAAAGTCAGATATTTATTTACAGCTTGTTTATTGTAAAGTATTAATATTCACTTGTAAATTACCTATACAAAAAATAATGATAGTATTAGTAGGTACTACTATGTGGGGGGGCACCATAAAAGGAAAATTTACGTTATATAGGATATTGAAAATAATTCCATCTGTATGTATATTGATAGGATTATGGTGAATTATACAAGTGTCAAAGTAATTATTATCCTTATAATGTGTATTCTGTGATCGTTGTATTCAAGATGTGGAATTAAATACGCCGACGGAATCACTGTTGGTAAGATTTCGACAGAATCACGAATCACAGTTAGTAGCAGTTAAGCAATCACTGTTGGTAGCAATTCGACAGAATCACGAATAACAGTTAGTAGCAGTTAAGAAATCACAGATAAGAAAAATCACAGTTAGTAGCAGTTAAGCAATCACTGTTGGTAGCAATTCGACAGAATCACGAATAACAGTTAGTAGCAGTTAAGAAATCACAGATAAGAAAAATCACAGTTAGTAGCAGTTAAGCAATCACTGTTGGTAGCAATTCGACAGAATCACGAATAACAGTTAGTAGCAGTTAAGAAATCACAGATAAGAAAAATCACAGTAACAGTTAGAACTGTTACTGAAAAGTAGCAGTTAAGCCCATCACTAGTGCCATTCACTTCGAAAATAACATGATTCCGCTCCCCAAAGTACAAGAAACATATTTTGGAGATAATTCGTCTAATTTTCTGAAGACATTATTTTTGTTTTAAATCTATCTTTGTTTATTTATAATTTATTTGATTTAATTTTTTTTTATAATTATTAAATCTAATTAAAGTAATGTTCAATGAACATTCTTCCCCTTGTATACATCGCATATTGCTAGAACACGGGGATATGGGATCAGTGAAGAGAATGGATTTGTCTGACCGATATGCGAGCCAGGATAGCTAAGTGGCAGAGAACCACGACGGAAACGTGGGAGACCCGGGTTCGAATCCCGGTCCTGGACATATCTTTTCTCTTCAAAATAAATTTGTTTATGTTATTCTCATATTATGCATAGTACTTATGTTGATTTTCTTCTTTTTTTTTTACAATTTCTATTGTATCTTTTGTTTAAAGACTAAAATTAATAATTATTGATTAAGAGGCTATAATGTATAATATTAAATAAATTGTCGCTTGATAGTAGTATGATGAATTGGATTGAGACTATAATGCTGTAAGTGCCTCTGTTAGCCGTTGGAGAAGCTGCTAGCTAAGCTCTTCTACGAGGACTCCTTCAAAAGATTTGCCATCTTGCATTATTTCATGTTTTCTCTTCTAATAATTCTTCGTCAACTGTTCGCTACAACGCTGTATTTAAAATACTATTTTAAACTATAACACTTATACTCATTGATTTAGAGATTCAGAGCACAATATATATTATTTTAACGGCTAAATATGACACATTTACTGTAGGTAATTTCCGAAGTTGGAATCTAAAAAATACCTAGGAGGTTCAGATTGGAAAAAAAATGCACAGTAAAAAATAAAGTAAAATATTTTTACAATATTGTTTTAGAAATTCAATGCTATTGAAAGTATTGTTGTTAACAGACCATAATTTTGATTTGCTGTTTTCAATGGAACGTGTCCCATATTCCAATGACTTCGAAAAACGCAATTGACTGTGTGTCTTGATTATCTCGAACGATTTGATTGATTTGTTTCCTGTGTGCAATATCGATGGAGCAATACCCGAAAAACATGTCTACAACAACTTTATTATACAATACAAACTTTTTTATTAAATTGATTTATATACAGTATATAATATCTTAATCCGGAATTGACTAGGAACGAGGCCAATCCGGATAATATGCATTGTAAAATAAAAAAATAGTCATAAGTCATGAAAAAGTATGTTTTCTACCCTTGAGATGGGATCTACCGACGCTCTTTCGATTTTCAGAGCCTCTATAAAATGGGTTAAAATTTATCTTGTAAAACAGCGGTGCGTTTAGAGTTCTTGGGGAGGTTTGTCTTCCCCGGGTCAGGCCAAACTTCCCTGATCTTTACCTGGGCCTTCTTCATCCGGATCTCTTCCAAAAGTAAATTCTGGAGTCCCCTCACCACCAAGCTACCTGCCAGTATGACCTAGTTCTTATCACCATCATTTGCTCATATTGTAAAATCATTTTATTTTTACATAGTACAGCATACAGAAATGTATAAAAACAAAACAAAATTAATGTAATAAATATACATTGAAGTGAAAATACGGTATAGAAAATATTTATTCCTTTCTAAAACATTCGAGAATCTTTAGGTTTCGGATTAACTTGATATTATGCTCTAATTTAGCGTTTGACTGGTTATATTATTGCGTAATGTTGTCACATCAGCTAATCGAAATACTGGCGCGTTAGGTTTGTTTTTATCACTTCTCAAGAGCAGACACAAAAGATCCAGTTACTCCAATGGATACACCGATAGAAGACGGAGATAAATAAACCTGACGTTGCAGACAAGAAGGTAACAATGAGTGAGGTATAACAAAGAAGGGACTAATTACGAAGAGCACAAAGAGGTAGAGCTGAGACAGACACAAAGAGAGGAGGGAGCCAGTGGGTTGACAGAGTGGCTCCCACCAAAATAAAGAAATGGAAGGAACCTTAGGAGACTAGGAAGGTAGGGGAAGAATGAGCTATTGTCTCTTTGTCCTCCTCAGCCTTGGAAGGTGGCTACCAATGTCTTCTGCCTAATTATAGTCTCTCTTCGGAGCTACCCTTGTAATGGCTGAGGGGTATCTGTCACCGTCGTAGCTGTGGTTCGAACATTACCTTAGTGCAGAAAAAAAAAAGTGCAGTTTTATTTCTTCCTTATACGTCAATTCAACGAGGAGCCCAAGTGGGGATATTGTTTTTATTCTAATGGAACATGGGGAAAAGATGTCTTTTTAAAAAAAATCTTTACCAGGAGGGGTAGCCCATTGTGTAAAAACTGTTGAGTTGATCAGATGTAGGACCCGGGTTCCAATCTTTCTGTGATGCATAAATCATTTAATCTGTTAATATCATGGTTCTCACCCTGGGTACCTTTAATTGAAGGAATGCCTGATTGTTAGGAGTCATCTCGATGGTTAAGAGTCTACCTGTAAAGATCATTAGATTCAGATGGTTGTGCAATCTGGTGATTCGCTTGAAATAGCGCTGAACACACAGATTTCCCCCCAATTAGGGATAACTACTTTTGGCTGAGTGTGCCACGGTAGGTTCTCTAGATCCTAACGGGTTTTCTATTGCGGAAAACAGAATAAATAAAAAATTATCCAGTCTAAGCCTGACACATACAGATTACTAGCGCTAAACGCTCTGTTAGTCTCATTTTAAAGTCTTTTAAATTACTCTGTTTGTTTGGGTTTAATCCAATCGGGTAAATTACAACTAAATGAACATGAATAATTGGTGATGAGATGTATTTTCCAGTTGGTTTCTTGCTTCATTTTGAGTTCTTGCTTTAATAGATTTTGTTTACTCGCTATTACATATTGTCTTTCTGTCCTCCGCTTTAAAAGGAGAAATATCGACAGGTATTTTGTTTCTTGTTTTTATTTTAGAGACTTGAGGGATTTTGTTTGAACTTTTTCCAAGCAAATCGTAATAATTATTTTATGACTCTTTTAACCATTTACTTTATCAATATATTGTAGAATAGCCGTATGTCCACTGGGTTCTCGATAATGTCATATTTCTCTTCCACTTTTAGTTTCCTTTTTGGTATACTTTCTTGTATTCTGTTTTATCTTTATTTTATGTGTGTTTTTTTTTTTAAAGATCGGTTTGTTTATTTTGCATTTTCTATTTACTTTTTATCAAGTGTTTTTATTTATCTTTTTCCATCTGTTGTCCTGTAACCTTCCTTATCAGTCATTAGTTCCATTTGAGCCTTAGAGATGATTCCTCTGCTTAGTGCCTATCAGCATTTTGAGTTTAGAATGTTCTTTATTAGTTTTTTCTTACTGTTATTCTTTTTCTGTTCTGATGGCGCCTGAACAAGGGGAATGTCGACAAAGCTTCTCGAGCACCTACAACCCTCCCAGGTAGAGGCAAAGCTATTCTAATCGCCCAAGAACTTGCTCGCCCCCTGAAAGAATGTATAGATAAAAGATGCCAAGCAATGTGGGATGATAGTCCAGCCAGTAAATTGAAATATATAAAAAGGGAAGTAAAGCCTTGGGCTACATCTAATCGTAGTAAACGCCATGAAGAGGTGGCTATTGCTCGCCTTAGAACAGGACACACCCGGCTTACCCACGCACATCTCATTACAAGGGATGCCCCTCCGATATGCCCTAGGTGTAATATAAATCTTTGTATCAGACATATATTTGAGGAATGCTACTCCTATAAAAAAATACCAAATCAGCTCAAAATACCACCCGATGTTAGAGAAGGACTTAGAGACAGCAAATCTGAAATCGACAAAGTGGTGAAATTCATTACAAACTGTAAATTAATAATCCATATTCAATCATCCATTGTCCCTGCTATATCTATATAGCATCTGCATTAGTTGTTTTTTCCGATTGCTTTATTTCCTTATTACAGATATATTATTTGTTAGTATGTGTGTGTAAATGTATATTTCTTTTTTTTTAAAGATAAATAATTATAAAAATCTACAGGCGTTGATGACCCTAGGGTTTTACGCCTATAAGCAACAACAAACAACAAACAAGAGGAAATGTCGACAGATACGAGTATATTTGTTTCTTATTTTTATTAGATACTTGAGGCATTTAATTTTATAAATATATCCCTAACCCACGGATATTGTATTTCATGAGGTCTATTCAATGGTTAAGTAATAGTAATTGTTCACATTTCTTCTTAATTACTTCTGGAAACATGCGCGGCGCAAATTCATTCATGACATGCTCGCTGGTTATCCGCCTGCATATTTCATTAGCCCGTGAGCCGAAAGGTCATTAGAGAGAAGGGGCACGCAACTAAGCGGAAACTGCATGTGTTTGACCAACACCTCCCCCCCCCCCTCCCAGCCTACTATCTGCAACCGCACTCAGCAAATGAGATCCGAATTACCCACTGGCCTTGAAGTATAATGTGTTTAAAATTGTAACTAAATAAATAAATTAATATAGAAGAGCAATAGCTTAAAAGAGGCATAACATACTTTTTAACACATGAAAGGAAAAAATCCACACAAAAAGCCTTACTTCTCTTAATTATAAAAAAAAAAACTGTACCACTACAACTCATGAAGAGTCTTGGGTTCAGTACGTGGTAAAGACAGTACTGTTTCTTGAACAACGGTTGTGCAGGAAGGGGATTTGTCCTAGATCACACTCAACCACCAGATCCTCCTATTTTGGGTATCATAGCATTTTGTAGAGGCTGAATGAGCACCTGTAGGGTCTTAGATCCAACAGGTGCTCATTCAGGTAAATCCCATAGGATCCATCTCCGGATGCTAATAGATAAAATAAAAGTCTGCCAAGCTAGATTTAATCATATTTTATTATTTATTTGTTTGTTTTGGTTTCGTCTATTATTGTCATTTCTTTATTTTTATTTCCCTTTGTGCCTTTTGGAAGTTTGGTGAGTGTATTTTCTATATTCACTCATTTTTTAAGAATCACGTGTTTTTATGTAACGTTTGTCCTGGAACCTTCCTTATGATTTATTAGTTGTATTTGGGCATTAGTTTCCTCTGGTTGATGTCTTAGTGTATTTTGACGTTGGATCTACTTTATTTCCTTAGCTGTATATTTCCATTCATCTGTAACAATAATTTATTATCCAGTAGACGATGGCTTGAAAACCTTCTTAACCAAGTGGATTATGGGATTGTATCTATCTTTCCATCGTCACAAACAGTCGATGGAATCGAGGGGTTGTCGTTGAAAAGACGGCACATAACATTATGATATCATTAAACGATTAAATAACGATCTATTCACTAATACGCTTTGTTAAAAACTATACATTACAATAAATAAAATAAAATGAAATAATATTTAACATTCCATATATCACCGTGTTTCAATTCTGGTCCTCTATATAAGATTTACAAACAAAGCTTCTATGCAATAATAATAATAAAAATAAATAAAAGATATACAAATATTTATAAAAAAATGTTATATGTATATGTCAAAATAACCATGTTCAGTTTACATGTTAATAGAAATTACAAAAATAAAATGTAACATTTTTTTTTATTGAGGAGAGGAAAAGAATTTCGTTTAAAAGCATAATCCTCACCAAGATTTTTTTTTTTTTTTACCGTGAGCCCTGCCCAAGGCGTTTCTCTTTGTTATGACCGCTAAATCTTCTTCCAGAATTTTAATCCAGTTAACTGTGGTCTTCTTTCTTCCTATTATTAGGTTGGTGAAAAAAAATTCTTAAGTTATTCATTATTTTTCATACTTAAAAAAAAAAAAAATTAAGTACAATAAAATTAGAAACAATAATTTATTTATAACTTTTGTTTAAATTGGTCCGAATTTTAAATTATTTATTCCCGCCAAAACAGAGAAAATAATAGAGGTCATTTAAAAAGAAAAAAAAATACCTCTTATAGTGTTTTATGAGTTGGAAACATTTATTTTTCAGAATTTTGTTCTTCTTCATTTTTACAAGAACCTGTTCTGGTAAACCTTTTTTTTTTTACTGTTTCCATAAAGTTTAAGCATACGCAGCAAAGAAGAAGAAAATTTAGGATGATAATCGAAGCGCGGGACATGCACTCCACTATAATTTAAACGATAATAATGCAATGATTCAGAAGAAATTTGTTATGCTATTAAGCTTAGCGGTGAAGAAACCCCAGAGAAGTCAACCTTTGATTGGTAAACATTCTAGGGGTAGGCCAAGATACGTGTGAGTGGATTGCATGGAGTGTGTACGAGAGGTTCTCCGAAGTAAACAGTGGTATCGGGATCGAAGGATTTTGGTTCCTTACCTGCAATATATGCTTAGGAAGAGTACTCTAATGGGGCCTAGTCATAAATCAGGGGAAAAAAGGAATACATGTCCTTTTATTCACCGTGGACGTCTTTGTCGATCGAAGATTGGACTCAATCTCGCAGTAAGGACTTTGAGTACTGAGTTGTCTATATAAATGAGACACTAAACAAGGAAATAGAGATGAAGGTATCCCGAGGAAGGAAAATCATTTGGATCCTCAACTCGGTCTTCTGGAATAAAGGGGTCTCGTTAGAAATGAAAAAAGAAAATATATCATTCTTATCTCCTGCCGAAACATGGGCAATAAAAAGACTAGATGTTCGCAAGATGGACTTCTTAAGACGTAGCTGCGGCATCTCAAGGCTCCAACACATAGGCAATAGGGTTGGCTTTTAATTAATTACTTGATGATAATTATAATTAATTACTTCATGGTTCGTTTTATCATGTTTGTTTTATTATTCATGACTGTTATTCTAAAGGGACTTGGTCCCAGAATAAAGTTTGTTTTCAATTCTATTCTAAGAAAATAGTCTTATAAGAGAAACTTTAGAGCAGAGGAAGAATATATTATATGAAATAGTGACCAGGAGCCTTAGTGGTTTGATGGGGCATTTCAACAATTTATTTTTTTAGTAGTTTTCTGGATTTACTATGATATTTTTGAGGGTTTTTTTAAGTTAAAATATCTTTGAATATGACAGTATTTGTATTATACAAAGACAATGTAAGAATAATATTATATAGTGATAGGATGTTGAGGATAGAGTGTAGACGAGGAGGCAGGTGGGGATGTTCAGCTGGCCGACACATCTGTTCCTGTCATCGCAGCCTCCTAGGTATTGCTACCGTAACATGCCTAAAGTCAGTTATTAGCTGTAATGGAGGAATGGAATGCCATCATAATAGCTAATTATCAATCAATTTTGATCGCATTTAAAATATATTGGGTCCGTAAGTAATATCAGAGTTCAGAATTAATTATTGTATGAGACATAACTTAAATTGAAAGGTGGTACCATTCATGGATCATTCCTAGAAACCGTAATTTTGAGTGAAATAATGTGGAGGGGATAAAGACAGAATAGAAAACAACAGTCGAGCTAGTATAAACGACTTGGACTGCGCTGTGAAATTCTAATTATTATTCCAGTATCGGAGTGGAGCATAAAATGTATTCCCTAAAAGCACAATTATTACGAAAATATGCTTTTTACGTGCCTGCTTGTGGGGGGTATCGTAAGTACTCAAGTGAGGTTCTAAATATTCGCAATTATTCACGTCTTCTCCTGATCAATGCAAAATTTAGGCTCACCCATCATTCATCAATAAAACATAGAAATACATAATACATGGTTCATATATGTACATATAATACCTGTACAGTAGGGTATTGCGTTTTTATGGGGTACTATGTGTGGTTATTGCTTTTAATAACTTGTGTAATCTATACCTATAAAATGCTTTGTCCTGAATGACTAAGGGATCAACGCACATCCTAAACCGCTGATCGTAGTGACCTGAAACTTGGAAGGTGTGTTCTTTGTATGACGTAGGTATCCGATAAGAAAGGATTTTCCGGAATTCTACATCTAAGGGGATGAAAAGAGGGGGCAAAGTTTGTAAGCTTGCTCACGTGTTTCTTACTCACAAAAATCTACATATTTTAGCTGAACAAAACAAATCAAGTAACATAGTTCACTTTCACTATTCGCTGCTGCCGTACGACAAGTGAAACCGTTATACTAAGTAATCCTCTTCTATAAATCCAATAACATTACATACTAATCCTTTACTAACACGAACAACAGAACACTTCTGTCGGTCCCGTTTGTTAATCAGTGTCAATGTATGTTTTACGGCTGTGCTGATCCGTCTGTGATGAAATTTGATATGGATAATCTCAAATCAGGGGAAGGACATAGGCTACTTTTTATCACCACGCCATAGAGGCGAAGCTATTATAAAACTGTAACCTGATTGACTAACACACCCAGCAGTCAACGCACCGCTGAAGCCACTGAACTTAGCATCTTTAAATTCGCAGATAGGTTTTTTGTATAGCTTAAATGAGCACTAAGAAAGGAATTTGGATAATTCCATCCCCAAGGGTTTCCCCCTTAATATAATATGGGTTCAAAGATTGTATGGAATCCGTCAGTTTTGAAGTTAGACATCTGAAATTTCGGGTGTACGAGTAACTTATAGTTTAAAAAAATGTATTTATTTCTTTAAAATGATCTGTCACAAAACTTTATGCGGTAGTCCAAATTCCAAGCGAGCGAAGCCGTGGGCAAAAGCTAGTTTCTTTATAATAGAACAGTTTTAATAAAAACATCTGTTACATTGTTTAACAGAGTGATGCCTTGGATATAAATTGAATTTTATTCCCAATTATTTTTCGAACCCCCCCGGCGAAGAATTCCTGTTTATATTTAACCGTGGAATCTGTCTCATGTTTTATTCAGACTGGTTTAAACTTAGAAGAGAGGAGGAGGAGTATATTTTTGCATTGGACATGTTGGATATGCAAGCACATGCAAGATCCAACATACTTCAATGCATTCTTCTTATCCGAATTAATAAACCACGAATTGGACTTTAAAATGAAAAAAAAAGTTATTATGATACGTTTATTTAAATTATTAGATACATTGTTGGATATTTACATAATAAATATTTTTATTTTACTTAAATTATTAAAACTAGATAAATTCTTAATTTAAGGTTTAGAATATTGTTTAGAAGAAATTCTAAGAAATATTCTGGGAAAATTATTTATTTAATTCTTTAGTTTTGATATTTATAGTTATCATGTTTTACGATACTAAAATATAAACCTGCCTATTTTATAATAATAAAAGACTGTGCAAACCATCCTCGGATTACGATTACGATCCAAATCCGTAAGATGACCCTTGATGCGACCCTTCTACACAGACACTTGACACTTCTACGCCTTGCTCCACAAATTTTACGTTTCCAAGGTAGCTTAATGCTCCTCATCTTTTTAGGAATTTGTTTGTTACTAAGCCCAACAACTTTGCAAGCCAAACTTCGCGTCATTTCAAATATATCAACACAATGCATACCGTGCAATTTTGTATTGTGTACTTTCCTCTATTCTCCTGTGGATTCATCTTTTTTTGGATCGAATATTCTACACAAATGATTATTTTCGAATACCTTAATTCGTCGTTCAAGCTTCAATATTAGTGATCATGTTTCACACCCATATAGAACAGTTGGAAGGGTCTATTTTATAAAAAGAATTATTTGTTGTAAAATAACCTATGACTCGAAGTAACTTTCATTTTGAAATCAATAAAAATGAGGGAAAACTCAAGCAAAGTTGGTGCCTTTATTTGATGAGTCTGTTCGGACTGCTGATTTGGCTACTGCTGCACTTTGTCTTCTTTGATGTGATTTTTCTTTTGGTGTATGCCCTGATGATGACAGAATTTGCGATACGTTAAATGGTTAGTTTTTCCTGTATTTTAGAGACCTGCTTTTTTGGAATTTTTGCTGTTGCATTCTAACATACTTTTAACGTCCATACATTTTTGGATTTCCCTATCTATTGTGTTACATTTATCCACTCCCATATATATGTTACTGATCTAAGTTCATCGTTATTGGTACATAGTCTATACTTTGATATTTATCATAGCACTGTTATGTTTCCTTCTTATGAATTTCTTCGATATTTTTAGAAGTAAGAACTCAATATAAATGTTTCTACGATGTTACTTAACATGTAAGATAATATTCCTCGATGGGTAGAACAAGTCTAATATACTGTGCAAGACCAGAATGAGGTATAAAATGTATTTCTCCTCGACTGTTCTTTGAAAATTTTTTCAGTAATTAAATTTGTTTTTTTTAAATGACGTAAAATATAAATATATATACTTATTATTTATTATTCGAGGTTTATTTGAGTTTGCAAGCCCTGCCATATTGCATTATAATTTCTATTTTTAGAACTTTATATAAAAATTTATTAAATTATGTTATATTGTATTTTATATTTTGTTACAGGCCAGAGTGACTGGTAGTGTGGGGTTGGTGACATTGCTAAAAATTTCGACGCTAAGTTGAAGACTGTAAGTAAGCTATTAATTATTTATTTAAGATTATATTGATTTATATTCTTTTTAATGCTTCAGCGCTACTATATTTAATAAATATCCACTGAATTAAAACTGTTGATTCAGAGATATATTATGAAGTTAGATCACTTTGATCTTGCACAATAATCTAGAATCATTGACACTTCTCAGGAAACTGCAAGTTATAATAAGTGCATTTCTAAGAAGAAATATATTTTCCAGGGGATAAATAAAATTTCTTGAAAAACGTCATTTATAGATCATACAAATACATACACTCTCCCTCTCTCTCACACACACACGCGTATATTTATAGCAACTAAAGCGCATGCAACTGATAATCAGAGATAAACAACGTCGAACCCGATAACGAAGCCCGAGATTCAACAAGGGATTGCTCCCCTCTGGATATGTGAGACCCATCAGCCTACTGAGGCGACTCTCAGCGTAGAAATGATGATCCGATAATTGCCCGAATGAACATCGAGGAAATTAACATAGGTTCTCGTGCGCCTGTAGATGCTGAACAGCCAAAATCCATGGATCTAGATTAATTGGTCACTGACCTTGAAGGTGGTAGGATACTGTTGAATCGTCTCTATGGGGACTGGCTGTGGACCTATAGGCAAACCAGGGTTCACAGCAACGATAAAAAAAAATCTAAATTAATAATGAGCATACATTTTTTTTTCAAAAATAACTTTAACTTTTGATTTTGTTTATATCCGGTTGTCATAAATTAGTATATTATGATTAGTGACTTAAAACATGACATCACAAACCATATTATGATAGTTGTGTTATATGTTATAATATGTTATATAATTGTCCTAAATGAGAATTATATTTCTGTTTTTAATTTTAATAAATAAACTTTTAAACTCTCTGGTTATCAGACTTATGTCAATTGTTTTTTACACTTATTAAATTCTTCTTATATTTCTCTGTTGATAGTAGGTTTATTCCTATCCATTCTATTTGCCATGAATAATATAATATCCTCTAAAAAAGAAATAGTGCATGGAATAGAATTTTTTATTCCTGAGATATTATTAAGATTCCCAGTACCTTATTTCGTCTATGCAAGCTTTACGATTCCACGTGGTTACAATAAGTAGGTATTACAGCAGCGTAGGTTAAAATTGAGCTCTACAGACCCGACGATTTTCAGGAATACTTCAGCCAGTAATTTTTATTTAGCATTCTATAAAATGAAGTTCTAATTCTCCCATAAATTAGGTTTCGTAAATTCTGTAAACAGGAACTTAGATATGGCAATGAACTAATTTGTGTGGATCTGTTCTGTGTCTGTTTATTCCAGTTGAGTAACTAATGAGAAAAGGTTTATTTTAACACGAGTTTATTAGGTTAATATATTAAACTTTTTGTTTTTAGTCAATAATCCAAAATGTAGTTTGTTAGACTCATAAAATATTTTATTTAGCCAATAAATAAAGACGTCGAAAATGAGTAGGATATATTGAAAACATATTAAAAAAGAAATGTTGAGGTTCGAAATGTATTTATTATGCATATGTATGTTTTTTATAAATTCAATCCAGTTTTTATAACTGCTAAGTTAAGCGAATCCGTAATACCACCAATACCTGGGTGAATATCACAAAAAGTCGTAATAACATGTCCGATTGGTATATTTCATACTAAAAGTAGACAAGCCTTTTTAAACTATGCAGAATCTTAAAATATAAGTCTTGAAAAAAAATTCTTTAAAAGGACCTATAAAGCCCTCCAAACAGCTTGATTTTCTCTCCCCTGCCATGTCCCACTACTGAGTTCAAAGCTTTGCCTACTTAGTAGAAGGCTTTTTATATGTTTTTAGCTAGTAATGAATGGGCCAAATAAATAAAATACACTTCAGAATTATTTACGGGAAAAAAATAGCTGAAAAGAGTTAGTCGACTTTTTATTGCTGTCGCACTCATTTTTTTTCTCTACCCTGGCCTGTTTGAAAACTCCCGCAATACTCTTGTAAATGGGGCTTTTTTGTACTTTCAAACAGCTGATGTACAGAAGATGTAAACAAATACAGTGATTTGTTTTCATCAGTCAACACAAAAAATCATCAAATGTTTGTATAAAAATATTGAGTTGGTTTTTCTAAAGTTCTCTACCCTGGTTCATTTATTTTGGGGAATATTAAATTTTAATGACTAATCATTAGTACAATGGTAAGTGACTTATAATTTTTTTTTTTTTAGAAAAAGTCACATTTCTTACGTAAGTTATTCATTTTACACTGCGAGATAGGCATAAAAGCCCAAGAACATTCGGTCATATCAACCATTTGTAAACTTAAAAATCTCTTACGTATTTGGAGACTTTACGCTTGGGACGTATTTAAGTGAATCAGTGGCAAATATTTTTTGTTATAGTCCTTATTTAAGTTATTTCCTGAAATTAATAGTTCGCTTTGGGACACACCTAGTTTCAATTAAACATTTTTCTATAATAAAGATAAAAATCCACTGGTCATGCGTGATCCTTGCCGGTTTATGTCATTGCCCAATCGTTGCTCAATCTTTTTTTTTTTTACACCCGCCATTATTTCAATTATTTAAAAAAAAAAAGGTATATTATAAGTGGAATAAGGGATCATCCTGTTCTCTTCCACTGACCAGTTCATTCTGCTTCAAACCTCCCGAAATGCGTGGGCAGGAACGGAGACAAAAGATAAAGAGGGACAAAAAAATGAGGTAAATAGAAAGGAAAAAAATCTAGCCATTATGCAATGAGGAAGAGCTGGTTAAGTTGGCCACTAAATTGTTTCTAATTGCTCAGTCATTGGACGTTGTAAAATCTATTGTCTGTAATTTGGACTTCCAGACAATGCTGTCATTCTCTTAAAGATGACAATAATTACCTATCTACTTAAATAAGTTATCTTTTCATTTATCGAGGCCTTGAAATAAAATCCGATAAATTTAGTTGCTAAACCTATTATGACTTACTATGGAGGTATTAATAAAAAGAGCAATATAAATCAAAATGTTATAACTTTTATCATCATATGTCTGAAGCTTCAATGTAAAAATTAATGTGTCTTCTAAACTCGGCTTAATGAGAACATTTCGAAATGTTTTTAGAAAATTAAAATTGACCTGGAACAGCCTTTTGACCGAGAGACACTCTGGATTGCTTTACAAACTCCTTATATCCATCCCTACCTATTTTCTCACTATCCATCCTAATAATGTCTTTTATTTTATTTGTTATTGATTGTATTAATTTTTAAATATTTTTATTTGAAAAGAAAAGATATGTCCAGGACCGGGACTCGAACCCGGGTCTAATACCGCGAGGCGAACCAGGATAGCTCAATTGGCAGAGCTCCAGGCTAGTGACCTGGGCGACCCGGATTCGGGTCCAGCACCTGGACATATATTTTCTTTTCAAATAAAAATATTTATAATAATGCCTGTTATCCCTCTTTTTTCGATCTGCTGGTGTTCCTCTAGGCAGCATTTTCGGCCCAATCCCCTACACAGATTACACAGCTGACATCCCAAACCACTCATACGACATTCTCATACGATCCTTACCACGTATGCAGATGAAACATGTGTATTATTAGTCAATATGATCCCAGTTATGGCATCCCTTTCTCTTCAATCACATATCACTGACCTTGAAAAATGGTGTCAAAACTGGAAGATTAGGACCAATGACTAACTGTCCTACAATATCCTTTTATAATATCCTACTGATTCCTATAGAACAAACCCGATAACTAAATCTTGACAACTTGGAATTCACATACTAGACTAAAAAATAAGAAACAGGCTCCTGCTACACATTCTACACCAACGCTCTAAGATCCCAATAAATTGCAAACGACTCCTCATATGTATGATTATTTTAAGGCCTATACAGACTTAAGGAGTAGAGCTTTGGGGCTCCACTAAACCATCAAACTCCTCTCGTATGCAATCCTTACATCCAAAATCATTCGTTAAATCCTTAAGGCTCCTTACTTTATTAGGAATAAAATAGGTCTATAATGACCTGAATGTCTCATTCGTTGCTGATTTGGCCCGAACCTGATATCAAGCCTTTGATTACAAACTTCATTCCCTCTCAAACCTATTAGTTTCAGACCTAGCAACCTCCTTAATACTCAATAATCCTCCGAGACGTCTGAAAAGAAAATAGCCTCGGAACTTTTTAAGTAAAATTTGTTATTTGAGTACTACCAGTGGGTTCTTTACTTCCCGTCCTGTATATATAATATACATGCATATATTGTGTATAAACCATCGAATTCCTCTCGTATGAAATCTAGACGTCCACAATGACCTGTTTGTATTGTACCATTCCTTGCTGATTTGGCCCGAACCCGATATCAATCCTTTCATGAAAAACTTTATTCTCATTCAAACCCACTGGTTTCAAACCTAGCTACATCTTAAATTCCATGTAACCCTCCAAGTCTTCTGAGAAGAAGGTGGCCTCGAAACCTTCTACGTTTTTCTTCTTGCCTTTATCCATGCCATTACATATCATTCATTCTATTTTTCAAATTCAATAAATTTTTTGACTTCCTGCCCTTCAGTATCCTATAATAATATCCCACTTGTGCCTGTAGAACAGATCCGATACTTAGGGTTGCATCTTGACAAACGATTAACATGGAATCCTCATACAAGACTGAAAAGACCGCTCGACGTTTCAGGCTACTTTAACACTTACTAGACAAACGCTCTAAGCTCCCAATTAATTACAAAAGACTCATCTACATGACCATCATACGACCTATTTGGACCTACGGAGTAGAGCTTTGGGGCTCCTCTAAGCCATCGAATTCCTCTCGTATCCAATCCCTACAATCCAAAATCCTTCGTAAAATCCTCAACGCTCCTTATTTTGTTAAGAATAAAGTCATCCATAACGACCTTAATGTCCCATTTGTTGCTGATTTGGCCCGAACTCGCTATCTATCCTTTCATAACAAACTTCATTTCCATTCAAACCCTCTAGTTTCAAACCTAGCTTCCTCTTCAATTCCCGATAATCCTCCGAGGCGTCTGAGAAGAAGATGGCCACGTGACCTTCTTAGTTGAACATGCGATTTGAGTACTACCAGTGGGTAGTTTCTCTACTTGTCATTATATCATCCCATTATGTATCACTCAGCCAATTTACTTGTTATATTACTGTAATATAGTTGTAAATATCAATAAATAAATAATAAATAATAAAAAATAATTTTCAATAAAATAGAGCCAAAACTCAAAATGAAACACTAAATTTTTATTATAATGCAAATGGAAAAAACCACAAGCAGAGCCTTATGTTTCAAATCTGGTATAAAATACAAACACTTATACAAACAGTCGACGTTTTTGGGTTGAACGTCTTGGGGTGGAGGTGCGGTCCCGGATTATGAGCCTTTTTGAGCGATTATTCGTTGGGATGTATTGCACTTCTGTTTTGAGATGTGAGTGAACTTACTTTTTATTGTGTCTTGATAATGCCTGAATGGGCGAAACGTCGACTGTTTGTATAAGTGTTTGTATTTTATACCAGATTTGAAACATAAGGCTCTGCTTGTGGTTTTTTCCATTTGCATTATAATAAAAAATAATTTTTTTTTATATATATTATTTGTAGTATTTCGAAAGTTTTTATCCGTTGTTATATGATAGCTTGTTACATTCTGCTAAATTTGAAGTATTCATCCTAATTATGTATGGAATGAGAAGATTGAATAACTCCAACTCGGTCTATAATAACCTTAAGCTTTGGCTTTTTCTCTCTTCTGTGGTGGGATCTTGGTTCGTTAAGTCTAATTATTGTTGTAATTATTAACAGTAGCTCATCTTAGCCTTGTTAATTCAGGCGCTTGTTAACTACAGCGGTAGTTACGACGCGGCGTTGTGTTCCATCCAGAGTCCTGGTCCTGGGTGTTGTGTTCTCCCTCCGAGGCTGATGACCTCTTCCCAAGCTCTTTTATTTTGGTCTCTCCCGCGAGCTAAAACCGTCGTGGTACAGGTTGTGCAGGCTGCATCTAGTCCCTCATCTCAACGTCGATCAGTTACTTTTATGTTATATGCTCCTATTTCCTTCAATTGTAAAAGTTATTGTGATTTTTTAAATTTCGTTCCGGAAGATTCGAACTCAGGTAGGTAGAAAAAATCTGCTAGTGGTATGTAGCATTCTTTTAAATACAGTGCACTTTCATGGACAATTTTTAAATATTCATTATTCGATCATACCTTGTTAGAATACCATCTGGATCATTTAAAAAGAAAAAAATGCCTCTTTCACTATCCCTCATCTAGACACCTTAATTTATCTCCAAACTACTAAACTTGCTGAATAAATTACATATCATAATTGTGTCCCATTAGTTACCTTCCCACAGCAACATTTTATTTTTCAAACAGTGGTTTAGTGCTAAAAGCAACATCATTATTCAATGATAATTTGTTTGAATACCATGTGGGTCATTTAAAAAATGTTGCATTCACTGTCCCGTACCTAATCAACTTCATTTCTGCTTTAATAGTGCTTATTTCCAAACAACTATACTTGCTGAATTAACTACATCTCTAATGCATAAATATATCATGTGCTCGAATCGCTAACAGCTAATTACTGAGATAAGCTGATGCCATAAATGTGTCCTGTTAGTTACCGTCCCACTGCTACTTCCTGTATTGCAAACAGTGTTTTAGTGGTGAATAACTTTCTTTTAAATTTTACCGATCATCATATCTATTTTGGAATATACAGTGGAGCGTCGATTATCCGAACTAATATTGTCAGGGGTAGTTCGGATAATTCAAAATTCGGATAATCGAAATTCACTAAACAAAATTTAAATTCCAATTTGTCTTTTAATGAAAGAACCACTCGTTTTCTGTTTGTTGACATGCTGCAATTTTAAAACAAAAAGTGACCAGAAATGCGATGTACACCTCACAAAAAACGATATAAAACTGAAGAAGAGTTTACCAACCAAATGAATAGGAAGGGATTCAGAGAAACAAATGAAATTACCTAATTAGGTTTACAGTTCTTAGTAAACAAATAGTATTGAAATCTAAAATCATTTTTTTGCTGTTTCCGAAAAATGATTAGGGCCCCCTTATTGACGTTTATGAAAAAAATCGTTTTATTTTTCGTAAAATTTTATTTAATATAACAATAATTTCAACAATACAAATAAGTAACTGGATGATCTGATCAAGTTAATTAAAATTACATTTGAAAAAAAACAGTCACGTTGATTGAACGTTCGGATAACTGACGTTCGGATAACCATCGCTCCACTGTATCTGGAATATAGATTTAAAAGGGACTATCCTATTTCAAGGTAAAGGATATAATATCGAAGAAAAACATATATCCCTCATTAAAATCACTTAAAATTATTCCAACGCTTAGAATGAATAATAATTAGCATGTTAAAAACAGATAAAAATCATATTTATTGAATGTTTATTAATAAATATAATTATTGCATGCTAAAAATACAATAATAAAAAAAGTAGCCGTCAGCTTGCCCAAAAATATTTAGGGAAATTAAAATAACATTTCATCGACTTTGGACACTGTGGTGGTTTCAAAAAATAGTGTTCTTGAAAGAAAATGGGTTTATTTATAAGGCATTATAAATCTTTATAATTATCTTTATGGTTATCGTCATTTTTTTTATATTAACTAAAATATGTAGGATATAATTAATGTAGTCTGATTTACTCCTACATTCACATGTTTAGTACCCTAATAATATTATTAGGTATTATGAATAATTTACTTTATCTAAATAAGTTTTTTTTGTTTTTATTACTAAATATAAACTGTGAAAAAATATAAACGAGGAAAAATGATAAGATGAAATGGAGTATCTTATTATTTCGTTTTTTTATTAATTCTATTCATCTAATCTTATAACATTTTTTTTCTTTATCATTTATATTATATCTGATTATATGCCGCAACAAGACTCCCTTCATATTCTCCTGACATTACTGTAGGGGAGACCGGGGCAGGTTGTAACAAAAAAAATTTCGAATTTTTTTTTCGTTCAAGTGTTTTAACTAACCAAAATTTTTTGCATGAATGTGTACTACCATATGTTGTGAACAAATTGATTAAATATTTATGACAAAATCTTTGTACACTAAACGACCAGATTTTTTAAAAATAAATCTGAACCTTTGTTACAATTTGCCCCGCCTTGGGGTAAAAAGTAACACTATTCGGGGTAAGTTGTAACACATATTTTTCAATGCTCTATTTATTTAAATACAAACATAAACATACAGATAAACCAAAAAAATATATCAATGAAGAGTATTTCATTAAGTGTTTGAAATTTTAAAACAAAATATGGTATTAGTATTAGTGTTCACCAACTATTCACAATCACTATCGCAATTATGGCAGATATATGGAAAACTTCCGTCTGTGCAATCCTCATGCGACCACAATTTGCATTCTCGGCAGCTAATCCACTTTTCTTTGGGTCTACTATTCGCATAGGATTCAGTGCAAACTAAGCAAAAATACTCTTCTTCTGAGGAATCATCTGATGAAACGAAAACTTTTTTCTTTAATTTATTCACTTTAGATTTTATAATTTCTTTGGATTTTTTGGACTTTCGACTATTTTGTTCTTCTTCTAGCACATCTTTTTCTGGCGTATCAGTAAGTATCGCAGATTTCCTTTTTCTTCGATTCCTAAGGGTTGTGTAAGGTTGTGTTCAGGTAATATGTCGAGAACCTAGCACCTCGACAAAAACAAATTAAGAAAAGACTGCGAGATACCGTTGAATTTATATGCTGTTCTTAATCCTCGATCTTCTAAGCTGTAGTCCCTTGCATTTAATAATTCCTGTAATTTATCCTATTAGTTTTATTATCCTATTGAGCCGATAAAATAAATTCGATGGTTTCTCGAAGTCTGGCGAAACGTTGTAAAAGTGTTTATTTATAATAAATATCTAAAATCTATTAGATTTGGTATTTTTGACCCTCAAAATTGACTCGGTATTTTAATTATTAAAACGGTAAGTAATTACCTACGTACATAATAATGTGGTGGGGCAAGTTGTAACATGTTACATTTTGCCCCGATGGAATTGTTACAACTTGCCCCGAACTTGATTTTTTCTATTTTTCCTAGATAAATAAAAAAGTAAACGTCAAATCACTAAAACCTTTCGTTCGAATAACAATCTAAACTGTAGCAATTAATTAGTGACAAAGAAAATACATTTCGACCGTTTGTAATATTAGTAATTTGAAATTAAACTCAGAGTCTAAAATTTACTTACGTGCTCGAATTATATTCACTTCCGGGAATAACTAGTACACTAACGCTTACCGCTCGATTGTCTGCGTGCAACTGATCGTCACAGTGATCCTTGCAAGCGTATGTTTGATGCAGGGTTGCCAAGTTTTAAATGCGGGAAAAACTTGGTGTGTTACAACTTACCCCGTGTTACAACCTGCCCCGGTCTCCCCTACCTCAAGTTTCTGAGTAGGTTGTTAAGAACTCATCTATTTTTCTTTCTTAGTACAACTTCATCCATTACTATATCATTTTCTTTATATACTTTTTTTAATAGGGTACTTGTGTATTAGATTCACCACAAGAAAAGGCCAATGTTGTACGCATGCGCGAGCAGTTACATTTTATAACAGCTACATTTCTAACAGTAAGAGTTACATTGTTTACAGATTCATTCTTCTTTGTTTCTTCCTGTGTTCTAGAGTTGTTGTATCCTAATTTTTGTTTGTTGCTGATTTGTTGTTTGTGTGGTGGTTAGAGATAGTTAGGGGTGGTTTTTATTTTAAATTGTTGATGATAAATTCCATTATTTATATCTATTATTATTATATTTATTTATATTATATATTTCATTATTTCTAGAGTTGTTGTTGTATCCTCATTTTTCTTTGTTGCTGATTTGTTGTTTGTTTGGTGGTTAGGGATGGTTTTTATTTTAAATTGTTGATATATTCCATTATTTATTTCCATTATTATTATATTGCATGTTATGTTATGCAATATGATCCCAATAAAAATATTTAAGTTATCCAAGGTAACTGTTAGAAATGTAACTGTTATAAAACGTAACTGGTTGCGCATTGTTTTCTGGTGGTGCATCTAATACACAAGTATCTTTAATAGTTTTAGTCTTTCCTTTTAATAAATTATTATTTTCATGCTTATTGATATTACACCCTCATTTTGGTTTATATCTCTGGCAAATGAGAATAGTGGGTAGACTTTTATAGGTAAATACCTTAGTTTCAAACGCTATCATTTCCAATTACTTTTTGGCTAATGGACCATGTTTTATCGATTTTAAGACGAAAGGTATTGCCCCTTTATAATAACAATAAGATTTGGTCCTTTAAACACAAAGTAAGATTTAGGAAATCGGTTATAATAACATTACTCGAAATCCAAGGAATTCTATTTAACTTCACCTTTCAGGTTCCATAGGTTCGATTCTTCTCATTTATCTCATATATAGGAGTACATTATTTTATATTTACTTCTCATTTTGATATATATTTAATTATTATTTGTTATAATTTTAAATATCTATAATGTATCATGTATAACTCTGTGATATATTTTTTCCTGTTGGATTGTCCGAATGATTGAAAATTCATTATAGAATTGTATAATGTTACACCTATTATAATTTATTATATTATTACAACTGTTAATACATGATCATGATGTTGGGGAAACTTTTGTACCAGTTTTTTTTAAGCTAAATTCGTTTAAAGAAATATCTCTAATTTAAGGGCGGTTCAGTTTAGATATCCCTACAAGAATCTAAAGAAATATTTGATGAACCGAAGGATATTGTTTATATCCTCATAGAGATTTATACTAATAAAAAGTAGATTATACTTGAGCTCAATAGAATTCACTTTTTTTTTAAACAATAAAATACTAATTTTTGTATAAAAATGTTGTTACTACAATCCATGATGGGCTCAGTTCTTCTTAGAGGCTGTACTGTTTGTAAGCCACAAGTTGTGAAGTTAAAGGTGATTTGACAGAGATCGCGCTCAACCGCCAGGTTTTTTCCGCCAATTAAAGGTGTCCTTTATAGGGTCTAAGTGAGCTCCAGGACGATCTGCAGATCCCGCTTGGTGCATCTCTGGAGGTTAACAGATTAAATAATTTATAAAATAAATGATGGATTGAATAGGTCAGGAGGTGCAGTGAGAAATTAAAAAAAATAAGTGAAACTTATTTTTTAATTGTGCCAACGATGTAGACCATCTTCAGCGTCAAGATGCCTGGTCTATGGGTGCGTGCTCTGCAGTAACTTGTCAGAACACAGACCAGATGGCCTACATCTTCAGCGTCAAGATGCCTGGTCTATGGGTGCGTGCTCTGCAGTAACTTGTCAGAACACAGACCAGATGGCCTACATCTTCAGCGTCAATATGCCTGGTCTATGGGTGCGTGCTCTGCGGTAACTTGTCAGAACACAGACCAGATGGCCTACATCTTCAGCGTCAATATGCCTGGTCTATGGGTGCGTGGTCTGCGGTAACTTGTCAGAACACAGACCAGATGGCCTACATCGTAGGCCGAAACGTTGGCACAATTAAAAAATCAGTTTCACTTATTTTTTGTTATCTCTGACTGCTCCCCTTGACCAATTCAATCCATCATTAGAATTATTCAGTCAACTATTTTCCTCTCAACCATCAAATATTAATTTTAAAAAACGTGGCAACGGTGAGGCGGAGATCCGGGACCGAATCCCGGCTGGGGGGAAATCTTTTCTCTTCAAAATAAAAATATTTAAAAATTAGAGCAATGATTAAAAAATTATAATAAATTATCAAATATTAATATTAAATTAACAAAAATATTATTAATAATATTTTGGAAATATTATTGCTTACTATGTAAGACTCTTTCGGTTGTTGTAGTTTCTTCTATATATAGCCAACTATTCATTTTGTATTTACAATGCAATAAAATTACATATATTTTAGTGTTGTTTATTTGTTTATATAGTGGTGAAAGCAGTTAATGGTAGTATTAAAGTATTAAAAGGGCGGTTAATAGACTTAAAAGAACTAAGAACAAATACACGGTCAAGTACATACACTTCCTATAATCGGCCTGGCAACACATTCTCAGAACCCCATTTATTAAATCTGTTCTCTAATGTCGTTCTTTAAATAAAAATAATTATAATTTATTTAATGAAAGAAAATAATAACGGATAAATGTACCTTAGTTTTAATAATATTTTTAAAAGGCAGGCCCTCATTAAAAAAGTAAAATAAATCTCTAGTCGTATCTCTCTTTTCATTAAAAAAATTAAACTCTTTTTTGTCGTCCCTTTAGAAAATTATTCGATTATTATCGAAAGCCCCGTGGTCAGTGTATTTGACTATGTATGTATTTTATTGAACAAACACTTAATTTATAATAGATTTATTAAAGGTTAATTATTTTCGAAGGAGGAAATGGTCCGAGTATTGTTCTAAAACAAAATCTTGAATAATGAACAACTATTTGTTACTTATTGTCCATTATTAACTAATAAGCTTAATATTGTATTTAACATTTTATTTTTGAACTCCACTCGGACCATTTTCTCTTCCATAAAATTTATACGTGATACTTAGATAGATATATAAAATTGTATCTACGTGAATTACTAACATATGCAGCAAATATATGAATCGAATGGCAATATTCATCAAAGTAAATATATGAAAAAATAATATCGAGAAATAATGAATTAAAATGAATGCTTAAATTTAATATAGCAAATACATAATAATTGCATTAACGTTATTTTGTGTTCCGAAAATTCATTATTTTCTTTTATATCTTTTCTTTTACAGCCCCGATGAATAAGTGGTTAAGTCATATTTTCTCCAAAACCAATTTCTTGTACTTTTAAGTAAGTGGAATTGAGTTATTTTTGTAGTGAATAAGGGACTAAGTAAGGCGTTGGTTTGAAAAGAAGTTATTGTTTATATTACAATTTATCCATTTCAAGCCGAAAACTACGAGAATGATACGATTCCGGTTATCTGAAACCAGTTAACTCCCTCTGGACAAAATCCGACTTAACCACATATTCACTGGGTGAGTATAGGGGTTGGGTGAGCCTCACTCAGGAGGGTCTGCATATCTCACAGGTTCGATTCACGACTTTTAATAGAATAAAAAAACTATCACATCCGGATTAAATGCTCAGTAGCATAGCTCTACTCACTGAACGAGCCCGCTCCAATTAATGTCCCAGTCATAAAATAAATATGATTTACAACAAAATAGATAAATCACTATAGATCTATCCCTATGGGAAGTTTATGATGGTTGATTATTTTCTATCAATAAAATATTGGAATATCGAATTAATCGATTCTATCCCAATATTTTGGGATTTATTATCAAGCCTAGAGGTATGTTCCTGAGGATGTAGAATAGAATAGAATAGAATAGAAAACAAACGATGTATTATCGCCATCAAAAAAGTTTCACTACTCTGAATAGCAAAACCTTTCCTGACTTGGTCACATTTTTTTCTTCTTCCAGTGAACTTTCGTACCCTATTAACATTCTCAAAACTAAATGAACTTTTTTTTCCAAAGGCACTCACGTGAATAAAAGCGATGTTAATTAATTCAATGAGGTTTAAAAAAACGGTATTTTATTTTTTTACTTTGACTCGGCCGTACTATGAAACATGTTGAGAATTACAAGAACTTTGATAATACTTTATCAACGTAATGACTTTATGTAACTTCAAAGAATGTTTTCCGTTTAGTATAAGTTTCTCCTTGCGTGCTTCAGGGCAATTCGCCAGATTGCATGACCGAATACTTAATATATTTTTTAACGACAGAGTAGAATTCAAGTTCGTTAGAAATGGACAAAGATTTCTACATTTTAATCACAATTTTAACTTAACAATTTCAGAATGCAAATAATGAATAGTAGAATTAAACAAGCTATCAAAGACTCCGCCTGGTTACAAAAATCTTCGTTAATTACGAACAGCGAATCGATCAATGCAATGACTGCATTTATTAAAACAGTAAATAAAGGATTAAAATCATGTTGATTATTAAGAGGAAATAGATCATAAAAATATTGAGAAATTACAAATTAGAATGTAATTGAGGAAACGAACCTTAAAACAACAAGTATATAATAATTGCAACCAAGTTATTTTGTTATCTAAAAATATTTTCTTTGATCTGTAATGCTTATATATTAGCATTATAGAGGCTGGGTAAGCCACAGGAGGGGGAACAAATCTCAAAGGATCGATTCATAATTTTATAAGAATAAAACAATTATCGCAGCTGGATTACCACTCGAGATCTGCAGCTCATTAGCATAGCGATAGCTCTATACACTGAGTAACCACGCTGAAATAAATGTAGCATTCACTATAAAATCAATTAGCAACAAAAACAGTTGAAACAATTGAAAATCAAAATTTTGTTTTTAAGAATTAATTAAATAGTAACATGTGTAAGGTGTATAAACTTCTTAAGTGACAATAGGTAACCGTTAGTTCATTATTCTTTCTTTTGGAATTCTACAAGTTTTTCCCTACGGGTTTCCCCAG
This sequence comes from Troilus luridus, assembly GCA_964056705.1. Taxonomy (NCBI): domain Eukaryota; kingdom Metazoa; phylum Arthropoda; class Insecta; order Hemiptera; family Pentatomidae; genus Troilus; species Troilus luridus. The sequence continues at coordinate 93,759,659 of OZ057415.1, read as the reverse complement.
ATTGAGATTTCCTTCAACCAAAATTTTTTCTATTTTGGTTTTCTATCTTCTTATATCTTGTACAGCTTCCTCCCTCAGACCATGAGTGCCTCAATTCATAATTTTACATGTGTATTAGCTAAAAATACTAGTAAATGTGAAGTATAATGACAAAAAACACTGCAAAAGAAGTTCTATCTTCTTCAGCTGACTTCTAGAAGGACCAGTGGAAATCATAAGGAAAAAGAGAAAGCAAGATAAGAATCTTGCTTGAATGGGATCCATTTAGAAAACAAACAATAAAATATTTAAATATTTTTATTTGAAAAGAAAAATATGTCCAAGACAGTTGGGAGAGCACCGCGCTAGAGACGTGGGCGACCCGGGTTCAGGTCCCGGTCCTGGGCATATCTTTTCTTTTCAAATAAAAATATTTAAATATTATAACAATTAATACAAAATAAAATAATTAGTTCAAAAACACAGTTAATATAATATAGTAACCTTAATTGGAGGAAAAATCTCGACCAAATCATCCCCCTGCTCAGCCTTTGCCAAAGAAACAGTACTGTCTCTATATGCGCTGAACCCTTCATGGGTTGTAGGGGTGTAGGTTTTTCTTATATCTATGGATATATTTTCAGTGTATACATCCCTACATTTGGGTGGTTTTTGTGAACGGTTATATTCATATATGCTTCATTTACTGCTTTAACCGGCAATACCTTCGCTCACAAAACCCGAACGGATCTACGCTAGCAACTGTGATGAGGAGCAGCAGGTCATTGGCGCGACCCCTAGCATCTGCTCTCGCCGTGAGTCAGTGCTGACTCAGTTCGATCCCCGTTAGGTAGCACTGGCTCGGTAACTGCTCGTTCTTTGTGTTGTTGCCTTCATTAAGTCACAGCCGTCTCATCTCAGGACTATGGCTATCCACCTGGGTTAATAAGTGAAATGTGTGCAGGTGTACAGAGACCTTCTCGCAAGGTGCGCGAGCCCGCGTCTATCGTTAGATCAGTATCTGGCACCTGAGCAATTAATTCATTAAATTAATCTTAATGAATACGATATAAATATGCTAAGTCTAGGCGAAACGAATGGAGAGTTGTTTGTTACAAAACTTGCTCACCTGCGAACCAATTAACCTATCTTGAGTTCATCTGTCGTGCCAGAAAAAAGTATTAGCAAAAGATAAAGAAAACTCATTCTAATTTTTCAAAGGTTGTAGTTAGGAGAAAAAAAAGCTATGGGTGTGGGCGACATGCTGACAACTTCACATTGTATAATTCTCAAAACAAGTATTTCATTATTTTAAAACTTCCTCAAGGTAGTATCCTTGGCCCAATCCTTTATTCAGTTTATACAGCTGACATCCCAACTCATCCTAATACTATCCTTACCACGTTTGCTGATGATACATGTGCATTATCAGTCAACACCAATCCAGTTATTGCATCCCAAAGCCTCCAATCCCATATCACTGATCTTGAAGTATGGTGTCAATACTGGAGAATTAAAATAAATTCTCAAAAATCGCATCAAATCACTTTTACCTTACGTCGTAAACCAATGACTTCCTGCCCTTCAGTATCCTTTAATAATATCCCACTGGTGCCTGTAGAACAGATCCGATACTTAGGGTTGCATCTCGACAAACGATTAACCTGGAATCCTCATACTAGACTGAAAAGACAAGAAACCGCTCGCCGTTTCAGGCTACTTCAACACTTACTAGACAAAAACTGTAAGCTCCCAATTAACTACAAAAGACTCATCTACATGACCATCATACGACCTATTTGGACTTACGGAGTAGAGCTTTGGGGCTCCACCAAGCCATCGAATTCCTCTCGTATCCAATCCCTACAATCCAAAATCCTTCGTAAAATCCTCAACGCTCCTTATTTTGTTAAGAATAAAGTCATCCATAACGACCTTAATGTCCCATTTGTTGCTGATTTGGCCCGAACCCGGTATCTATCCTTTCATAGCAAACTTCATTCCTACTCAAACCCTCTAGTTTCAAATCTAGCTTCCTCTTCTATTCCCGATAATCCTCCGAGGCGTCTGAAAAGAAAATGGCCACGTGACCTTCTTAGTTGAACTAGTGATTTGAGTACTACCAGTGGGTAGTTTCTCTACTTGCCATTAACTCATGTCATTATGTATCACATAGCCTATTTACTTGATGTATTATTGTAATACAGTTGTAAATATAAATAAATAAATTTAAAAAAAAAATTATTTTAAAACTACTTGGGCTGTGATGATACATTTTTTCACTTTTTGTTTAATAGTCTGTTAAAACATTCCTGAGTTGTAGGTACTAGGTTCGGATCGGGTGTGGTGGCAGTTAAGTTATATACTTTGTTAGAAACAGTGCTACGACTCTGGGGGATCTGATTATATTTAGGGCTTACCCAGCCTCTATAAAGTCTCTGCTGGTTAGGAGAAAATCATTTTATTTATGAAAACTCATTTCCTTGCACAATCGTTAGAGTAGAAGCAGTACAGTCTCTACCATATACTGAACACAATACCCTTCATGGGTTTTAATGGTACAGGTTATGATTATTGAATTTTCATTATTTAATCACTATACATAAATAAAAGTTTTTTAAGCTTAATATGCTCTGATATTAAAAAATTATGAAATTTTCTTCGTCACTTCGCCAAAAAAGCTCATGTGTATATATATTTTTTTAAATTGCTTAAATGCTTTTATGTAAATTAAGTATGAGCTATATTACAAAGTTGTTTGTTTTTTGTTTTTTTAAAGCCTGTAACAAAGTACTTCCAAAGTATAAATGTAGAATCTTATATTTAAGATTTGTTTACCGTAAAATTCACAGCTCAGGTTCTAAACTTCCTAAACTCGTTATCTATGGGGGATTTACTCACAGGCAGATTAGACTCTTGTTTAGGACGCATTCCTAAGCATAAAAGCTCGATTAAGCTTATAAGATAAATATATAAGTAAACTCCATTATAGATATTTTATGTTTTTCCTTCTTAGTCCTGAAGATGGCCTACTCCTTAGGCCGAAACGTCAGGACTATTAAAAGACAAGTTAACTTTATTTTTGTGTTATTATTGACTGCATCCCTTGACCAATTCTATGCTTCATTAGAATCTTCCAGTCATCTACTTTTCTCCCTAAACTCCATTTAGTTTCTAACTACATCGTAAAAGAGGATGTAGGAAAGGGTATAACACGGTATTATTTGCTATGCCTGAGGGCGGCGGAACAGCAAAACCGCTCATGACTATTAATATTTAGTGTTCTTTATTGTGTTAAAGTGTTTTTTATATCCTCGATAACTATTGAGTGGGCATGCTACCGAAAACCAACAAAAAAGTCATCAAATATGTTCTAAAATGTTTGATAAAAGTTAAGAGTAATAAAGATCTTGTACATATCATTCTGAATGACATCGAAACATATATATCTAGGCTTTTATAAATTATGACCGGTTGTATCATGTGTTGTATCCTCTCGCATGTGTTGTATCCTATACGAGTGATTCACGCTTAGTTGTTTGTAGTTAAAAAGAGAGCAACAAAGGTTCCCCGTAATTAAAATTCCGATGTTCTATATTTAGAAATTCTTTCAAGGAGTGCCAAAATATTGTGATATTTCAGGTGTTAATTGAATCAGTATTCTTGGCCGCAGTTACTGTCTGCGCAATTTTAAGTGATAAAAGCTTGCAACGAAGAGTTTGTATAAACCGCTATGGCGCCATTCATGTGTATGTATTTACACAAGATTGCTAATGCATCTGTAATCTTTTATGTAATTCACTTTTTTGAAATTCTAATTTCGTCATCTTTTAGATCCTTTAATAACTATTTGATTTGGTTGTTCTTTGGAGAATAACAATTTGTAACATCTCATTGAAAATCATTTTATACTATCAAATTGAAAGATCAATGACAATTGAAACATTCATCTTGATACAGACTGGTCGGAGTGTGTACAATAATTCTTTACCAACAGATTAAGAAATAAATACAGATTTTTTTAAAGGATTTAGTTCATAGCATTTTAGTATATACAGTTTTTACATTATCGAAAGTAGAATAATTATAAAAATATTTATAGTCTCTTCATAAGGGAGGGATAGTTATTAATAACTTTATTAACTATTTTTAATATATTTATCAATTTCGCTTGGAAATTAAATAAGCTGATGTACTGGAAAATAACTATTCAGGCATCATTAGAACAATCTTCAAAAATTTACATCATTTACGATCAAATGCACATCTCACTTGAACAGCCAAACAGACTCCTCTATCTGTGAGAGCAACTTCAATCTATGGGATTCAACCAATTATTGATTTCATCTTAAATAATACAGTGTGGTTGAACTTTTTGGAGAGGCGTTTTTGATTGGTGCGTCTGTTTCGACTATGGTGTGTGATCTGCTGCATTTGATTTTTTTTTTTTTTTTAATGAAGTTTTTTGTGTAATTCCTGATAATGTCTGAACTGGCAAAACGTTGATTACACATTTATTTTCTAGTGTATTAGAGACTTAATGCATTGTTTGTCATTTTCAATTGTATTGTAACGTACTATGTTTCATGTATTTTCTCTTGCACGAATTTAGGATCTTTAATGTAAGATTTTATCTTCTTTGATGTTAATTTTTTCGAGTAAGTTCTGATGATCCCTGATCTGGCGAAACGTTGACTAGATGAGTATTTTCTGTTGTATTAGATACTTAATGCATTGTTAGTTTTTTTCATTTGTATTGTAACAGATTATGTTTCGTGTATTTTCTCTTGCACAAATGTATTTTTCTATGTTTTATTTCAATTATAATACAATAAGCCAACTACTTTTTTATGAATCTGACTATAACACGTGTATATAATGAAAATAAATAAACGCTGTTTGGATTAGCTCGACACGTGTGGATGTATATTTGCTCCCGCCGCTTCTCTAAATTAATTCTAGGAAGAGCACACTCCGGATATAATAAAATTGAGAGATCTATCTCTGTTTGAAGGATGGAACAAAAGAAGGAGGAATCAATAAAACTCTGTGCTATAGAGAGCAGAGAGAAGAGTGCTTCGTCGTTTCTTCTTTAAATTTAGAATCAGCTAGAGATTTACTAGCGTAGCCCTGATCCTGTTGTATAGTTCACTTCGGAAGATGGTCTACCGAAAACCAGATGTTCTGTTTGCTTTTGGAACATCTAAAGGGGAACAGTTCGCTAACTGAGTGGGTTATTTTTTGTATCTGTTTTTCTTTTTTTCTCCTCTAGGTTTGTTTAGATTATATACCCCCATTTCAAAGTAAACTTGAGTAGTTTCCTTTCCATCCGACATTTACATCTAAGTTTTATCACATCCATGCTGTCTCATTACAACTGGCCGCGAGGATACTTTTATGAATGTTATTGGTCAATTTATCTTTTTCTGTTAATAATTGAAGATGATTTGCTTTCCATTTAAGGTAAATTTTCACTAATTACCTAGTTGCTTCATATCATGAAAAATTACCTATGGTAAATCAACAAATCAAATACTTGTAATCGGAAAAGAAAATCTGGAGCGGCGCGCGAATAACGCGAAATCCAGTTGAGGTTTAGATTAAGTAGAAAAAAAACCCTGTACCACTATAACCCATAAACGATATAAATATATGATATTGGCACTATTTGTATGCCAACGGTTGCACAAGGAGGTAATTTGGCTGAAATCACACTCAACAGTCAAGTGTTCCTTCCTGATTAAGGTTACTGACAACCCAAGATGGTCTCCAGATTCTACGGAGATTAGTAACCCAGCTCCTTACGGATTGAGCTACGCCGCTCCTCACATAAAATAAGTAGAAATTATTAAAAAAAACATTATCTTAAGTTTTGAATGTTATCAGTTTGTATCATTCAATGTCTTCTATCGTAGACAGTCTTATATCTAATTATTAATACAGGTATATTATACGTTTATATTTCTGGAAATATTTTTTAAACTTGTAACCACTCAATTTCCTCGATATATTGTAAGTTTTTCGAGTTTTAAGTTATTTATGAATTTAATTAAATTGCGTTAATATTTCTATATGTTCGAAATTCCATAAATAGAGTTCCAGACTAGTGATCGGGACGACCCGGGTTCGAGTTCCGGTCCTGAGCATATCTTTTTTTCAAATAAAAATATTTAAAGATTAATTTTTATATTTGATTTCATGGATTATGTGTCTACAAGTCTGTTCTACTCTGTCCTATGAAGTAGCATTGTCATAAATTGTATGAAATAGGTGAAAGTATGATTTGATCTCTCCAAATTTTATTTATCTATTATTCCAATGCTTCTCCCATACCCCGACTAGCCTCCCAATAAAGACATGCACCGTCATCTTTGTTGGCAACATCCTTAAGACCACTGCAATGTAATAAGTGTACACCGTCCATTACACCAGAGAGACATACGAGACAAATATCAGATTCTATGATATTTGTCTCTTCATTCTGTGCAGATGTAGTGCCTGGAGGTAATCATGACCTGTGATAAGTCTGAACATCGCAACAGGTTCGCCTCTTGGATAATCTCGGGGGAGCTACTCATGTGCAAGGCACTCCCATTTTTTTCCCTCTGCAAGCATTGTAAAGTAGTTTCTTCGTATAGCTTCCGATATAATCTTATTCTTGGCTGAGCGAAGCGGGGTTGTCAGGTTGAGGCAGTGCTGCTTGCTTGGCAAGTCTCCAAATTTTATACTTCTAATTTTAAAAAAATTAAAGACTATAACCCATGTAAGGGTTCAGTACATGATAGACAATGTACTGTCTATAAGCCAATGATTAGGCAAGGATGGTTTAACCCACACTTTGTATAGCTTGGGTGAGCCCAAGGAGGATCTGCGGACCCAACTAGTTCCGTTTATTAACACATTAACACATTAACAATCTATCTGACATAGCTTGATTTGAACCTTGAGCACAGAAACACAGACCTCTACCACTGAGCTTCCATTTCCTATGCCTTAACTGTTTATACTAATATGGAAGAAAATATGGAAAACGACAATGAAATAAAACAACACTGTTGTTAACAGTGTATGTAATGTGTGTCTGTCAAAATGAAATATTTTTAGTCGTGGCAATTTTTTTTAAATAATAAAGTTTACTTGCATACAAATACATAATAGTTAATTAACGGAGAGAGGTGATTTAAATCTCAGTTTAGAAGACTGGTTATTGAGATGAAGAAACTGTGAGGGAAACAGCGCAATGATTACTCCAAACTCCTTAGGAACTGAACTTACATGGAAAACTCCCGGTTTTTCCTCATGATTCAGCTATTCGGTTTCCTCTTGGCACTATTATTGAGTCCGTTTTGATGTTTTACTAGATAGAGCTATTATCTAAACCAGCTTTTTTGTGTAAAGACTTCATCGCTGATGTTTATGATGGACCTATCAAATATTAAATATTCAAATTGGCCATGGGTGTAAGGGTTTCAGAACAAAAATTATGTAAAAATCTGAGAATTCTATTTCTATTTCCTAATGAAAATTTTATTTAATTATAAATCACTAGTAACTTGACCTCACTAATAATTGGCAAGCTTTCACAATTTCAACAATTACCTCTTCCTCCATTTTCATTTTTTTTTTAATGATTGAGATGTTTCAGAGAAGCGTTTATGATTCACTTAACAGCGAATCCCTTCCTCCTACCCCTGGCGTTTAAACTGTTCTTTCCGATTAGTGTCCTGAGAATCATCTTATGTGTTGTACGTGTAGTGTAACAAGTGAAGATTGTGAAGGAATGTGCATTCTTTTTTTTATTTTCGTCTCTTAAGGTATGTCTCGTTTCATTATGAATGTTTGCTTTTGAATAGAATAAATTGTGTAGTTAATCACATGACAGATGGTTTATGATTTGATATGGGGGCAAAATAACTTAAATACATGCCTATTAAACTAAAAATTGCGCTTAATAAGCTCACCTGAATAAAATTATAATCCACGTGTACAGATTTTACTATTATTTAATTACTCCTGTGGTGTAGTGGTTAGTATAACATTCATCTACCCTCAAGGCCGCGTGTCCGCAGTCCAACAGGTGAGCCTAGTGGAACTTTTAGTTGGAGAAAAAATCCTTGGTTACTCCGTCCTTTGGAGGGGTCGTAAAATGAAGGTCCATAACCTGCGCGGTGTCAGGTTCTCGTTAAAGAACCCTATCATAATTATAATAAGAAATCATCATTCTGGGACAAGTCCCTTTAGAACAATTCAGGTATCCATAAAGTAATACAGGGTATAATTATGTCTTGGAGTATAATGTAATTAAATTTAATTAATTAATACAATTAAATTGAACAATGAGAAAGAATTAATGAGAAAAAATTGCGAATTACCTCCAATGATAATATTTAAAGAATGAAAAAAACAGAGTACAAGAAATAAAAATAACATATAAATAAGATAACAATAACTATAGAGAGATATAATTGCTAGTTACATATGTATGCAAATTACAATGCCAAGTAGAAAAAAAAAACAATTAGTGAAACAAAAATACAAACAATACCAACTAAGATAATTTGTTTTTAAAATTATTTAACTGGATGAGTGAAGAGTCAATGATATAAATAATACGCACTTATATATAAATAAAAACGCATCATTCATTCATCAATTAGAAAATTTATATTTATTTATTATACCTGGTAGTTCAAATTTAGGATTCCTACAATAGCCTCGTCTGATTAGCCTTGGCAGACTTAAATAAGCATGGAGCATACAACGAAAATCTATTATGACCTTCAAGTAAATAAAACTACTGGCGATCATATACTGACCAAACACAACCAGGTGTAACTAGATGTAACGAAAATGCCTAAAATAAAATTTAAACCTTCAACGGCTAACCGTATTAGAGTTTTGTCTTGACGAAATTAGTCAATATGAACATGAGTTCTGAAAACTGAAAATATTCGCAAATACTTCCTTACTCAGTATAAGGAAGTAAAAAGCAAAATATTTTTCCTTGTTTATTTTTATTATTGTAAACCTAAAATGCTAAAACGTTTACGATTTTTGGTCGTAATAAATAAAAAACTGTATTTACCACTACAACCTTCTTGGGTTCTGTTCCTGATGATTCAAGGAATGTCTGTTTCTAGGACAACGGTTATACATGAAGGTTGTTTCTTTCTGACCACTCTCAACCCCAAGTCCCCCAATTAAAGATAACTACTTTATAGAGACTGGGTCAGCCCGAGGAAGGTCTGTAGATCCCACAGTCAACCCGTGGCTGTTAACAGATTAAATAATTTGAACTAGAGCCTTCTGCATTGTATCTCAGCGCTCTACACATTGATCCACCCCACTCCCTATATATAATATATGTTATAATAATTATATCTATATAGAATAGAATAGAAAACTAACATTATTCTGGAACCAACTCCCTTTAGAATAACAAACATAAACACAAAAATAAACATAATATATATATGGCCAGAAGGCTACATAATAATACAAATCATGAAGTACTTAAAAGTGACAAAAACATATGAAAAAGAAAAATAGAAATGAAATAACTAAAAAGTACGAAACTTGAAAGGATTTTAACCAATTGTTGAGAATAAATATCAACAGTTACTAAATTAAATAAATTATTGGTATAGCATGCTGCAATAAAGTCTTTACAAGTCTATATCTTCTTTGGTAAAAATAAAAAAAAAACACGTAAGCAACGGAATCGATTATTCAATACTGATTTATTTAAGCAGATGATTGACCTGCTTAGAGAGCATCTTTTTTGGGATGTCAAGAGATTTTGGACAAGCAAGGTTTTAAATCAAGTCAGTGAAGAAGCATAACGGATGAAAGGAGAGATTGAGTTCCACACTTTGGTGGAGCGAGCTAGAAAGGAACGCGCGAATGTTTTGGTTCTGTGGTAACGAGTGTACAGATCGGAAAGGCGGGATCATGTTTTGTGATGCTGGACTGTCTCTATATTATATAAAGGCAGCACTAATAATAATTAATATTTGTAATAATCTGAGGCACCTCTATTTCATTTACCGGAAAAGGCAGAATCTCACCCCGGCCACAGACCTATTTGAACCCGGAAATTTCAGCATAGGAACTCACCACTACACACTGTGTTTCCCCCTCCCCCCTCCCCCCCTTCACACAGTGAATCAATAGTGTAGTACAAATATGACATAATTCCTAGTTTTCTTGGGAGGGGGAATGCCTGTTCCCGGTTTCTCCCGATGATTAACTTGACCCTTCATTCAAATCTGTTTTATTCTTATTTTTTTATTTATTAGTCAAAATACTGGAAAGAGCATTTGAAAAAAAACACAAGAAGAACTGAATATAAAATCTAGGAAAATACACTGGCTGCTTGGAAGAAATTCATAACGTACAGTTGAGAACAAGCTTCTGTTATACAAACAAGTCCTAAAACCGGTATGGAATTCAGTTCTGGCAACATGCAAATAATCCAAACACTCAAAAATAAAGTACTCAGAAGTATAGTTGATGCTCCATGGTACGTCAGAAACGATAATTTGCATAGGGACCTCAAAGTAAACTCTGTCAGAGAAGAGATTGGAAGGTTTGCGGATAGTCACAATGAAAGAATTAAGATCCACGTAAACCCAGAAATGCAGAGAATAGCTGAGGAGGATTTGCATCAAATAAGGTGGCTTAAAAGAGTGAAGCCTAGTGATTTGCTACTAAAGTGAATTAAAGTAAATTAAAACTCCAAACAAAAGAAAATTCCACTAAATTGGGAGATTAGCCCAAGGGCTATATCCCACACCCGAGATTTTTCACGTGAGAGAGGAGCGACTTGTGCTAGCTCAGTTGTTGCACAAGGTGGTTTTAGTTGGTTGGAGTCCCACACTATCTGAGGATTTTTTGGCCTCAGATGTCTATTGAGATTTCCACCTTGTATAAAAAAAAAACAAAAAAAATTAGTTAAAATGTAATAGTTGGTATGTCCACATGGTCCAATGATAGATTCGAACCTAAGTGTGTGTAGTAGATTGGTGTTTATTGAAGTCCGTTTTATTTATTTGGGTTATTTACTGATCGTGGAGTTTTTGTTTTAAATTAAATTGTATTCTAATTCAATTCGTTGGACATGTTGGCTAAGAAAACAACACTTCTCGCTTAAAATTGAAAACAAACTATTCAAAACAGGTGTTGGTTCAAATATAACTGATATATCTGTCATGGCTAACCAACCATCCAGCAGGCCTGGCAGTTGGGCAGGTGCTCCAAAGAAATGTTTTGCCATGGTCCTGTTTTTGTGGTTGTTATTCCATTATTCCATTGGTTAGTACGACTGTTATAACTTTACCTCTCCGTAACTCAGGTTATTCTCCATTATATTTTATTTCTATATAATTCTATTTATTTGTTTCTATATATTTTATTTCTATACTGGGCCATGGTTGTTCGGGCTATTGTGTATTTTGTATTCAAAGTATAATTTTGGTTATAATTAAATGGAATTTAGCAGAACGGACAAATCACCTTACTGCACAACCGTTGTCCAAGAAACAGTGCAGTCTCTACCACGTACTGAACCCAAGCCCCATCATGGATTGTAGTGATATAGGAAAAAGAAAAAAATAATTTCCATCACCTTACCTTTATTTTCTTTCAAATTCCGTGTTTTCTAGTCACCATAAACCCTAAATACTCACATTTCTCAGGTGTTCTTCGCGTTTCTAGTTCTAATCATACATTCCAAATATCCTAATTTAATTCAATACTTCTTTATATTTATCATCAAAGTTATTGTATTTAGTTTTATATTTCCCTCGCCTTATAAATTTAGCGGTCTTGCAGGCGTTACCTTGGGTTAGTACGCAGTATAATTGTGGAAATTCATTCTTATGCTCCAGTTCTTTCTGCATAACGTTACGACCCTAGGCTGTCATAACTTACTATTGCTAGACTTATATTTCCCCTAGAGAGAAAATTTTATGGTCATTATTCTCTGGCTTATTAAAACTATAAAATCCTTCCGACTCTTATTAAATTGATCCTCCTTCGTCAAGGAAGTAAGGAGGCTTGAAAGATATAAAGTAGAGATGGGCATTTACAAAGGTCGGAAGGTTAAGTGATTCTATCGGAACATGAACTTGTTAATGAGGTTCGAGATAATCAGCTTTTGAGAAGCACAGTCTTAAGTCAATGAATAGCCTTAAGTCTTGATTATCTGAGGGAAAGTGGATTTCTCTTATTATGAATGAAAAGATCGAACGAAAAATGATGATGGAGAAATTGGGTACTTGTCTATTTGGACGTCCGTTGACACCAGCGCCCCAAGTGTCACTTTTCTTAAATATCTCTTACTGTTATCGTAACCTTTCTAAGCGCTTTGTTATTGTTTGTGTCAAGTTGAAGGTGAATGTGTTTTGGATTATTTTCAATATGACTTGGAATTTGAAGAAGATTTTTCGCAGGGTCACTGTTGAAAAATCAGCTCTCCTATTTCTTCAGGAGCGGAATGTCATTCCGCAGAAAATGAGTTGTGCAAATGGACATAATATGAAACAACAAAAAAATTATCATATTTTAGTTAGATATTGTTGTTTTTAATGAACATTGCTTATAATAAATGTTTCATTTTTCTAGTTTTATTTTGTCTTTACATGTTTCTCATTTATTTTATTTCCTAAAAATCGGTTATATCATAATTAAAGGCAATGCATATTTCAAATTCATTGTAGGCAGCATGACCTGACATGGTCCAAATAGTTGAAGTAAGTGACACCTGAGCGCGCTGATGTCAACGAACGTCCAAATAGACTAGAAATTGTTAAACATTACTTAGAGAGAAGTGAAGAAAATTAAAAATATGATCGAAATTAAGATTTATTAAAAAAACAAAATACATAATATAAATATAGATACTATACATACATATATGGTAGCCCAGCGAGTAGAGAGCTTGCTCTGCTGAAGGTCTCGTGTTTATATCCGGCTGTGGCTGATAAATTATCTGTATTTAATCTGTTACCAAACGTGATTCTGGAGAGTCACTAAACTCTGGAGAGTCTACACATCCACTTGGGGCTCACTCAGCCTCTGTTCCTATCATTGGTATAATAATCTGGTGGTTGATGGTGATCTCCCCGGAATCACTACCCTTTTACAACCGTTGGTTTAGAATCATTCCACCCTTTACCACATTTATTTTTATCTTATTTTAATTTTTTTTTTCTTTAACCCCTTTATTTTCTTTTTTTGAACTCCCAATTCAATATTTTGTGGAATAATTCATTATTATTCCAGCAATAGAGAGACTCAGAACAGATATATGTGATCAATTGAAAAAAAAAAAAGAAAGATTTTTTTCCTTTTTATTATGAAACAATAAATACTTAAACTCTTATAATTAATATTAGAGAGAAATACTGTATTATTAAATTGTATTAGATCGCTATACACACTTATATTAATATACAAATGTTTAAAATTTTAGATAACTACACAGTTAATACATTACAGCTATGTATCTTCATAGTTGAAGTGGTACAGGTTCACCTACTGGCTTAAAAACTTCTCGACATACCTTCCCTTGGTCTTATAAGAGTTAATATTTTGAAATTCGGTTCGGGGCTGAAATTTAATGTCAAGATCATATGTGATATTCCTACTTTTATTAATTAAATATTATGGTAAAAAATAAGGTTTCAATTATATGACTGGTTGTATGGTGTAATAATAATAGAGGTAATAAAAATCTAGAACAGTGTGATTACTTTTATAATAGTTCCTAAACTTGTAAAAAAATTCTTAAAAGCCACCTGTAACACCTGTTTTCAAAGACAAAGCAAACTATTTTTTTATTTTTATTTTTTTTTTCTGTATTTTTGAAAATAATAGTCGCCTAACTACAAGAGCAGAGAGAGGAAGAGAGACGGAGTTAAACGAAGCATGGAACAAAGTTAATAAGGTTTGACATTTTATCAGAAGGGGAAGCTATTTCAAGTCGAGTCCCTAAACTAATCGTCTTCGAAATATTGGAGGATAAATTTAGACACTTCTGGTCGCTTCGTTGTCGCGTTCAAGTTTTTATTCTCTTTTTGTTTTTCGCCCTGTAAGTATCACAAATATTTTGAAACAGATTTAACGGAGAGAAATGACGTAAACCAAAAAACTTCCATGAAACTTAATCTGTAAATGTAAGCCATGGATTTTTTATTATCTTTGAAAAATCCTAAGGCCTCCTGCCAGGGCTGCCAACGATCTTGGGCATAGGAGTTAATTATAAAAAACACTACACCACATGTGACCCTTGGGAATGTCTTTGGAACCTTAGATCTCATTATTAGCACTCCAGAGAGCACTGACCTCGTTAATTCAAGATGCTAACACTAATTAACTACATTTTGCACATTAAGTTGAAAGTTCTTTTCAAGTTCAATACTCTTCCTGGCTTCAATTAAAGTCATGTACGGTCTAACTCATTTTTGAGTTAATTGCTTATAGCCATAGCCGAAATTCCTTCTAATAGCTCGTTGAATACCAGATTTTATTCATGTTTCTTTTTCGCGCATGAGAAATTTCCGGCTGACAGAAGAGGATGGGAAAAGAAAGGAAGAAATGTAAACGAGGAGGAAGGTAAAATACTCATTAACATCGGCTCAAGTTAATAATGCGATAACATCGATCCGTGTCAACGCCCTCCCATTTCCTTGTCTCTTTCTATTGTTTTATTTGGGTTTGGGTAATGGTCCCTGGAAGGAAGTTTGTAAGCCAGAGATTGTTTATATCGGCGTCGAGCCCGAGGGTTCGCTAAGCTTTATTATCACTATAACTAAATAATATATTATAAGAAGAAACGAAAATATTAATAGAGCAAAAGCTCAAAATAGACATAAGATACTTGTTAAGACATTAGTGTGAAGAATCCAACCTAGAAGCCTTAAGTCTCTAAACTAAAAACAGGAAAGAAAAATAGCTGTAAAATACCTGTCGACAGATATTTTTCTTTCCTGTTTTTGATTTAGAGGCTCAAGGTTTCTTAGTTGAAATTTTTTAACTGATATCTTAAAGTGGAAAAAATTGTTGTCTGTTTCACTCAACATTCAGATTTATCCTGAGGTATATGAAACCAATATTAAAATTTATTAACAAAAGTATATTCTTCAAAATTAAATAAATCCTCAAAAATAAATAAAAAGATTAATATGTTTGGCAAAATATTATGTTTATGTTACATAATTTAATTATAAATATTACAAAAAACATATTTTTATTATTATTTGAAAAGGAAAGATATGTCCAGGCCCGGGACGCGAACCCGGGTCTTCCAGATCACTAGTCTGGGACTCTACCATTTGAGCTATCCTGGGCCCTAATGAAGCACGCTTCTCGGTCGTGGTCATATCTTTTCCTTTCACTGATCCTAATTTAAAAATAAGTAACAAATAAAATAAAACATATTTTTATTAATTTGGTGGCAAGCCACTAACTCGGGCTAAGGCGGATATTTCTTAATATTTCAATGAAAAGAAAAATTCATTAATTTCAACCATATTAATAAAGTTCATCTTATGTGTAATATTAGGTATCTTAGGTAGGTTTAGAAAATTTTAGGGGAGCGAAGTGGCTCTGTGGTAGAGCACTGATTTGCCATGCTGGAAATCCTGGTTCAAATCCCGCTGCAAGCAAGATTTTTATTTAGTCTGTTTGCCGCTGGAGATGGATCATATGGGATCAAGGACTCTCCTGGGACTCACCCAGTCTCTATAAAATGTTATAAAAATAAGGGAAACCTGGCGGTTGAGAGTGATCTAGGTCGAGTCACATACTTGCAGAACCGTTGTCCATGAAACAGTACAGTCTCTTCCATGTACTGAACCCCAGCCAGACCCGTTCACGGGTTATTGTGGTACAGTTTGTTTTTTTTAGAAAATTTTAGCAAAATTTCAAAAACTTTTTTTTTTTTTTTTTTTTTTTTTTTTTTTTTTTTTTTTTTTTTTTTTTTTTTTTTTTTTTTGGCGTGCCAACTTTAAGTCATTAACGCCAGTGGATAATGAGATTTTGTTGATATATATATATATATATATATACACCTTTAGTAAATATCTTATTTGGAGTTTATGTTAACGTATTTATTTAATCCTTTATTTACTTTAACTGATAACGTGTATTGATATATTAAAGCTCCCTTCCACCTCCCAGGCGAACGCCCCCCCCACCACCGTACCCCCACCACGGGACCCCGATCCCGACACACACACACACACGTAGTCTTATGAATGATTTACTCGTAATTGTATTTTATTTATATATTTTTTAATAGGCCTGTTGAATTTAGGAAGTTAAACAGGGAAGTTAAGTTCTGTTGGTCGTTGCCTAATATGTCTTCTAAGTTTCCTAAAACTCCTGATTCTTCTCTTTGATGTTGGTATCTTCTGCATTCCGTAAGAAGGTGCTTGATATTCAGTGGAAGTCCACACGTTTCACACATAGGGGGTTCTTCTTTAGCCATGAGGTAAGAATGAGTCAGACGAGTGTGACCTATTCGTAGCCTGGTGAGAACGACTTCTTCTCTTCTGTTTTCACGTACCGATGTACTCCAGCTTCTGGCGTCTGCTTTTATCTCACGCAGTTTATTATTTGTGGTATTTTGCCAAACTAATCCCCACTTTTCATTTATTTTTTCTTTGATGAAGCTAACTACGTCTCCCTGTGTAACTTTATTATACTGATAGCCTATTTTAATTGCTTCCCTAGCAGCTTTATCAGCCATTTCATTGCCTAAAATACCGCAATGACTAGGAACCCAAACAAAGGTCACACCTATTTTATTTCTTTTTAAATTGTGAAGGGCTTCAAGTATTTCAATTATTAGTGGATGTCTTGAAAATGTATTGTTAATTGCGAGGAGAGCAGAGAGGGAGTCAGTGTTAATTGTAATGGTGTTTGTAGTTGGTATTATTACCTGCAATGCTTTGGCGATAGCTACTAGTTCTGCTGTGTAGTTAGAACTGATGGTATTCATTGAGTATTGCTGTTTCCTGGACCCACAGACAAAGGCAGCACCAACACCCTTCTTGTCTTTTGAACCATCTGTGAAAATGTGAGTAGCTGATGGGAAACCATTGGAAAGCCTGAGGTATTCATTTCTAAACACTATGGGGTTAGTTTCTTTTTTAACCATCTTTGTTAATGTTAGATTGAATTTTGAGGGATATGTAATCCACGGTTCTTTTGATAATAAACTGTGAGGTAAAATATTAGGTAATGTAATATTCATGGTGTCTATTATTTCAATTACTCGGTGTTTAAATGATTTTTTCCTATTGTTTAAATGATTTGGAGGTGCAGATTTTACAGATTCGTGTAATGGATGCACTGGGGATGCTAATATTGAGAGATAATAGCTCATGGTGAGGTACTCCCTGCGGTATTTTAAAGGTGGCTCTCCACTTTCAGACAGTATACTAAGAACAGGGCTGGAACGGAAGGCACCTGTTGCTATCCTGATGCCTGCGTGATGAATGCTGTCTAACATTTGTAGAGTTCTCTCAGAAGCCGAACCGTATGCCATACAACCGTAGTCAAGTTTAGACCTAACTAGACTTCTATATAGCATGAGCATGCTACTGCGATCTCCCCCCCCACGAAGTATTGCATAGTATTTTTAAAAGGTTAATGGAACGCTGGCATGATGTTTTAAGATATTTTAGGTGTGTGTTCCAGCTGAGTCTAGAATCAAAATGTAAGCCCAAATATTTAACTGAATCTTTATATGGAATTTCTTCGTTATTGATGTAAAGAGATGGAAGTTGAAGAGTTTTTCTAGGGGAAAAGAGTATGCATTCTGTTTTTTTTTTGTTCAAAAGTTATATCCGGTATGGAAAAAACATTAATTTTAACTTAAATATTGAAGCTAAAGTTGGCTGCAACAATAAACCTTTATAATTTATGTATAATTAATAGCGAATCTATTAACTCTACTTGGGATATTGATATTTGCGATACGAACACTAACATATCGTCGCTGTCAAAGCAATACCGCCTATCTACAACTTTTTTCATAAAAAGTAAGGAAGGCACGTATTAAGGTCACCAATGCCAGAGTATGATTTATTGATACTTCTCTTCAATATTTCTGAAAAAAATTGCCAAGTCTACATTCGGCGCGGGTTTTTTTCTCTCCTGTAAAATCACCTTAAGTGTACACATCTGGTATTATTTTGACAGCGGCGCTATATTATAATTCCCTTGGTAATTTTCATGTTTGATTACCATCCAAAAATGGATGTTTGTGTAATTATATGAGGTATCTTCCTACTAGCTTCGTTTATAAGATTATTCTATCTTATTGTTATTATACAATTATTTAAATTGCTTGGAAAAAATTGTGTCCCAAGACTCTGATGGATGACTGTGATCCAATTAAAAAATAGATAAATAGGCAGTTAAGCCAATATAGGGACATTTAAAAACATTCTGAAATTTATTATTTATTATGATTTTGAAAGAAATTATTTTTTTCTAATTTTTGAAATGTTGAACGATTTATAGCCATTTTTGGAAATAAATGAGATGTCTTGAACACGTATGAAAACATGAAAATCCCATAAAAGTCACGCTGTCGTATTTGTATGTTATTATTGAATTGATATAATTATTAATTAATATAATATCAGGAACAATTAATAATATCAGAGCCATTTGTTAGTCAAAAGTCAATAGATAGTGCGGACTGTAAGGAGCAAATGCTGTGTTTGATGAAATGGGTGTTGCATCAATAATTATAATTGAGCTCGTGTTACTCACGGCACTATTGCTATACTAGGCCCGCATAACAACGTCCTCTATCTCCGGTCGAGCGAGGCTATTCTGTTGGTACAAATAAATTTATTTTAATTGTATTTATTATTATTTAAAATTTATATTTTTATAATATTAATAAAAAGATGAAGAATTTAGACACGTTTTATTTTCTATTTAAAATGTATGAACACCTATATTGCAACAATCCAAAGACTAATTGTGTTCAGTAATAAGGACTATACAGTTTTCAAACACACAGTTGTCCAAGGAGGAGATTTGGCCGCGATCACGGTCAACTGCCGGCTTTTACCCCGGTTAATGGCACCAACTTTATCGTCGTTGGGTGAGCCCCTGAAGGGGCTCTAAATCCATAAATTCGATTCTCGCCTACTAAAACTTTTATCTGCCACAGCCTGTTGGGAACCGGGCTTTCTAATAGTTGCTGGAATAATAATGATTTATTCCACAAAATATTGAATAGGGAGTTCAAAACAGAATATAAAATAGCTAATGAAAAAACAAATTAAAATAAGATAAAAATAAATCTCAAACGTTGTTTCTATAAATAAATAGATTGTTTATTGGAATAATTCAAAACAAAGAAAGTTATTAATTATATTCCTGCTTTATTTTTAAATATAATAATTGATTTTTATATTATTAGAAAAATATTAGGTATTTAGAAACAGTAATAAATAGTTTAAACGTGTTAAAAAAATGTTGACAATAATTTAATAAATATAAATATCGACTACAATATTTTGTTTAAATTATAATCTGTAATAATTTATTGTTACTATTATATTATTTATTATAAAACGTATTTATGTGTCAAAATTAATCGTTTTTTAAAATACCCTAGAATGAATAAAGAACATCTTACTTATAAATCAGGAATTGAAGCATATTGCAGACTTGTGCCATGAATTGGAAAATTAGTTCATTGTTTTAGGAATTTATTGATTACTTCAGAAGCTCTACAATAGATATTTATTTTGTAGATTTCTATTTATCAATATTTGTGAGATTTTATAATATAGAATTATTATCAATAATTTTTAACCAAGGACTTGTATAGTACTTTTTCCTGTACAGTCCCAGAAGTTTATAGCCATACAGGTTTGTCGACATTGTTTCTATTTATTGTGACTTGTTATATATAAATCTATTGTTAAAATAAAGATTATTTCACTCCCTCTAATAATAACAATAATAATAGAATAAGATAGATCAAGAATGTTGGTTAGTTTAAGAGAACGCCTTGAAGAGCCGCAAAGACCCGGTAGCAGAACGCCTGTTACTAAGCCGAGACTCAAGGCCTTAGAGTATTACTGGCCCAGCTGATTACTGCTTATCCCTCTTTCCTTTCTTACCTTATTTATCGCTCGTTCTATCCTTATCTCCCTCTTTACATGGTTTACTAGGCACGAGAGGTACCATGATTATGTATTTGATAAGGGAAAATTAAGTCTTATCTTTTTACAATACCTGAGGTGAAATTGCGGTTGAAATTACGCTAAAACCTTTTCTTTATTTTGATGTTTTCAATTAGATTTATTTACTTTTCAAAAACATTTTATATCAATTGGGCTGTTATGTTACAGTAAGTTGAGATTATTATGCTTAAAAACGTTTAGTATTTTCAAAAGGAACTATTATTAATAATAATACTTTATTACGAGTATTTATTGATGATGTATCAATAATCTCCATGATAAGAGAATCGATGACACTGCCCTAAATCTCAAAGACCCTATCATCCATGATGAGTATCTCTACAAGACGTTTTGGAAGGAGAAAGATGGTATGTTTTACCATCAACTGCATCAGTCTGAGAATGATAGTGAACTCTCACCTGAATGGTTAAAGACAGGGCAACTTTTTTGAGAGACTGAATGGTTTACCATTGCTATACAAGACAAGGTAATTGATACAAGAACCTAGAGAACATATTAACATATTCTTAAGAACCTGATCACGGATAAACACCGTCTCTATTCGAAAACTCACGAATCTATGCAGTACATGGCGCGAAGCTTAAACTGAAACGAACTACTTGACCTGGCATAATAATGTAGCGGAGATATATCAACGGAGTATGTGGAGGCTATTGGGACTGTTGGGCTGAGATGAGGTGCCATGGAATCGCCATAAGCCTGAAAAAATACTAGAAAATAATGAAGTAAAAATTTATTTGGATGGACAAATAAATTATCGAATGACCTCATACTGAAAAACACAAGAGAGGGTACAGTATAGCTTGCCCTCAATTAGGAAAAGTTGAAATAGGTAAGTTCTGTCTGGCACCGCAACAGAAATCTGTTATCTTTTACATCCCCTTGAATTTTGAATTCCAGAATGTAGATTTGGCTCCAGAGAAAAATAAATTAGAAAATTACAACAACTATTAACTATTATATGTTAGAGAAAAAATTCGTTGACTGTAAGTATTAATGAAGGATGGAAATAGTTGGGGATGTAGTCAAAAATTTACACAATAAATAAGTGGAAACTTATTATATTTTATGTGTCCCAACGTTTCGACCTACTTTGTAGGTCATCTTCAGGGCTATGAGAAAAACCAGTACCAAGAATATAATAAAATAAAATTATAATAATATTATAGAGGTATAGAAAAATTGAGCGAAAAAAGTGAAGGATATATGAATAAAGATGATTACATAATAGATGTATGGAAAGGTGATATAACAAAATACAAAGAGAGCAATCAAGTTAAACAGAAAATTATAAAGTGAAAAAGATATAAATATAATGAGTGAGATATATAAGTATGGAAAACTTAGTTTAATAAAGATAGAATTGTATTGTAGAAAAAAAAAATTATATGATAATAGACTCCTAGGGAGTTACATAAGTAAAATTAAAGAAAATTGATAAAAAATATGATGCCAAAAAATAAATACAGAAGAATATTGCAGAAAGTAAAGAATAGGAATCTCGTGTATGACAGGCAGAGAAGTACTTCTGAAGTACT
The DNA here is from genome assembly GCA_964056705.1 of Troilus luridus. Lineage (NCBI taxonomy): Eukaryota > Metazoa > Arthropoda > Insecta > Hemiptera > Pentatomidae > Troilus > Troilus luridus. The sequence goes on along the minus strand of OZ057415.1, from coordinate 93,737,899 downwards.
ACATGAGATAATATTAACTATTATATTTTATTTTCTATATCCCTATTTTGGGTAATTTCTTCTTCTTTTCCTTCCTCCTTGTCCCTTTCAGTGCGGAGGAGCCTCAGCCCATCTCATCCATTCCTCTCTATCTTGTGTGACTTGCCTCATTTGAGCAATATTTTCCCCCTTCTTTTCTCCCAACTTGCGGATATATTCATTGTAGGTAATCCTGGGTCTTCCTCAAGATTTTGAGCCAGTAGGTCTCGCCTCCATTATCTTCCGTGGGCCTCGGACCTGACTCAACCCTGCATACGTGTCCGAACCATCTCAGTTGTCGCTTGTGCAAGGTATCAATTAATGCAGGGATCTCTAGTTCTTCTCTAATTCTTTTATTCCTTACACAGTCTCTTCTAGTTTTACCAGCTACTCTGCGTAGGTATTTCATTTCTACCGCAGTGATTTGGCTGATGTTCTTATCACTAGCAAGTCAACTCTCACTTCCATACATCAGGTTGGGAAGAAATATCGCTTTAAAAATATGGAGTTTGACCTGCTTGCTTACTTCACGTTTACCTACCAAGGTGTTACAAATCTGGTAATAGACCTCATTTGCTTTCCTTATTCTGCTTGAAATTTCCTGGTCTATCTTTCCCGTCTTGCTAATAACTGTCCCTAAGTAGATATAATCTTTAGGATTTTCCAATATTTCTCCTCCACAATAAAGTCACTCATTTCTTGCCTCTTCCCTGGAAACAATGAGTACTTTGGTCTTGGAAGTATTTATCTTCATGCCTTTCCGCAAAAGCTCCTCCTGCCATTCAGTGATCGCTTGTTGCAGTTTCTCTTTTGTATCAGCAAGTAGCACAATGTCGTCAGCGAATAAGTAGCATTTTGTGTGAATTGTCCTGAGATTCCACTTTCCTATGGGTGTCCAGGGTGTCCTTCTTTTACAAATATGGATAATTTGAACTATTAAATAAAGCCTACAATAAGGTAGATTGGTTTATAAACGTGTTCAGATTAACTTTTTTTTAATTAACGAAATTTATTGCCTGCAGTGTAATGCTAACGAAATGACAACTGTGCCGTAATGAATACAGCCAAGGGCATTAAGCGATGATATATCTGCTAGAATTTCTCCCGTTTGATTTAGTTAGTTCAATTAATTGATCTCTCAACCGTCTCTTTTTTAATTGAATGTCCAATTATGACAATTATTTTTCAGATTTATTTTAAATGTTGAGTTAGCCTTTTTATTTATTGTTTTGTTTAGTAAATATATATTGAGTAGGTATTTTCATTCTCCAAGGTTTTACAAACTATTCTATTGCTCTCTTAATTATGGAACAGTAAGTTGCTAATGGTTTGGTAGGGGTGCCCTGATATTATTTTAGGAATTCCAGTTCGGTTTAGTTCTTATTTTGTACTCCCCCCCCCCTTGGATGCCAATTAAAATATGAGTAGTACTCACTTAGGTAATATTATTTTAAGACATTGATTCCATTAATATACTATTTAAAAATATATATAGTTTATAAGAAAAATGTATTAAATTAATTTCACTGCATTCAATGTGTCGAAATAACAAAATCGAAATATTGTAACAAGAAATTGCTCGTTTTACTTTTTAAATTGACGCATTCATTTCAATTAAAAAACAATTAATATTTTGTGTAACGGCTTGAAGAAGTCAGGAATATTGGCTTTGTAATATGCAGTTTTTAAAAATATATATAATTCAACTAATCGAGCCCAACAAAAGACGAAAGAAAAAGTAGTTCTTTCCGTTGCTAGGCAACGCTGCTATAATACTATACCATGTACTTCTTGTTTCTGTTCTGAGTATGCTCAGCCAATATTGTTAAACAATTTAATTAATAAGAATTAAGAGTATTCATAAATTGTAAATGAATATTTTTAGTTTTACTTATATCTTATTTATACAGCCTAGGGATTTCTAAATATTTCCTTACCTGTTGCAGGGCAACTGTAGGTTGGATGGGGCAGGATGGTGAAGACGTTCCAGGCGTACTTGCCGCAGTGCCACAGGACCTACTCCTGCATCCACTGCCGAGCTCATCTCGCCAACCACGACGAACTCATATCCAAGGTAGTTTGTCAAGCCTTTACAAGCTTTGTCAAACCATTATAACCATTAAAGTCACTTACTATCATTCGACTACAACCACTCCAAATGGAACGACCATGAGGGAAGAAGCGGTTGTAATTTACTATTAAACTCCATCTCCCCACTCCAAAGTCTTTTTTCCTCCGATTTTATTGATTCACGCGTTGCATTTTATTTGATTGAATTGTGTCAGCTCTAAACCTTTATCGTGCCGTTTTTACGATATCTACAAAAATGAAACCGACAACTCTTTAAGCTCCATTGTCAGAGAAGACATAATCGTTTTAGAGCACTGTCAATTCTAGATTTCGCATGACCTGGTTTGAATAGAAAATTTTTTCAGCCACCCGAAGTCTTGTAAAGCTATCTTTTTTTTTTGTATGCTCTTGTCTTATTTATTTTTGGTATCACAATGGATGAATGATAGGATCTCTTGTACTGTACTAAGTGTATTGTAAGAGAGGAATGCGGATGGGAATAGGCTGGAATTCTATTGGAAGATAGAAATGGGACTCAAGTGACTGGGCTCTCTAGTTCTTTTTGATTGGTTTTATAAATCTATGACCAACTCAAACATGCCTGTATTATGTAAGTAGAGAGAAGATCCAAATGCCTTATAAACAATTAGCAACGTTTACTGTTTGTTACGGCCGCTCAGTTGTTTTAAAATAACATGTTCATATTTGATAATTTTGTTTAGTTTCAATTATTTTGTATTTTTAATTAATTTAATTTCAATTAAAATAAATCATCTGTAAAAATACTTCAACATAATATTTGTTTGAATTTAAGAGTGATTTAATCGAAAACAGCTGTGAGACTTTCTTTATTTTTATTAGAAAAAAGTCGCTAGTCATCATTGTTGTCTCGGCTAGCGTACCTTATGGACCTACACTACAACAGTCGTCATTGTTGTCTTGTCTAGCGTACCTCACGGACCTAACTTACAGCAGTCAACTTCTTTGTTCAATAGCGACCCGCGCGGTGCAGTTTACACCAATCATATAGTTGTTTATCAGTGTGTTCATTGCGTTTAAACCAGGAGAGAACTTCTATCAAGAAACCCGCCTGACCAGCACTTCTATCAAGAAACCAGCCTGACCAGGGTATTATAGACATTTTTATTTCATTTTAATTGAGCAATTAAACTTAATTATTGTATAAATTCATTTTTTTTAAAGTATCATATGGTTTATTGTATTTAACGAAATCTTAATGTATTTTCATTTTTTTTGTAACTAATTTGATGTATTCTCTTGTTTTGTGTTTTTTGTGTATTTCTTGTTTTGTTTTTTTTTCTTCAATATAAAAGTTTCAAAAAATTAGCATTTGGTATTATATCTGACGTCCATTTATTTATTTGATTTTACAATTCAAAATTTAACCTATTAGGTAGTTTTCTGTAAAAAAAAAACATTATCTGAGTCAGATTAAGGCAGCAGCCTATCAGAGATTAGTTTCTATAGGGAAAGCTGTCCAAGGGTGCAATCCCTGTTACCCTTACGGCGCCCTAACACTGTTATTATATTAAAAATATAATTTAAAAGAAAAGTAAATCACTGTTTTTAGTGAATTAATAATTTACTTAAAATTACTTCTATTTTTTTCCTTTTAGAGGGAGTTGGTGGAATTTTCAATTAAAAGAAATATTTAATGTATGCTATACAGTGATACTATTTAGTTCCCACTAGTTCAAAGAGTTTCATTAACGATTATTTGTGTTGAAATAATTGTATTACATATTATTAATTGTTAATCGTAACCTGTTGTCGACAAATGAACGGTGTTATAGAATTCATTTATGTTAGCTCTCTTAGAATCATCTCCACTCTAATCGTCACTTTTCTTCGTTTCCTTTGAAGTGATCTTCATCGACTAGCGTTACGAAAACATACCTGTAGTTTAATTTCTTTGAAAAATGTTGCGCGTCATGCCAAAAGTAGACTTGGCAGTGTTGTGCTTTTTGAAACATTTAAGACAAGGGTGTTCAGTTCCCAGGTTATTATGAGATATTAAAATGAGTTCCAGACTTATATCTTTGAGAATAAATAATAATCTATATAATTTCCTGCTTGAAACTATACTATTTTAACTATATGAAAAAAAAACCTGTACCACTACAACCTGTCAAGGGTCTGGACTTCATTACATTGTGAAGATAGTACTGTTCCTTGGACAACGGTTGTCCAAGGAGGTGATTTGCCCTAGATCACCCTCAAGCGCCAGATTTGTCTTCCTTTTTTACCCATTTAAGAGGATGGGTGAGCCCCAGGAGATCCCACATGATCCATCTCCGGCTAACAGACTAAATATAAGTCCTGCCTTCAGCGGGATTTGAACCAGGATTTTCGGCATGGTAACTCAGTGCTCTACCACTGAGCCAATCCGCTCCCCTAATTATATGATTTATATTACATTTATCAAAGAAAAAAAAGCATGATCATGATCCTTTTCTTGAGGGGATAGGGCAGTTCTTTGCCACTTTGCTTGTAATGTTTCAGTTGATAAACTCAAACTCATTAAAGTTTCCTGATTAATTAATTCGACTCTGTGCACGGGTAGGTAAAATCTGGAACGAGCTCTCCTGCAGAAGACCAGGAGTGGCCGTCGGCTAGGGAATCCTCATTAAGTGACGTCTGAGGCAAAGGCGCCTGCTTCTCTGAGTCTCGATAGCAATTATCTTTACCTGTCAACAAGACCTTTTGACCGTAAGTGAGGGGTCAAGAATGGATGTTGACTGAAAATAGGTTGTTTTCGTTAGCTCTGTGTGATCGTTTTGATTAGCGTATTGAAGGAGAAACACTGAAAGTTTATAAATAGAAAGACCAATTTTACACCCACTTATTTTTTGGACAAAGACAATTTTAAAATAGTTTACTAACTTAAACTGTTAACCGTAAAACTGTTAATATTCTATGAATGCTAGAATGAGCCTGTGAAGGGGTACTGAATAGTTGGAGTTGGACATTTATCGGTTCTCCCGGGATCTGTACCCGGGAAAAGCAGAAATAGCACCTTAGTAGACACAGCGGCAGTGAGTGAAAGTGCAATACTCGTGTAGGAATTGTCAGAGGTATAACACTCACATGTAACAGAAAGGACATTTTGAAAGTAGATATGCATTCTATGTAACCATGATCACTATAAAATGAAAGTGAAGTTGTTTTATCTGATGTAATAAATAATTTTATGTTCATTTATTAAAATAACTCCTATTCTATCAAATCAATCGCAGCTTTAGACAACAGAGGGATTTGTATTTTAATCAATAATTATATATTATTATTATTGGTGGGAATTGCTGTTATGCAAGTTAATGTTCCCAATACCTCAGAGTGGCATCCCATATTACTATTTAAAAGTGGCTTATACTTATGGATTTTAATTTTCCCTGATATCATTGTTTTGAAAATTTAACGAACTAAAGAACTCATGCTACTAAGATTCTTTAGAAGATTTAGCGGACCAGTTTTCAGCGAAGAACAATAATAATAATAATAATATAATGCTTCGAGGCAAAGAACAAACGCCAAAATATCAAGCCTATATAATAACATAAATATCGTCAGATATGTAAAGATTGGAAGGCTTCGCTGGGCGGGGCATGTTAGTATAATGGAAGAGGGCGAAATACCTGGAAAAATCTGGAAGAAAAGCTATACACCAAGAGGAGGATCGGCTGACCAAGACTGTGGTGGGCAGAGGATAGCGGCCATCATAGGAGTAAGGTACTGGAAAGCAGCAACAATGCAATGTAACTACTGGCGATTCATACTTCAAGAGGCCTTGACTCACCAGGGATTGTAGCGCCGGAAAGAAGAATTAGAAGTATATTTAAGAGGAAAATAGTTGAATGGATAATTCTAAGAGTGGTATGAAATGGTCAGGGGTTGCAGTCAATGATCACGCAAAAAAGAATATATGCACTAATAAATGTTTATTGACAGAATTATACAAACGTCATTTGGCACATGTTGTATTTGCGATCTTCTTTCAAAAACCAAAGGGATTCACTTGAAAACGTGGATGGAGAAACCTCCCATTGACAGCACTCCTAGCGTGTTTCATCTGGCGGTAGTAGATCTCTGCTCCAGAGACGTTGCAGTCTCCTTCTCGCATTCAGTGATAATGTGTCTGTCTATGTTATTTCCGCCTACTTTTCGGTCTAAGATGTAGGTTTAGTATTAAACATATTATTTACTAAGTAGTAACAAAGGATTGTGGTTTTTTGGCATATGCCGTAAGACAATATTGAATGAAATGATTGAAAATATGTTAATTTATTTTATATTTGTTTATATTTATTATTCTTATGATGGTGATAATTTTTAAATATTTCCATTATCATCATTTATTCGACATTCAGAGACAAAACATGATTAAATGATCATTCTAGAAAAAAAAATTGAAAAAAAACTTCCGTATTTATGAGAGGAAATAGAATAAATTTGGATGGGAATAGAGTTAACCTTGACTAGGTGAAGGAGATCAATGAAATAGACCCGCCCTCCTGAGCCAATCAGCTTCGACCTCACAGTTCTCCCGCGCTTTAATGAACCTCTCCTGTCTCCAATCTTTATACCGTCGCTGTTTGTCAGCCAATCAGTTTTAAGAATTTGATTATCATTTCTCTCTACGGAAGAATATTTCACTTATGTATATTTTTTGTACAATTTGATTGGTTATTGGGGGTAGCATAGTGTGTTCCTAAGCTGAAGGTCTCGGATTCAAAGCCAGCTATAGCCAATAATTTATTTAATCTGTGAACAGCCATAATAATCCAGGATCCATGGTCCATTTTTTCACTTGATTAGTATCAAGTTGAATCTTCGTGAATAGCTTCGTTTCGATGAGACGCCCAACAATTTCCTGTGCGAAAATTCTCGATTGTGGTAGCTAAAAGAGGTAGCAAGGATAAAATATGTCGATTTGATGATTCTCAAAATTGTATTACTAACTGTTTTTGTTTTTTTTTGTTAAATCTCAAGATAATTATCTAAATTATTTGAAAAAATATTTGTCCTACTAAATGTATCCCCTACTAAAGAGTCCCCTCCTTCTAATATGTATCTATAACGAACTCAAAAAAGAATAAGTAAAAAAAAATAGCTGGTTAGAATCATTTTTGATGACCTCGTTAACGATACATATTGAAAGGAGGGGACTCTTTGATCAAACCACACATTTTGTAGGACAAATATTTTGTCCAAATTATTTAGATAATTATCTTGAGACTTAACAATAAAATACCCAGTTAGTAATAAACTTTTGAGAATCATCAAATCGACATATTTTATCCTTGCTACCTCTGTTAGCTACCACAATCGAGAATTTTCGCACAGGAAATTGTTGGGCGTCTCATCGAAACGAAGCTATTCACGAAGATTCAGCTTGATAGTAATCAAGTGCAAAAATGGACCATTTTTAGGATCCCGGACTAGCTCTGTAATTATTATTATTTTATTTTTGTCGAGTAAAGTGTAATTTTCAAATATTTTTAACAATTCTGCATCAATTAATAATCATATATAACTTTAAAAAGTTATAAGTCATATATGATTATCAATTGATGCAGAAGAATTGTAAAAAAGATTTGAAAATGACATCAATTTGTCGAAATGTCGTGTTAATACATTAAGAATATATACAGACTGGATAATGTTTTTTTCCCATTATGACAAATTGAAGATTATATATAGTCCAGTATTTTTACATCGTTTTATTTAAAATGAAAATAAAAGTTTAATGAAATGAAACTGAATACTCTAGAGGTGTCAATAACAAAAGTTATCAAGGGAATAAAAATAAAAGAAAACGATTTAAAGCAAAGCTTGATAGGAAACACAAGCAGCCAAGCTAACTACTCGTATTATAGATAGAGGCAAGAACACACAACACCGTGTTGGTTTTTTCTTTGTTTGTCGAGCAAGTCATGTTTGAGGAATTTTTACTTAATGAATAAATGTCAGTTCTCGGTACTCAAAATATAATAGCGATACTACCCAGTATTGGAGGGAAAGATCAATCGACGTTATCGTTCATGTATTAAAAAAATAAATAAAAGTCTTCAATTTTGGCTGAAATATTTGTTTATCATAAAACTGTATTATATATTTCTTTGTGTTTCTTGTTGGGTGAGCGGGATAGCTCAATGGTTGAGCGCTGAGTTCCTATGCTGCAAGTTCCGGGTTCATATTCGGCTCTGTCAGATAATTTATTTAATCTGTTAACAACCAGTAATGGACCCAGTGAGATCTGAAAACACTCCTGGGATTCATTGACATAAAGTGGGTACCCTCAATTGGGAGAAAACCTAACGGTTGAGCTTGGTTTAGGAATAATCACCTCTCTGTTCAACCGTTTTCCAAGAAACAGCACAGTTAGTCTCGTACTGATACCTACACCCTTCATGGGCTGTAGTGGCATTTGTTTTTGTTTTTTTACTGTTAAAACAATGTCTATAATGAAAATAAAATTATTAAAAAGTCTAGATTGAAAAGTGATAAAGGATATTATTTTGTAATTTATTTTTATTTATTGTTCTTTTGATGGTGATTATTTTTAAATATTTTTATTTTTAAGAGAAAAAATTTATCCTGGTCGGGATTCGAACCCGGGTCATCTGCATCTCTAGTGCAGTGCTCTAAACCCCTGGTAGCTCTTTGGTTTAGAGGACTACACTAGAGATTTTCAAAATAAAAATATTTAAAAATATATTATTTTGATTCAGATTTTTTTCCATAAACATTATTTGTTACTTTCTCTAACAATTAATTATAATCTTCCATAAAACATGTTTTAGAATATTTTTTTTATGTTTAGTGTTTGATGTAAAGCTACAGCTTAATGTGTGCCCTAACACTAGCGTGATTCTATCGTTAGTAATATTATTTATATTATATTTATAGTAGTAATAGAAATAGTAATTATTTCTTGTAATTACTCTGATTCTCTTACATAATTAGAGTGATAATAAATACTCGAAATATCTAAATTTCTTTCTCATTAGGTACCTAAATAAATACCAGTGATAACAAAATTTATTTACTGATCTTATCCGAAATTTCTCGCTATTCATAAATATTCCTGGCTAAATCATTCCCAACAAACAGGCTACTATTGCATTACCTAAACTGGAAGCCTTTCAGCTCGTAACTATGACAGACATTGATTGAGGAGACTTGTAGCAGCGCTGAGAGATGTTAGTACAAACTCTAATAAATAGCCTAGCTACAAGATGTATCAATATCTTAGGATTGTTATAGCAATGTCAATGGGAGGTTAACATTAACTGATTTTTTTAATAAGTGTATTCGCAAAATTGCCCAACCTCTTTTATGGGTAATTTTTTTTTTCCATTTTCTTTTGGTCAGTGATTTCCATATCCTTTATTGTATATATTTTTTTCAGTTTATTTATTTATTTAATTGGAAGAAAAAAGGTCCGGATGATGTTCAAAGAAAGAATTCTGTAAATAGAGATGCCCTATTTATTATAAACCGACGTTTCGACCAACATTGCAGGTATTCGTCAGGGCTCGATAGACAAAATACAAAAATATTAAAATGAAATAGAAAAAATTGCTAGTAATAAAATAAAAAAGTTAATATATAAAAATTAAATTGTTGGAATAAACCAGATAAAAAATAGGGATGATTTAAATTATAAAATAAAATAAAGCTGTTATTTAAAATATTTAAACTAGAGCAATAGGCTATGCAGCAAGAATGTTGGTTTCTAATAAATAGTTAATTTCTATTTAAGGAATTCTTTCTTTGGCCTCGACCTGGACCATTTCCTTCTTCATATAAAGGGTGTCGAGAAAGAGTATCGGTAGTTTGATAGTTGAATAAAATCACAAATATAATAAATCAAGTAGGTTGCTTATGTTTTATTTGCACACATTTAACTGCAAAATTATTTGGAAAAAACAGTAGTGTCTAGTTGCCGACAATCACGCTGCCGACGAATCTGACGCAGTTGAAGCAGAATATCACTACAAAAATGACAGCAATCTCACGAACAATGTGTTAACGCATTTTTAGAAATCTGCGTTTGAGATTAGAGGAGTGCCAGCAGCGTGATGGTCGACACCTGGACAATATTGTTTTTTCCAAATAATTTTCCAGTTCAATGTGTGTAAATTAAACATAAACAACCTTCTCGATTTATGATATTTCTGATTTTATTCGACTATCAAACCCCCGATACTCTTTCTGGAGTCCCTGTATATAAGGTCAACCAATATTATTCAAGAAAAATATTGATTTTATCATTAATATAAACTAAATGCCATTTTTCTAACTTGTTTGTTTGGTTTAACGTCTCTTTATACGCTATTGTGGCTAATTGTACGATGCTACAATGGGAGCTCTAAATTTTTCGTATCAAGGTTTAATTAGGATAGGGATTTTAAACGAGTACCTGAAATCGTTAAAGCTCGGGGCCCCAGTTTTTCGTACCATTCTAAGGACGGGATGACTAAGGATTTTATTCTCATTTTAAAGAATTCTAAGGCAACATTCCAGGCTGCGAACCCGCCATCTTTGACATAGAAGGTTTATTGTTTTTATTGTGCCAAGCACTACACTACAGGTAACCCTTGGAAGTGCGAAATCATTTAAACGTTCCTCTTGGACGAATACATTAGACGAGAGAGACACTTGATGTAGATGCAGATACAAAGCGATGTAGCCACAAAGGACCAGTTGAACACTTTAACAACCAATTTGTTATCTTATAATACATTTTTATCGTCCAACAGGAAACACATTTCACAAACAACCATTTTTAAATATTCACTATATTTATTTACGGAGACTAGATTCATTCAATTTTATGTTTCTCTTTTGACCGACTCAAAATTCTTCAGATATATTCAAAGACTTATCGAAGTGTGTAATAATAAAAATAAAATACATAATACATATATTCCTATATTTATATTTCTTTACACATAAAACAGCAACAAGTGAGAAAATGAAATTGAAAAATTTAAAAAAAACCTTCAACACAACAAAAACACTGCAAAAAAACAGTTAACGTTTAATCAATTTAGGGCTCCTGATGATGCCTCAATGTAATATGGAATAACTTTACAAGGAAAATTATTTTAGATTTATGACCAATCAATCAAAAAGTTAAACAAAACTGTAAAAGTGAAGCGACTGAAAATTATATCATTTAATTACAATAATTGTGTTATTGACTCTTTGAACAACAAAATAACCTTTGCATTGAACCATCAAATTATAAATATTATTGCGTAAGTTACCTGTTATAAACTATGATCATTGTAAATTTAATTATTATAAATTGGTGGAAAACTAAAAAAAAAAAAAAACATAATTTCTAAAATACTGGGGAAAAAACAATTGTGAGAGAAGCTCAAAATGGTCCCTTTTTAGAAGATTATCATGTCGATATAATTTGAATCGGCAAAAGTTTAAACTTGTCTGAGATTCACTTTTTAAGACTTCCGTGGCAGTCATTAAAGTGAAAATTTGAACATAATTGAGTACATACATAGCTATATACTTCATTCAGCTTGGCTAACATAACTTGTCTATATCGACATATGCAGGAGATATTGATCTAATGAATAATATATTTCCTTCATGGCGCCCCATATCTCTTGATAATCTCTTTATTTATAGCAAACAAAGCTATTAAAATATAGCGTGATGTGTATTGAAATCTTTATTGCTAAAATTATTTATTTATTATATTCAACTTAGCAATTATTGATGATTATTCTCAATATTAAGTAGAATAATTTCTGATCTTTATAAAATAAAAAACTTCACAATTTGAAAATAATGAAAATAAATATTTACTGATTTGGTTTGGTATTTACTATATTGAAATTAAGCTCGATAATGATAATGCATTGTCAGATTAAATATTTTAATGATTCACGATTGTTCTCAATATTAAGTAAAGTAATTACTGACCATTAAAAATTCAAAAACTTAATTACTATAATATATTGAAGAATAGCTATTTACTATATGCAATCTAAAATGATAATACATTGTCAGATTATATATTTTTTATTATTTTCTCGAAAGAATTTTAAATAAATAGGAAGTTGTTTATTCCAGATGACCATGTTAACTGCCAAAAGATAATTTTAGAAGCTACGCCTTAAAAGCAAGGTCTTCCCATCCCTGCATGACTTATTTTACCATTAGAGCTACAGCTATGCAACTGTAGGAAATACATTTTCAACTATATTTTTTAACTTCAAAATAATTATTGAATTGTAAATAGTAAATAACATAATGAAGATTTCATCTCTACAAAGAGTTACATTCCCTACATATTTTCATTTTGTTTATTGTTTTAGCTCTCGCCAACATTTTTCTCAGATTTATCTTCCTCTCCATAAATTTCCTATTCTTTACTATATATATAATGTAGTATATGTCAACACTCTCCATTCCTCACTGTTTATTTCTCGATTTCTCAAGCGGATTTTCCCTAATGACTAAGTCTCCGAAAAAGCTTCTGGTTTTCCCTACATTGTTCTCTTTCTTATATAAAACGGTATTTTCATAATACATACATGTTTGTGTGTGTGAAATGTGTAAAAGGTGTACACCAAACGTCTTTCATTTGAATTTTATTAATAATATTACAACGGTAACAGCTGTGAGATAAAAACCGGGGAAGTTATTCTGATTTGTGTTTATTTGTTGAACAATTTAAAGAAAATAGTTTTGTAATTAGTGTGTGTGATATTAACTTTAAATGTCGTTTATTATTTGACGGCGAAACTGAGTTTAGTATTTATGTCGACACACCACAATTAGTGTTTGATTCTTTCTTCTTTCGTGAACACACACACACACACACACACACATATATATATTATATGCACTACAAGTTGATTTATTGAATAATTCTCCCCTCATGTTTCTTAACTATCTCTTTTTGATAATTCAAAGAAAAAAAACTCGATTCTGAGATTTACTGGATTATACATTATTCATATGAGACCCTTTCTTCAGCATGGAAAGGGCGAACAGACAAAAAACCCTGAGTGTAGATACTACTTTGGTATGGTAATAAACTATCCTCTTTATTCAAACATTATTTATTTTATTTTATTTTTTGATAAAGTTAATTTATTCATTGTTGTCTATTTTCGGTTCTTGATCAAATTAATTGAACTGGGAATTTATTTTAATCAGACAATTAGAGGAAGTAATACCACCTGATGAATTACTGTTAGGAAGTTAATTAAGGGAAGATAGTGTACCTTGCCTGATAGCTTCTCCCTTATCAGCTCATATAGTATTAGCTTTCTGTGAACTAAAGTTCGAATTACGACTAGGGTATTAATTGTGAACAAATTGTGTCAGCAAGTTCTCATTAGAAAATAGAATAAACAGGTGTTTATTTCTCGGGAAATGATGTTAATTAAGTTCGAGTAGTAATAGTGGTTTCCAATTAAAAAAAGTTTTAATAGTAACAATGTTTAAAAAAAAAGTATATAAACAATTAACTATTCTCCGAAGATGGGGTATGAATTATATTGAAACTTCCGTAAAGATACAAAAGAAACCCTACACTCTGGTCAGAATAAAGATTTCAAAGTTCAAAGAAAAGTCTATGAAACTATCTTATATCCATCGTAATAATTAATTGCAAATAATAAAAAAAACAAGAAATTGGAAAAAATAAAACCATAACTGTACAACTATAACCTACGATGTCCGACATCTGCTCAACTTCCACATTTTTGCCCCAAATAATAAAGGCTGCAAAATAAAAAGGTCTGCAGATCCCGAATGTTATTGACAGATTAAAATTCACTATATCTGCCATAGTTAGGTTTGAACAGGTACCTTCTGAATAGCAATTCAGCGCACGAAATAAATAAATTATTATATACTTTTGGATTTCAGAATAAACTGGTTTTCTCTACTTGGCACAACCTGTTTTACATATATAAGTTTTCTACAGATCTATGTAACAAATAGATACGGCGTTGAGAATACTGCGCCCGCAATACTGAACGATGGTGAAGGTTTAGCCGACCTTAACATTGGAAACATCTAAACGCACCTAATGGTTTTATTACATTAATAACCAGCTTTAGATGAGAAGATAGTTACAGATTAAGGTTAAGAGTATGATTAAGAAGACAATCACTTTTTTAGGAGAAAAGTTATAATGTCTGTCCTTAGTTAATAGTCAATCTGGTTAGTTCATATGAGGAAGTATGTACATATTTATATACATCTATATGTATATATAATTTGTCTATATCTAACTAAATCGCTTTGTATATCTATGTTATATAGTTGAATTTTACAATGAATATGATTGTTTCTTTCTAGTCGTCTTCGGTTTGATAACTGTGAGCTCTATGTCCCAAGTTCGAGACCGGCTGTAGCAGATAAATTGTTTATTCTGTTAAGAGCTTTAAATCGACGTTAAGGGATCCGGAGACAATCCTGTGACTCACCCAGCCTCTGTAAATTGGGCACTTTTAATTGTGATCTAGCATTTAAGATCTCGGCTCACTTTACTGTACAATCGTTGGGTTAGAAACAGTACAGTCCCTAACGTGTACAGAACCCAGTACCCTTCTTGGGTTGTAGTGGTACATTTTGTTTTTTTATACGCATCACAAATTATATATATTTTTTTTTTTTCGGTAGGCTCTACAGACATTGTAGATCTTTACCAGCCTTCTCCACGTCTTTCTATCCTGGGCCCGGTATTTCCAATCTGCTACATGCAGCTCCTCAGCATCTTTGTTGACCCTGTCAATCCATCTGGTCTTTGGCCTCCACGTGGTCTCTTGCCAACTATTGTGGCATTCCTAGTTGTGTGGAGGCGTCCTGACAGATTACTTCCAGCTACATGACCCGCCCATCTTAACCTTCTTGCTTTCATATCCTGAGATATCGCCTGACCAGTTTCTGTGAGCAATTCCTTGTTGGTCCTTCTCCTCCAAGAGTGCAGACTCTCATCCCATACCGCTCCGGTTATCGTGCGAAGGATTTTCCTTTCACATCTCTCTATTCTGCTTTCCAGGGTGCCAGTGAGAGTCCACGTCTCACAGCCGTATATCAGAATCGGCTTTATTACAAAATTATAAACCCTTAGTTTTAAGTTTCTAGAGATGCTTTGGGATTTCAACACTCTTGAAAGCGCGAAGAATGCTCTGTTTGCGCTTATAATACGTTGGTTTATATCAGATAATAGGTCATTCGTTGAGGTTATTGTGGAGCCAAGGTATTTGAAGTTGTCTACTTTCGGGAACGATTGGCGATCAACACAGATGGTTTTTCTGGGGTGAACGTTACGGCTTACTATCATGTATTTGGTTTTTTCCTCATTTAGGTGTAAGCCGATTTGGTCTGCTTCTCTCACCAGCGTCTTAGCGAGTCTCTCCGTATCCCTTTCATTACTTCCTAGGATTGCTATATCATCGGCGGAAGCAAGAATTTTATGCTCCATTCCGACGTCCACCCGGCCATTCACTCTTGATGTTGTTCTTATTACCTTAGGGCTATGTTGAACAATAAAGGCGAGAGTCCATCTCCCTGCCTTAGGCCGGTTCCAACTTCAAAAGCCTCAGATACATCTCCCTGTATCAGGACTCTGCATCGGGGGTCGTCTACACACGCCTTAGTCAATCTCACCAATTTTCCGCGAATACACAGCTCAGTCATGATCTTCCATAGACAATTTCTCTCGATGGAATCATATGCAACTTTTAAATCGACAAATAAGGCGTGTACATCCTGGCCGACTTCCCATCGTTTTTCGAGTACCTGTTTCAGTATGAATATCTGGTCTAGCGTACTCCTCCCCCTTCTGAATCCTGCTTGCTGGTCACCTGCTGTGTTTTCATAGTACGGATATATCCGATTATGTAATATGTTAGTCATTATCTTATAGGCGACGGGAAGGAGCGCTATGCCTCTGTAATTCCCCAACTCGTACATGGACCCCTGCTCAAGGATAGGGCATATTAGACCTGTTTTCCAAGCCTCTTCTGTTTCTCTCTTGGTATCTATTCTTTCTCCCATATATTTTGGATTAGTTCTAATAGTTTGGCTCTTAAGGTTTCTCCCCCATCTTTGAACAACTCTGAGAGAGGGGCCTTTCTTCTTTTAAGTCTGTCTATAACTATTTCTATATCCAGAATATCAGGTTAACCTTTTTTGGGGCAAGGTCCTCCTCGTGGTCCATGTTCTCTTCGTTCTTGTGGTTCCCTTGGTTTACCAGATTCTGAAAATATTCTTTCCAGATGTTTAATACTTCTATTTTGGATGCCGCCAGTTTTCCATCTTTTCCTCCCATTTGAGTACTTCTCGCTCTAAATCCATTCCTCTCCTTCCTAATATCTGTGCATAGTTCGCTTATATTTCCAACCTGCCAGTTATCCTCAATGTTTTTTAGTATTTCCTTGAGGAATTCTCTTTTTGTTTTTTCTTATTACTTTATTTGCTTTCGTCCTGGCGGCTGAGTATTTTTCCAATATAGCTGGATCTGCTTTGACTGAGTAAAGGACCTTCAATTTTCTTCTTACCTCTACTGCTTTTTCGCATTCCTCCGTGAACCATACTTTGGGTTTCCTTTTTTTCCTGAATCCCTATTATTTCCTTTGTTCTTTCTTTTAACTCGGACTCTATTGTCTCTCTATTTTCATCAATTGTGAGATTCTCTAAGTCCAAGGGCTCAAATTTATTTTTCAACTCGACTTGGAATTTGTCTTTTACCTTAGGATTTTTCAGGTTTTGGACTTCCAACTTTCTCTTTTCTATTTGGTTCCCTATTTTATAGATTTGCTTCAGTCTCTGGCATATTTTGATCCTGATCAGAAAATGGTTCGAATCACAGTCTGCTCCCCGATAGCTTCTTACGTCTTGTATAGAGCTCCGATGTCTCTTATCTATCAGCACGTGGCCAATTTGGTTTCTAGCCCCTTTCGGGCTAACCCATGTTTATTTGTTGATGTCTTTGTGTGGGAACATCGTGATACTAACCACTAAGCCCTTGCTTGCTGCCAGACTAATGCATCGCACTCCATTGTCGTTACTTGTTTCGTGGAGACTTTGGATGCCAATAAATAGCCTAAAATGTGATTCGCGCCCTATTTTACCGTTGAAGTCTCCTATGACCAATTTTATGTCATGCTTTTGAGTCTGGTCCACTGCTTTTTCTAGCTGACCGTAGAAATCGTCCTTCATCTCATCATCCTTGACTTCCGTTGGTGCATATACGTTTATAATCGTGGTGTTAAACCAGCGTCCTCTTATTCGTAAAAAACTGATTATTTCGTTGATTGGGCTGAAGTTTATCACTGATTACCTTACAGCTGAGCTATCTATAAACCTGTTCCATTTTTGGTGTTTTTCATTGTGTGGTCATCAATTTTGGTTTCCCCACCTTCTGGCCATCTTACCTCCAGTATTGCTGCTATTGATATGACATACTTTTTGACTTCAATTACTACCATTTGGGCGGCACCTGGTCTGTATAGACTCCGAATGTTCCATGATCCAATGTAAAGTCCATTACAATCAAAATACTTATATTTTACGGGGGTAGGGTTATTGACCCCCAACTCCCTACGCCAAACACAAATTATATATATATATATATATATATATAACTATGTACACAAGCATATATATAACTTACTTTGTGTGTATGTAGTTATTTTTATCCGGTTACTAAAGGGAAAAGAAAAGGGCTTTAAAAGCAGTAGGGTTGGAAACAAGGGCGTCTCCTAGGCAACGCCAAGGTCGGAGCCAACCCTGCCGGCGGGCTACAGTCGTTATGTATGGGTCACCTCATCAATCTATATCCCACGCTTCATTGTGCAATATAATATATTTATCTAGATAGAATACATTATGTATTATAAATTTATTTATTTTACACACGTTGTTGAAAATGGCGCAGTGCTAGACGGTTACTCAATAAGGTAAACTTGGTCACAGCAAGCGAGTAAAATGAAAAAAAAAATTATACATTTTTCATATTCGGCTGTAGCAAATAAATTATTTAATTTGTTAACAACCATGAATGAACCCTTGGACTTCAGACCCTCATGAACGTGTTCTTGGATACGTTAACTCTACCCAAGACGCAACAGCCTTCATGGGTTGTAGTGTTACAAAATATTTGTAATAATAAAATATCAATCTTGCTAATTTTGCATCTACGTTTCGGCCTAACTTTTAGAGCATCATCAGGGCTGAGTGATGTACTCGTAGAGTCTATTGGAAAATCATATCACAGCGTGTGTATTTATTAAAATAGGGGAGTGCATAGATTTATTTTACTAAATTTTAATTTAAGACGATTTAGCCCAGTGCGTAATACTCGTACCATTCTGCTTGTAATATCTATGTCTCGGATTCGGGATCGACTGAAACAGGTAAATCATTATCATCGTTCTGTTATCATCGAATCGATCCTGTGGGGTCTCAACTTTCTCTTAATACTACACTCTATGAAGTAGGTAACATTAATTGAGGGGGAAATGTACGCGATATCGGCCAAATCACCTCTCTACACAACCGTGAGTTTACGAACAGTGCAGTTTATACAGTGTAGTAATAGTTCGCAATGGCACAGGTTCTTTTCTTTATTAAATTTAATTTATCCCCGGCCCCCTAATTTTTAACGAATTTTCGATAATATATTGTTGATTGTTAGTTCTATTTTATTTTTTTATATTAGTCTTGTGGATGACACGTTTGTTCCCATTCAGCCTCTCTAGGACAGATTCATTCTGCAATTATAAATCCACTCTGAATTAAGTAAACTTTAGTTCTCCTTCTTATAGTTTTCTTCTTTCTCTTTCATTACCTTTATCTCACTTACGTTTCTTTATTCTCTCTACTAGCTGAAGATGAACTATGTATCAGCGTGTGTATTTTCTTCTAATCTCTGCTTACAAATGAAACCTAATTTAACATTATTTCCATCATTTAACATTATTATATCACAACGATCACGGAGGAACTGTAAGTTCTTTAACGACGTAGATTGTCTTATAAAACCAAGTATTACAGTTTTGAAAATTATTAATTTTAGTGTATTTGTATGACAGGAAATGACTTAATTGTTGAAATAAACATGTTGGAAACAGGGTCGATTCTCATTGGTGAATACTTATCTCTTATTTCAGCATGTTGCCCCTATCTTTTCTGTCTTACTTCCATCAAATAGGGATCTACACTGCCGATTTCTTATAAGTCATTGAAGATTATTTTTGGCACCATCATCTGAGCCAGAACTGTCGGATATCAGAATGACAACTGACTGGTGTTTACTAAATCATGTGTAAACAAATGGACTGAAGGGGAAATCGCCCGAGACTATCTATAGGCGTCGTTTAGTGTTTCATACGTTTTTATCATTCAGATCCCCTTCCGTTTTACTAAGGACCTTCTGAGAAATTTCGAGAAAATTTTCCTAATCTCTTTTTATATTAATGTTTCCATTCTACATTAAAAAATTGTCCTGAACTTGTAAAGGGGGTAACTCAGTTATAACTGCACTGAGATCTAGAGCTTCTCCTAATTTGGGTTTAAGTCCGGCTGTGAAAGATGGATAATAAATTATCTTATCAACCGAATATGAGGAGGGTACCATTGATAAGGAAAACCTGGCGGTTGAGTTTGATCCAGACCACATATCTGCTCAACCGTTAGATTAGAAACACTGCTGTCTTATATTGTTCTTCACACCAAAACACTTCATGAGTATTAGTTGTAAAAAATTCTTCTCTAAATTACTTTTAAAAACAATTTTTTTTTTATTTCCTGTTAATATTTTTCTGACAAAGACTTACCCTTGTGTTGATAGCTCCCTTACAAATATTATACTGAATTGTCGGTTAGTTGAAACTGATATATAAACGGGCACTGTGCTGCTTTTTAATTGACAGTTACACAAGATGATGTAAAGTTTTTTTTTTTAATAGTTCGTCCGAATTGACCCTAAGAACCTTCATAGCTCGTAGTGTTATTGCAGGTTTTCCGTTTCGAGTTTGGTATGTATGTTTTATTATTATTATACACGCTCTAACATTGATACTTCTAGGCGTTTTTTATTTTTTATGTTTACAACATTTCTATAAGAGCACAGTTATTAAAAATGTTCTATGGAAAATATTGAAATCATAACTTTGTGCTAACAAAAAAATAATATATTGTGTATGTAAAGAAACATTGAAATATAATAAAGAGGTAAAGAATTTGCGACCCACACTGCACTAAAAATTCGTCTCTACAATTCCCAATCAAGCTCCATCAACTAATAGGACTTCAAAAAATCTTCTCATTTACGTTTCAGTCAGCCGGTAGGAGTCTTGTTAGTTGGATTATCATCATCATCATCATAATATTCCCCTCTTCTACCGCTGGACGATGTGAGGATCCTGCTGAGCCTGGAACAAGTATTTCTTTCCTGAACCAACTCTCGCCTACTGTTCTAGTCTATTCCTCTCCTCCTGAAAGCATCCCTTACACGCTAGTCCTCCAAGCAGATGCGAGGCATTCCTCTGGTCCTTTTTCCTCCCATCTCGTAAGTCTTCCTGGTGATTCTTTCAGGGTCCATCCCAAGGAGGTGTCTGAACCACCTTAGGATGGTCTCAGCTGGTTTAACGACGAGATTAACCCGTATGGTGGCGTTCCGTATCCTATCTCTCCGAGTTTTCCTTTCTACTTTTCGCAGGTACCTCATTTCTGTAGCATATATCTGACTTCTGTGCTTTGAGGTCAATATCCACGATTCCGAAGAGTAAGATAGGATAGGAAGGAAGGTCGATTTATAGGCGGCCAGTTTGGTATGCTTTGTCACCTCTCTTCTTCCCAGGAAACCCCGTCCGACCATTTTGAAAATTTTCCCTGCTGGATTATTATATAAATTGAAAACATCTACTCTAATTTTTGTAATGACTCTTATATAGTGAAACAAGAGTTTTTTATTAGACTGTCGATTTGAGATGTGCTGCGTTTATCTTCATTTTGGTTTTGTAATTGCATTCTTTAAGCAGTAACTTGGGGTTTAAAGTGGAAGACGTACTCTTTGAGGAACGTTTTTAAACTTTTTTTTTTTTTGCACTTGATTACTATCAAGCTGAATCTTCGTGAATAGCTTCGTTTCGATAAGACGCCCAACAATTTCCTGTGCGAAAATTCTCGATTTTGGTAGCTAACAGAGGTAGCAAGGATAAAATATGTCGATTTGATGATTCTCAAAAATGTATTACTAACTGTGTTGTTTTTTTTGTTAAATCTCAAGATAATTATCTAAATTATTTGAAAAATAGTTGTCCTACAAAATATATGGTTTGATCTAAGAATCCCTTCCTTCCAATATATATACAACGAAGTCAAAAAAGAAGGAGTAAAAAAAAATCAGCTGGTTAGTAATCATTTTTGATGACCTCGTTATCGATACATGTTGGAAGGAGGGGACTCTTTGATCAAACCATACATTTTGTAGGACAAATATTTTTTCAAATAATTTAGATAATTATCTTGAGATTTAACAACAAAAAAACCCAGTTAGTAATAAATTTTTGAGAATCATCAAATCGACATATTTTATCCTTGCTATCTCTGTTAGCTACCACAATCGAGAATTTTCGCACAGGAAATTGTTGGGCGTCTCATCGAAACGAAGCTATTCACGAAGATCCAGCTTGATAGTAATCAAGTGCAAAAATGGACCATGGATCTTGGACTATATAGATTTGGTGACTAAAAGGAAGCAGGGTGTTAACCTCTTAGTTGCCGCTGGTGACCAGAGCAAGGAGGTGGTATCTAGTTCTTAGCGGTCGCTTGATGGAAGACAATCTCCAGTCATCATCCCATCAAGGCTAAGTGCTCCTCCGGAGTCTTTTATTTAATCTTAGATTTATTTATATCCATCTATTTTATCTTGATTATTTTCGTAATTAGCACTGATAAGATTTTTATAATAATAATAATAAAAGCCTTAACGAACCCGAAGGCTCTATGCCGATACGGTTTGCACACTTTCGTACCCGGATTACCGCCTGAACCCAAGCCTGTAAGATCACGCCAAAATGCAATCCTTCCAATCACCTCGGCGATAATTAAATTTTTTGGAATTGTTTCGTAACTAAGTCCCAAAACTTTAGAAAACCTATCTTAATCTTCGTAATGCTATCAGAAGATTTTTATAGAAAAAAATAATCTTACATAACGCACAATTAATAACGAAAGTAATTGTGGTTTGCGAAATCTGAGGATTGATCAATAGATACTAAGCGATATTAACTCAAAGATTGATTACTTTAAGAATTAGATTGGATGTTATGAATAAATGGTTAATTTATGTTTTCAAACGTGAAGTGAGACAAAATTAGGAACTAGAGAAAACCGACATTTTGAATTTTTTTTTTCATAGTTTATACAGTTGCAGTTTTTTTTTTATGGATTAAATTTTTTAATTCTAAATGCTCCTTACTTAGTTAAGAATAAACTCATCCATACTGGGCTAAATTTCCCGTTAGTTTCTTCAATTCCCGATAATCCTCCATCTGAAATCCTGGCATTTGATCCATGATTCCATCCCACCTGGCATCTGAACAGAATATGGCCTCCTGACCTTATAAGTTGAATTTGTTATTTGAGTACTACCAGTGGGTATTTTTTCAATTTATCTAATTATATTTTTAAGTTATTAATGAACCAGTGATATATCTTCTTTTTATTGGAGTGACTCTATTGGAGCCGCCCTGTTAATATATAATATTAACATTAACTCATTTAATATATAATATTAATATTTGAATTAATTCACACAAAGGTGGAGATCGTTTGTATACACTGAATAAATTTGTATTTTTGTTTCCTAAATTGTCTGAGATGAGATAAACTCGTGGCAACCAGAGAAAACTGACGTTTTGGAATTTCTTTTTCAATAATTATTTTAGTAAGGAAGGAAATAGTTGGGGGTGTAGTCAAATTAAACACTAAATAAGTGGGTTTTCATTGTGAGAAGGAATTATTCGATAAATTCAGTCCAGTTTACATCCTTTTAAAAGTGGGTACTTATTTAGTGTTTAATTTGACTGCACCCCCAACTATTTCCTTCCTTACTCAGATCTTTCAGTCAACTATCTCCTCGCTTCTAATAATTATTTTAATTTAAACATAGCATAAACAAATTGAACAAAACTATACCTCTCCCTCCCCCTCGAATACAACTAACGTTTTCTTGATTTAATCTTAAGAATAAAAATAAATGTACCGCATAAGAATAAAAACAAAATGTAAAGCAATCAAACTTCTTAGACAAAAATTTATGATTTTGAGGTCATGCTTGATTAAAAACTACATATTGGAAAAGAGCTCTACAGCTGAAGAATTAGCAAATTTAAAAAATATGCATGTTATAAACACATAATTTAATTCTTTACTACTATAGTTGTTTGGCATTTTTAATTTGGAATATCCGTTATATTACAAATATGTAAACTTAAGCATAAATAATTAATAATTTTAGGCCAAATTGATAAATTTTGCCTGATTTTGCTTAAGATAAGGACAGACGGATTAATGTTTAAAGGAAGTATTCGTTGCAGAATTGATTGTTTTTAAAGTGATTTAAGAATAATATTTTCTATACGAAGGATTCTTCTCATACAAACCAAAAAGCCAAAAAATAAACTTGTTTCTCAAAAAAAGCGAGAGCCTTATACTATTCTTATTTCGGGTGCCAAGAGTAAATTAAAGCAAGATCGAGCTTTGTTTGAAGTAATCTGAATCTGAAAGTCTAATTTGACTCAACTATTCTATCATTCTATTTGAATAAGATTCAATTTTTTGTTTATTTTTAATTATTTATTCCTGTTTTTCTTTTAAGATTTAATTACATTTTTACAATCGTTATTGATCATTATTTTTGTAAATTAATGAACCTTTTCTTTTTTCAGTCTTTTCAAGGAAGTCAGGGACGAGCTTATTTATTCAATTCAGTGTAAGTTTTAAAATATATTATTTTACTTTTTATTCTATAGTTAGATATAACTATTATGAATACTTTTTTTTTTCTCTATTATCTTTTTAACAATACATTGTTTTTTTTATTTAATATCACTTCACATTTTATTATTAATTTCAAATAAATATTTTTATGATTTTCTGAACTAATCCCTTCTATTAAATTACAGTATTAAAATTCAGAAAACAGCACTGTTCAGTATTCTTAATTGAAGAATTTTAAACTTTTTATTTATTACATTAATATTTTGTAGAGAGATGAAATATAATAAAATACAATGCCATATAATTTTATTCACAAAAATATAAATTAATTAAAGTGTTTTTATTAATACACATTCTCTCCACTTCCTCTTTTATTTGTTCTAATATCCCATTGCGTTCTTTGGTTTTATCACTCCATCAAATATTCGTTTCTTAATTCTGTGCTGGTTCATTCTCTTAATATGTCTGAGGAATTTTAGTCTTTGTTTTCTCATTGACGTTTCTAAGCTTTCAATATTTTCATACAGTTTTTTTTTGTGTGTTTTTAATCGGTATTTCTCGCCTATCCTTTCAGTTCATATAACATTCTTAATATCTTTCTTGAAGTGTTTTAAAATTCTGAGTAACATAAAATTTAATTGGCTTCTGACTTACATTTAGGAACAGTATGTGTAATAAGATTTGAATTATTTAAAAATACAATATGTGGTCCTTAAATTATTGTCTTATTAGATGAAATTCCTTTTCATTGTGGACTTTGTTTTTATTACAGGGTGAACGTTGGTTGTGGCCCGGCAGAGGAGCGGGTTCTCCTCACAGGCCTTCATGCCGTCGCTGACATTTATTGTGAATGTTGTAAAACTACCCTCGGCTGGAAATATGTAAGGATAGAACATTTTATTTTTAGAAATTTTATTTTTGTTCATTTCAAATTTATTATTATTTATTTGTTCTTCTTTTCCACAGGAGCACGCCTTTGAATCGAGTCAAAAATATAAGGAAGGAAAATATATTATCGAACTGGCACACATGATCAAGGAAAATGGGTGGGACAACTAATACAACCACAGCTTTTCCACAGAACTTACGAGAGTGCAGACCTATTAGAGAACTGAACTTGGACAAGCATGAAATGAGTGTTTTAGTTTTAGATGAACAATGATGGACAGTTTTACAGAAGCCATTTTTCCATTATTTTCTTATACATATTTTAAATTTGGACATATATATTGTGCATAATATATTAACTTATCCAGTATTATGTTCCAACGAGGTCGTCTTAAAATCGGTTTGTCTTTAGAGAAAAATTTATCGTTAAAGAAATGAAATTCATAAATTAACTATTTTTTTCGTGGTAACATAATATTGTGCAAGTTAAAAAAAAAATAGACATTTTTTAATTAATTGATTATTGTATATTATTGCTCAGGAAGCACAATTTTAAGTGTTTTACATACATAAATGTAGTTGATAGTCATATATGCTGGTTGTGTGTGACAATTGTAAATATATTTTATATTGTAAAAAAAGAAAATAATTCAAGTGAAGAGCAAATTGGAAGATTTGTATTACAACTTTGTGTTTTTTTAAGTGTTCACGTGAAACAAAATAAAAATATTTTAAGGCTGCACTCTATTTCTATATATGAACTTTTGTAATATATAGAATATTTTAAGTGATTAACTAACAATCATTGTTGATATGTTAATCTTGGCTTGTTATTTAGGAGGAACTTGATGTTATTGTAAATTTATTTGTGCATAAATCATTAAAATCATACGTGCAGAATTCCTTCCAATTTTTTTTTTTTTTTTATAAGAAAAAGAAGAAAAAAGAGAGAAAATTTAGCAGGGTTTGACTTTGTGACTACCCCCATCTTTTTTCCCTCATGATTTTATTGGGGTTTTTATTCATTGATAGAGGGTGAATATGATCTCAGAACAGTCTAGGTAAATATTGAAAAATAATTCACTATTTAGTTTTTATTTGTCACCTTTTAATTGTGCTAAACATGTTTCTTTAAGAAATGTGCTCCTTTTAAGGCATACTTTAAAAAACCACATTTCTTCCCTGAATATTTTTGAGAATTTAGACTGAAACCCAGTTGCATTGTTTTAATTACGTGATTTTAACAAATAAAAAAAAGGAAATTAGTAGAATCATATATCGTTCATAAAAAAAAAATTAATAAATAAAAAAATATATTGATGTTACTAATTTTTTTAAATGTCATTTGTCTCATTAATGTTGAATTAATATGTAGATTGTCATAAATATTGTTTAGGATGATAGCGAAGCCATTATAAAAGTGAAATATATTTTTTTATGATTACGAATGTAGTTTTGATTTGCAACGTTCTGGAATAAGAAAAAGCATAATTCGAGGAAGGCATTAAAAATTTTTATTTACAAAGGTGTGTACTTAATTAAGTTTCAATTTAATATGATTAATTATTTGTATATTTTATTTCATTTTCTCTAGTCTTTGTAAATACTTTATAAGTTTTTTTTCTAGTTGCCAATATAATTTGCTTTATATTTTTTATTCTTTTGTACGTTTTAAATTTGTAAACCTAAAGAAGTTAATGTATGTTGAAAAGAAAAGATTTATGTGTTGTATATATATTGTTCAGAGAATGAGTTAGAATTGCATCTGCTGGATAACTTAGCTGGTGCCTGAATGTTTTAGGAGGACCAAAATAAAAATTTAAAAAAAAATTTAAAAATATATGTAAAATTTCTTTTATACATGAATAAATATGTCTCTATGCATAATGTACATGTAATAAATAAACATCTATTACCTTTATTATCTTCATTGTATTTTTTCAAGAGGAGGTTTATGAAACGAAAATAACAATAACTCTTGAATTAAAAGGAAAAAACAGATTTATGTTTTTGTTCTACACGTTATTTTTAATCGATTACAAGTCTTATAGAAATTTTTTATCGATGATGAGAATTCGTAGATCATTGATACTGTGACATAAACCTTCTTTTGTAATAATTTTTTTAAAGAAATTCAAAAATTAAAAAAAAAAAAATATGATGTATTGTTTCGAAGATGTAATATACAACTTCATTACACAGGCCTATTTATATATTTGTATGTTGTCTTAGAAAATTCCCTGCAAGTATCATCGTATATTTAATGTTTTGCAGGAGTGGTTCTAGTAAAACATGTATTAGCTATTAAACTTGTGATAAAAAGATATATATAAAAAAAGAAAAAAAAAGGCTATACGTACCTATAGTCTTTGCTCTTTTACCTATTTTCTCAAAGATGTGTATTATGTTATTGTTAAGACATGTCTATCAGTAATGCTGTAATAGTTGCTAAAGCGAAATGCTTCAAATAGATATTTATAAAAGAATACATGTCTTTGGTCTTTCAGTATAATCATTTGTTAGTCAAATATTCCTATAATATCATCATTTACAGTTACTAAGAAAAACTAAGCATTGTTAGTTAAGTTAACGGAAGTGTTAATTTAATGATTGTTTTCTTGTCAAGAGTTTTAAGCAAATTTAAGAAGTTCTGATAAAATTGAAATATCACAAATAGTTCTACCAGCTTGATTCCTCATTTTGTAGTTGTGAAATAGCTTATAACCAGCTGAGTACCAAACTCATTGGAGAAATAAAAATCAACCACGACTTATAGAGGTATTTTGTTTGAGTTCAGTTCTTGAAGAGATAGTTAAACTTCGGCTACCACCGGGACATGGCAGCTAAATAAAAAGACAGTTGAAATAAATTCCATTAAAAATGCGCATACCGAGGAATTATTCTATTTAAAAAAAACCTCTGCCACTACAACCCGTGAACGGGTCTGGGGTTCAGTACATGGTAGAGACTGTACTGTTTCATGGCAAGGAGGTGACTTGTCCTAGGTCACGCTCGACCGCCAGATTTCCCCCCTCATTTTGGGTACCCTATTTTTATAATATTTTATAGAGGCTGCTGGGTGAGCCCCAGGAGGGTCCTAAATCCTATATGTCCCATTTCTGGCTGCAAACAGACTAAATAAAAGTATTGCCTGCAGCGGGATTTGAACAAGGATTTCCAGAATGGCAACTTAGTGATCTACCACTGAGCCATTCCACTCACTATATTAACCTATTAATAGCAATAAATTGGCTGTAATTTTAGCATAAACACATTTTTAATATAAAAATAATTAAGTATAGAAGATTTACAGAAGAAAACTAAAATATAAAATGAGTTTTCCCTATTGGATGGGATATCAATTGAATCAAGTAGATACATGAAGCTGTCTGTAGGTGCCTTTTTTTTAAACTAATAATTTTAACTCAAAAAACATTATTTTTATGTTATTTCAATTTATCCTTTGTACTACTGTTAGTTGGGAGAAGGGTACCTCAGTGACTAAGAGATCAGTTTACTAATATATAGGTCCTAGGTAAGTTACACCCTGTGGCAGATAAAGTACTTATTCTGTTATCAGCCATGGGTCGATCCTGTAGCATTTAGAGATCCTCTTAGCATTCACATAGGTATTCTGGGGGAAAACCTGGAGATTGAAAGTGATCTCAGCTAACTCATCTCCTTACACAACTGTTTGCTTTGAAACTGTACTGTTCCTGCCATTTACTGAACACATGGCCCTTCATGGGCTGTACTAAGTTATGTTATTTTTTTTTTACTTATTAATATTTCCCGAATAAAGACACCTCTTGGGATGTTAATTTGCCCTTTTTATGGATTCTACTGTACTGAGGGTTAACAAAAACTGATGGTTAATCAAAGTTTTTAAATGATCATGGAGATGAAAAGGGAGTATTAGATGTGAGCTTCTATGGAAAGGAAATATTTTGTTTTTATTTTTATCAGAGGTTTAACCCTTAATGTGCTATAGACACATATATGTGACTGGCAAAAGCAATCAATGGGGACTATGGTTGGATATATATGTTTTCCAATTTTTTTTCGTTTTCTTTGTAATAATTACATAAAATTATTACCAAAATATTACTATAAGTATAAACAAAAATACGTATGACATTATGTAAAACAGATATAAATGTATAACTGTATCTATGACATTAAAGAAAAACAGATTATGAAAAAATCAGGTTTATAGAAAAAAAAAAGTAAGCCGCCACGGGATGCCTGATAGATGTGAAACATAGAAGTTGGATGTTATTGGGAAAGAATTAATTATTTAAGTGTAAGAAAATGATGTAATGGAAGGGAATACAGAAATTTGTTTAGATTTATGTGATAAAAATAATATTATTTTCATTAAAAAATATACATAAAAGACCATTGTGATCCAAATAAAATATTACAATTCAGTATCATCAGTTATTTCTGTAATATTAACACTCGATGATGTGTCTGATGGTATCAAAGATAAAATAGACCGATGGTAACTAATATAAGCAACGAAAGTGTTACTTTTAACGTTATGGAGGTGTCTTGTAAATACTTCATCAATTGTTGTGCCATATCTAGTTGTAGATTTCCTTCGATTATTTATTATTAATATACAACTGAAAATCTTGTTGAAGAAACGTTATCAATGGTGCTGACTCATCTTTTGCGAAATTTATATTAAAGTCTCCAGCTAAAATCATGGGTAGTTCATCTATTTATTCGTTTAAAATTCTTGAACCACTTATACTGTACGGAAGTAAACTAACGTGTAAAAATGAGATGATATCTTTGATTTTTTGGTTAGGTGAAATATATACAACAACCATGAGTATCTGTCTCCCATCATCTAATGTAATTTGAGAAGCACATTTAATGAGGCATTTCAGTACTTAAAGCATAATTTTATAAGGATAATAATTTTATTAATATTAAATATATGTTTAATATTATAATTTTAAATCATAATTTCAAATAACTTAAATTTGAGCACATTTAATGTTCAATTAAATAATAAATTTAACAGCCACGGGGCTGCTCGAAGTTTTCGCATCACGACATCAACAGTTAATTGCTCTCACTCGCCAAACGCGCCATTAGATGCTTCACATCAAAAAATAAAAGTAGGTCAAAATGTTAAAGACTTCAAATTAGCTAGAATTTCCAGATATTTCTAATAAATATTGTGGTCGGTATTATTGATATATTAATTGTAATTGTCCGAAACCCTTAATAGCACTCTAGATGTTTCTATGTTGTAACAATGTTCATTATATTCATTTTATGATTGATGCTTGAAAATAACGTTCTGTTTATAAAAAATCTGGTGCAAAAGAAATACAATAATAATCTATTGGTACTACCATGAACTTTTACTAACACAATATTGCTTGCATGGGTGAAAAGTATTCAGTACGCAGTGCTGGGCAGTCTCTCCGGACCCTTTCGGTCGAGAGTCACCTGGACTTTAATGATTAATGCATTACTGGACCTTTATCTCAAATAAGACGTAAATTACATTGCTTGAGTTTTGCATCTGAGAAAATATAATTTTTACAAATTTGAGTGCCTCATGCACCACCAAGATTCTTCTATATTCACATTTTTCTTCTAGTTGTATTAGTCAGTGATTGTTTAAGAACTTATCCAGAAAAAGATAAATTCTGAATTAATTTTGTATAAGAACACTGCAACTACAATTTTTGGGAGATGCAAGCAGAGATTTTTTTACTTTTTTTAACAATTCCAACTTAAGAATGGTCTAGTTATATAGAAAGAAATCTCACAGTTTGTGGAAAATGGTCACAGTTCTTTAAATTTACTCTTGACTTTTTGAGATTACAAATATATGACAAAGAACATAAGATTATTTGGAAATGTATTGGTATATGTTTAAGCAAAGCCTATTAATGGGAGTTGAATTCCAAATATATTTTATGAGTAATGAACCTGAATGGATTTATGCTGACCATATTTACAGGCTTTTATTTCAAATCTTAAAACCTCCCCAATAAAATTCTTAAAATTGTTACAAATATGTGTAATTAACACATATACTACATTCAAAATCTTATGAGTATAAAATATTTCAGTTCAAATTTACATTTAATATTTTAACTTACTGTTAACAGTTTCACAAGAACTAAATAACGTTCCACCCTTCAATGTGATTATTAGCATCATAGACAATTATCAATGCAAAGGCCAAAAGTTTGTTCGAATCTGCTCAGTGGTGTTAAGTAACACCAATCTGTAACATATGTTATATTATTATTAGCCATATAACACATATCATACCAAATATCATTTATGCCACATACACTAATTGTAATAATATGCATTATATATTGTTATATACTTTCGCAATTACTCTTCGTACATAATCATAAAACATTATTTTTAATCATTTTAGATCGATGAGATAACAAAAACCAAATTAAAGATAATTTTTACTTACTATGATAATTTTGTCCAAAACTTGTTCCGTTATAAGTGAAGTCACTTTTAAGTTTTCCACTTTAATAATACTATAAAATCTTCCTTGTTATAAACATTGATATTGTCAAATATGAACATTTTTTATTTAATCATTTGTAATGGTAAGACCTTCTAATTGGTAAAAGGTAATTATAACTATAATCCTAAAAATATAAAGCTTTGATGATTTCATAAAGATCAGTGTTGATGAACAAAATGAGAATGTGTTACTTTATTGACTAAGGAGTATTTTAAACAAAAGAAGGAAGGCTACTAGGTTGCCTTATTTAGGGCTAACATTGATGAATTTTGAGAGCTATGTTTTATATTAATTCTGAATTAAGAAAAAGAGATTTCTATTTTTTCATAGTAACCTGCAATTCCTAAACCTCATTGCCAAATAAATTTTACAGATTTTAAAATTGTTCCAATTACAACAGATTAGAAGGAATATTTTACTTCATCTGTGATCATATTGCTGCTTGAATTTTTGATGTCTCCTTTATTCTGCATATCTTAACATTAATATTTGGTCAGGTGATGTTTCAATAGTTTTTCAGGGTATTTTATTTTGAAAATAGACATTCCATTATTTCTTATTCAATAGAATACTATTCACATCAAGACTTTCTCCCAACACTCTGTGCCCTTTTGTTTCCTTGATATTTTTCACAAGTCCCGAGCTTCTCCAGGATATAAGTATTTGAATGACACCATTGTTGTTCTAAACCACCCTCTAGATTCTTAATACAAATAAACTAATTATCGTTGGTCACTAAAAAGTAACATGGTTAATACAAAACAAGTGGTTAAAACAAATAATTGAAAATTGAGGTAATAAGAAAGAATATAAAACTCTATCATGGATGCTATAAGTTAGGTCTTTTATGATATATTTTGCTCTCATATTGTCAATTATATTCTTACAAAAGCATGTGCATATTTAATTATAATTTCTTAAATACTCTCTTAAATTTCCATGGCCAATAGTTTTAATCCATTCGGCAGATGTTTCTTCTGGTTTCGACCGTGTGGTCAAATTCTTTGACGACCATTAGCTGGCCATCCTGCAAGCTTCCTCAGGAATAATCTGAGACTGAAAATGTTCTTCTACTTCGGTATTTAATTTCTTATTAAATTTTAATAAACGGAAAAGATGAGATAAAATTTCAGATTTTTTTTACATATAAGTTTAGTTGATCCATTACTAAAATATCAGCTTAGACACAATAAGAAAAGAATAAGAACAAATAATAATCGACAAACATAAAAACTTGGAAGCACTGCATACAATTTTTTATAATATCAAGAAATGGTATTTGATTTTATTATAACATACAAACAATTAATAATGAGAAAAAAGCTATTAAGTAAACAGAGTGGTTTAAATGTAAGTTTGTTAAATTTCACTAATTCATTTATTTCATGAAGCAAAAAATAGCTACGCTGATAATAAAAATTGTAACATATAAATAAAAAAAGTCAAATAACTAATTAATGTAAATCAGTAATTAAAAATAAATTTAAAATTAGTCCCACATTTGGAATATATAATAATTGTATGTGTGTATTTATCCCAGAATAAAGTTCCTTTTCTTTTCTATATAATACATGTACATTATAAATAAGTATATGTATAATTACACGTGTATATAAATTTTGGATATTTTAATAAATAATTTACATTTTTTTTAAAACAAAAACCTAAAAGTATTATTTCCACAAGCACAAGTGCATGTTTAAGGTAGAGGTTTTGAAATTTAAAGCCATATACTTGATGTAATATATATACAAATACAAATTACAATTTACTAAGCAAATTGTATTTAAATTTACTAGACAATAACCAACTAGATCCATAAAAAAAAACATTATCTTCCATCTTTAGTTTAGTATTAAACATATTATTTACTAAGTAGTAACAAAGGATTGTAGTTTTTTGAGACCTACGGCAATACAATTGAGACATGCCGTAAAATAAAATTGAAGGAAATGATTAAAAATATGTTAATTTATTTTATATTTATTATTCTTATGACCGTGATACTTTATAAATATTTTTATTTTGAAGAGAAAAGATTTGTTCAGGCCGGGATTCGAACCCGGGTCTTCCGTGTCATTAGCGCAGAGCTCTAATCGACTGAGCTACCTGACAAACCCATACATGGGCAGGCAAACCCATTCTCTTCTCCGATCCTATATCCCCGTGTTCTCGCAATTTTACGATGTATACACGGGGAAGAAAGTTCATTGAACATCACTTTAATTAGGATCTCGTGGACTTACATCAATTTTTTACTATAATTTAATTTATATTTATTATTCTTATGATGGTGATAATTTTTAAATATTTTTATTTTGAAGATAAAAGATTTGTCCAGGCCGGGATTCGAACCCGGGTCTTCTGCATTTTCTAGAGCAGAGATCTAACCAGCTGAGCTACCTGGCCCGTAACACGGTCAGACAAATCCATTCTCTTCACCGATCCTATATCCCGTGTTCTCTTAATTTTGCGATGCATACACGGGGAAGAATGTTCATTGAACATTACTTTAATTAGGATCCCGTTGACTTAAAAGTTATCTTACATATTTTCTATATATTTTTACAATTATAAAGTCCATAATTGTATTATTTTTTATAAAACTAGGTAATTCACATATTTAAGTAATAGAGTAACAGCCACTGAATTTTATAGAATAAAACAGCGGTTGCCAACCAATGGATTGTGGCTCACTTGTGGTCTCTGGGCTAATCCAGGAGTGGACCCAGTCAGCAACTTTGATCCACTATATACGATATAAATATAAACTTATAAGCCATGATTAGCGTTCCCCCTCCACAATAATCTATTGGTGTTGTGTATATATTGTATATTTATATGTAGTTTCTGGGCCTCGAAGTTATCCTTTCAAAATTAGTTGTCCGCACAACTAAAAAGTTGGGAACCGCTGCTGTAGAAATTATAATACAATATTCAATATACAGGAGCCCGTGGTATTTGAGTATAATAACAGTTGATATCAGTACTCTACACAACACTGAGGGCAGAGATAAAATCTTCAGGTTGACCAACTGACTAAAATAGTTTCACGATCTTTGTTAACTTTATCAATAGTAATTCATAAACAAACAAAAACAACTTAACGTAATTATTTAGGATAACTGCTTCTAAATTCTCAAAACTTGATTTTATCACTTATGATTGTGGGGGGCGGGGCGTTAACGTTCAGCCTACTTCTTTTAAGACAGAGATGACAGGTTATCATTACAAGTTACCAACATTCCTAACCTAAGTTCGAGATTCATTCCATCGATCTACCTTGAAGTAAATTTTAAATTGCTCTAACAGGGTTCGAACTTGCGCCGCAGCAGTTACTTCGTTGATTAGGTAGATACCTCAATCACTTCGGCCATCCTTGGAGTCACCTGAGGTGTGGCGGGTAGCACAACAACCTTCTATACTCAAAATCGTACCATCCTTAGGAGTTCATGTAAAATGGCCGTTAATCATCCTTACCTAATTATATCTGGATAGACAAAATTTATGACTCCCGCTATAGCAGCATAAAGTGACATTAATTAAAGCAAACATATAGACGGCCTTCCATGTTATTAATCAATACTTATACCTAGCAATATATTCCTCATTTGTTCCCGCCTCCTGTAATACAATTATTTTTTGTTTTGCCAAATACTCAATATTAAATACTCAACGGAAGTCATATTTATACTTAGGTGAGTTTAATTGAGGTGGCTTGAATCTAAAAAAAAAAATTAATTTCACCCGAATTTGTTCGCCTATACTATCTACTAAAATAATTTGGATTCTAAGAACCAATATTTTCCAAGAACCGAAAAACAGTATTGTTTTTTTTTTAACTTCTCCGATTTCTTTTATATCTATCCTTCTCTCAAAGTTGATAAATAAAGCCATAACAATAATTATTCTTTATCACAATTGAATTTTTAAAATAAACGATTTAATTTAATATAAAAATAAATAAATCATTATTTTTCCTTATCGGTGTAAATGATTTACTTAGGTCATTTAAATTATAGATAGATAGGTAGTAATATACAAATTATTTATAAGTCACAAAGAAATAGATAAGTTATTTTTATTAATACGTTACAAAAAGATTCACAAACAAAAAAAACTTTTCGACCTTCCAGGGGTGAGAAGAATCCATCACGACCTGCTGTGTACGATTACATTTGACTCATTATTGGTTTTTTTTTCACTCTAAAGGTATAAGGGGAGTGTTAAGGCCAGATGAAGTAGTAAGTTTATAAAGTATTAACAGTTTTAATCAGAAACAATTAAATCATTTTTTCTTAAAAGAAAGAACATTATCTTTTCTTATTTTTCACATTTTTATTTAATATAATAATTTTAACGTTTATTTCGTAATTGTTTAGGATAATTTAATTTAAAAGGTAATTTTATTTTGTTTAGATATAAGTGTATTCGTAGTAAGTGTGAAAACATATGTTATAAAAGTGAAGAGAGAAAAACAAAAGAGAGTCGATCGGCTTTTGTTCGCTCCGGCTAGACCGAGCAAGACAGTGTTGACGCGAGCCCTTAGCCGTGCACATCGTATGCTCTCTAGGAGCCCAAAGTTGTTTTTGTGAATTTTAAGACAGTGTTGACGCGAGCCCTTAGCCGTGCACATCGTATGCTCTTTAGGAGCCCAAAGTTGTTTTTGTGAATTTTAAGACAGTGTTGCCACGAGCCTCGTGACGTCCACATCGTATGCTCTATAGGAGCCCAAAATTGTTTTGTGTGAGTTTGAAGAAGATACTAATTTGCTGCCCACCTGCAGGTGTAATTAGTTTAAACTTCGTCATAGATTCGACCAATTCGAATTGACCCAGTCGATCATCTCAACCTCTATTGTCTCAACATCTTCGCTCGCCTTGCCGACGAAAATCCTCTGTCGTCTCAACATCCAGCTAGCGCCGTCGAGAATCTACCATCTACTGAAAACTACTTCGACAGACAGATAAGAGTTTTTATTATTATATCATTGCAATCAGAAAACCGCATAAACATTCATTATTTTGTAATAGATTTTATTTGTAATTTAATAGAGTTAAATTTACTATCGTAAGATTAAATAATATTTGTTTTCTTTTGTTATTAATTAGTTCTTTGTAATTTAGTTAATTTTAATAACTTTATTTTCTCATTATAAAAGCGTTTAAATTGTTCTTTTAATTTAATTAATTGGTTTTTCATTCTCAAAATTATTAGTTATTTAATTTATAAAAGCGATTTATGTTATTAGTTTAATAAAAGGTTACAATCAAAATGACATGCGATCTGGTATAATTGAATCAGAAATTTATTTTCCTTATCCATTTCGGAGCTCTCATCGAAAGGTCCAATAACTATTTCGAGGTTGCTCAAACAGGGAGTATTAACAAAAATATTGTTGTTTTTATCAAAGTGTTAATGCTAAATTCTTATATATTTTTTTTTATAATTATTTATTTTGTAATGGGAATAATGTCAGTCTTTTCTTTATTTTCTTCTTTTGAAAGCAGGCGTACGAGAATGCATTTGACCATAAGTATGTATAAATAAAATATACAAAGCAAATAGAAGCTTATATTTTAAATTAAATTGATTAATTTCAGTTTTATTAAATCGAATGAAAACTCCGACTATTGCAACTGTGTAAAATTATAAATGCAAATTAAAGGCACCAGTTGATCTGTGTTTATTGCATCAGATTGACTGATTTGAAGCCTATACATTAAAAATTGTATAATTTTACAAATTGTAAAAAATTAAAATTATCCCTGTAGTGATTTTAATTTAATGTTTTTAACATCATTAAATTAATCGGTAACCGCCTTATAGATATTCATTATTAATCGAACTGACTTTAAACAGCTGTTTCTATCACTCCCTTTCTTTTAATTATTATTTTTTAGCAACAATAGTTTTCATTATTATTATTTTTTTCAGTGATTATAATCGATAGAACTTTGTTACAACTGTTTACAATAAATAAAGAAAGTGAATTTTTTACTACAAATGTATACACTGTTAGTACTCTGTCTTCGCATTCACATTACACTGTTCGGCAACTAAAAACACACGACCTCTCAACCATAATTTATTGGTACTTTCTGATTGGGAAATTCGTCTGGATTATTTTATATCCAGGTGCTAAGGGTGAACTTCGTCGTTCATTGACGGTGTAGTTAAGCTGTTCCTCAGGGAATTGATCCATTGATGTTTACCCACTACTTACGAGGCGATCGATATTCGGATTCGACCGAGGGTGGCAAAAGTTAGTGGGGGAATGTTTGAGAGAGGGGGGCTCTATAGTAACATGTGGTATATTTTTAGTAGGGAAGTTGAGGCTGGGGTTGGGGGTCATCTAAAATAGAAATGTAGGCGCGTTTTAAAACTCTTCACGATTTTTTTCCTCTCTTACAATTAGTACAAATTATTTAAATGAACGATTACAATATGGAAGCAACGATTTTGGCCAAACCCTGCAATTTCGATTTGCAAACAATGAAAGGAAACGAATTTTGTAAACAAGAAGGTGCAAGAGGTAAGTGGATATGGTTTTCCCTTATTGAGCAATTGCACATTTTTTCCATTAATACTCTATATTAAACAAACGTAACAGCTGTGATTTTGATTTTTTTTTATATATATAGATCTTTGGATTTGTGAAAAATGTAGAAAAGAATTCGCCGACAAGGATTCTCTAAGGTTACACGAAGAACTGCACAATATTAACGAAAACCCGTTTCCCGAAACGGAAATAATTCTCAGGCGGGATCTCCTTTATAAGGAAGTGAGGAAACAACAAGACGTGGAAGGTGGAAGGGCAGAAGTTACCAGAAAAATGTCTTATAAGCCGAGAAGGATTTATAAACCAATGTGTTAGTATATAATTACTTAAATTGAAAAATATTTTGATTAATAACTGACACAAAATAAAATACTTGATTGTTTATTTAAACGTTAACTGATAACTTTTTCAAGTTCAAATTTATAAAGTAAGTTTTATGATATATTTTTTTCTAGCAAAACGAGTGGGTCTTACGAAAATAAGAGTGGAAGATTGTTTGAGATGTGATGCTTGTTCGTGTATTTACATCGATGAAAGAGATTATTTCAAGCATATGAGAAACTTCCACCAGAAATATAACACCATTATTCCAAGGTATTAATTAATATTTATTATGTAAAAAATAATAGACATCAACAACTATCCGATCAATAAGAAAATAACAAAAAAAATAATTGTGTTTATCTTTAATTAGATCAGCTCATTAGAAACCTTTACCTGTAAAAAAATATGGTTTTACAAGTTTTAAAAAAATCAATAATTTTGCTGTAGTGATTAAGCAGTCCACTAATGATTAGTCACATTTCAGATCACAGAAAGCTATTAATCAAAGTATTCTTTAATAAATGAACTTAATGTTTGTTGTCAAGTCTTTAATCAAATTTATCGTGATTTTACTATTTTAAAAATATTTTGCATTTAATGAAGAATTGAAAACTTGATTTCCACAAATATGATGTTTTTTAATTTAATCAAATGCTCTATAAAACATGATTTGTAACAGATACTATATGTTACATGAATTTATTGAACTCTTTTTTTCTTGATTTTTAGTCTTCAAATAAATGAAATCTTCATGTATTTATAAGTTAAGTGTATTTTCATTATAATTATTAGATATTATTTAGCTATTTTGTAAGTATTTCATACTTGAAATTTCAAGCACTTATTTACTAAATAAATTAACGAAAAAAATAAAGACTACCTTATTTACTAACTTATTTTTTTTGACCAGGTCAAGAAGAAAAAGTCCTTTGCATCATAAAACCTGCAATAATTCTGACATCCAACAAGATCAACAACAAACACTTAGCAACAAAGCAGCAGAATCATTAATTCATCCAATAATCAATGATGGACAAATAAGAGAAAAAATAAAGGTAATAATAGTACATTGAAACTTGTATCAGAAATTTATTTTACTTGACAACTTTGTGTTTAAATATGTTACTACCCTATTAGACTGGCAAGTTATGAGAAGGAAGATAATGACAAACCGTGAGATGATAATTTCAAAAACTCACCTGTCTATCAAAAGCATCATTATAATTTCTTTTTCTAAGATGTCTGTTTTAGATATCACTATGGATAACAACAATGCGTAGAGCTTTTATGAATTCGAATATGGTGTGAGGGCGAGGGCTTGCTCGTAAAAAAATGTGCCTTAAGTATTTTAATTATATACATGAAAGTTCATTCTTATGATAAATTTAAAAAGAAATAATTCATATTCTTCTTGTTTTTTACTACTGGCAGCATTAATACCAAATCAGGAACATTAAAAAAATTACTGTTATATTTATTTACAATTGTCATTGTTAATTCTGAGTCTATTAGTTGTGTTTTACTCAATGTATTTTCATTATTGTAGTATTAATAAAACTGTTAATACAAAAAAATTAATATTAATGTGTTAACTATTATAATATTGTTTCAGAGTCGATGGAATAAAGTCTCCCAAAGATTATCTAGTCAAATTCAAATAAAACAAGAACAACCTGATGATATGAGTTATCTTCTAAGTCAAGTTGAAGTAAAAATCAAAACGGAACCCCCTGATGTCGATTAGAACATATTATATATATTGTACCCTGAGTTATTTTATAGCGTACTTATTGTCTAGTCAGTAATATGTGTTAAGGATTTTAGTTTGTTGAACACCACTAATGAGGGTATTTATGCTTCACAGAAATATAAAGATCGCAAAAATCTACTTATTTATACAGAAATCATGTTAAAAAATCTATATAATCATTCCTAAAACAATTGAGTTTTATAATTGTATTTCTGTGATTAAATGGAGTTAATTATGAAACTATATTTTACTAAATTTCTGAAAGCTAGAATATTCATATAATTTTACAAATAATAGTTTTAAAAATACAACTAAAATTTGTATGTAGATTTATGGACTTAAAGATACTGTGTGTTTTCATAGTATTCCTCTATTAGATGAGTCAGAGTTTTTTTATTGTGATACTTAGCAACTTACTAGTCATTTGTTATGAAATAATTAGAAACCATGTTATTTGATTTTGAATTATTATCATCAGAAAAAATTTGAAGACCATTGGAGAAAAAACGAGATAACTAACTCATTCCGAAATGTTCAGGAGAGCTTAATTAACATCGGAATCTTTTAGTACTCTTCACATGAACCAAGTAAAACAAACTTTACTTAAGTGGCTTTATGCAAAGTAGAATGGGATACAATTTTTGGATATGAAAAAATAGTGTAAAATAAGGCACTAAAATGGCTAAGACGTGCTAAAATTCCAGCTAAGCAGGGGGAAACAAGGTATGTTGGTGTTCTGTAGCCCACATTACCTCGTTATTATCTAATAATGCTCGAATAAACTTGGTTTTTCCCAGTATGGATATTCTTTTTCAGCCGTTTTGATTTGCTTAAACACATTTTTCTCCTGTTGTGACCATAAAATCATGTAAGCCATCAAAAAATCTATCAGAAACCATTGTTACTAATTTTGGGGAAAAAATCGAGTTATCTAATTTTTCCCCTGTGGTCTTCATATGTTTTCACTAATTCTTGAAAATATTTATTAAATTTATTTACTGTATATTAATATTATTTTAAACAGAGACATCTTAATTATATTATTTATTTATCACATATCTATTGATTTTATTTAACAATTTCTTCTAGATTTGTGAATTAGAAGTTTTTAGAGTGTTGATAGATGAAGAATACTGTAAATTGCTTTATATATACTGTTGTGCAATTGATATCTGAACCTTTGATGTTTTTCACCAACTATTTTTATTTTAAAACAAGATTTGTAAATTATTAATATAAATTGATTATATTATTCTAAATTGTTGTAGTAAGGATGGATACAAGCAAATCATATCTTGCATCTTATAAAATTTAATTTAAATATTAAAAATAAATAAATTTTTATATTTTTGTATTATAAACAATATTTTGTTTTAATAGATATTACATAGTATAATTACGCAAGAAACATACTGTTTGATAATGTTGGTTACCAGCAATATTTTCCTAGCCAATACATCATATATTTCATCTTAAAAAATTACATTTTAGGAATGTAATTTATTCTTTAGCTAAAAATTTTTAAACTTTATAAATGGAGTTATGGAATTACAATTTATTCTTTACATGCAATAAAATTTTCCGATTTTAACAGAAATATTCATTTTCACAGTTCAAATGAACTCCTTTCATTGTGATATTTGTGCATAATTCATTCCTTCTTATGCTTATTACATCCTTAAAGGTAAAACTAAATAACAATTAGCTTTACAAAGTTGAAATGTTCTATTTGGAATTATCGTAAAATCTAGTCGTGCACTTGGTTTTAAAACCACCAAATGATAGCCTATAGTGATACTTTACTTGAAGATCACAATACATTTTCATTAACAGTTATAGTGAAATATAAAGTATAATGAAAACCTTAACAAGTTTAATAAATAATACTTATATATTACAATGAATAAAATATGTATTATGTTGGCTACAAGCATTAATATGAAAGTGATACCTTATTCCAAGCATCAAATTTTGGTCCTCCTCCATTCATTGGACTCTATAAAATACAAATATACAAGGTCAAAAATAATACTTTAGTCTGCATTTTTCTAAAGTTCTCTAATCAGTAGAAAATCTGTTAAATAATTGGGCAGGTACCAAAGTAGCATATAATACAATATTAGGTGACATAGTCATATATTGTATGTGTTAAACTTACGTGTATTTTAAAAGAGAAAGTAACAAATATTATGGAGTATTTCTAAAAAAAACTTTTAAAAATTTCTAAAACATTTTTGAGGGGCAATTAATACTGGAATTCATAAATTAATTAAATCATGACCTATGTTGTCACTGCACTGGGAATTGGCGCCTAATTTACTGAAAACCGTAATGTGAAAGTTGGTTTCCCCAATATGGAACATTTTGGAGTTTTAATTTCTGACTCTAGTAAAATATTACGGGAAAATGGAGTAAAAAGCTTCTTTGTGAAATCAATCATAATTTTGAAACAGATAAATGCAAATAAGCCTAAATAATTCTTTAATCAAATATAAAATGAAACTACTACCCAGAAATTTACCAAATATCATAAGTATTAAAGACATTGTTTGACAAATGAAATTATGTATTACCAAATAGATTGATATGATAAGTTAACTTACCACCTCTGATGAACGTTTCGTTAGTGATCTCACTCTAACAAAGCACGTGTCTGCTCTGAGAGTATAAATGCCATATCAAATACTGAAAGTTTGGTTATAAGGTTTAGTTTTTTCTAACTATTCCCTATTCTGTTCATAATCATGTTTATGAAAATGCTCGTACTTGTTTTAAAAAAATAAATGCTTAGAATTAGTTTGAAGTTCTTGATTTATTAAAGTGAATTTTTGTTTATTGATTATTATGTATTACTTTTAAGAAAGTAAATAAATAAAGAAGTTACAAATAATAAATTATATATTACATTAAAATGGAAGTGGACACTGAAAGGCGTGTACTTGCTAAATTTAAATCAGACCAAGGTGAAGAAGTTGGTGCTTTATATGATTTAGCATTAAATGTCAATGTAGACCAATTGACATACATTTGCAATAACTTACTTGAGCAGGTAACTTTACTAATTTGAAACTGTAAATTGTTTAGATATTGTTGGTCATCATGTACAGTTGGATAGGAACCGATTACTCAATAACTATCCATGATAACTAAGTTCTAGACTCACATAACTTTTTTTTTCAGGAAGAATCTGCCCAGTACACATTCTATGTTAATGAACAAGAAATTGTAAATACATTAGAAGGTGTTTTAGATGTTCAGAAGTTGAATACTGAAAATGTTGTCGAGATTATTTATCAACAGCAAGCGATTTTCAAAGTTAGAGCTGTTACAAGATGTACAAGGTGAGTTGACGTTTATATTCTAAGCTTCAATAATATTTAAGCCTCATGAGTTGAAATATTTAAGATATTAAATAAAACAACTATCTGGTATGTTAATCGTAATTAAGCAAGACTGATGCAAGCAAATTAGAGGGTTGCAATAATGATATTTAGTGGAATTTGTTATAACTAACTGCTTTTACTTTAACTATTTCTTCGACTTTACATTTAAAACTATTGTTGTAGTCGACTTCTGCTGGTCTGTAAAACATGTACCTAAAGTCAACAGCTGTGTCATTATCACTCTTTTAATCAAATTAAAAGAGTGATAATGGTGGATTGAATTGGTCAGGGGATGGAGTCAAAGATAACACAAAATAAGTGGAACTTATTTTTTAATTGTGCCAACGTTTCGGCCTACGATGTAGGCCATCTTCAGGGCGAATGTTGGTGTCTGTTCTGTGGTGACTTGTCAAACTGGAACGTTGGCACAAATAAAAAATAAGTTTCACTTATTTTGTGTTATCTTTGGCTGCACCCCCTGACCAATTCAATCCATCATTAGAATTATCCAGTCAACTATTT
Source organism: Troilus luridus (assembly GCA_964056705.1). Taxonomy (NCBI): domain Eukaryota; kingdom Metazoa; phylum Arthropoda; class Insecta; order Hemiptera; family Pentatomidae; genus Troilus; species Troilus luridus. The sequence goes on along the minus strand of OZ057415.1, from coordinate 93,693,830 downwards.
TCCAATCAAACATAAAAGAGTGATATTTAAAACTACAATTATAATTGATATCATAAACCTCAACTTATAGAATTTGTTGTATTTTGTTTACATCTTGAGTAACCTAATCAGCGGGATAATAGAATTCTAAATAATATAAAATTAAAGTAGTCATCAGTTACCACAAATTTCACTAGATAGGACAAGTGCTCTCTCTTTGATGTAAGCTAGTGAAATATGTTGTAATAGTAAATTATGGCTATTATTTTTTTTACATTAAAATTATATAGTAGCTAAATGTGTAGTAATAATTATAAATATTCCAATACTAAAGTAAAATATTATTTAATTAATTACTTTAAAAAAATACTTCTTGGAATCTGCAACAATGAAAAAATATCCTCTTCTAAATATTTAAGAAGAAGAGACTAAAAATTTAAGAAGTAGTTAAGGTCGCCTTTATTATTGTTTTTAATTCATTTTGTCTTCATTTTTTAGCTCTATGCCGGGCCATGCAGAGGCTGTCATTTCTGTTAAATTCAGTCCTAACAGTAAGCACTTAGCGAGCGGCTCAGGTGATACAACAGTGAGGTTTTGGGACCTCACTACGCAAACACCTCTATACTGTTGTAAAGGTAGGTTTTGGGGGCTACTATGTTTTATTGATTTCAAGAAGGATATAAGTTTGGGTGGTGAGTAAGATTGATAAAAAAGTTTTGTAGATATTTCTTTAATGTCAACATTTCAGAACCTTACTCTGAGGTCTTCATAAGTATTTTTCCTATGATAAAAAATATAAGGTTTATTTTCATCTTACCCTTTTCGTCATAGAGTCCAGGTCTATGGTGCCTTTTTATTGTATTAATCCATCACCACAATCATCTCCTTCTTGATATAACTTATACCATATTTTTAGTGCTCACATTTTACCTATTCAGTTATATTTTCTTTTCCTTTTATTTACTTTCCTCCTCAAAATTTGACTTTTAAACTACAATTTTTTAAAGACAGGATACCCCAAAAAGGTATTGGGAGAGTGTAACTACCTGTATATACTGTATTTAAAAACAAACAAAAAAATATCAACCCCTAAATTTTCTTCCCTCAGTAACCATTTTTTCAAAATTAATTTTTTTTTCGTAAAAAAATGTGTTTGTAAAGTGTATTCAATAGAGTTATAAGGTATTCAAATTTTGTTTCTTTTATTTTTTTAATTTTTGAAGATTTATTACTATAAAAGCAAGTCATTCTGAGGGTTGATACAGAATACATATAGTAGACTGAAATTAAATTTCTTCCTGGGGTACTATGCCTTCAACAATTCATTTTTCTTATATTGAAGTGGATTTTGACTATTCTGTATCAAAATGTTATTTAACACGCACTGAACATAAAATTTAGACCGTCATTTCTGTCTGACTAAAATATCGTTTGTTTCATCAGTCTTGGTTACGCTAGTTCTTCCATTAACTTCAACATATATAAAGAAGCAGTTTCTGAAACAAAAATGGATGAAAACAAGGAAAAAGATGAAAAACTAAAATTGTTGTTTTTCAACTTTAGTAATAATTTACCCATTTAATAAATGATTATTTACCCAAATCATTTAGCTGTTGAGCAATGTTAGGTAATACCTCTGAGACCCAATGAGTTTTACGAAAAAGGTTTTTAGTTTGATAAAATTTGTAATAATTCTGTTTGGAGTTAGCAGAACTTATTACTTCAGTAATATTTTACTTTGACACAATTTTATATTTTTTGATTGTTAGCAATAAGCTGAAATATAATTATAGTTTTCTACATTATTTCTTACAATAATAAAATTATTTGAAATATTTAGGTCACAACAACTGGGTCCTTTGCATTGCATGGTCACCTGATTCTAAAAAGTTTGTCTCTGGTTGCAAAGACGGAAACATAATTTTGTGGGATCCGGATACTGGCAAGCAAAAAGGCCCTACAATGAAAGGTCATAAACAGTGGATAACATCTTTGGCTTGGGAACCATACCATCTTAGTAAGGTTTTTAAATATATATATTTTTTAAAAATTATTTTATTGAATTGTACAACTGTAATATATACATCTAGTACCAGGGCTGTATGAATAAATAAATACATGAAAGGACGTGTAGAGGCACTACCCATTGGCAGCACTCTAATTACATTTCTATTACAGAAGGTCCCGAGGCCATCTTCTCTTCAGACGCCTAGGAGGATTGTCCGGGATGGAATTGGATCCAAGGATGGATTTTAAATATTAAATTTTTTTTTTTAGTTATTGTTGTTTGTTATGTTTTTTTATTTAAAAGCCGTATTTCCATTATCATTAAAAGTTAGCTATTATAAATAGATGCAGAATGCCGATATTTTGCCAGCAGTTCAAAAGATGGTGATATCAGGATATGGGATGCTCCAGTTGGAAAGTGCATGAGGATTCTCACTAGCCATTCAAAAAGTGTCACTTCATTGATTTGGGGCGGATCTTCTCTTCTATACTCTGGTTCTCAGGACCGTACAATCAAAGTTTGGAGGCCGAATGATGTAAGTGGAACTTTTTTGGTTAAAATTATTTTGAAGTAACTTAAGCTATATTTGACCTATCTAATCTAGTAGATAATTTTATCTTTTCTATTAAAAACTAGGATAATGTTATCTAAACTAACAAAAATGCAGTTTTACTTTAAATAAGTTTAAACTAGTCAAGTTACTATACAAAAAAAATAGAACTTGGGTTGTAATAATTATAATAAATTAAATAACAAAAAAACTTTAAGTCCATTAAAAAAGTGTCTTATGTTATAAGAAGCGAGGGGATGGTTGACTGGAAGATAGAGTAAGGAAGAAAATAGTTGGGGGTACAGTCAAATAAAACACTAAATAAGTGGGTACTTATTTAATTATGTGCCGACGTTTCGACCTACTTTGTGGGTCATCTTCAGGGCTAAGAAAGAAAAACAGAAAAACTTACAAAACTATAAAAATTGTCTTATGTTATAGTTAATATTATTTTGTTTTAATGATTTTTATACAATCTTTACTTTTTTGTAGGGTATACTTTGCCGTACTTTGGAAGGACATGCCCATTGGGTGAATAGCCTGTCAGTGAACACTGACTATGTCTTGCGATTGGGGTCATCATTTAGGCCATCGGAAAACGTCAATCAGAATGATAGTATGATTTTTTTTTATTTATAAAGTAATTAGAAATAAGGTTTTTTTTCTCCCTTCTCTTTAACAGGTGGACAATAGGGACTGTGTGCTTCTTGTCTAAAATTCTGAAATCTGTTCAAAATATAAATAAATATATATACATATAGTGCTAGTTCAATTGCAGTCTTATGGCACCTTATAAGCTACCACTGGTCAATTTCAACCCCCAACTAATGCACTGTTAACGATAAGTAACGTAGGTTGCAGATTCGTTGACAACTGCAATTGACTGATGAAGGCTTAAAGAGAACAGTTAGGCCTTCCAAATTCTACTGGCAAAGACCTGGACTGGCTTTTCATTGATTTTAAACAGCCTTCGTTTATTTTCTTATAGAATATTTTGTCCTATTTTATATTCAACATACATCTCCTTTATTTTATCGAAGTTAAACTTGGTTGGTGATTAATATGTCTTAAGTGCCAATTATTTAGTTATTTATTTTGTGATAACAATGTATTAATTAGCTATCTAGGTAGTATCACAATTTTTTAAGTATTAGACCTGATTTAGCTATCACGACCAAGTATTTGAATTGTATTAATTCTATTTGCTGAAGATTACTTTGTTAATATATTGTGATATTTATATGTTTTCTAAAAATTCTCAACTTCTAAGCTGTTCTATAAGTAATCATATTTTAATACATATGTATTTACAGAGGGAGCTGTAAACAAAGCAACACTTGAGCGATATCGTGAAGTAGCTGGTAATGATGGAGAAATTCTTGTATCTGGAAGTGATGATTTTACAATGTTTATGTGGAAACCAGAAACGGGAAAGAAATCTTTTGGTATGTTAATGCACAGCTTAGTATAATAAAATTTTCCAGGAGAGCCAATTTTCCATAACTTTGAACTATTAAAATTTGTTTCTTCGTTACTTATAGAAATAGCTTAAAGAAAATTGCTCGCATTGTTATTGGCATTGATAAGTGATTGAAAGTATTGATCATAGAATTTATTTATGACAATTTACCTTAAATGCGGACATGGTGTCCGGGGGACCTCTGAACATGTTTACCTGCGGGGCACAGAATTTATATTTGATTCCTGTATAATTGGTATGGAAAACCATACTTAAATCTTATAGCAGACTCAAAAAATCAAGAACTTGTTGAATTTTTTTATGAACAAAATATTTACATAATTAATCAATACATATTATAAAACAAAGTCCTCCGCCCCGTCTGTCTGTCTGTTCGCGATAATCTCAATAACTACTGCACGGATTTTCACCAATAGATAGAGTGATTCACCAGAAAGGTTTAGGTATATAATTTGTCGAAGTTTTGTGTAAATGGGTTGGAATATAACAATAACTGTCGGAAGCGTTGGAAAGTATAGCCAAGTTGCAGCTTTCATCAAAGAGGCTGCCTAATCCCTTTAATATATAATGAAACAGTGCATGGTGGAATATTCCTCTTTTATAGATATACTAAAGCACATATCTATCTTAGGATAGCTTACTCTACCTATTATATCTTCTAAAAAAATGGTTAAGTAGAATGATGTATTTGGAAAGCTATTTAGACGGACACAGTATTATTCCTTATCAGCTTAAATACTTTAGTTTCCTTAACCATTTCATACACATTATTAGAATATGTTATACCATATAATTTAAATGAGTATCTTAGGGGTTATCGCAAAAAATTAACATGTGTGAAAATAAATTTGCATATAAAGAAATTATTTGGTTTTTATATTTATAATATCTACAAAATAAAATACATCAAAATACTTCATGTAGTGTAGACATTATGTTACATTTAAATCTAATCCACGTAATCGACGCATCAAATTCATGCGATCCTACGAGACAAAACATGTAAGTATAATATGCCCTGCTACCTGTGCGAAGCCGGGATGGGTCGCTAGTTTTTTATAAATACAGAAATTATTTTTAGCTTTTGATCAAAAAACAAATATAAACATGAAACTATGGTGAAAACTCTCGATAATTTATATTCATCGACATAGTTGTCCGCTGAAGAGATGTGCTCATGCATTTGTCAAAAATCTAGTTTGAGGTTTATAACTACATATAATTTTGTGTTCTAATAATATTTGTGTGTTAATAACACGTTTAAAACTTTATTGATACATATATACATATTTAAAACATATACAGTAAACTTGACTAACAATGTGCATAAACACAGGTAGCTTACGTAATATTTTTATAAAATACCCGTACATCAGGTTCTTCCGATTTATAATTTTTTGGCTAACTTATCAACAGATTTTTTTTTTTTAATTGAAATTTGTTATCTCTACTTTTTCTTGTATTGTTCATCAAATTTATGTGGTTTCATTCTTAATGTTTTAAGTTGAAGGAACAAAACTTGGTGGTCTTTCGATGCCTTATATTTGTTAAAGTTACTGTTATTAAAATCACAAATATATTTTATTAGTAATCTAAAAATATATTTATATAATAATCAAATCTGATATTGCAGCTAGGCTCACTGGTCATCAGCAACTTATAAATGACGTGAAGTTCTCTCCTGATACAAGGCTTCTTGCGTCTGCGTCTTTTGATAAATCTATAAAGCTGTGGGATGGCAAAACAGGAAAGTACGTTTATATAGTGTCAAGTAGTAGATATAGTTCAGTGCTAAGTAGTTCTGTAATCTGATCTTTTACATTAAACTCTTTCTTTTGAAAAAAAAATTAGACTTTTATTTCAAAAAAGTTCTTAGGTTATGGCCCTCTACCTTTAATTTTTTACTAATGCTATATTATTTTAATAGGTTTATCACGACTCTTCGAGGTCATGTGCAGTCAGTCTATATGATAGCGTGGTCTGCTGATTCTCGACTACTTGTTAGTGCTAGTGCTGATTCAACGCTAAAAGGTATCATTCTAATTTTGATTTTAAATTTATTTAGCCTTCCCCCTTCTAAAAAGTGATTGAGCGTGATCTAGGACTAACAATTATTAAATTTCTATTCAACCCCAACATTCTAATTAACTATCTTAAAAAAAAATTTAGGATGTGTTTATAGGTTACAAACCATATTCTAGATTAATTTTTTATGAGGCTCTTGAAATTTATTACAGTCGAACCTGGATAAGTGGAATACTTCTATAGATGGTACAAAACTTGTTCCATAAAAATCAAATATTATACCATTATCATTTAAAAATGTTAAAAAAAAATAGAGATATATGCACTATTCGTATTGATTAGAAATATTTTTGTTTTCAGTGTGGACTATGAAAACGAAAAAACTGTTAAATGATCTTCCAGGCCATGTTGATCAAGTATTTGCTGTCGATTGGTCAGCAGATGGCGAAAAAGTAGCTTCTGGTGGTAAAGACAAACTTTTGAAATTGTGAGTAACTTACACAAACTATATCTTTATAAATTTCTGTCAGTGTGTATTAAATTTACTTTAAAGTCTGTTGTGTTCAGACACCGCAGTTTCATTGAAAATTTTATTTAATATTATTTCCATTCCTAATTAGTGTGGCACTAGACCTATACTAGCATTAATGGTTAGTAGTAAAACGGTTTATATTATTTGTTTTGTTAATATGTTATATGTCTATAAATGGAACTATAATCTTTAGAAGTTCTTTATATTGAATTAATTTCTAATTACATATGCTTTACAAATACAAATACTAGTATGGGAATGTTCACTTTAAAACGAATTCTTTAATCGCAATTTTTGTATAAAAAATGAGGTATTTTTACTGATGAAAAAATTAATGCAATAAAAAGTTTTATAAATACTGTCGAAATGAGCAGCTCAGCTATCTATCTAGTCAATAGTTCATCCAAAATATATGCTTGTTGTTATCAGGATAATAGAAATAGAACTCATAATTTTAAAAATAACAATGGCATGGCATCTTTGAATTCTTCTTTATTAAAGTCTTTATTAGTTTTTGATCAAAACTATTATAACAAATACATGTACTGACAGTACCTATAACAATATAATAAAATACTTACATAAACAAAATATTACAATTCAATTAACAGACCTAATTTTGAGCATTTTCACTCAGTAATAACATTTTTATTAATTCAATCCGCTTCACTTAAACCTTTGAAATATCCAATTATAACGTTGTTACAAAAACTAGCTAAGTATTCATACCCCTAGGTATAGTTATTGGATTTAAAATAACCTTGTTCATGTGTATCTTAGCTTGTAGAGAGATAAGATTTTCCATATGTCATTTTTATTGCAATAATGATATCAGCAAAAGTTGACAATTAATAGTTACTGAAGGGTTATATAAAATGGCAAATTGATAAGTTAATAAAAAATATAAATAAAGATTTTAATTTTGGATTAGGAAGATATTTATTTATGTAAACTGAACACAATTTTACCATTTGGTAATAAAATATTGATCAGTTTGTTAACTTTCCTAAAATAAATCTAAGAAAAAAAAGACATTACATCAGACGTTATGCTTTAATCGTTGGTATTTTTAGTGAATTTCTTAGGCTTCATAAACTTGGGGTTATTCATATGATTGGTCTATAGTGGTATATTTTTCTATTTGGTACCAGATTAATTTTTACTAATAGCTTGATCCTAAAAGAATATTTTATTTATAGCGAACGTTTTCTTTATTGTTTTTTTCACACTTAGCTGTATCTGGTCAAACTTTAATGCTTAGTACCTTTCAGTTAAAATTGATTGTTTCTTAACCTTAATGCACAAAATCCAATATACTCCTTTTTTGTTTATATAAGTTTCTAGTGCAAGACTAATGATGTCAGAATGTTAATAGATCTTCCAGCTTTCTAATTTAAACAAGGATAACTATTTTAGATTTCGGATTTTTTTTTAAATATATATATATTTCGATGCCTTAGTTAACAAAGTGCAAATTTTTCAAAAATGGGTTTTGTTATATAAATAATATTGTAAAGTTGTGATTAGGAAGTCATAGATCATATGTTGATATAAAATTAATAGAGAAGCTTTAAAGGTTACAAAAATATATTGTGTGCTTAAACTTGAGCTGTATTTCTTGTGTTGAATTATTATCAAAGTTGACTCATGTAAAATCTTGTTTTCGGCACTTAACACATTTGTGAACTAAGGCATCGATATATACATGAGGGTTTCTTTTATTTGAAAAAAAATGTCTAATAAAATTTATATTATTTGTCACAGGTGGCAGTATTAGTCAGCCAGCAAGAACGACGACCTTATAATTATGAAGAAACCCCAAAAATGTAAATAATTTTTAAGATGTATATACAAGTCTTGATGGAAGAGATATTTTTTAACTATTTACAATAAATATAGATGCTCCACACTCTCTTTGACTCTTTTTACTGGCCTTATTTTTATTTTTCTATCTAGTCCTTGATATAAAAAAAAAAAAAATAATAATAACTATTTCATCAAAACATACAAAATCCCAATAGCAAGTGACAAAATAAAATATACAATATATTTTATATAAATTCATTCATCATATAAAAGCTGCAGGTTTGCTGGCGATAGGTTCTCGACAGACTGGACAAGTGTCTTTTACACCTTCGGAACAGTCTTCGCATAAGCAGACATGGCCACAAGGTAAAATTATTATTTCTTTTGGATTTACTCTGTAAAAAAAAAATATACATAACCATCACTAACAGGAAAGTGTAAAAAATTACAATTAATACTTTAACTTTAATAATTATTCTTTTAGATCCTAGTGGAGCATAGAGTATCTATGTTTCTATGTACATGTATATTCTTATCAATGTATATATCTGTCAAAGGGTAGCTAATTACACTCCAGTTTTCCAGCTCAAATCTATCTTGCTACTTGTCACTTTTGGCCTAACCAAGTCTTTTACCACTGAACAGCACTGCACCTCTCTAAGTCTCTTTCTTTATCCTCCCAGAGCATTAATTCCATTTTTCTGTTCCCAATTCCATTTTTTTATTATTATTTTGAAATAGATAGAAAGCTGTTAAGTATTCCCCAGAGCTCTTTGTTAGGCATCTCAGACCAACATATCCCAGAATTCTTTATAAACACCATCTTGAAAAGATTTGAAGACATCATATAATGAGTTCAGTCACCTTCCAGGTTTCACTTCTTTAGAGATGGATTGACATTATGTTGGTATTAACACAATGTTCTATTTTTTTCTGAGTCTTCTAGTTTTTTCATAAAAGACTGAAGTTGAAGACTCGATTCACTTCTTTGATCTGGCTTCAAACATCTTCCAATCCCCCTACTAAAGTAGGGCTTGTTAGGAGGGACAATGGAAGTTGAAGTTGGTGGAAGGTTTTACTTATACATATACATAAATACATAGAGTTCCTTATATATATAATTAAAAGCAATATTACTAACATTATTGTTGGTAACATACCTGCATGCAACACATAGTTCATTATCCGACAGTTCCCTTCCATCTCGTGCATTTCTTCTCCTTTCCCTCCTAGTTTCTACGAGTCTTCTTTTTTTTTCTTCTTCTTTTAACCTTAGTTCTTTCAAAGTCCACCATTTTTTGATAACAACTACTCCAAGAACGACTCCAATGCTTCCAAAAAGAAGTGTCAACCACCTTCAATGTTCAAACTATTAATAAAATACAGTAGAAAAGAATTAAACACAATTTAAGTATTCTAATAAATATATAATTTTTCTTTTAAGATCTTCATGTAAATTTAGAAGAGAAATATAGGTTTTAAAAAACCCACTTTAATAGGAAAACCCAGAAAACCACATTTAGATGAATTGAAATCCAAACTGAGACCTAGGTTATTCGATAGTACTACTAGTCATGGTTAGAGCCTATGTTATGAGGGAGATAAAGAAACTATTTGATCGATAGTTGAATAGTTTCGTCTAGAACCACATTGATAATCTCTGATTATTTCTTTGGCATATTCCATGATTCTACTATCTAAATAAACAGAAATGTTTAATATTTTTTGACTTGCCTATATGTGCTCTGTTGTTCCTCTAATTTTCGTATCAGAGAAGATACTGGCATGGTGGTTAAATAATATGGATATCCGGTAGATGGAGGAGACAATTGAAGATAACCACCAGGATTAACCGAAACTTCCCCAACAGCTAAAATAAATAAATATGAAATACATACATAAATAATGGTAGAAAAAGCTGTTACAAAACAGATTCGATTACCTGTCAAATGAGTTCCCTCTTTTAAAAGTTCTTCAGTTGTTTCAATACCTCTCTGCCTTACTCCATTGAAAAAACCAATGATATGATCCATAACACTCAGTGAACTATTTTCAAACTGATTATACACTGTATCTAGATTCAGAAACTCAGCAGAAACTGGATCGAGGATCTCGATTGAGAATTTGCCTTTCTTAAGTACAAAGGGCACAACATTATGTGATACATGGATAACATTTTTTTGATCAGCCCTGTAAACAATTTTTTTTTCATGCATACAAGATTTTCTTGAGAAATTTACAACTTGTAAAGGTTTCATTTTTCATGAAAATAATCATATAACTTAACAAATTAAAAACAAAACTGAATAATCACCAAAATCCTGATGCATTACGTGCAATTGCATGTTCCATAATACTCTTTCGCAGGATCACGCCAGAATAATCTTGAGAGCCAGAACTTACTACAGTTTTTCCCACAGCTTTAACATCTCCTTGATAAATTGTGTATTTTTTTTCCTCATCACTCAATTTTTTAATGTCAGGATTAATTCCAAGGCGTTGTGCTCGCTAATAAAAATTTAAATTTGAGAAACTTGATCTTTTGTTATTATAGCAAAGAATTAAAATATTTCTGAACTTACCTCTATTAAATTTATGGACCAACTACAATTCAGATATAACCTTGTACAAACACCAACAATAATAGCATCAATCCCTAAAGCGATAAGTTCCCCTAAGAAATCCATTATTTTTATCTACATCACTTGAATCTTATTTTAGTTATAATGATTATGATCAAATTTTGTCATTATTGTTTTAAAATTGAGAAGGTACGGTTTATGACTGTTATCCTCCAAAGAGGTAAAAATTTGTAGGGCAACAGATAACTAAAACGAAATTACATTTAAAAAAGTAGTTTTCAAAAAGATGATTTATTGCAACAAAAAAAAAAAGTAACTTATTAATATGCTAAATACGAAAAAAAGAAAGAAAAAAGAGCACGGTTTTCTTCGGGTATTCTAAATAAATTAATCTTTTTACTATGGAAATAAAATTGTATAGTGTATCATCTGAAAAGTTTAGAGAGAGTGAATAGAATACCTTCGTGACAATTAAAATCTATCAGCATTTTCTGTTTTAAAAAAATTAGAAATTGATTTTTAAAAAGTCAATGCTAAAAAGCAGTTTAAAGTTTGTAATAAAGCATAAATTCCTGGAGTATACTCTACATCTAACATTTAATATGCTATTCTCATTTATATAAATCTGTTAAATACTGATTCATTGTTATAGTACGGTATTCTTAAAAAGTAAAATATTAGTCCAAGTTAAGGCCAGAAGGCTGCATAATAAATTATGAAGTATTTAAAAAGTGACAAAAAACTACAAATAGATATGAGATAACTAAAAAGTAGGAATCTTAATATAACAGGATTTTAACCAATTGCAGATAATAAATATATTAATAACAACAGTTACTATATAAAATAAATGAATGGGATAACATGCAATAAAGTCATTATGACCTAATGTATATCTTCTTTAGGAAAAATACAAGTAAGCAATGAAATCGAATATTCAATACTGATTTATTTAAGCAAATGATTGACCTGCTCAGAGAGTATCTTTGCGGAGGTCGGGAGATGTTGGAAAAGCAAGGATTTAAATGAAGTCAGTTAAAAAGCATGGCGGATAAGAGGAGGGATTGAGTTCCACGCTGTGGTGGAGCGGGCGAGAAAGGAACGCTCGAATGCTTCGGATCTGTGAGAACGAGTACAGAGATCGGAAAGGTGGGATCTTGTTTTGTGGTGCTGGACAGAGGATTTGAATTGGAGGAGGCTGTAGATATATGAAAGGTGTTGGGAGTTAATGCATTGGTATAGAAAAGCACTAATGAAATATTGTCTACGAATGGGAGGGAAGAGCCATTTTAACTTATCATAGTGATGTGGCACGCGGAAACCAAGGACAAATCTTAGAGAGCAGTTCATTGTTCGCTTTAAGCGGTCCTCAAGCATTTTCGAAAGGCCTGCGTATTCCACACTACATAACTAACTATTTAAGCGAAAAAAGCATCAAATACTGGTTGAATACTAACCAATAAAGTCCGGATAAAGCAAGATCTAAAACATTGAATTTCATTCAGTAAAAGGCATTTGTTTTAAATACGTAATGCTTAAGAGATATAAAAAACACAATTGCTGGAAAGAGGAAAGTGAACAAAAATGTGAATCTGCACATTTTCAAGGCTATAAACCTATCTAATCTTCTCTATGGAAGCGAAAACCCGGTCCCACTGGACAAGTACTGGAGCCAAGGAACACTGAGGAGAGTGGCTGGCCGTCCCAGAAGTGATCTGGTCAGAAATCAGCGAATACGAGAGGACCTGGGAGTTTCAGCTGTAAAAAAAGCGGTTGAAAAGAGGCAACTGAAATGGTTTGGCCACCTTTGCCGAATGGAGGAAGATCGGGATCCAAGGAAGTTCTTCGAAGCTGGGCCAACTGGAAGACGTCCCCGGAGCAGACCTAGGCTAACATTGACGGACCACATCTCCAAGCTGGGACAGCTAAGAGAATGCGCGCTGAATGCCATGAAGGCGCTTCCAGGGGACCGGGATGCGTGGCTGGCATGGACTGAAGCACCTCCACGCTGAAAGGCACAAGGAGGAAGAAGAAACACTCCAATTAATGTAAATATGCTCTTATTTCGACTAAACCGGTGCTTTCAAGGAGGGAGATAATTTCTGGAGTCTCAGTGTTATTGAATAAGAATAGGATCGGAAGAAAGGAATTCCAATCCAAGGATATTGTACCGAAAGTGTGTTTTAGTATTTTCATTCCTTAACCTTAACTGAAAAATATATTATTGGATAATTTCAATGTGACAAATTTCCAAAATATCTGTATCACGCTGATTTATTGGGAATTAAGGTGTTAAAATATTAGCATAGCAATAAAGTATGCTGATGACATCACTGGTGGATACTCTAACTGTTTCTTTGAATCTGTTCAAACTTATACAATTGATGCTGCGGAAGTAGAAAATATTTTTTACTGAACCTGCATCTGTGCCTCAAATTAATTATTTTAAAAAGGAAGTTAGTCGTTTAACTTTTTATAGCTGATGAATTTATTTTTCATGTGGTTCATACTAAAGGCAGGGAGTTATTTAAACAGCTGATGTAATGATACGTAGACGTATACGAATGGTCTACTATGGCACGTTATCATTATTTGTTTGATGCCAAGTAGTTGCGGGTTCTCTTCACTGTACAATTGATTATTAGGTTAATAATAAAATGGGAGGTAGTCAGAGTGTTCCAATTCCTGGAGGAGGAACTGAAGGATACCATGTTTTGAAGGTTATTCAGTTTCCAATTATTTAAAAAAAGTAAAAGTCGCTTACTGATATCTTTAGTTCGCCTTGGGCTTGCGATTACTAAATAATAAATATTATTTTTCTGTGACAAGTCTTTGGTTTTATTATGTCCTCTATTTCTCACAGGTCCAAGAAAAGTCACCAGGACAAGCTGCTGGCTTGGAAGCGTTCTTCGATTTTATCATTGCTATTGATAATACAAGATTGGTAAGTATATGAGTGTTATCCAAGTACAACGATGTGTGTTTCATTAACATTCTTAAGCCCCTTTAATTATGTTTTTAAATTGGTAATAGAATTTATAATAACATACTTCTTCTGATATCATTACTTAAGATAAAATTCTATCCCAGCATATGTAAGTTATCAACACTTATCAGTGGATTATTTTCAATTGGATTAAGTATCCTATCTTTCAACTTAAAGTTGAATATAATAAATACCTATTTAATTTAATAAATTATTTTTTAGAAGAGTTTAGGAGGGGACAGTTTCAAAGGAACTCAGCCCTCCCATATTTTCTTATACTTAAGGTATTAGTTTTTAAAGAACCCAGCACCTGCCCATGTATTAGGAACTTGATTTAAATGTCCCAATATTTTTCCTCGACTTAAAATTAGTTATTTTTGTCTTTATTTTTAAATGAACTGCATGGATACAATTATTTAGATGGATTTAATGTTATACAAACTTATGTTTTTCAGAAATTTTAGCTGACGTAGTTATCAGCCTAAGATAATCTAGCTTTATCACAAATAGTTTTTTGTAATTGGGCATTATCATTATAATTTATCTTAATTTCTATTTAGGAACTTTATATTTTTGTGCCTGAAAGTATGTAGAAAAGTAACATGGATATATATGCCTATTTTATTTTTCTAAAAATTTACCACGATGTGTATGTTTCTTTTTTTTTTTAAATATATAGTTGTAGTTAACAGGTTAAGACAAACCTTTAATATGAAATATATATATATATAATTTAAAATTCACTTTTTTGAGCTTAAAATATCTTGACATATTTAAATTAAATAAGATCTTAAAGACTTTTAGATAGCTAAATCATCAATAATTAATTATAATGATTAGTAACAGTAAACTATCCAATATTAAAAGAAAATTTTGTATAATTTCCAGGATCAAGATAATGACACACTTAAAGAACTTCTTAAAGCAGGTATCGACAAAGAGCTTACCATGACAGTTTACAGTAGTAAAACTCAGACTGTAAGGAATGTAAAAATTACACCTAGTAATACATGGGGTGGACAGGGACTTCTGGGTGTGAGCATCAGATTTTGTTCTTTTGAAGGAGCTAATGAAAATGTTTGGCATGTTCTGGTATGCTAATTTTTCTTATGAATTTGATAAATTTATTAATTTTATTTAACTGTCTAATGTAAATTTATTGCTCACAGGAAGTTCATCCGTCATCTCCGGCTGAATTAGCTGGTCTGAAGCCTTTCTCTGATTACATTATTGGAGCTGATTCTGTATTGCATGAAAGCGAAGATCTTTTTACTCTTATTGCTGCTCATGAAGGGAGATGTTTGAAATTGTATGTTTATAACATTGATCAGGATTCTTGTAGAGAAGTTACTATTACACCAAATTCCAACTGGCCTGGAGAAGGAAGGTATAATAGAATAATAATATAGATAACCAGACAACCTGGGCCATTTTCTTCCTATTAATACAGATACTTTTATGAATGATAAAACATGAATATTAGTTATTTTATATTAATGATTATATTCTACCCTAACATGGCAGATGGGCACTAAATCTAAATCATAGGACCTCACAATAAATGCAGAAATTGGCCAAATGTATCAAACTTATTAATAACAATAAATTTTTTGGGGGACTGGCCTAGAAGTTTTTCTATTTAGTAGTAATTTGTTAATAAAAATAACAATACTTTAGTGTTATGCCATCAGTTATTTTTTAATGGAACCTTAATCTTATGTGTGTAACTATGTGTTGATGTTATTAATCTGTTGTCACTGATATTGTAAGTGGGTTTTTGAAAATTAATACTGCTGTTGACATAAACTGCTATGATTGCCCAAAAAATACGCAAATCTTTTCAGTTAATATCTTTTAGTTATTTGACCAAACCTTACTAATTTGGAGATGTTTAGTAAGAGTCTATGATTTAAGCCTAATGGGTGGTCATGGAGTAGTGAATCTGGTATAGTAATTAAATAAAATATTAAGTAGTATTTTAATTTTTTACCTAAACCTGTACCACTACAACCCATGAAAGGTCTTAAGCCCAGTACATGGTATAGACTATACTCTTTCTTGGACAACGGTTGTGCAGTGAGGTGATTTTTTTGAGATCATGCTCAACTGTCAGGGTCCCCCCCCCTGTTACGGTTACCTACTTTATAGAGTCTGGGTGAGCCCCAGGAATGTCTGCAAGTATCTAGGGTCCATCCATGGTTGTTAACAGATTATAAAAGTAATCTGCCACAGCTGGATTTTAATCCGGAAAGTTTTCAGCACAGTAACTCAACACTCTAAAAGCTGAGCTACGTCACTCCCATTTTTTATTTTTACTACCTTTTTATTGAAATGTGAAAAAAACGTTAAATATATTGTAGCAACACATCAAATTTAACTTTCATAACAACTCGTTTTTACATATTTCAATTTTTTGCTGGGGCAAACCTGCTATTCTCTTGTTTAACTATTATTTATTAAAACCTGTCTTTCTTTTATTAAAAGTTTAAGTTTTATTAAAATCGGCAATGTGCCCGACCTCCACTGACAAAGACGTCCTTTCAGGTCTCTTATTTAGCTAATGGAAGTTAATAATTCGGTCTTCAACTCACAGCTGACTAGACAATATTGTATTTCTATTTAAACACTTTTGTTTCTCGTATATATAAAATCAAACAGATCAAATGAATGAAATTCATTTTTTTCATGCTAAAGTGCAACCAAAAACTCTAGTTCTATGTAGGTTAATCTTAATCTCTAAATGCTTAAAAAAATTAGTAAAATTTATTGTAAGAAATTATGTGCAAATATTTCACTAGTAAAGACTGAGTTGTTAATTATATTGGATCATCGTAAATCGTAATATTCCTGTAGTGGTGTTTCAACATGACTTTTCAACATAATATATTATCCATGGAAGAAAATGTTGCGGGTAGAGGTCAGTAAATTTCTCTGAATATCAAGAAATATTTATTCAGTAGCCAACGTTTCGACCCACTTTGCAGGTCTTCTTCAGGGCTAAATATGGAAAATACAGACAATTGAAAATTACAAAATATTTTAAAAAATGGCTAAGCATGGTAAATACAAAGGTAGTAAAAAACATACAACCTTTGTATTTTAACATTTATATTTACCATGCTTAGCCATTTTTAAAAATATTTTGTAATTTTCAATTGTCTTTATTTTCCATATTTAGCCCTGAAGAAGACCTGCAAAGTGGGTCAAAACGTTGGCTACTTATTAAATATTTCTCGATATCAAATAGAAATTTATAGACCTCTACCCGCACCATTTTCTTCCACATATTTCGTCAAGGTCAACTATTTTCATTTAAAATAATATATTATCCATATGGATAATAGGTAGCCTCCCATATTAATTCCATACTCATTTGAATTAAGGGTCACTAGTAGAAAGTATACAATTGATTTGCTTTTCATTTTAATTAAATTTATTAACTTTTAATGCAATTGAAGTATAGGATCTAATAACAGTCTATGTCAATTTTTGTTAATATCCAGGAGATCAAAAAAACAATCCTTTATTGAAGTAACATATATTTTTACTGAATGTAAAATAGACAATTATTATCTTAAACTCTAATGGTATTGGCATTAGTTATTTCATTGTCGTTAGAGCAGATTATTCTTTAATTTAGAAAAATCTGTCGATTTGACTCCTTCATGGGTCGAATTTTGCTTTAATTTTTCATGGCTAAAATTAGTCATTATTATGTATTTAAAAATAATAATATGAAGGTCCTCTACAATGTAATGTTATTAAACATGGAATGTAACTTTGCTAAAATTATATAGCTGAAGATTCCAACTGTTTAAAGTGTTTTAACAATGAAATTTACTAGCTTATTTTCTGGAGCTTGTTCTTAACTAACAAGTGGTAACTAGATATATTTTTAACTTAAAATCCCAATTTCAAGTTATTCAGCTCCATTGATAAATGATTGATCCATTTTATCACCCTAGTTTTTATCATTTTAAAATTTAACCTTTATCCTTATAACATTCTAAATTAAATTAATTATTATTTCCTTGTGAGTTCTTTTGAAACTAATTTTTAAAATAATAACTATAATTTAGCCTAGGTTGTGGGATTGGATATGGATACCTTCATCGTATACCAATCAATAGTATAGAACCAGAAAAGCAATTATTATTACCTCCATCGCAACTTCCTCCTCCGCCTAAACGGCCGTTAGACGGGGATCCTAAATCAACAGACACTTCAGAAGCTACAGCAGCATTACAGGTTGGTATACTTTATGTCGGTATATGTATGATAGTTGTGAGTTTCTACCATATTGATTTCAAGTAGTTTCTTTGTGTCTGAAACTCAAGGTCATGTAGCTATTACTATAAGTGATATTCCTTCATGTGCCCTAGACATAAAGAAATAAAAAAAAATTAGGTTCGATTATTACTCAAAGTATACTAAACACGAAATCTCGCTTATATACTTCATATACACACACACACACATATATATAATAAAAATCACTTAAATCACCTTACTTCAAATATAGCTGACATATCGATTTCTTAGAATATTTCATAAACTTGTGTAAATTGATAAAAGTTTCATCAGCTGTAGTCAGCTATTTCTCATTGTCAAAGTTGTGATTATAGTAATTCTCTTTGCTTGTCATAAAAACTTTGTAATACAAAGGCAACATAGTAATCTCACTTTTGTTATGCTGCTATTGCAAAGAACCATTGAAAACAAAAATTGGTCAAAAGGGTAAAATATACTAATAATATTTTGTTAATAGTTGTAATTTCTTCTATTTTGTTAAACCTTGGTTAACTTTATTTCTTAACTAGCGACCTGCCCCGGCTTTGCACGGGTAGTAAGGCATATTATCCCTCCATGTTTTGTCTGTCTAATGTATTTTATTATGTAGTTATTATAAACATAAAAACAAAACAATATTTCTTTACATTTATTTTCATACACGTTAAGTTTTTGCAATAACCCGTAAGGTACTCATTTAAATTATATGGTGTAAAATATTCTAATAATGTGCATGAAATGATTAAGGTAAATAAAGTATATAAGTTGATAAGGATTAATTCTGAACTCTTCTAAATAGATTTCCAAATACCGCATTGTACGTTATCAATCTTTTAGAAGATAAAATAGATATAGTAAGCTGTCTTTAAAATATAGATATATGCTATCCCGGACTTTTTTGTAGATCTATAAAAGTGCGATATACTGCCATGCATTGTTTATTTATATGACAAAGGGATTGGGGATTATCATCAATGAAACCTCCTAATTGGCTATACTTTTTCCAACATTTCCGAGAATTGTCATTATATTCCAACCCATTGACACAAAACCTCAAAAAATTATATACCTAAATCTTTCTGGTGAATCACTCTATCTATTGGTGAAAACGGCATGAAAATCCGTGCAGTAGTTATTGAGATTATAGATAGACAGACATGGCCAAGGACTTTGTTTTATAATATGTATAGATTAATTTATATTTTCAAAGATGAATAATATTCTTGTTTACTATTTTTAAAATTCTATTTTTTTTTTTTTTTACAATGTTGATATTTGTAATATTTATTTACTATCTTGATATTTATGATGTTTGTTTACTATGTTGGAATAATTATTTCAGAGTGTTCCTGGTGCAGATGCCAATAGGGATCTAAGCGCTGGTATGACTGGACTTACAATCCAAGGGCCACATCCAGCCTTAGTCGGAGGAACCACAACTGTACCTCAATACACTCATCCCTCTCAACCACCCGTTTTTACAACTTCTCAATATACCAATCCTACACAGGTTATGGGTAGTGATTACCAAGCTCCACAGTATACAAGTGGTGATTCATACTTTCTTCTAAATATTTACTTAAAATTTTTTTTTTATAATGTATTTATTGAAATTTACAACTGTATACAGAACACATCCAGTAATTATAATGAAAGATAAATCATGTCCCGACTTAAAGGCAATAAGAGAAACAACCCGGTGGTAGTACTCAAATAAAAAATTCAACTTAAAAGGTCACGAGGCCATCTTCTTTTCAGACGCTTCGGAGGATTATCAGGAATTGAAGAGGTTGCGAGGTTTGAAACTAGTGGGTTTGAGTGGAAATGAAGTTTGTCATGGAAAGATTGATATCGGATTCGCGCCAAATCAGCAACAAACAGGACATTTAGGTCATTTTGGATTACTTTGTTAATAACAAAGTAAGGACCATTGAGGATTTTACGAAGGATTTTGGATTGCAAGGATTGAATACCAGAGGAATTCGATGGCTTAGTGGAGCCCCAAAATTCAATTCTGTATGTCCAGATGGGTCTAATGATTGTCATGTATATGAGTCTTTTGTAGTTAATTGGGAGCTTAGATCGTTTGTCTAGTAAATGCTGAAGTAGCCTGAAACGGCAAGCTGTTTCTTGTCGTTTCAGTCTGGTATGAGGATTCCAAGTTAAGCGTTTGTCAAGCTGTAGTCCTAAGTACCGGAACTGTTCTACAGGAATCAGTGGGATATTATTAAACAATACAGGAGGACAGGAAGTCGTTGGTTTCCGACAGAGGTAAAGGTGATTTCATGAGATTTGTGGGAATTTATTTTAATCTTCCAGTTACATATAATTAAGTTATTCCCCAGAGAAAATCCCGATAAATGGTATAAAATCAACGCATTTCAGACCCCTCGGTAATTCGTATTATTTTTATGCTCGAGGTCACTTATAACGTCATATAATTCGCATTTCCAGCTTTAAAATCTCGTTACTTAGTACTGTTTTCGAAAGGGAGGGAGAGGACAGTGAAACAGATATGCCAAAGAGCTGAATGAGAATAAATCCTTTCTAGGAAATCACTCAATTTGTATTGTTTTTATACACAAGTATGTTTGTATTCTTTAGAGGCACAGTAGATCCTATCGTTTTTTATGGGAGAGCGTGTGAGAGAGACATGTTTTCTTAGAAATCTCATAAGTAATTCGTACTTTTTTCACTCGAAGAAAATGAGGGGAGTTCTAGGAATTTTATTAAGCTTTTCTTACAATCACACTTTTATTAACAATTTAGTATCGTTTTTGTTACCTTTGTGACACGTTATCATGCCTCCAAAATACGTTAGCCTCTCTATTGAAGAGAAACAACAAATCATAAACACCGTGACCAGTGGCTATAAGCTAATTGACGTATCCAAGCATTTCATCGTCCCTGGTTCCACGATCACATCAATTGTGAAGAACAAGGACAAAATCACTTCCCAGACTTGTAGAGAACTTAAAAAAGTGGTTCGTACAAGCAAGGAATTCAAACCAGTTGGAGGTAATATTTGAAGGGAAAAAGCCCGAGTTTTCACAGAAAAATGGGAATTGAAGACTTTCGTGCAAGTGATGGACGGTTCGATAGATTCAAAAAATTGTATTAATATGTTTTTTAATTTTTTTTATTTTGTAATCCCGATAATTGGTATTCCCGATAATTCGTACCAAATCTTCAGTCCCTTGACCATACGAATTATCGGGATTCTACTGTATAATGATAATCATGTTTTATTAAAGCCTGATATGCCTCATTTGGTTTATTTTAACTTGATACAATTAACAGAATGCAAATTTCAATTTAAAAAACTTTTTCCTATTTGGAAACTAGCTGACAACTTATGTGTCATATATATATACATAAGTGCCATATACACGAAATGGCACATAAATGCATATATACATTATTTATCTATATACTATTAAATTTTAAGGAATATTAGTTGAAGTAGGAATTCATTTTTTTTTTAAATTCCCACCACATCACAGTTGGTAGATGCATTAGCCTAGATTGATGCATCAGCCTGCACAAAATGATTCATGACTAAGAATATCCTAAAATTAGAATCTACTAACAGTACAAATATTAAAAACAGTGATTCCCACCAAATGGTAACACTAGGTATGTTTGGAATCAAAGAAGGTATATCATTCCAGTTATATTCAGTAAAAAAATGATATCTCCATCTATCTTGGTGCTTTAACCCAGATCAGGGGCTCCTCCACCAACTTTTGCTATTCTGCACTGTTCTATCAACCGTTGCAACCACCCTCCAGTTGCTCACTCCTAAAATGGTCCAACAAAGGGTATGTAGAGAGGATTGATAGCTATGTTGTGCCATAAAAAATTATTCCATAATCCTAGAAAAAATTCATATATATTAATAGATTTTAAGGTATCCTGCATTTCTAAATGTATTTTCAGTTTTGGATATTGGAGCCTATGTTCCTTATCAAGTCCTGGAGCATTTAATAAACTGCCCCTACATCAAATAAAGTAATATTGACTTTACCTTGTTACAATCCAGAAAATGGGATAAACTCAAGAACAAGGTTTATAAAAAAAATATGGAAGAAAGATTTAGATAAAGAGATTCATAAGAAGCTCTTAGCAAATCCCTGAAAAACAATTGAAGTGCATTAAAGTGGTTTGTGAAAACATAAAACGGTGCAGACCAAATATTAATTCTTATAATAAAAATCTTGAAGTATAGAAATAGGATGTATCAATTCAATTTTTTTTAAATAGTGTATACCTTATTCCTTTTGTTACCAGATATGTTTTTAAAAATTTACAGGTGCACAAAATCCTTATGCAAGCAGTGTTTACCAATCACATCCTGGACATTATCCTGCTGCAGCCAGTGGAAACCCTTACCAGGGACCCCAGTATCCGGAAAGTCAATACACCCCTGGTTCATATCTTCCTGAATATCCTCCAACGACTGTAATTCAGGTATTAGAAGTCATATTGTTTCACCTTAGATCTTCATGTGTTTTCTTATTTTATGTTTATTGATCTATTTCTAACCTTTGATTAAAAAAAAAAATTCAAATGCTATTAAACTTAATATATTTATGTTATATTTACTTAAAATAATCATGACCCTTTGATTGTTGTCGAGCCAAAAATTAATTCTGCCTCTCTATTTTTATTGTTTTATTAGATATGCACAAAAATTATAATTTCAAATAGTGCTTCAATTTGCTATTCTAAATTTAAAGTAATAGTTGCTTATTAATTACCGTGTGAATTTAGAAATATACATTGCTAAGATGCTATTGAAATTTTAGAGCCTAGTAACAAAATCTATTTATTTATTTTTGTGGTTTTCAAATTTATAATAGAATTTCTAAAATAAAATAACTTAAGCAAAATTTATCATCCATCTATTTGTATTTTTTGCATAATTACAGGATTCTTGGAGACCTCCAGTGGCTTCAGAAATTGGTACCACTCAGCATCTCTTTCCACAACCTCCTCAAAGTAATATAGCAACAGTTATGCCGTCCATTCCACAAAATGTTCCTGTGCCTTCAAGTAAGCCTCTGTAAAATATAAACTTGATATAATTGCCTGTCATGCAGGTTGTTTTCTAAATTGTCAGACTACTACAATTATTTATTAAATATCCTGAAAAATTGTTGAAAAGGTAATTTCACTAATATTTGTATATGAGTTTTTTTTATAGAAGTTATAGTTGTAAAAATAAGCAATCTTTAGGAAAGAATTATATCCGGTCACTGGCCGAATCCTTATCTTGTGTTCCTTTACCCACTCCTTGAGAACCACAACCCAACCAATTAATATTTATATTCTATCATATATGGCTTTCTTTAACATTTTTGTCTAGTTTTTACCTACTTCTTTTGGAATTTCATGGCCATTTCCATCCGTAAAGGCTCTTCCTTACCTTCAAGCACAATGAATTAAATTGCAATTCTTATCCACAAACAACTATTGACACTAGCAAGTATAAATAGTCTTGTTAATAACTTACACCTTCCTAAATACAACTGGCTATTATTTTTTCTCTATAACAGCCTGAGGTATGGGTACATCTCAGGAACTCTAAAGATGAATATGATAAAATAATTCGTTAGTTTCACTTCAATTTCATCTACAAAACACCTAGGTGACACGTATTGTACATAACACACATGTGAACTCAAGTGTTTTTGATTTATTGACCAATTGTACATAAATGTATGAGCTCTGTTGTAACATCATCGGAAATCGAAAACTGGATTTGATGTTGGACTGCACCCCTATTTTATAAAACTAATACATTATTTCATGTGGTAATGAAAAATCATAAAGCTAACGTTTAATGAATTTGTTAGTTTAACTCTTTAAAATGTGCAAAAATAAGTCATAATGAAGGATTATAAAGTTTAAATACATTGAAAATGATTGATGCCTTGTAATAATCTATTTCTTGTTAACCAATTAATCATTATTAAGGCATGTGGTCATAATGTTGATCATAAATAATAATGATAACTATAAATAATAGATAATAAGTATGAACGGTCTCTTCATTTAGTAAAATTATGTGGTTTATTTTTATGATAAAGGTGGTTATAAAAAGAATTATTTGTGATGAATACCAGAAATTCTCATCTAATAAATGGAATTTCAGTTTATAATTCTAAAGATCCTAAATCTCGGACAGGTCTGTTACATACTTCACTTTTCATGTATAGCAGAACTTCATTAGTAATGCGTTCAATTGATACCCAGTAACATCAATATTATAACATTGCTATTTTATTTTCATCATGATTGTTGTAGTTTGAGAACTTTCTTTTGTACCTTATGAATTGACCTTTTTATTACCCTTGAAAAATCAGATGTTTTACTATAGGGAAAATATAAAAATATGAAAGGACTTGCATTGTTTATATTTATTTCTTCTCAAACTCTATAGAATTAAGAGAATATTGAAGCAAAAAGGATTTATTTTGAATATTAAAATTTTTCTGTTCTATTGTGGGATTAATAATGACTTGTTAAACTGGCATCTCATGATGTTACTACTTAATATTGAATATATTTATGTATCTAATTGTGATGTGTATTAATTCAGGTATTATTGATTCATCGTTGGCTGGAAAAGCTGTGACAACCCCAATATCTCTTCCAGGGATGCCACCAATCACCGTTAGTGCAACACTGCCATTCAATACAATTGAAGCGATCCAAAATGAACAGCAGGGCAATACAGCCAAAACAACCATTGCTGCCACTCACTAACATTAAGCAACTATATTTATTTATTTTTAATTTCATCAATATTTTGTTTTTATATAAAGAAATGAAATAAAAATATTATTTTACTCTTTAACATAATAATTGCTAATGAAATTCTATGCATAATTATGAAATAATTTTCTGTGTTGTAAAAAATCATTTTATATATGGTTCAGAAAATTATCTTTATTCGTAGGAACCAATAATGTCATTTAGGTTATTTAAAAAAAAAAAACTGATGGTGAAAGTGAATGACTTGTGTTTCATGAAAGTTATATAGTTATAATAATATATTATATGTTTATTTATTAATATATTTTAGTTGCTAAAGAAAATTAATAAAAAATGTACTGCAACAATAAAAAAAAATGAAAAGCATGATAAACCTTTGGTCAAGGTTATTAGTAGGTAGTTCCATATTTATTTTTTTTTTACCCTAGATTGCAGGCCTTCTGTATGATAATAACAGTTGTCGAGGTATTCTCATAGGATCCAAACTATATTATCAAATTTATTAACTCTTGAGCAGTGGGTGTATGATAGAGTAATAAGAAACATGAGAAATTTAATGTTAAGTTGGGAAAGGACCAAGAAAAAAACAAAAACATGATTCTTCATGTTTCATGTCCAGCTTTTGCCATTCTCAGGCTGTGTATACTCAATGAGGTAGGTCCTATTTAGAATGTCCATTTCTGAGGTTTTTTTTGCTTATGCTTCATCTATGGAATTTTCTTTATCTTCAAAATCTTCATCGTATAAAGGTTTCTTCCAAGGTATCAATGGGCATACTTAGTCACGATATCATCAGCAAATGATTCAGTGACAATTAATCATGCCCCATTGTGTAAACGTTTTTTTTTAATGTTCAACTTTGTAAATCAAATAATTCTTTAATTTTCTAACTATGAATTAATTCATCTTCATGAACTCTTCGTTTTGAATTATCTAATATGTTGATTTGATATTTTATTTTCCATATCATTCTTTTTTTTAGTTGTTAACAGAAACATCTTTATTTTTAAGAAATTAATTTAATGATACTTCCTGCTTCACAATATTTCAATTTTATTAATTGTTCAATCGCACATTTTTAAAACTAAAAAGTCATCTTTTCTCTTGGCAATTTATTTTAAAATGTTTTTATATATATATAATATAATTTTAATTTACCTAGCGTACAATATTTAATATAGTGTAATATTTTAAGTGTCTTTGCCATTATCTTTCAATAAATCGTCGTATATGTATATATAAAACTTGTTAAGAAGATGTAAACTGTTATACCTATATGACCTAACCAGGTATTAACTCACCCGAACACTCCTCTCAAAAATATGCTCTATACAACCTAGGTCATTTCAAGCTCATTATTATTATGATTATGTGATTTAAGATAATTATTGTAGCACCATAGGGAACAGTTGTATTATCCTACACCAGATTTTCCCCCTCAGTGATGATTGTTTTCAAATTAAATTGGTTTCAAAAATGAATGGAAAAAACTTAACTTAGATTATTCACTATTTTTTAATTCTTTTTATAAACCTTTCAATTAAATAACTTTAAAGGTAATTATTCCTCAGGTTGTCGATTCGAGTTGAGTCACGACTCAAAAATATATCATTAATACTTAAATAATCATATATTATCTAAACTTCAAAGTATTAGTTGAAACTTTTATTTTTTTATTATGATTACCAAAATCTACTCATTACCCACAATTACATACTCTTTTTCATACTAAAGCTCGCGATAACTTGTATTTTTGGATAATATTAAAAATGAAAAGAATAAACAGTTAAAACTTGTAACTCAACTTAAACAACCTGCGGAACAGATACCGATTTAAATTAAAAATGTTCTAATAGTAGAAAAATAATTCTCATTGTAAATCGTCACAATGAAAGGGGTCAATATATATCGATTAAGAGCACAGGTAGTTACTAAAACAATATAGGGACAATGAAATACATTTTCATCAAACATAAGTTTATTTTTAACTAAACAAACATATTTAATTTCACACCCATTCCGTTGAAGTACTCAAAAAAGAAATTTTCAAGTTATATTTAATAATTATAAAGTAGAATCGAACTTGGCCCATGAAAGCAAATTAGGTAAGCAATTAACTAAGAATGAAAACATAATTTTTAAAGACTAAAAAATTAACTCAGTGATTATGAGTATAAGCTATCCATTTAAAATACATTATGCTCACTGAGTTCTAAAATTACGGGGAAAAAATAAACAAATAGTAGGAATCAGAAATTGAAAGGTATAAACGAAACTAATAGTTATTTAGGAATTAAATAAAATTAGTAGGTCCAATGGAATTTCTGCTTAAGAAGACTTCATTTCAATATCACCTTTTTATTTCCACTTAACAGAACAAAATCAAATAACTTAAGTCGGCAGTATAGAATTCTTATTTACAAATTACCTTTTCTACAAACAGGCAATAACGTAGATATTTACATCATTAACTAGTGAAATATTTAAATAACAATATCAGTGTCTCCAAGTTCCTCATCTGTTGGCAATATGATTTTATCTAATGGCAAATAATTAGGATCTATTAACGGTAATCCATTTTGTTCTCTTCTTCTAAGTTCTAAGAAGGCTTCCCTCTGTAGCCAGTCTCTTCCTAAAGGTTCAGGTCTATAAGCCAGCAAGAATCCTCCCACTACAAAGATCAATGTCACACCAAGAAACAAAGTCATATGGGTTGCATGTCTGTCTTCTTCAATATCAGTCTCTGAAAAACCATAACTAATCCAGTTTTTGGGTTTAGCTTCACATACTGTATTAGATGGAATTTCAGTAGCCACTGAAGCAGTATCTCTATTTTTCTTCGAAGTAGATATACACCTAATATGTAATGGTTTTAAAACCAAAGGCGCGTTTCTCAGGCTGTTGAAAAGTTTGGACCTTACGATTGACGACATTGTTTCACAGAAACAAAGAATATTTCACTAGTTTACTGAAATAAAGTAAAATTTATAACCCTAATAGGCCAGATGACACTCAGACAGCTGCCATTACTAAAACCACAAGTATCTAAATCTACAACAAAGAGCTTCTCGAATTCCCGCCATATTACATCTGCGTGCTAGAGTTGTGGGTAAAAGAGTTGTCCCTATGAAGCCTTTCCGATGAGGGAACATTGAGGTTTTCTTTGTGCTCTTGTATTTTCCCGTAGTGTATATAGATGTGAATTATTGTGTTTTAGTTGCAATTGAAGTTATAAAATGGCAAATTTAGTGCTCGATAAAGACGCTTTCAACCGGCGTATGAGCCGTTTATATAAAGCGATGAAGGTTAATATTATGTGTTCCCATACATACATTTTTTGTTTAATGAAGTTTCATTTTTCGGATTACACAATTTTTTATAAACTTATCATTTTCATTATTCAGTTATAAAGGTAAAGATATTTATTTTTTTTAATCGTTTAGAATGGTGATGCTGATGAATTCCCCAAAATTGATGCCTTGGTTACTGCTACTGGTGCAGATGATGATGTAGTTTATAGTAAATCCACAGCTCTACAGGTATTCAGTCATTAAGAATTAAATTTTGATTCATATCTTAGTTGTTGACATTCTATACTTAAAAGATTCTATAGTCATACATGCAGAAAATGATCAGAACTTATTTATCTATGATCGTTTGATATATGAACAGCTATATATAGTTTCGTAGAATAATTTTTGTAATAATGATTATACACGACATCTAATTTCTTTATCAATTACTACTATAAAATATTTTATGTTTTTCCTATTCAGCTAATTAGGGTTTTAAACATTTATGTATGAACACCATATTTGGAAACAACTGTGATCGGTATAACTTCCAATAGTTGTGAATGATACATTTAGTTATTTACAAGATAAGCGATGATAAATGATTATTAGTGAGATTCATATATTGACAAATTCAAATGAACTTGCGCTATTACCAAATAAAGTAAAGGTTTGGGTGATTAGATTTGGTAACTCAATACTTGAGTTTTTTTGTAACAACCGGTGGGATATGCTGTCCCGACATATCTTCACCTGGCCTCTTTAATTAGTACTCTTAATTTGGGAATAGCGTGGCAGTTGAGTGTTTGTTGATTGTAGTTTTTAGTT
The DNA here is from genome assembly GCA_964056705.1 of Troilus luridus. Lineage (NCBI taxonomy): Eukaryota > Metazoa > Arthropoda > Insecta > Hemiptera > Pentatomidae > Troilus > Troilus luridus. The sequence goes on along the minus strand of OZ057415.1, from coordinate 93,664,691 downwards.
CATTTTTAAAGTTATTTTTGTTGAAAGTAGATCACATTTTAATTTAATTTTGTTTTTATTATCAATTCAACACTACATGACAAGTTTGTGGTCATTATTTAGAAAATAGTACATACATTAAATCTATCCAGTGTATGGTGCATTTTGTTGATACTTACAGTGTCAGTTTCGATTTTAGTTGTCATATTATCTTTTTGAAACCAAAATTATATTAATAAATATAGTAGAAGGAATGATTAAAATTATTTAGTTTAAAAATGGCAACAACAACTTAGTGTAACTGTAATCTAAATAAAACTTATTAAATTAACCCTAGAATATCATTCAATTTATAGGATTTATTATGTCTGTTCATATGTACATTATTAATCATTCTATATTCTTCTATATAGAATGAATTAGGCATCATTTCACTTCTCTTTATTATGTTATAATATTTATATTTTTTAATTTATTCTTCATCAGTGTATTTTGCAATAAATAAGCTGCTAGTTGTTTTAAATTATTGCTGGTATCTGTTGTGCGTGTTGTCGCCCGAGTTAAATTACAAGTTTTAACTATTTATTCGTTTAATATTTTACAAAAATACTAGTTATCATGGAGCTTAAGTATGGGGAAGAGGGTGTAATTATGGGTAACGGGTAGATTTCGGTTATCATTTCATCAAGGAATAAAAGTTTCAACTAACATTTTGAAGTATAGATGATATATGTTTGTTGGAACTATCATTTCTGGATTAAACGATTTCCGAAGTATAAACATTTCCTATAATTACATTCTCTTTTCCATACTAAACTCATGATAACTAGTGTTTTGGAAAGGGAAACAAATGAAAAGTTGAAACTTTTGACTCAACTCGAAGCGACAACCTGTGGAATAATTACCTTTAATTTCAATAAAAAACTTAGGTAAACCTTTATCTTGCAAACTATGCATTAAATAACACAATAGTGTTACGGTCAGAGAGGGAAGAAGGACCGGCTGAGAGGATTAGACGAGCTGTGGGATTAAGCGGAAGGGATCAAAGAACGGTGTAGAACTTTCTGGATCAACCTGGAAGAGATGAGACAATTCCCGATCTTCCGAGAAGTGCCCCACCCCGACCTACCTTTCCTATATAAAAAGGCCAGCTGTTTCGGCCGAGTCAGTAATAAGCAGTAGTAAACTAGTGACAGTCCGTGTGAGTTACAGTGAGTTAGTTAGTATCAGTCTGTAGTAAGTGAGTAATAAGGTAGTAAAGTAGTGACAGTGTGAGTGACAGTAACGGTTAGTGGCAGTGTGATAAGTAATAACTAAGTGTAATAAACTGTGGGTCAGTTTGTCATATTTGGAGAGTCTTACGGTCGGTGGACTTTAATTAGCGAACTGTAAGTGTTAATTTGTAGTTGTAAACTATAGTGTAATATTATTGTATTTGTACAAATTTATATAAATAGTTTAGTTATTTAGTATTAGCAATATCTTATATTATTTGTATATTATTTTAGTAATTAGATAACAGTTAGGCCTAGGTTATAATCTGTAGAATATTGTTATTGTAAATTAATATTAGTTTAATAATTTAATTGTTTTAAATAATTTCCTTGTAATATTTTTAATTTGTTAATAAATATTAGTAACTTGAATTTAGTAGTAGTTTAGTTCATTTTACACCCAGTAGCCCGTAACAATAGAATTCTTAATAGTTGAGAGTTAAAGTTAATTTTCACAATAATGGAATTGAAAAGTCTTGAAAACTTTTCACTGAAAAGACAGTATATCAATAATTGTATTCTAAGAGCTTAAACCAGTCTGTGATTAGGAGAAAATAATTCTCATTACAAAGAGGATAAAATGGTGATGGTGGTCAACCATCCCTCGCTTCTCTTAAAAATAATATCTATTTAATTGTCTCTATTGTTAAAATAAAATGTCTAGTTAATTGTCAGGGATATAATATTTATTAATGCTTGGTTGTTTTGCTACATATGATTTCTTATAATAAAAATTAGTAATTTCTTTTTCTATTTTTTTTTTAGACATGGCTTCTAGGTTACGAACTTATGGATACCATTATGATTCTTACTTTTGATGGAATTCATTTTCTGGCTTCAAAGAAGAAAATTGATTTCTTGAGGCAAATTGAAGATTCTAAAGAAGAAAATGGATATCCTTCAGTTAAACTTCATATTCGTGACAGGGTAAAATTTTTAATTTAGTGTTGATAAGTATTTTGCCTTTTGGTTTGCTCATAAAAAAACTTTGTCAACTTATGTTATAAATGCTTAACTGTTGTTTATAATTCAGTGAAATAAAGATTTCTAGTAAATGTAAAGGTTTCTGACATATTATTATTATTTTTTTAAATTTCTGTGTTGATTTAGTGTTTTAAAAAATCTGAAATAAAAAAAAACATCCTCTAGTATTATTCATTCAGAAACTCCAACTTCTTGGATTACTATCAATATTTGTATGGAATATTATATACAGTAGAATCCCGATAATTCGTATGGTCAAGGGAATGAAGATTTGGTACGAATTATCGGGAATACCAATTATCGGGAGTACAGAATAAAAAAAATTAAAAAATGTATTAATACAATTTTTTGAATCTATCGAACCGTCCATCACTGGCACAAAAGTCTTCAATTCCCATTTTTCTGTGAAAACTCGGGCTTTTTCCCTTCAAATATTACCTCCAACTGGTACATTTGAATTCCTTGCTTGTACGAACCACTTTTTTAAGTTCTCTACAAGTCTGGTAAGTGATTTTGTCCTTGTTCTTCAAAATTGATGTGATCGTGGAACCAGGGACGAAGAAATGCTTGGATACGTCAATTAGCTTACAGCCACTGGTCACGGCGTTTATGATTTGTTGTTTCTCTTCAATAGAGAGGCTAACGTATTTTGGAGGCATGATAACGTGTCCCAACGGTAACAAAAACGAGACTGAATTGTAAATAAAAGTGTGATTGTAAGAAAAGCTAGAAAAGATTGTAATAAAATTCCTCCCCTCGTTTTCTTTGAGTGAAAACAGTACGAATTACTTATGAGATTTCTAAGAAAACTTGCCTCCCTCACTCGCTCTCCCTTAAAAAACGATAGGATCTACTGTGCCTCTAAACAATACAAACATACTTGTGTATAAAAACAATACAAATTGAGTGATTTCCTAGAAAGCATTTATTCTCATTCTGCTCCCTGGCATATCTGCTTCAATGTTCTCTCCCTTCCTTTCGAAAACAGTACTAAGTAACGAGATTTTAAAGCTGGAAATACGAATTATATGACGTTATAAGTGACCTCGAGCATAAAAATAATACGAATTACCGAGGGGTCTGAAATGCATTGATTTTATACCATTTATCGGGATTTTCTCTGGGGACCGGCAAATTTGTACGAATTAGCCGGAAATACGAATAATCGGGATACGAAATATCGGGATTCCACTGTATTTGTTTTATCAATATTAGTGATCCAATCAACTTTTGTCTTCAGACTTGTTTATTTCTTAGAGATGTATTGCAATGTTGTTGTTTTTGGTGTAATAAAATAATATCTTAAATTTTTTTTGTTCTTAAATGAAAAAACATAAAAAATGATAATATAGTTATATTTTTACTTTTTTAGAATGATGACTCAGGAAACTTTAAAAAACTTATTGATGCAATTAAAGGAAGCAAGGATGGTAAAACGTTGGGAGTCTTTGCAAAAGACAACTTCTCAGGTCCTTTTGTGGAAGCGTGGAAAAAGACGGTTAAAAGTGAAAACTTTCAGACTGTAAATATATAATATTTTATTAAACATTTATAAATTAAATATGTATCCTGTTATTCTTTATTTTCATTGAAATGAGATTTTCAGGTTGATGTGAGCAGTGCTGTTGGAGTTATATTATCTGTAAAAGAAGAATCGGAACTAAGTTTGGTGCGAAAGGCGAGTCAAGTAACAGTAGATGTTTTCTCAAAATATTTAAAAGAGCAAATAATGGATATTATTGACTCTGATAAGGTAAACATTAGATATCAGAATAATTTAGCAGTCTTTTTTTTTTCTTTAGTTTGATTACAATATAGTTTTGTTTATTAATATCAGCTGTAAAATGTACAGTGGAAGATTTATTGTCAATATCGATCACTTTTAGTTTTTTAAATGTGTGAGGAGCTGCTGTATGTTATTTTTCTCCCAAATAAAAAAATACCTTTTTATCAATCAATATTACAATAATTAATATGAAACTTCTTCTGATGCATTATATGATTTTTAATGAACTATTCCTTATGCTATGATAGTACTACACATTTTTATACCCCTAAGTCCATAAGAAAAAACAACATATTTTGGTCATAGGTCCGTCACAAGTTATATTTTGAAATGTTTTATAATAATATATATAAAACTTACAATTGTGTTCAAATGAAATTAAGCAAAGAGCAAAGGATTGCTTGCTGAGTTGGTTATTTCAAAAAAATATTTTCTTGACTATTATTTTTAACTGAAATAAAAGAACCCCTGTGACACTTAATGAAAGCATAATTAGTGTGACGGTTGACTGCTAATATACAATTATAAAGTTATGTTTTATAAATTGTTTTGCAGAAAGTAAAGCATAGTAAACTTGTCGAAGGAATCGAAAGTTCTCTTACTGATAAGAAGTATGTTGGTAATGTTGATACTTCGAACGTAGACATGTGTTATCCGCCCATTATACAAAGTGGTGGTAATTACAATTTGAAGTTTAGTGCTGTAAGGTAAGATTCTATTTATTAAAAACCTTTCAAATATTTGATTTCAATTATATTTTAAAGCATGTTTAATTTAATTTTTTGTTAATTATTCGTAGTGATAAAAACAATTTACATTTTGGATCGATCGTATGTTCCCTGGGTGCAAGGTACAAATCTTATTGTTCTAATATAGTCAGGACATTCCTTGTTGATCCAACTGATAAAATACAGGTATGTTTGAATTTTAATCTTTTCACATGAATTGGCAGAAAATTATTATTTCAAAGCTGATATCACTTATTCTGTAAAAGCCATGGTATTATGTTAGAAATACCACTTATGTCATTTCTAATTTTAGGAGTATTGGTTCTTTGTCAGTAATTATTTTGAATTAATTTAGACAGTAAAAAAGATGGATTACGAAATCTAAAACATAAATATCACAAATGATATTCATGGTGCTTATTAAAGTGTTCTTCTATTAATTCTTGTTCTTCTAATAATGACAATTTGTAGAATCTTATAAGATATATTTCCATTTTGATCAGGAAAAAATATTTGTTTTCTGCTCTTTGAAGATTTTTATGATCCTCTTTTAAAGTTTTAAAGTTTATCCTGATCATATAATTAATACAGCTCCTACAGTGTTGGGAATATACCTTTATGTTTTAACTGTACTTATTAATATAAGTTATAAAACTTTATTGTTTTTAGGAACATTATAACTTCTTGCTTGAAATGTATGAAGAGCTGTTAAAAAAGTTGCAAGCTGGAACTAAATTAAGTGATGTTTATAATGCTGGTGTTGATTACACAAAAAAACATAAACCTGATCTTGTAGATAAACTTACCAAGAATTTTGGGTAACTATAATATATTATTTCTTGTTTTATCTATTTTGTATTGATCTTATCAGAACCATATTCTCTTTTTGATCTAATACATCATTATTACAATTCTATCTTTAAACAAATTATACAGCTTTTTATTTAATTATTTATTTAGAACTTTATTCACTCATTGTTTGGCTTTTCTATGTTTACTGTTATGTTTCTTTAGTGTAATTAACATGTTTCTGAAACAGATTTGCTATGGGTATCGAATTTCGGGAGAGTTCTCTGCTTATCGGACCAAAAACTCAGACCATTGCTCTAAAAACACAAGTTTACAACTTAAATGCCGGTTTGTCTGGACTTTCTAATAAAGAAGCCAAGGAAAAAGAATCAAAGACATACGCTTTATTCATTGGTGACACAGTGATAGTAAATGAGGTAGGTTGGGTAAATTTTTTTTTTTTTTTAATACCTTCATTTTGAAACTTTAAAAATTACTCAAAATATATTCTTACTGAGTATACAGAAACTTGACAAATGTGAATTATTTTGACATAAACATGTATCATAATACTATTAATTTGAATTGAAAATATCCAGTGTTATTTCTTAATGAACTGATATTTTATTGTTTATTTTGATAGCACATACTTTCTGTTTTTCTACCACTGTCCTGAACTTATAAGTTAATATAATATAATTATATGATAATATAATTAGATTTATTACTTAACATTGGCAGTTGGCTCTATCCTCAACCGGTTAATGATTTTGAAAGCAGCGCTCTTGTGTGGTCGGCATACTCTAACGCACCAACCCGAGTGCTGCTCGTAGGTTTCGACATGTTTGTATTACATACGACAAATCGTGCTTGCCAGTCACTACTTGTAATTTGTACCGGCTTCTGCATATAGTTTCTTTTCTTACAGTTTATACAACTCTTTACAATTTTCTGTAGGTGTTTTTTGAAATAATAATTGAATGGTTATAATTATATAAATAATAAAATGAAATAATAAAATAAAATGTAAATGATTTTTTTAATTTATAATAAATTAAAAAATGATTTTTTCATTGTATAATAAAATAAAAAAATCATTTTTCAATGTTGAGCCATGTTTTTATACAAAATCAAGTTACTAATTTTTATCAGTTATTTCATTTATATTTTATATATGTAATATTGAAATAATAAAACTATTTTTAGTTCTATTTTTAATTTCTTTTTTAGCAATATAAACTTTTTAAATACAAAATAAAAAGACCTGATGTTTTTGGTTACATTTATGTGAAAAAAACCTGAGCGTAAAGGGGTTAATGCTTCCCCTACATTAGTTTTTGTACCTTATTTATTGATATTAAAACAAAGACTTCTCGTAAGAAGTTGAAACGTTTTTATTCATACTTCACCTGTTGTATTATTTGTTGTTTATGAACTGGTAGTATGATTGGCAATATTTAATTTTAAATGAAAGAATTTACCTTTTCAAGCATAACTGTTTAATTGGAGCTGTCTGTTAGGAGTAATAAGTAATATTAACACTCTCACTCTATCATCAACATCCTAAGAATATTGTACTTTACTCACTAGTATTCATTTAGATTTATCTATAGCTTGTTTTATTTTTAAGTTTAATAATATTTTTATAGGGCGCTCCAGCTTCGATTTTGACACCAGCTAGAAAAAAAATGAAGAATATTGGTGTTTTTCTTAAAGATGGTGAAGAAGATGAGGACGAGGAAGAAAAGGAAAATGAGCCTGTTCATGAACCTATCCTCGGGCGTGGTAAAAGGACTGCTGTACTCGACTCTAAGCTAAGGGTAAGCTAACTATATTATTCTTTTCTTTTTTTTATAGATGCATGCTTGCATGTAGTTGTTATACTTTTCTACAATTATGCTCTGTTAGATTCTAAATAAATTTTCTTATTTGCTTCTTGTAGCAAGATTCTTCTACTGAAGAAAAGAGAAAACAGCATCAGAAAGAACTTGCGGCTCAGTTAAACGAAGCGGCTAAGAAGCGCCTCGCTGCTCAGTCTAGTGGAAGGCAAGAAGAAAAAGTTAGAAAAAGCAATGTTTCCTACAAAAGTAGATCACAAATGCCTAATGAACCCGAAGTCAAAGAACTGAAGATTTTTGTTGGTAATTTTATTTTATGTTTTTAAATTTTCTCTTTACAACAAAATGTTAAGTATCGATACTCTTAACTAATATTACTGCTTAGTATTCAAATTTTATAAAATTCTTTGTTTGGTTTTTTCTCAGATAGAAAATATGAAACGGTTATACTTCCTGTATTCGGAATACCAGTTCCTTTCCACATTTCAACTATTAAAAACATTTCTCAGAGTGTCGAAGGGGATTATACCTACCTCAGGGTAAATTTTTTTCATCCTGGAGCTACTATGGCACGTAATGAAGGTGCAGCATTTGCTCAGCCCGATGCTACATATGTCAAAGAAGTGTGAGTTGATAATTATGTTTAATCGCTGTTTTGTAATTTCTCAATCACTTAAACTTTAATATCTAATAAAAATAAATTAGTTTTTCAATTTTTTTTTTGTAATTAAGTTAAAATTGTTTACAGAACTTATCGAAGCATAAATACAAAAGAACCTGGAGAAACTGTCGCACCATCCTCTAATTTAAATAATGCATTCCGTATAATTAAAGAAGTACAAAAGAAATTTAAATCTAGAGAAGCCGAAGAAAAAGAGAAAGAAGATCTTGTCAAACAAGATGTTTTAGTACTTTCTCAAAATAAAGGAAATCCTAAACTTAAAGACCTTTATATTAGGCCAAATATCGTCAATAAAAGAATGACAGGTAAATAAATATATGCATGTATCTATTTAATATTAAGAGTTTTGTTATTTTATAAACCATTTCACTTAAAAAGTTAAATAAAATACAGTTATTTTTATTACAGTGGAGCGTCGATTGTCCGAACTAATGTTGTCAGGGGTGGTACGGATAATAAAAAATGCGTATAATCGAAATTCACTAAAAAATAAAAAAAATAAAATTCCAATTTGTCTTTTAATGAAAGAACCACTCTTTTTCTGTTTGTTGACATGCTGCAATTTTCAAACAAAAAGTAATCACAAATGCGATGTACAACTCACAAAGAATGATTTAAACCTGAAGATGAGCAACCTGTTACCAACCAAATGAATAGGAAGGGATTCAGAGAAACAAATGAAATTACCTAATTAGGTTTACAGTTCTTAGTAAACAAATAGTACTGAAGTCTAAGATCATTTGTTTGCAGTTTCCGAGAAATTATGGCCGCCCCCTTATTGATGCTCATGTAAAAAATCATTTTATTTTTCATAAAATTTTATTTAATATAACAATAATTTTAACAATACAAATAAGTAACTGGATGATCTAATCAAGGCAATTAAAATGACTAAAAAAACAGTTCTATTAATTGAACGTTCGGATAATCGATGCTTCACTGTATTTTGAATATGTAATATTCAGAAATGAAAACATTAGATAATACAAACTAACCTTTCAACCTTATGTTAGTCCTGTATATAATGGTTGTTGTTATTTCCCTGTATTAATCAAATACTACTACATCATATTTAATAAAACAGTTAAATTAAACTATGTTTGGAAAGCACCATTTTAAAATAGATAGCATTCAAAACATTGTTGAAATCTGTATTTTTGTTTCAGGGTCATTGGAAGCTCACACAAATGGTTTTCGTTATACATCGGTCCGCGGTGATAAAGTTGATATTTTATACAACAACATAAAAAATGCTTTCTTTCAGCCATGTGATGGAGAAATGATTATTCTTTTGCATTTTCATTTAAGGGTACATTCTTGTTGATATTTTTTTCTATAAGTTGTCAAGTTAATACCATGTGAATTTCCTCCACAAATTAAAATTTGTTCTATCTTCATAGCACGCAATTATGTTTGGGAAAAAAAAGCATTTGGATGTTCAATTCTATACAGAAGTTGGTGAAATTACCACTGATCTCGGAAAACACCAGCACATGCATGACAGGGATGATTTGGCAGCTGAACAGTCTGAAAGAGAACTGAGGCACAAACTTAAAACAGCTTTCAAAAGTTTCTGTGAAAAGGTTGTTAATTAATTTTAGTTGTTTAAATGAAAAATAATTGGCTTATAATAATTCATTCATTCACGTTGCTTGAGGGAGAACCCACCAATTTTCTAAAAGTGATTGATAAATTATTTAACTTTAAATTAATAATATCCATTTATTTTGTCTTAAATGTTTTAATGGTAAGCATTACTCATAATTTTTTTTTTTTTACTAATCTTTAATCATTTTTAGGTTGAAGCTATGACAAAGCAGGAAATTGAGTTTGACACGCCTTTCAGAGATCTAGGATTCGCTGGAGCTCCATTCAGGAGCACTGTATTGTTGCAGCCAACCTCGGGTTGCCTTGTTAATCTTACTGAATGGGTAATAAAAATTTAAATTTACTTTATTATTAATCGTTTAATAATTTTTTCCCATTTATTTGTTGTTTATTGTGACATATTATATACTGATAAGTATGATTCATTGTTTAACTGGAGGGAATACTGCATTTTTAAGATTTTATATATTAAAAAAAAAAAAAAAAAGTAGCCCTAAATGGTTCATGTATAATAATTTTGTTTCTCCATTCAATTAAATCAACTTGTAGTTACTAACACCGGATCATTATTTCATGAAATTAATGGTGAAATGAAAAAAATAAAATAAAAATATAGTATTGTTTGTTTGACTGATCCATTTATCCAAATTCCTTTGACTAATATCGTCATTAATTAAAACATATGGCTGGTACTTGGGAAATCCCTGTACCTAGGCTACATTAGCAGAAACATGTTTTAAAGGATTTAAAACCCACCCTGTTTCAGATTAATAAAATAAAGTTTTACATAACAATTTTTGGTACTTTTCCGTTAGCCGGGCGCTAGCGAAAAATCACCAAATAATGTTGAATTCCTCCACATTTCTTACAATCATAAGGGGAATGTTCGTTTGGAGCCATGTGTTCTATTCTCTGAATTAATTCAAAACAAAGCAAGTTTTCCTTTTTTTTTCTTCATTCTTAATTTTTGTAAAAAAATATGAAAACACGTGATTTAACTAGAACTGAAAAAGATTTGGTCTTCTTTTCCATGAGAAAGGTGTATTGGCAATGAATGCAACATGCGATCAGAATCATGAAACTAAACTGTCTTTTTGTTTCAATCTTTCAACATGCCGTACGAAGAAGAGCATTCATAACGGTACGTGGTTCAAATCGTCCTGATTGAGTTTTCTAACAACTTTGAGATTTATTTACGGCTGGAGCGAAGAGATGATATAAGTCAAATGGTCTAAAAAACAACTGGATATGAATCAAAATACAGTTGTAGATTGGATCAACTGCTTAAGAGAAGTTTGTGTAGAAGTATTAGTGGAATGATAGAAGAAGAAAAAATCAGTGGTCTTAAAAAAATAGTTGAGATAGACGAGAGCTTATTTACAAAGCGAAAGAACAATGGTGGTCGAATTCTTCCACAACAGTGGATATTTTATGGCGTTTGCCACGAAACGGACGAATGCTTTTTAGTAACCGTGATCGATAAAGTAATGAAGTAAGCAATCCATTTGGGCGAATTCTCAAGGACATAACCGTATTCAGGAAAAACCAATAATTATAAGCATTCTTTTCTACATTGTTGATTTTTCGCTTGCGCCCGGCTAACGGAAAAGTACCCAATTTTTTATTAAAAGTTTGAAAATAGTAATAATTTGGTTGTTAATTATTATTTCAAAACTTTTCACTGCTCTCTTGCTCTTGAAGTACAATAGTAGCAGTAGAATTACTTAATATTAGTTTTGGAACAATACTTATTATAAATGATTTGCTGATTAATGATATTTAGTCGCATAAATTCTGTAGTAGATATTAATATATATAAAAAAAATAGTTTTAGGTTTTAAGCTAAGGCTGACTTTTATTTATGAACATTAATCAATGAAAGATTATAAAGAGTTAGTTTTTAATCTAGTAATATTTTTTACAGCCTCCTTTTGTGATAACATTGGAAGATATAGAACTTGTACATTTTGAGAGAGTCCAGTTTCATCTTAAAAATTTTGATATGATCTTTGTTTTTAAAGATTACCATAGAAAAGTAGCGATGGTTAATGCAATACCGATGAATCTTCTTGATCATGTCAAAGAATGGCTCAAGTAAGTATCGTTGCGTTTAACTATTGCTACTGTTTACATTTTAATCACTTAGTTTATGGTTAACATTGAAATAATTTTTGCCTGAATTTTTCATTATGATAAAAGGTAATATCAACAAGTTTTAGAATACAATATTTAAGATGTACTACTGGACTGAGAAATAGTTTTCTGTTGGAAAGAGAAATAACATAATGAATGATTAGAACAAAATCTTCATCAGCCTTTAGTAGCATCTTAAAGAAAGGGAATTGTAAATGATATTTCTTATTGAATTTTTTAAATAAACTAATTTATGTTTCTGAATATATTTCCATGATATACTATTTATTTCTTTTTTGCCAAAAAACATCTTTTAATTTTTAGTTCATGTGATATCCGTTATTCAGAGGGTATTCAATCCCTTAACTGGACCAAAATTATGAAAACAATTACTGACGATCCTGAAGGCTTTTTCGAACATGGTGGCTGGACTTTCCTTGATCCTGAAAGCGATGCTGAAGAAGCCGTAGATGAAGATGATGAAGAGGAAGATGATGCATATGAGGTAAGAAGACTTATTATGACAGATGCGGTTTCAAAACTTCCTATGTTATATATTATTTCTTAATGTGTATAATCAATTAGTCAAGGCACCTTAATTTTCAGAGCTGAAGTTGAAATGGAAAATTCAAAGCCATAAAATTAATATATGTATGTACATGGTAGTGCGTTGATTTATTCGAGCTGATTTTGTTCTCTTTAACCAAAAATAACTTTTAAAAAAAGTACCAAACATTCGCCTCGTTAGTATATTAAAAAAAAATTATTTTATTTTTATTTTTTATTAATTGTTAAAATTTATAAATATTTTTATTTGAAAAGAAAAGATATGTCCAGGACCAGGACTTGAACCCAGGTCGCCCACGTTTCTAGCATGGTGCTCTCCCAACTGAGCTAATCTGGCACGCTTCTCGGTCCAGATACATCCTTTCTTTTCACTGACCCCATATAACTTTGTTCTCGCAATTTGTGATGTATACAGGGGGGAGAATGTTCATTGTACTTTATTTAGGATCTTGTTGACTTACGTCATTATATATTATATATTATTTTTATTTTTTATTAATTATAATTTAAAAATACTTTTATTTGAAAAGAATAATAAATAACAATAAAATAAAATATATAATATATAATGACGTAAGTCAACAAGATCCTAAATAAAGTACAATGAACATTCTCCCCCCTGTATACATCGCAAATTGCGAGAACAAAAGGATATGGGATCAGTGAAAATAAAGGATGTGTCTGGACCGAGAAGCGTGCTAGATTAGCTCAGTTGGGAGAGCACCATGCTAGAAATGTGGGCGACCCGGGTACGAGTCCCGATCTTGGACATATCTTTTCTTTTCTAATAAAAATATAAAAAAAAAAAAAAAATATTTTATTGTCCAGTACACATGTCACATAATCATCCATATAACAGTTTCTTGTAACTAGCTGTCGAACTGTTAGTATCAAAAAACTAACATGTGTAATACTGCTAAAAGCGTAATTATTAAGAAACAAAAGGCTCGAGTTACAATTTAAAAGTTCTAGATAATATAATTTTAGAAAAAAAAATATTCAAACTTATTTCCTTAGAATGGCAATGTCTACAGTTCCCTGTATTTCCCTCTAACCTGTTTGGATAATTGAACTTTTTTTATAACCGGTGCTCTACTGTATTATTAATGATGTGTAATAAATATATATATATATATATATATATATATATATATATATATATATATAACCTTAAATAAATTGATATTTGTATATTAGCTCTTGTGTCTGAATCTTTGGATTGGTGATTAATATAGCTGTCTTAGTACTTAAACACTTATTGGTGACTTTAAGAGATAATGTTTTGTTATAGCCATCTATTAGTGCGGATGAAGAAGAAAGTGAAGATGATTCAGATTATTCAGAGGCATCTGAAGACAGCGGCACTGAAGGTAAATTGAATCTCGGGTATATTTTTTACATTTTAACTACCATTAAAATGTCAAATTTATGTTTTTGAATGTAATTTACTTACATACTTAAATCGAGATAATTCTTAATCATCTTCAAAATACTTTGTAAAACATTAATTTTTTAGTAAATCATATTGATTGGCTTCGTACCAATATAATATTAAAGGTATGTTGTGCCATGTCCGATATTTAGTCAATTCAGGTCTTTATTCATTCCAAACTTCCACATCCATTCTAGGACACATTTTTACTAAGGCTGAGATAGTCAGCAGCTATAGACCCATAAGCTTATTACCAATTATTGGAATCAATCATAAAAAGGCATCTTTCTTCTTTTTTTAATAATAATGACATTATCCCGGATTTTCAATTTGGTTTTCAGTATAGCCATTCCACCTCGCACCAACTAGCAAGACTATCAGAATTCATTATAAACGGATTCGAAATAAAGAAACACGCTGGTAACGTTCTTGGACTTCCAACAAGCGTTTGATAAGGTTTGGCACCGAGGTCTACTGTACAAACTAAAGAAAGTAGATACCCCGAAATACTTATATGCTTTTCTGAGCTCATTCCTGGACGGTCAAACATTCTCTGTTAGAATAAATAACACATATTTAACTGTGAGACAAATCCATGCAGGTACTCCACAAGGTTCAGTCCTTTCTCCTGTTCTATTCAACTTTTATCTTCACGATATCATCCAGTCTACACATACTTCCATAGCTATGTTCGCCGACGATACAGCCGTTTTCTCCCAACACAATGACATAATAATAGCCAGAAATATTTTGCAGAGCAGAGCCACCTGGATGATCTTGAGCAATACTTTAATAAATGGAGGATTACTCTTAACATCGAAAAATGCACCTCAAAAGTTTTTACGCTTAGACGCCCACCAGACCCGCCTGAGCTAACCCTCGTAGGTAAAAATGTGAAATGAAACCCTGCCAGCGAAGCTATACAATACCTTGGAGTTCACCTGGACCGCCGCCTAACCTGGAATACCCATATCAATATTAAATTAACCCAAACCTACGCAAGGTTATCAATGCTCTACCCTATCGTAAATAGAAAATCTAAGTTAAAACCAGAGATAACAATTCTCATTTATAAAACAGTCCTAAGGCCATTACTGATGTACGGCTGTGAAGTCTGGGGAGCAGCATCCTTTACGAAAAGAAAAAGATTGCAAACTTTTCAAAACAAGATCCTAAGAATTGCAGTGGATGCCCCCTGGTTCATCAGAAATAGTCAACTGCACCGAGAACTACAAATAGAAACAATAGATGACCACATAAAAAAAAGATTCAGAAAATTTCACACCTAACTACCAGCAGTTAAAGGAGCAATAAATTACAACGTAGGAAAGCAGACACCATCTCGAAGACTAAAGCCCAGGTTACTGCAGGATATCTTATTATAAGTTGTATGAGTATATATTTCCAGTGACATTACTACCTTAAATTTATTTTATATTTGTAGATTTTTAGACATTTAACCAATAGTTATAACGATATATTTAGTTAGGGGTGCCTATTGTACGAGACTATACCCCCCCCCCCCATAATCAATTGTTATCAAAAATAAAAAAAATCAATACTATAACAACCATCTAAAGGCCCACCAGGCCGATCTGGTAAAAAAAAAAACAAAAAAAAACTAACAGTTTCCATTATCAAAGTGATTTGTTGTTCTGTTTGTTTGTTGAGACCTCATCTTCAACTTCCATTTTATATTCTCTTCCTTTTGATATGATTTGAATACTGTTATTTTACTTGTGTATTTATACATCATTTCCCAATTTACAATCATTTTATTGGGTGTTGGGGTTCTAAAATGCTATTATTTTTAAGACAAGTCCTTATTTCTCAATGAGATATATCATGTCCCCACTCTCCTTATTAACAAATGTCACTCAAAATATTTTTCAGTTTGCGAATGCAAGTTTTACTTTAATTATCTATACATATAAAATGCTTTGTCCTGAATGAGTGGCGGATCAACGCACAGCCTGAACCGCTGAGTGTAGAGACCTGAAACTTGGAGGGTGTGTTCTTTGCATGACGTAGGCATCCGATAAGAAAGGTTTTAAGGGGGTGAAAAAGGGGGGCAAACGTTTGTAATTAAAAATAAAGAAATGCGTGTTTTTTTATTTTTTGAAAATCGACCCGCAAACGATAAAAATACGGGAAATCGAATCATGTTATCTATACATATAAAATGCTTTGTCCTGAATGACTGACTGAGGGATCAACGCACAGCCTAAACCGTTGATCGTAGAGACCTGAAACTTGGAGGGTGTGTTCTTTATATGACGTAGGCATCTGATAAGAAAGGATTTTCCGAAATTCTACCCTTAAGAGGATGAAAAAGGGGGGCAAAGTTTGTTTGGTTCCTCACGTGTTTCTTACTCGCAAAATCTAAATATTTTTGCTGAACAAAACAAATCAAGTAACATAGTTCCCTTCTCGCTGGTGCCGTACGACAAGTGAAACCATTATACTAAGTAATCCTTTTCAATAAATTCAATAACATTACACACTAATCCTTTACTGGCACAAACAACAGTAAACTTCTGCCCGTCCCATTTGTTGATCAGTGTCAATGTATGTTTCACGGCTGTGCTGATCCGTCTGTGATCCAAATTTTATATGGATAATCTCAAGCCTGAGGATCAAGGCTACTTTTTATCAACACACATTACAGGTGAAGTTAATATAAAACTGTAACCTGATTGACTAACACACCCAGTGGTCAACGCACAGCAATAACCACAGGACTTAGCATCTTGAAATTCGCAGATAGGTTCTTTGTATAGCTTAAATGAGCATTAAGAAAGGAATTTTGACAATTCCACCCCTAAGGGTTTCACCCTTACTATAATAGGGTTCAAAGATTGTATGGAATCCATCAGTTTTGAAGTTTATTGACATCTGAAATTTCGGATGTATGAGTAACTTACAGATAAAAAAAATTATTTATTTAAAATGATCTGTCATGAAACTTTATGTGGCAGACCAAATTCCACGCTAGCCAAGCCGTGGTCAAAAGCTAGTTTATTATATAATTAAATTATATGAGGTGTGGAGATGCAAAAAGGGATAAATCCATATTTTATAATTTTAAATGTTTTTCACAAATTAGGATCCTCTATGTGGTGGTACATGGTTCACCATTCAAAACATGTCAAAGCCAATCTAATTTTCCTAATAATAATTGTCTCAAATAAATAATCATTTCATAACAACCTAAATTATGCATATGTTTGTGTTTCCTGAAAAATTTTCAAATTTGGATTTATCCCCTTTTGCATCTCAACACCTAGTATATAGTATAACTTATTGGTTATTGCTTGTTATATTTGAATGGTTGTACTATGAAGTATATTATTTGTTATTACATTTCTCTTAATTTCCTTCTATAGAAGAGTTGGGTAGCTCTGATGAATCTGGGAAAGATTGGTCAGATTTGGAAAGAGAGGCTGCTGAAGAGGATAGAGAAAAAGAAGATGGTTTTGATGACGAGTATGCCAAAAGCAAAATCAAGCGTGGCGGAAAGGAGCGATATCCTAGCCCGAAGCGAGGGAAACACGATAAGCACGATAAATCAAGGTATTTATAGATTTATTTTCTGTAAATAAATAGTGTCTTTGCTTCTGTAATATTAGCCAAAATGTTTCTTAATAAACTGAAAAATCTTTCAAAGTTATTTTGTTCTGTTTTTTTATATATAGTTACTTATTTAAAAAAAAATAAAAAAGAGCCTAACACTTTAATTTTACCTATCTATTCCGTCGAATAATTGTTTTTATTGTTCGGAGTTTTAAATTTGTGTTTAGTAATTTTTTTACCATTATACTAAGTAAATTAATAAAACTAAGGAATATGAGAAAGTTGTTTTTGTTACTCATTGTTATATAGTAGTGTATAATAAGTTTACAAAAGCTGATTTTAATGTATGTGTAAGATGTGTATATATTGTTTGGTTTGCTAAAGTCATAGGCGCCGGCTAAGAATCAATCTTGACAACTTTGATTCCTAGAATCTGTTGTTTACTATAAACCTAGGCTTCCTATTTCTCAGAAATTAATTATCTCCTCATCTCCACCTAATGTAGCTTCCGCAGTTGAACTACCCTTCAGTCTTCACTCTTGTCTTACAGGTACTTGTCGTTTTCTTAAAAGTACGTATAATAATGCTGGAAAAAAGACAAAGGAAGAGTTTAGATCTCGCTACTAAGTTTGAAATTGTAAAACGTTTACGAAAAGGTGAAAATGCTTCAATCTTAGCAAAAATCTATGCTATTCCTCGGACAACAGTTAATGATATAAAACGTGACGGGGAGAAAATAGAAAATTTTGTTTTGGAAATGGAAGTGTGTGATGAAGATGCGACTAAAAAGAAGACTATGAAAGTTGACACAAACAGTAAGTTAGATGAAGCATTGTTTCAGTGGTTTCTTCAGCAACGAAGTCAGGAACTACCACTAACAGGCCCAATAATCTCAGAAAATGCCCTTCATTTTAATCAGATTTTACGCAGTGACCCAATATTCAAAGCTAAAAGGGTCATACTTCGTTTGTGCACGAGGAAAGTGCTAAACTCCACCTTAAATTTATATTAATTTCTCAAGAGGGAAAAAATGGACATACAATGATTGTGCTTTTAGCCATCGATGTACGTAATTATTATTATTTAAAAAAAATATTTTTACTACATATGTGTACCTTATTAGTACATAAATAAGTTATGAGTGCATATATAATGTCGAATGTTTGAAATATATTGTTCAATTTATGTGTGTTTGACAAGCGACCACACCCACTGTTTGCCCCGAATATGGCCTACATCGTATTAAAACATAAGTTCTGCTTATCTTGTGTTATCTTTGACCGCACCCCCTGGCCAATTCAATCCATCATTAGAAATATCCAGTCAACTATTTTCCACTCAAAAATGAGATTTAATATTTTTAATTTTTTTTTTTTAATTTACACGGTTTCATAGCTTCGGTTTTGCTATGTTTATTTATGTTACTAACTAATTTTTTTGTTATTTAGGCATAAATCCTCTCCAGACAAAAAGCACAAGAGTAGTTCAAATCATCACAAGTCTTCTCACAGGTAATCATTTGTTATTTTATTTTGATAGATCCTTTTGTTATTTAATGTTTTCTTCCTTTTTGAATAATTTCTATCTCTCTCAATCTAGCTTGGGAATTACATTTTTATCATTTATTTAACTTAACCCTTTCCTGTACAAAGTTGGTGGATGATTCTTATGAAAATGAGAATTTATAAATTATATTGTTTTAAAAATAAAATTTGTTCATTCTCATGCTGCTCGGATAGACAAGATATACACCACAAGAAAGATTCTTCTCACGACAAGAAAAAAGAATCGTCAGGAAAACACCAAAGGTTAGAATTTCAGATTGTATGCTGCATTAGATAGTTGCTTGAGACTTTCAAATTTACTTCATCTTACCTTCCTTCAATACTCATCTTCGGAGTTAAGTAAATTGACAGAATTTTTTAATTCAAAACTGGTGCAAGATTTAGCTAAAGAAACCCTCCCATATTCAAATTTTATGACAAATCATTTAAGTTGTTTCTTTTTTTTCCCTATAAATATTATCAACGAGGATCTACTACCCATAAAATTTTTTGTTGCCCATAAATTATAAACCCCTGAATATTTAAAATTAAATTTAGATAGTTGTTAAAAGGTTGTTAAACTAAACTACACTGTGTGCTTTAAACCAAGTTTTCTTGTTTTATTTTGTTGTTACCTGTTTTTTGACGCAGACTTTCTAAGATATTGCAATACTTGTGCGGATAGAAAAAACTCAGTTTTTTAAGACTTCAAGAAATTCAATATTGGATGTCCTGAAGAAGAAATACAGAGCTTCATATTGAAATACAGTGTGATAGCTTAAAACCTTTTGAGTGAGCTCTATTGAAATTGGAAAAGTTTTTTTTTTTAATGAAGCTTTCAAAATGATGGTTTTTGGTGTGCTGAATTATAATCTGCCATCATTTATGGTGTAAAAAAAACATTAAGACTTGTTTACTTAATGATTCAAGTGCCTAGAAATTTAAAGCTAATATTTCAAATTTATTGGTCCAAAAAAGAATATATTTTTAGATGTTTATATTTTTTCTTTTATATCCTTTGCTGCTTTGAATAACATTTTTGCTGGAAAAACGATGCTATATCAGTTTTGAAATTCCAGATATAAAATAAACCAGTTCCCACATCCTTTATATTTGTTTTTTCTCAACTATTTTTTCAAATCATTACTTTTCTCAATTTTAATCCTTCGAAACTAAGTTCTAAACCTTAATGGGTTATATATAATCAATTTCTTCTACTTTTCATGAAAAAATCAATTTATATTTCCTTAAAATGTTTGCCATTTACTTGTTGTATTGTTATAAAACAGTTGCAATTTTCAATGAATTAGTTAATAAAAAAAAAAAAAATCTTAAGCATAATTTTTATTTTTTTAAATATATGAATGACATCTTCCTTCTCCTCAATCTTTGGTCTACTTTAAAGGTATTATTAGCTGATTTAGTTTTCTCAATTTATTTTATAGTAGCCCATCAAAACACAGGGACAAGGATAAGGATAAGCACAGGGATAAGAGCAAATCGTCGAGCCGTCATAGCAGTAGTGATAAGAAACATAGCTCCTCGAGTAGTAATCACAAATCATCTCATCATGACAAGCATAACGACAAGAAGAGGCATCATAGCAGTAGCAGCAGCAGTAAAGGAACTCCTTCCAAAAAGCCCAGGTTTGTTAATGTTTTTATAGAGAATAAGTCCATACTTATTTCTTTTGAAATATCAATTTTCGCGAATGAAATATACTCGCTTTTATATGGGGAAAGCCTCAAACAACCATTGGATCTTGAAGACCAGTCGTTTTCTCTCAAACTCTTCCCAAAATAGTCATGACTTAAGACCTTAGTTTTTGAACAATTTTTTAATCATAATATTTTATTACAGATAGATTAATTAAAATGGGTCATAAAAAAGTTAATTTTAACTGATGAACATAATACCTGTACCACTACAACCCGTGAACGGGTCTGGGGTTCAGTACATGGTAGAGACTGTACTGTTAAATGGACAACGGTTCTGCAAGGAGGTGACTTGTCCTAGGTCACGCTCAATCGCCAAATTTTCCCCCCTTATTTTGGGTTCCCTATTTATATAATATTTTATAGTCTGGGTTGGGCCCCAGGAGGGTCCTTGATCCCCATATGATCCTTCTCCCACTGCAAACAGATTACTGCCTGCAGTGGGATTTGAACCAGGATTTCCAGCATGGCAACTCAGTGCTCTACCATTGAGCCGCTCCGCTCCCCTGATGAACATATTATGTTATCATATATAATTGTGAAAAAGAGGCACTAAATTGAAGTGCAAATAAAAATGCTGGGGTGCCTTAATTTTTTTTCTTCTGCTTATTTTATTTCGAAAAAGAAATAATACAATTTGAACTACAGAATTCATCTAAATTACAGTTATAAAATTTGAGCATCAAGTAGTTAACTGATATGAACAGTTGTATAATTTTTAAGATGTAATTTGGTCCACTGTGAGGCTGGCAGGGCCCCTCACCTTCTTGTTGAAAGAAGTACATACACTGTATATCAATAATAAACCTCCACATAACTACAAAAGAGGAAAGGTAAGAAATGAAGCTGTTTCATGACCCTAAGTGGTCAATATGAAATTAAAAAATAAGAAAATAAATCATAAGAAATATATTAAAAAAGTAATATTTTGTTAATCTGTTCTATAGTTTCTCAAAAGAATCATTAATTTTAGGGTTACCTAAGCCATTTTCCTTTATCTTCATAATCATTGTTATGTATGAGCAAATTTAGCTAACTTTGGCTTTGGTACTCAACCCAAGAATCTTCATTGGTAGCGGTGATTAATTTTTTTTATGGTTGTTGATTTAGATTTTATGATCATTTGCTCTAAATACCCACTTCACCACTTTTTTTTTGTATAATCCGTTATAAACCTCAAAGTCCTAAGCACTACAGGGATATGTAGGAAAAGATTCATGAACAATATCTAAAATATTCCCATTGATATTTGTTATCAAACCAGAGGGTGTATAGGGGAAGGGGGCTCAAAAATAATTTTTTTTTTGTGAAAATGGTGTGTCATATAGAAAAAATTTGTTTTACAATTAATGCTGTATTCTAGACTACTTAAAACCATGTACTATTTCTGTGTAGCAAACAAGGTATATTTTTAAAAGTCTTATACAAATTGTTTAAAAACAAGACTATAACTACATATTTTTGTATTCCAGTTTTAATTATTAATAAATTATAAAATATGGTTTGTAATAAAGCATATTGTTACTCCGTGCAGTATTGGAGTAAATGTTTAATTAATTTGGTTTTGTTCCAGAAAATAATTCAGCGAAGCTGTCATTCCAAGGATTGCTGACCTGCCTACACAGCAGGAGCTGCGAATTTCAATTTGGATTTTTAATGTATTTATATGTTAAGCTTTAATAAGAGAGGAAGATGTTTTATACATACATTTTTAAATCCAAAGCAATTGTCGTAATTGTTAGTATATTTGTAAATATGTAAGAGATTTTTACATGGTCTAATTTCCAACTTCCAGAATATTAATGAGTAAAAAATGGATGAGTTATTAACTATTTTTGTTAGCATATGACTCACATTTTACATTTTTATATGTTGTGCTTGATAAAGGTTGTTTAACCTGGTCTGAGCACTTTACCGTTGTAAATTTCATGACTTTTCAATTATTTTGTAACGTATCTTTTTCCTATTTCAAGAGGTGTTTAGCTTGGATGAACCGATTGTCTTTTGTTTTTACTTTAAGTTCTTTTCATTGTAAAACGTATTTTTTATACATGTTCCTTCAATTCAGTAGTGATAATTATTTGAGTAGAATAGACTACTTACTATTAATAAACCTTTTGTTATTGTAAGTCTTCACATTTCAACAGTTGATAATATTACAGTTTTTATAACTGGTAATGTTTTGTAAATTTAATCATGTACTTCATTGTTATTATAATTTTTGTATTAAGTTGAAATATTTATGGCTTGCATTGTTTATTCCATCCCTTCAGTTTTGTGGAATTTTAATTTATTGTTTTACAATCTGTAATGCACGCATGCTTTAATTTGAAGGTTTTATTTTTATTAATAGTTCCATTACTTACAAATTTACTCCACTCTTATTTAAGATATTTAAGGTCTTCAAAATTTTTATGATTCAAAATCAATGAGTAAACCAAATAAATTGTTGCGACACATGCGTTTTGAAAATAATAATTTAAAAATGGAAGGAAAAAAAAAATTCAACTTCAATTTACATTGATACTGTACAGTTTGTGAAATTTTTCATACAAAATATCTTTATAAATTGGCCTATGAATATAGAAATAAAGATTTAATAATAGTTACCTTCCATTAATATTTTTGGTTAACATTAGCTAAACGTAAATTCTTTAAATATGGCAGGTTGCTTATTACAACAACCATGTGAAATAGTTACTAATTCTTTTTTCTTTAAATTTGTTCAATGATTAATTATTCCTGTGCTGACAATAATGTTGCTCAGTGGAAACTCTATGACAAAAAGTAAAGTAAGTTTATTTCTATTACTTTCATTAATTGCATCCGTAGGCAACCTTCAATTTTCTTTAAAACACTCTTCAATATATTTCGTTTGTAATAATTTGCCATCATTTAAGTAAAGGGAAAATTAAACTAATTATGTTTGTTTGTATATTGATTTTTAAAAAGTCAGTTTTTCATTTGATAATTCAGTGTTGTCAGGTACCCTATGTGAAGCAAAAATGTAATTAAGTTAACTTTTACCTCCCTGATTTTAGGTATATACAGATCCATTTGTAGAGAAACAGCCTTTTTTTATAGTACCAGATATTATGACTTCAAACTATTGTGTTTAAATGTTTATTTAATCAATAACGTGTAAGATTATATTCATAGAGCAGCCATTAATTATTTGATGTTCTTTGGTTTAGAATATGATATGCTAACATTATTTTTGGAAAAGAATATTTTATGATGTAAATACCAGAATTATTAAGTGATTATTTATGGTAAATCGACTCCTTTATTTGAAAAAAATCCTTCATTCACATACAGCCATAAATTTTCTTAGTTAATTTCATAAGTTAAATGCCATTTTTGAAATGTAGCTATTATTGATTTGAACTAAATTTAGCCCTAACACTCAGGCCCTATACCTGTGACACAGCTCTCTGCTGCTGATTTTCAAGTTCTTATATGTCAGCTGCTCCACCATCAGTCCACTGCAGTTTCAGTTTGTAATTAAAGTATTCCATAATCACAATTAATGTTTTTATTCAAGAAAATCCAGGAAATGCACTTGATAATTTTCTCTAGTAAAAAAGAAATAGTTCTTTTTCTTGTTTCACAATTGTAGTATCAAATCATGATAAAATTTTAGCAGCTATTGGTTATGTAGTTGCTTGTTAATGACTGCTAGAAAAACACTTAATATGAAGAAAGCAAATGGTACAATGAATAGTTTTCAAAAAGATGGTTTTCCCCCAAAAATATAATAAAATTAGTGCAGTGAAAATATGCACAGAAATTCAAACTTCTACTTATTGACAACTTGTACTCCTAATAGCTCCTGAAGAAGGTATAGTTATGAGGCGTGCGAGATTTTTGGCTATTGGAAGAAGAATCCGTTTCTTGCTGTTTTCTATTTATTTAGATTGACTAGGTTCAACATTTTTATAAATTTTGTCTGAAGTTCATGATACATCATCTAGGTGGAATACCATTTGTCCCAGTCAACCATATTCATAAACATCTGACCAAAAGGCGAAAAATGTTGAATTTCCATTGGGTCTTTCTTGTCCCCAAAGAAACTGTTATACAGCCAAGGCTTGAATAAGCAGATACAAATTGATAGGGCTCTGAGTCCAAGATCAACAATTCATTACTTATTCACATGGCTTCTTGAGACTGATAAAAGGGGAAAAAAAATTAACAGCTTTTAAAGTCATTTAGATAAAGATTATTAATTTGAATATGATTCTAGTATGTTAATCGAAATAAAATTGTAATTACTGTGAATGGTATCAGGATTAACCAAAGTCAAAATATAATGGTAGGGAATACGTGTATATAGAACATACCAGAGGGCTGGAAGAACGTAGGGAGTGTTTAGATTTTGAATTGTTCTCATCCCTTAGCTCACGCTTATTTTCAAGAGCAAGATGGCTCTGTTTGTTAAGGCATCAAGTCGAAACCGTTTACCGTTTCTACAACTATCTAGACAACAAACTTAAGTGTTATTAAAATTTTTTTTTGGTTTATTAAAATTCAATTTTGGTAATTTTAGGTCAGGTATATATCAAATATCAAAAAATATACGGGTATATGTATCAAAATAGCCATGTTGTTGAAAATCAAATCTATGACTATGACTGTAGGTTTTTAGTTTTACTTTATGGATATGAATGAGAACATACAAAAATTAAAAGTTCTCTACTTTATTTTAATAGCCGTTTTTGAGTTACAGAGGTCTAAATACGAGTTTAACCCAATCCAATAGTAACATTAACCCAACGATTATGAACAAACCCTAGAACGAAAATTAATGGTTAAGGGAACACTTCGATGAAAAATGTCGTGTTTTTTTTTTTCAATTTTAGTAATAATGAACTTTCTGAGCGTTATTCTAATGTTTAATGTCTAACAAAAAAATAGTCCAATAGTTATGTTCTTGTCGAGAACAGTCTTTACTCGTTAGTTGTTACATATTTGATCTTGACCCCCCCCCCCAACCAGTCTCAAGCTTTTTAATCAGACATCATATTATTCAACAAATGTTTTTGGGAGAAATATATTATTTAACAAAGTATAGATCGTTTAGATTCTTTGAAATATGTGCTAAGAAATAGTAGGGATGAGTTGCTCTGTCATTAGCTTGGATAAATTTTAACATGCGCACTTTTGTTTTTAGAAGGTTGGTAATAGCCTTTTGGCTCCTAACCGGGATTTTTTTCTCTGAGGTGGACTAGTCGTTTTAAAATTATTTATTCTTGATTTGGTAAGTATCTTATTAACATTAATATCCATAAGTATTATTAACATTTGAATATCTTCATTTAGTAAGTATATATGTATCTTAAGGTTTTAAATCAGAATTAAATGTTATAAAGCACTGAATATTTAGAACAGAATTACTCAATAAAATTTATACTCAATGCTTGATTTTTCATAATCTTTGTATCATTCATTTTCTCCAAAATAATTTTCACAAGTCTCTAGAATTGCAAAGTTTAAAAGTATAACTAAGAACCAATAATTTAAAAAAAGATTATAAGCATATTGTGTTCCTTTGCTGGTATTCATTTGTTAAAAACAAATAAGGAATTTTTAAAACTAAAAACTGTCTCTTGATATGGTAAGTTAAAAGGTATATTAATATTGACATATGTAAATTAATAATCCCTAAATGAAAATTATCTTGAGCTTCAGTATGGAAAAAAATAATGTATATATTGGAAATGTGTAGGTTTCGGTAAATAAACAAGAAATGAACATCAAGAAACAAACTTTTCAACTAACATTTGAAAGTATAAATGATATATTTTTGTTGAAACAATCATTTCAATATGAAATGATTACAGAAATTTACACATTTCCCATTATAACATTCTTTTTTCCATACTAAAGCTCACGATAACTTCTATTTTTTGTGAATATCAAAAAAGAAAATAAATGAATCGTTAAAACTTGTAACTCAAGTTTAAGAGACAACCTGCGGAATGATTACCTAATGCATGAATATGGTGCTGGAAAGTGATAATTTCTCCTGCAACTCAGAATAAATAAGGTGAATCGAGACTGGTATCCCATCATATTTAAATCTACATATATCAAAGTTTGAAGCTTTAAAATTTGAATACATAATGATAAGAGTTGAATAACTGAAATGAGAGGAGTGACAATAAGAGGTTAAAGGAAATAAGGAGGTAGGTTTCATGTAGCCCAGCTATTACACAAGCATCTTTTTTCAATATAGGATAAAAAGGGAAAAAAATCAAATCTAAATCCCAGTATTTTAATTTGTTCTTCAATTTAGAATCTCTCTAAAAACAAGGTAGGTAACCACTTTTTCCATTAAATTTCACTGAATTTTTATTTGAATGGAAGTTTTCGATTATTCTCTTCTGTAACGATTTCTGTCTTTATTAAACCTTTTCCCTGTGTTCTTTGGCAAAATGTATTCTTGTATTGCTATATCTTTATTTAGCAATACTTACAATTCAATAACATTTCTTTCAGAATTTAGAAGTTCAAGTAAAGTTTTCTGCAGAAATTTCGGTTTGCAGTTCTTTTAAAAAGTACAAAGGGTTTTTTAAAAAACTATTTAACAGGTACATGTTAAACGAACTAATCTGTAATTAAATTAGTACCATTATTCAGTCTATTATAACTATAATGTACTTGTACAGCTATAATATAACATTTCTCCAACTAAATTATAGAATGGTAAAAATCAAAAAAAGTATTAAACTATAAGAAAAAATACTGAACTAGTAATTACGCCTGGGAATTAGAAATGAGATACATTTTGAATTATTTAATAAACCGTTTGTCTGTTAAATTAATAAATCTTTAATCTGTGGGTAAAATTTATGTAAATACATTTTTAAAGCTTTAATGTAACCCTAAAAGAATATATACATTTAATAATTTTCCTATTCCCTCTCCTCCTCGACCTTAGTACCCTCAGATCAGGCCCGGCTCTCTAACTGCACACATCGCTGCAGTTTATAATTTAACTATTAGAACTAAAGTTAAACAATATATTCAGATTAAATAAAGTATCCTACAATTAAAATGAGGTAATGAAACAATTTTTACTATTGACAATTAAAAATATGGTACTTTTAATATAGTTTAATAAATCGAATATCTGTTAACGAAACCATCCATTAAGTTAGGTAAATTTACCTTCATAAAATAGGTTTTTATAACGATGATAATGCAATAAAATAATATATAAAGTTAATAATTATCCCATCCCCTCTACCCCGTGAACATTGAACCTGTACTTCGTACCTTTTAGTTAGCCACAGGGTTTCTAACTGCGCACATCGCTGCAGTTTATAATTTAACTATTAGAACTAAAGTTAAACAATATATTCAGATAAAATAAAGTATCCTACAATTAAAATGAGGTAATGAAACAATTTTTACTATTGAAAATTAAAAATATGGTACTTTTAATATAGTTTAATAAATCGATTATCTGTTAACGAAACCATCCATTAAGTTAGGTAAATTTACCTTCATAAAATAGGTTTTTATAACGATGATAATGCAATAAAATAATATATAAAGTTAATAATTATCCCATCCCCTCTACCCCGTGAACATTGAACCTGTACTTCGTACCTTTTAGTTAGCCACAGGGTTTCTAACTGCGCACATCGCTGCAGTTTATAATTTAACTATTAGAACTAAAGTTAAACAATATATTCAGATTAAATAAAGTATCCTACAATTAAAATGAGGTAATGAAACAATTTTTACTATTGACAATTAAAAATATGGTACTTTTAATATAGTTTAATAAATCAATTATCTGTTAACGAAACCATCCATTAAGTTAGGTAAATTTACCTTCATAAAATAGGTTTTTATAACGATGATAATGCAATAAAAGAATAAATAAAGTTAATAATTATTCCATCCCCTCTACCCCGTGAACATTGAACCTGTACTTCGTACCTTTTAGTTAGCCTCTGGGTTTCTAACTGCGCACATCGCTACAGTTTATAATTTAACTATTAGAACTAAAGTTAAACAATATATTCAGATAAAATAAAGTATCCTACAATTAAAATGAGGTAATGAAACAATTTTTACTATTGAAAATTAAAAATATGGTACTTTTAATATAGTTTAATAAATCGATTATCTGTTAACGAAACCATCCATTAAGTTAGGTAAATTTACCTTCATAAAATAGGTTTTTATAACGATGATAATGCAATAAAAGAATATATAAAGTTAATAATTATCCCATCGCCTCTACCCCGTGAACATTGAACCTGTACTTCGTACCTTTTAGTTAGCCTCAGGGTTTCTAACTGCGCACATCGCTGCAGTTTATAATTTAACTATTAGAACTAAAGTTAAACAATATATTCAGATAAAATAAAGTATCCTACAATTAAAATGAGGTAATGAAACAATTTTTACTATTGAAAATTAAAAATATGGTACTTTTAATACAGTTTAATAAATCGATTATCTGTTAACGAAACCATCCATTAAGTTAGGTAAATTTACCTTCATAAAATAGGTTTTTATAACGATGATAATGCAATAAAAGAATATATAAAGTTAATAATTATTCCATCCCCTCTACCCCGTGAACATTGAACCTGTACTTCGTACCTTTTAAATAGCCTCTGGGTTTCTAACTGCGCACATCGCTACAGTTTATAATTTAACTATTAGAACTAAAGTTAAACAATATATTCAGATTAAATAAAGTATCCTACAATTAAAATGAGGTAATGAAACAATTTTTACTATTGACAATTAAAAATATGGTACTTTTAATATAGTTTAATAAATCGAATATCTGTTAACGAAACCATCCATTAAGTTAGGTAAATTTACCTTCATAAAATAGGTTTTTATAACGATGATAATGCAATAAAATAATATATAAAGTTAATAATTATCCCATCCCCTCTACCCCGTGAACATTGAACCTGTACTTCGTACCTTTTAGTTAGCCACAGGGTTTCTAACTGCGCACATCGCTGCAGTTTATAATTTAACTATTAGAACTAAAGTTAAACAATATATTCAGATAAAATAAAGTATCCTACAATTAAAATGAGGTAATGAAACAATTTTTACTATTGAAAATTAAAAATATGGTACTTTTAATATAGTTTAATAAATCGATTATCTGTTAACGAAACCATCCATTAAGTTAGGTAAATTTACCTTCATAAAATAGGTTTTTATAACGATGATAATGCAATAAAATAATATATAAAGTTAATAATTATCCCATCCCCTCTACCCCGTGAACATTGAACCTGTACTTCGTACCTTTTAGTTAGCCACAGGGTTTCTAACTGCGCACATCGCTGCAGTTTATAATTTAACTATTAGAACTAAAGTTAAACAATATATTCAGATTAAATAAAGTATCCTACAATTAAAATGAGGTAATGAAACAATTTTTACTATTGACAATTAAAAATATGGTACTTTTAATATAGTTTAATAAATCGATTATCTGTTAACGAAACCATCCATTAAGTTAGGTAAATTTACCTTCATAAAATAGGTTTTTATAACGATGATAATGCAATAAAATAATATATAAAGTTAATAATTATCCCATCCCCTCTACCCCGTGAACATTGAACCTGTACTTCGTACCTTTTAGTTAGCCACAGGGTTTCTAACTGCGCACATCGCTGCAGTTTATAATTTAACTATTAGAACTAAAGTTAAACAATATATTCAGATAAAATAAAGTATCCTACAATTAAAATGAGGTAATGAAACAATTTTTACTATTGAAAATTAAAAATATGGTACTTTTAATATAGTTTAATAAATCAATTATCTGTTAACGAAACCATCCATTAAGTTAGGTAAATTTACCTTCATAAAATAGGTTTTTATAACGATGATAATGCAATAAAAGAATAAATAAAGTTAATAATTATTCCATCCCCTCTACCCCGTGAACATTGAACCTGTACTTCGTACCTTTTAGTTAGCCTCTGGGTTTCTAACTGCGCACATCGCTACAGTTTATAATTTAACTATTAGAACTAAAGTTAAACAATATATTCAGATAAAATAAAGTATCCTACAATTAAAATGAGGTAATGAAACAATTTTTACTATTGAAAATTAAAAATATGGTACTTTTAATATAGTTTAATAAATCGATTATCTGTTAACGAAACCATCCATTAAGTTAGGTAAATTTACCTTCATAAAATAGGTTTTTATAACGATGATAATGCAATAAAAGAATATATAAAGTTAATAATTATTCCATCCCCTCTACCCCGTGAACATTGAACCTGTACTTCGTACCTTTTAGTTAGCCTCTGGGTTTCTAACTGCGCACATCGCTACAGTTTATAATTTAACTATTAGAACTAAAGTTAAACAATATATTCAGATAAAATAAAGTACCCTACAATTAAAATGAGGTAATGAAACAATTTTTACTATTGAAAATTAAAAATATGGTACTTTTAATATAGTTTAATAAATCGATTATCTGTTAACGAAACCATCCATTAAGTTAGGTAAATTTACCTTCATAAAATAGGTTTTTATAACGATGATAATGCAATAAAAGAATATATAAAGTTAATAATTATCCCATCCCCTCTACCCCGTGAACATTGAACCTGTACTTCGTACCTTTTAGTTAGCCTCAGGGTTTCTAATTGCGCACATCGCTGCAGTTTATAATTTAACTATTGGAACTAAAGTTAAACAATATATTCAGATAAAATAAAGTATCCTACAATTAAAATGAGGTAATGAAACAATTTTTACTATTGAAAATTAAAAATATGGTACTTTTAATACAGTTTAATAAATCGATTATCTGTTAACGAAACCATCCATTAAGTTAGGTAAATTTACCTTCATAAAATAGGTTTTTATAACGATGATAATGCAATAAAAGAATATATAAAGTTAATAATTATCCCATCCCCTCTACCCCGTGAACATTGAACCTGTACTTCGTACCTTTTAGTTAGCCTCAGGGTTTCTAATTGCGCACATCGCTGCATTTTATAATTTAACTATTGGAACTAAAGTTAAACAATATATTCAGATTAAATAAAGTATCCTACAATTAAAATGAGGTAATGAAACAATTTTTACTATTGACAATTAAAAATATGGTACTTTTAATATAGTTTAATAAATCGAATGTCTGTTAACGAAACCATCCATTAAGTTAGGTAAATTTACCTTCATAAAATAGGTTTTTATAACGATGATAATGCAATAAAAGAATATATAAAGTTAATAATTATCCCATCCCCTCTACCCCGTGAACATTGAACCTGTACTTCGTACCTTTTAGTTAGCCTCAGGGTTTCTAACTGCGCACATCGCTGCAGTTTATAATTTAACTATTAGAACTAAAGTTAAACAATATATTCAGATAAAATAAAGTATCCTACAATTAAAATGAGGTAATGAAACAATTTTTACTATTGAAAATTAAAAATATGGTACTTTTAATACAGTTTAATAAATCGATTATCTGTTAACGAAACCATCCATTAAGTTAGGTAAATTTACCTTCATAAAATAGGTTTTTATAACGATGATAATGCAATAAAAGAATATATAAAGTTAATAATTATTCCATCCCCTCTACCCCGTGAACATTGAACCTGTACTTCGTACCTTTTAAATAGCCTCTGGGTTTCTAACTGCGCACATCGCTACAGTTTATAATTTAACTATTAGAACTAAAGTTAAACAATATATTCAGATAAAATAAAGTACCCTACAATTAAAATGAGGTAATGAAACAATTTTTACTATTGAAAATTAAAAATATGGTACTTTTAATATAGTTTAATAAATCGATTATCTGTTAACGAAACCATCCATTAAGTTAGGTAAATTTACCTTCATAAAATAGGTTTTTATAACAATGATAATGCAATAAAAGAATATATAAAGTTAATAATTATCCCATCCCCTCTACCCCGTGAACATTGAACCTGTACTTCGTACCTTTTAGTTAGCCTCAGGGTTTCTAATTGCGCACATCGCTGCAGTTTATAATTTAACTATTGGAACTAAAGTTAAACAATATATTCAGATTAAATAAAGTATCCTACAATTAAAATGAGGCAATGAAACAATTTTTACTATTGACAATTAAAAATATGGTACTTTTAATATAGTTTAATAAATCGAATATCTGTTAACGAAACCATCCATTAAGTTAGGTAAATTTACCTTCATAAAATAGGTTTTTATAACGATGATAATGCAATAAAATAATATATAAAGTTAATAATTATCCCATCCCCTCTACCCCGTGAACATTGAACCTGTACTTCGTACCTTTTAGTTAGCCACAGGGTTTCTAACTGCGCACATCGCTGCAGTTTATAATTTAACTATTAGAACTAAAGTTAAACAATATATTCAGATAAAATAAAGTATCCTACAATTAAAATGAGGTAATGAAACAATTTTTACTATTGAAAATTAAAAATATGGTACTTTTAATATAGTTTAATAAATCGATTATCTGTTAACGAAACCATCCATTAAGTTAGGTAAATTTACCTTCATAAAATAGGTTTTTATAACGATGATAATGCAATAAAAGAATATATAAAGTTAATAATTATTCCATCCCCTCTACCCCGTGAACATTGAACCTGTACTTCGTACCTTTTAGTTAGCCTCTGGGTTTCTAACTGCGCACATCGCTACAGTTTATAATTTAACTATTAGAACTAAAGTTAAACAATATATTCAGATAAAATAAAGTACCCTACAATTAAAATGAGGTAATGAAACAATTTTTACTATTGAAAATTAAAAATATGGTACTTTTAATATAGTTTAATAAATCGATTATCTGTTAACGAAACCATCCATTAAGTTAGGTAAATTTACCTTCATAAAATAGGTTTTTATAACGATGATAATGCAATAAAAGAATATATAAAGTTAATAATTATCCCATCCCCTCTACCCCGTGAACATTGAACCTGTACTTCGTACCTTTTAGTTAGCCTCAGGGTTTCTAATTGCGCACATCGCTGCAGTTTATAATTTAACTATTGGAACTAAAGTTAAACAATATATTCAGATAAAATAAAGTATCCTACAATTAAAATGAGGTAATGAAACAATTTTTACTATTGAAAATTAAAAATATGGTACTTTTAATACAGTTTAATAAATCGATTATCTGTTAACGAAACCATCCATTAAGTTAGGTAAATTTACCTTCATAAAATAGGTTTTTATAACGATGATAATGCAATAAAAGAATATATAAAGTTAATAATTATCCCATCCCCTCTACCCCGTGAACATTGAACCTGTACTTCGTACCTTTTAGTTAGCCTCAGGGTTTCTAATTGCGCACATCGCTGCATTTTATAATTTAACTATTGGAACTAAAGTTAAACAATATATTCAGATTAAATAAAGTATCCTACAATTAAAATGAGGTAATGAAACAATTTTTACTATTGACAATTAAAAATATGGTACTTTTAATATAGTTTAATAAATCGAATGTCTGTTAACGAAACCATCCATTAAGTTAGGTAAATTTACCTTCATAAAATAGGTTTTTATAACGATGATAATGCAATAAAAGAATATATAAAGTTAATAATTATCCCATCCCCTCTACCCCGTGAACATTGAACCTGTACTTCGTACCTTTTAGTTAGCCTCAGGGTTTCTAACTGCGCACATCGCTGCAGTTTATAATTTAACTATTAGAACTAAAGTTAAACAATATATTCAGATAAAATAAAGTATCCTACAATTAAAATGAGGTAATGAAACAATTTTTACTATTGAAAATTAAAAATATGGTACTTTTAATACAGTTTAATAAATCGATTATCTGTTAACGAAACCATCCATTAAGTTAGGTAAATTTACCTTCATAAAATAGGTTTTTATAACGATGATAATGCAATAAAAGAATATATAAAGTTAATAATTATTCCATCCCCTCTACCCCGTGAACATTGAACCTGTACTTCGTACCTTTTAAATAGCCTCTGGGTTTCTAACTGCGCACATCGCTACAGTTTATAATTTAACTATTAGAACTAAAGTTAAACAATATATTCAGATAAAATAAAGTACCCTACAATTAAAATGAGGTAATGAAACAATTTTTACTATTGAAAATTAAAAATATGGTACTTTTAATATAGTTTAATAAATCGATTATCTGTTAACGAAACCATCCATTAAGTTAGGTAAATTTACCTTCATAAAATAGGTTTTTATAACAATGATAATGCAATAAAAGAATATATAAAGTTAATAATTATCCCATCCCCTCTACCCCGTGAACATTGAACCTGTACTTCGTACCTTTTAGTTAGCCTCAGGGTTTCTAATTGCGCACATCGCTGCAGTTTATAATTTAACTATAGGAACTAAAGTTAAACAATATATTCAGATTAAATAAAGTATCCTACAATTAAAATGAGGCAATGAAACAATTTTTACTATTGACAATTAAAAATATGGTACTTTTAATATAGTTTAATAAATCGAATATCTGTTAACGAAACCATCCATTAAGTTAGGTAAATTTACCTTCATAAAATAGGTTTTTATAACGATGATAATGCAATAAAATAATATATAAAGTTAATAATTATCCCATCCCCTCTACCCCGTGAACATTGAACCTGTACTTCGTACCTTTTAGTTAGCCACAGGGTTTCTAACTGCGCACATCGCTGCAGTTTATAATTTAACTATTAGAACTAAAGTTAAACAATATATTCAGATAAAATAAAGTATCCTACAATTAAAATGAGGTAATGAAACAATTTTTACTATTGAAAATTAAAAATATGGTACTTTTAATATAGTTTAATAAATCGATTATCTGTTAACGAAACCATCCATTAAGTTAGGTAAATTTACCTTCATAAAATAGGTTTTTATAACGATGATAATGCAATAAAAGAATATATAAAGTTAATAATTATTCCATCCCCTCTACCCCGTGAACATTGAACCTGTACTTCGTACCTTTTAGTTAGCCTCTGGGTTTCTAACTGCGCACATCGCTACAGTTTATAATTTAACTATTAGAACTAAAGTTAAACAATATATTCAGATAAAATAAAGTACCCTACAATTAAAATGAGGTAATGAAACAATTTTTACTATTGAAAATTAAAAATATGGTACTTTTAATATAGTTTAATAAATCGATTATCTGTTAACGAAACCATCCATTAAGTTAGGTAAATTTACCTTCATAAAATAGGTTTTTATAACGATGATAATGCAATAAAAGAATATATAAAGTTAATAATTATCCCATCCCCTCTACCCCGTGAACATTGAACCTGTACTTCGTACCTTTTAGTTAGCCTCAGGGTTTCTAATTGCGCACATCGCTGCAGTTTATAATTTAACTATTGGAACTAAAGTTAAACAATATATTCAGATAAAATAAAGTATCCTACAATTAAAATGAGGTAATGAAACAATTTTTACTATTGAAAATTAAAAATATGGTACTTTTAATACAGTTTAATAAATCGATTATCTGTTAACGAAACCATCCATTAAGTTAGGTAAATTTACCTTCATAAAATAGGTTTTTATAACGATGATAATGCAATAAAAGAATATATAAAGTTAATAATTATCCCATCCCCTCTACCCCGTGAACATTGAACCTGTACTTCGTACCTTTTAGTTAGCCTCAGGGTTTCTAATTGCGCACATCGCTGCATTTTATAATTTAACTATTGGAACTAAAGTTAAACAATATATTCAGATTAAATAAAGTATCCTACAATTAAAATGAGGTAATGAAACAATTTTTACTATTGACAATTAAAAATATGGTACTTTTAATATAGTTTAATAAATCGAATGTCTGTTAACGAAACCATCCATTAAGTTAGGTAAATTTACCTTCATAAAATAGGTTTTTATAACGATGATAATGCAATAAAAGAATATATAAAGTTAATAATTATCCCATCCCCTCTACCCCGTGAACATTGAACCTGTACTTCGTACCTTTTAGTTAGCCTCAGGGTTTCTAATTGCGCACATCGCTGCAGTTTATAATTTAACTATTAGAACTAAAGTTAAACAATATATTCAGATAAAATAAAGTATCCTACAATTAAAATGAGGTAATGAAACAATTTTTACTATTGAAAATTAAAAATATGGTACTGTGGCAACACATAATAACATTTGGTGAGGTTGCACCCGGTGACTGTTACCACCCAGTGTTGCCAGGCAGCAATCAGGGACGATAATTCGACGAGTGCTACCGAGCTGACATATGGCCAACCACTCCGACTCCCCGGAGAGCTGTTGGAGACCACCTCCCAACCGGATGAGCCAGAAGGATTCCTTGCCAAACTACGGGAACACTTCAAGCGCCTGCAGCCTGCGTTGCATAGGCCTAGCCAAGCAGCAACCTTTACCCCGAAGGACCTGAAAACATGCTCCCACGTCTTCTTGCGAGATGATGCAGTCAGGAAACCTTTGACTCCACCCTACTCCGGACCATACCAAGTTCTCGAGAGAGGGGAGAAGACCTTCATCATCAAGGTTGCCACAGGAC
The DNA here is from genome assembly GCA_964056705.1 of Troilus luridus. Classification (NCBI taxonomy): domain Eukaryota; kingdom Metazoa; phylum Arthropoda; class Insecta; order Hemiptera; family Pentatomidae; genus Troilus; species Troilus luridus. The sequence continues at coordinate 93,627,483 of OZ057415.1, read as the reverse complement.
AGAAAACCGTCAGCGCGGACCGACTGAAGCCAGCGTACATTCTGGAGGACCCTACCAGCGCAACAACCGATACACCAACGCCATCCGGTGTTCATCCCACCTCTGACAATGCACCTGCCACAGAATCTGACAATCTTCCATCGGACATCAGGACTCGGCGAGGACGCCTCATCCGCCTTCCTGTCCGCTTCTGTGACGAGGTCATTGGGGGGAAGTGATGTGGCAACACATAATAACATTTGGTGAGGTTGCACCCGGTGACTGTTACCACCCAGTGTTGCCAGGCAGCAATCTCGAACTGTTGTATAATTTAATTAAATTGTATATTAATACAACTTCGTACACCTGCAACACTGGGGTAACCTATTATTACCTGGCAGAAAATTGTATTGTGTGTACGTGGTGTGAAAATTAGCAGAGACAAGTTATTGTAAGTTTGTTTTGTTCAATATATCAACTTTTATTTATTCTCAGACTTTTATTTCGTTTTTAAATTCATCCATACCTTCCATACACCAAAGTACTTTTAATATAGTTTAATAAATCGATTATCTGTTAACGAAACCATCCATTAAGTTAGGTAAATTTACCTTCATAAAATAGGTTTTTATAACGATGATAATGCAATAAAAGAATATATAAAGTTAATAATTATTCCATCCCCTCTACCCCGTGAACATTGAACCTGTACTTCGTACCTTTTAGTTAGCCTCAGGGTTTCTAACTGCGCACATCGCTGCAGTTTATAATTTAACTATTAGAACTAAAGTTAAACAATATATTCAGATAAAATAAAGTATCCTACAATTAAAATGAGGTAATGAAACAATTTTTACTATTGACAATTAAAAATATGGTACTTTTAATATAGTTTAAATAATCGAATATCTGTTAACGAAACCATCCATTAAGTTAGGTAAATTTACCTTCATAAAATAGGTTTTTATAACGATGATAATGCAATAAAAGAATATATAAAGTTAATAATTATTCCATCCCCTCTACCCCGTGAACATTGAACCTGTACTTCGTACCTTTTAGTTAGCCTCTGGGTTTCTAACTGCGCACATCGCTACAGTTTATAATTTAACTATTAGAACTAAAGTTAAACAATATATTCAGATAAAACAAAGTATCCTACAATTAAAATGAGGTAATGAAACAATTTTTACTATTGAAAATTAAAAATATGGTACTTTTAATATAGTTTAATAAATCGATTATCTGTTAACGAAACCATCCATTAAGTTAGGTAAATTTACCTTCATAAAATAGGTTTTTATAACGATCATAATGCAATAAAAGAATATATAAAGTTAATAATTATTCCATCCCCTCTACCCCGTGAACATTGAACCTGTACTTCGTACCTTTTAGTTAGCCTCAGGGTTTCTAATTGCGCACATCGCTGCAGTTTATAATTTAACTATTGGAACTAAAGTTAAACAATATATTCAGATAAAATAAAGTATCCTACAATTAAAATGAGGTAATGAAACAATTTTTACTATTGAAAATTAAAAATATGGTACTTTTAATATAGTTTAATAAATCGATTATCTGTCAACGAAACCATCCATTAAGTTAGGTAAATTTACCTTCATAAAATAGGTTTTTATAACGATGATAATGCAATAAAAGAATATATAAAGTTAATAATTATTCCATCCCCTCTACTCCGTGAACATGGAACCTGTAATTCGTACCCTAGCCTCAAGCCAGGTGCCAGTTCCAAAAATGCGCAGTTATCCTAATTTTTATAGTTCTTCATTATTCTCCAGGTTAAGAAGGAAGATGAATTTTTTTTCATTTCTTTTTGTCTTAGGTAAGCAGTGATGTCCGCAGCTCGTAATAGAGATGTCTACTGCGCCTATAAATTATTTTTTGGTTTCCATGCTACAGTAATTCTATGTGAAATACATAATTTGGTACTTGTGTATTAACTCCACCACCCAAAAAGGCCAATGTTGTACGCATGCGCAAGCAGTTACATTTTATAACAGTTATATTTCTAACATTAACAATTGTTTACAGATTCATTGTTCTTTGTTACTTCGTGTGTTCTAGAGTTGTTGTATCCTCATTTTTGTTTGTTGCTGATTTTTAATGTGTTTGGTGTTTAGGGGTGGACTTTAATTTAAATTATTGATGATATATTCCATTTTTTATTTCTATTATTATTATATTTATTTATGTTATATATTTCGTTATTTCTAGAGTTGTATCCTCATTTTTATTTGTTGGTGATTTTTTGTTTGTTTGGTGGATAGGGATGGTTATGGGTGGTTTTTATTTTAAATTGTTGATGATATATTCCATTATTTGTTTCTATTATTATTACATATATTTATATTATATATTTCTTTTCAAATAAAAATATTATATATTTCATTAAGTTGTTATATATTCAATTACATTATTATTTCTTCTATTTGTTTCCAGTATTATTATATTGCATGTTATGTTATGCAAATTCTAACCCCAATAAAATTATCCAAGGTAACTGTTATAAAGCGTAACTGGTTGCGCATTGGCCTTTGCGGTTGGTGGGTTTAATACACAAGTACCCATAATTTATTTATTGTATACATTAAATGAATAATTGTATACCTGTTTATTATCTTTATATTTCAATTACATATAATTGAATATAATTTTTATTTTAACTACTGTTATTATATTTATTTTGTTTTTATTATAACTATGGCAATTTATTTTTCAGGCTCAAAATCTGAAGAATCTACTGCAGAGGTACTTGAAGGAAGCTCAATGCTGGCGAAATAAGACATCCAGTAGCTATAAGAATTGGATTGACGTTTCACATAAAAAGAGGATGATGCTAAGGAGAAGAAGAGGATGATGATGATGAGCAAGCCAAGTAAGTGAATATACATTTTACTTATAAATATACGTTATAAAGTGGATAATTATAAGATTCTAATTATATTTTTTTTAAATAATGTCAATATAGAATTAGTATTATGATTAAGTAGCTCATATTATTTAATTTTAAAAAATAAAATAATTACTATGTATGTATGTGAAATTGGTGAGAGTGATGTGATCACTTAACGCGATTATATTACCTTTAATAAAATTTATAAAATATATGTATTCAATTCAATAAAAAATGTATTTATACTTCATTTTAGATTGTCTAATTATTATGTTTTATTTTTTTACAGAAAGCCCGATTGCTATTCCGGAAGACAAAAGTCAATTTCAGAAGCTTATCCTTGGAATCTAGAAGACTGCAGCAAACTTGTACTGCAGAGGGTTTGGTATTCTGCAGAAGAGCCGCGAAGTGATTCTACGATTTACTCGACGACGGAAGACTCCTCCTAGGAAGCGGAACAATTCGCTCTCTCGAGGACCCGGCATGCCACCTTCTGAAACTCGGCTCTTTCCATGGCGAGTTAGTGAGGCGTTCTTGGTCTTGCAGGGCAGTCGAAAGTTTGCGAGCCCAGAACTTCTGTGTTAGGCTCAGCTCGGAACAGATCCATGGCCATCGGGATCCTCCAAGTCCTCAACTTCGAGCTGACTCATCCCCCCGGCTCTTTTCTTCTTTTTCCAGATTTTCTTGTCTTCTAGCCGAACCTATCTGTCGAGGTTACTTCTACTCGTTGAGATGTTACGTTATAACGGAAGATTCGAAGGAAAGGGAGATCGAAGTATTCCACGGTTCGTCGTGTTTGAGAACTCGAATCGCGTCATCGAAGCGATGTCGCAACTGAGCAGTCTTCGTGTCACAGTCGCACCAGAAGAAGAGCATCGCACAACTTGCCGATGATGGTAACAGGAATTACTATTTTGGTGGTTGAATTTGTGTATACTATTATTTTAGGAAGATATAATTGTAGACTTAATTAAATTTCAGATAGCCATATCTGGGTCTAAATGTACCTGTATGCCCCTAGTATTTTGACATTTTTAACATTGAAATTCTCACCAACCACCATTTTAAATTCAGTCTAAATTTAGCTGCATCTGCCCGGTTTTTAGTTATAATATATATAAAGTAGCAGATGCTTTTATATAATCAATATTGTGGAAAACAATTAATATATATTTTTTGCCCCCGAAATTTTAGAGCTGTCCGAAGCTCGCCCAATATTGGCTTTTATTAGTTGCGGTTCAACGCCTCATATCTTCAGGAGCTAAAGGAAATCAATCCAAGTTAGATATAGTAGAGAGATATTAAATTTGAGGGATAATTTGGTTTGATTTTTCCTGGCACCTGAGGATGGGGTTTTGTCCTATATACTAATAGTTAAAAAGCCAATGATTCTGATCACTTACATAAATAATTATGTAAGTAAACTTTAAGTTTTGACTTTTATTGTCTATAGGTTTTTAGTCACTAAATTTTAAAATCGCGACCACTCGGTAAAAAAAAAATATTAAAAATAAATCTAAATCAGAATTCTTTTAATCAAGAGTTCCGCTTTTAAATAAGTTCCGAAATTTGCAGAAAACTTTATTTAGATTCTTTAATTTCTGTTCCAACTTTAGTCAGTTGTGGGATGTTCTTCTTCTTGGGCGACCATGACACGAAAATCGCTCAGCTAGTGTCATCACATCGATAGCGCGGTTCGGATTCCCTACCCGGCGAATCGTTGAATACCTCGATCCATTCTTCTTTCGACTCTTCCGTTACAACGCAGTAGCTTTTTGAGTTGGATTGGCTTCGAGAGGAAGGGCCGGTTCGGGGGGGAAGAAAATTCGGGAAAGGGGGAGGGGCGGCGGTCGGAGGGATCCGCGGAGGTTTTGGACTCGAAGGAAGCCGGTGACGGTGGATCCGTTCCCTGCACGGGCCGAGCACCGGAGGGTTGGGTTCGAGTCCCTTCAACCACCCCGCGGGATCGAGGGCCTCTTGCTGCTCACGAGGGATGAGACGGGCTTCAGGAGGTGGCTCGCCAGGTCCTCAGGAGTGCGGATCGTTTTGTCTCCAGAGAGGAGTCTTCTGTCGCCGAGCGAATCTTGGAATCTCTTCGAGTAACCTCCACAGAGCACCAGTTCCTTTGTAGTACAATGCACAGGGTGTAAACTACATATTGGGTGGAAGAAGGCATTCGTCACGATGAAAACCAATGGAGCCTTCATGCTGAGCAAACACCCATGAAGACCTATGCTGCAAATAAGGTAAGCTATTTACTACACGATTATAACACATTTAATCATTTTTAAATATTTTTTATATGCTGCAGTAAACTTTTGATGGTTTCTTTACTAAGCATTAAATCCTGTACAAATTATTTTATCATTAGCTCAGGGTGTTGATACAAAAGAGGCACGTGATATACAGAAGAATGCTCTGTATTGATAATATGGAATGGATATGAAGTATTGGTATCAATATTAAAATCAGTTCCGCTGATTGTCACTTCGAGGAACAAGTTTTAACTGTCATTCATCTCTTTTTAAATATTCTTCAAAAACACAAATTATCGTGAACTTTTTAGTATGGGAAAAATAATGTAATTATAGAAAATTTGTTGGTAGTCATTTTATCAAGAAATAAACGTTTCAACGAACATTTCGAAGTATAGATGATAAATGTTTGTTGAAACTTTCATTTCCTGATGAAATAGTTACGGAAATATAAACAAAAATCTCATAATTACTTTTCCATGCTAAAGCTCACTATAATTTGTATTTTTGGAGAATATAAAAAAGGAAACGAATGAACAGTTAAAACTTGTATCTCAACTCGAATCGACAACCTGCGGACCAGATATCGATGTATATTCACTATAACAGTAATTTAAAATATCTTTAAACACCTGAATAATCATACAACATTTTGAACATTAAACAATTTTCAAATCTTTTTATTCCAATAAAATTATTGATTTTATACTGCAACATATATTTATAAGTGTACTAAACCCTCTTTCCATGAATGTCTTAAAAAAAATTGAAGAAAACTTTTTTCCTTTTCTTTTTCTCCGTTCATTGTTTCTGTTTCTCTTCTTGTAATAGTTCATTGGAATATTAGATATGTACATGATCGGATGTATAAATTAAGTAATAAAAAAAAAATTGTATCGAATTCAAAATTATGGAGGGAATGGAAGTAAATATGGAGAAAAGATGAGCAAACTCTAAACTTGTATCAATACAACCTACGAAGGATCTATTGTAATAAACCAGATATAAAAATACGGATATTTTAAATTATAAAATAAAATTAAGGTATTATTTAAGATATTTGAATTATTGTAGAACAATGGGATATCAGTTACTAAAAATAATGATGAGAAACGTTGTAAGTAAAATTGAAATAAAAGAATAAAAAACTATAGCACTACAACCCATGAAGGGTCTTGGGTTCAGTACGTGGTAGAGACTGTACTGTTTCTAGGAAAACGGTTGTGGAGGGAGTTAGTTTGTCAGAGACTGTCATTCGCCGGAGTTTTCTTCCAATCGATGTTACCCACTTTTTAGAGGCTGGGTTGGCCTGAAGAGGGTCTGTATTATTTCTCAGGGCCCATCAGCGGCTATTTACGGGCTAAATAATTTATCTGCCACAGCTGAATTTCAGCTTAGCAACTCAACACTTCACAATCCCCGCTCTCTCTCAGGATAGCAAATCAGCCCTTGACTTGAATATTTCTCTTGCCAAAAGTTGTGCAAACTACAAAAACCTTTTATCTTCCTTTTTTTCTTCTTTCTGAAATTGTAGAAAATTGTTAGATAGGCAAATTATTTACTATTCAAATATAAAAATTTTGTTGAAAACTTAAAAATAAAAATGTCAGTTCCGCAGGTCATCGCTTAGAGTAAGTCAAAACTAGTTTTAACCCTTCATTCGTTTCCTTTTGAATAATCTCGATAGTAAAAATAATTCTGAGTTTTATATGAAACAGGAGTTATGGATGATAGATATATTTCGATAATTTTTTCATCAAGAAATAAACGTTTCAATTAACATTGCGAAGTATAGATGATATATGTTTGTTGAATGGTTTATTTCTAGATTAAATGATTACCGAAGTATACACATATACACACAACTAGCCCATAACTACATTCTCTGCTGTATACTAAAGGTCATGATATCGCCGTCAAGTGTTCGGGATAAAAATAAACATATATATATAAAGGTTTGATATTAACAAAATAATAATAAATAACATTAATATAATAGTTAATAACGGAATTGCTAAATAAAGCAAATAAATTGCATAGCATGCGATAAAGTATTTGCAAAGTTTGTATCTTCTTTGTTGTTGGAAAAATAAACAAACACGTAGGTAACGAGATCGAGTATTCGACACACATTAATTCAAGCGGAAGATTGGCCTGCCTGGAGAGCATTTTTTTGGGATGCCAAGAGATGATAGAAAAGCAGGGATTTAAATGAGGCCAGTGAAGATGAATGGCGGATGAAAGGAGGGATTGAGTTCCACACAGTGGTGGAACGGGCGAGGAAGGAACGGTCGAATGCCTTAGTTCTATGGGATGGAATGTAGAGATCGGAAAGGCGGGATCTTGTTTGATGGTGTTGGACAGTGGATTTGAATTGAAGGATACTATAAATATATGAAGGGTGTTGCGAGTTAATGGATTGGTATATAAAAACACTAAGGAAATAATGTCTACGAATGGGTGGGAAGAGCCACTTTAACTCATCATAATGATGTGACACCCGGGAACGCCTCGGAGTACCAAGGACAAATCTTAAAGCGCAGTTCATAATTCTTTTTAAGCGATCCTCTAGCAATTTCGAGAGGCCCCCGTATACCACACAACAGTAGTCAAAGTGGGGGAAGATAAGGGAAGATACAAGAAGCTTCCGGGTAGATTGTGTAAGGAGATGCCGGGATCGATGGAATAATTTCAGTGAACTAATTGATCGTCGGGATATTTGGGCGACATGTGGTTTCCAGGAGAGGTTTTTGTCCATGGTAATGCCTAGGTTTTTAACGGAGGAGTTGAAACTGATAGGGTTGTCGTTTAGGATCAATGTTGGGAGGGTGGGGATAGTTGCAAGAAGGGAGTTGGAACCTAGAACAATGGCCTGGGTTTTCATTGCGTTCAATTCCAATTTGTTCAGCTTTGCCCAGGCACTGATCCTATCGAGGTCTTTCTGAATACTGGCGAACGCGAATGATAGCTCAGAAGGAGGAAAGGATAAATAGATTTGGAAGTCGTCAGCATATAGATGGTAGGAACAGTGGTGAACGGATTTAGGAAGATCGTTGATGTAACAGTTAAAAAGGATAGGAGAGATGCTTGAGCCCTGTGCCACGCCTGAGGATAGGGCTAGGAAAGAGGAAAGGGGTTGGTTGGGCATAGAAACCGCTTGGGACCTGCCAGAGAGGAAGGACTGGAACCATAGTATAGAGCTGTTGGAAAAGGACAATGACTTTAGTTTGGAAAAAAGGATAGAATGGTCCAAGGAATCGAAAGCTTTGGAAAAGTCTAATAGGATTATCACGGTTAGTTGTTTGTTGTCCATGGCTTTATGTATGTCCGTAGTGATTTTGGTAAGGGCAGATTGAGTGGAAAAACCAGGACGAAAACCAGATTGCAGCGGATCCAGGAGTTTGGACTGTTTGAGAAAATTTGATATTTGCGACTGGACTATTCTTTCGAGAGGTTTGGAAAGTATGGAGATTGGCCGGTAGTCTTTGGGAGAAAAAGGAGTAGAGGTTTTATTTATAGGATGGACTAGGGCTTTTTTCCAAGAAGTTGGGAATATTGCGTTTTGTAGTGAGAAATTATAAATGAAAAGAAGGACAGGTAGGATATCGATGAGGCATAGTTTGAGTAGTTTGATGGGTATCTCATCAAAGCCAGTAGAACTGGAGGAGGATTTGAGAACGGATAAAATAATGTCGGTAGGTGAAATGTCAGAGAAAAAAAATTTTAGTTTCCGTTATGATATCCCTACCCTACACAGCTGTTTCATTTTCGCGATTTCATTCCATGATGATCCCATAGCAAAATTGTAATGCAGAATTGTAACGGGAGCCTTTAGACGGAGAAGAATCATGAGCGGGAATTTAAAATAATTGCTATTTTAGTTAGAGTTGGCGATCAATTTAGACTCAGGCAGAATGCAGAGATATATCGGATGTATCAGGAGCTAGACGTGGTTCAGTTTATAAGAATAGCTAGGCTTAGATGGGCTGGACATGTGGCCAGAATGGAGGACAACGCTACTCATAAGAGACTGCTATTTGGGTATGTTGACGGAAAAAGGAAACGCGGACGGCCACGATTAAGATGGGCAGACGAGGTCGAGAAAGATGCAGGTAGCATTGTTGGATCCAGAGCTTGGAGGACCTTGGCACAGGACAGAGAAGAGTGAAGATGGCGACTTGATGCGGCCAAGACCCGTACTGGGTTGTAGAGCCAGTGTTGATTGATTGATTGCTATTAAGCAAATAATCTATTTTTTTTTTCGTATTAAACGCGGATATATTTAATTTCTCTCGTCCAGATATTGTTCAATGATAGTAATAGGAGGAAGAAAATGACTAATCTAATATTCAAACCGAAAAACTAGGGAATTCAAGGTTTTCAAAGCATTTTTTTTTTCCAAACACTCTACTAAAAAATGGACATGGACAAAATGGCTACCAATCGCACTGGGCCTTGAGGATGATGCTAAACAGTTAATTTCTCACGTTGTGGGAGCATCAGGGGACATTAATGAAACTGAAATGGATTTAGTAATAAACTTTCTTTCATATAAATTCTTACATTTATAAATACCTAAAAAAATTCATTTGTATTATTTGGCCTCCCACACAAGTTCATATAATATGAATTTATATATTGGAATGATGCATCACACAACTTTTTTGAAAAATATGTTCTATTTCTTGACAATTGTCTTGTATACTGAACATTTCATTATCCTCGTATTCGTTTAGGATATTGAAAATAATTCCATCTGTATGCATATTGATAGGATTATAGTGAATTATACAAGTGTCAAAGTAATTATTATCCTTATAATGCGTATTCTGTGATCGTTATATTCAAGAAGTGGAATTAAGTACGCCGACGCAATCACTGTTGGTAGCATTTCGACAGAATCATGAATTACAGTTAGTAGCAATTAAGAAATCACAGATAAGAAAAATCACAGTAACGGTTAGAGCTGTTACTGAAAAGTAGCAGTTAAACCCATCACTATCAAATCACTATTATCAAAAATGTTGCTAGCGCTATCCTCAAACAGGCTTTGGTAAGAGAAAAGGACTCCGTTCATTGAGCATATTCAGAAGGCACTGGATAGTCATTATAGAATATAATTTACTTTTCAATGTTCAGAGTTAGACTTTTATAATATACAAGGTGTTTCGGAATTGAACGGCACTATTTTAGGTATGTGTTCTCTAACACAAATTAGTCAAAAAAGTTCATATTAAAATATATCTCAAACTCATTTATTAAACAGATATCAAAGGTTAAAGATTTATTATTTATTTACTACATTAAGACTGACTGTACAAGGTTTAGCGTGTTTAATACTAGTAAAGGTTTTAATCACCTGGTAAACAAATGAACGAGAAGCAATGCCAGTAGTCGCTCATCTTTTTGTCTAGTTCTGTGTGTGAATACTGTGAGACAATTCAATTTATGATTACCATGGGAGAAATTTATTCACTTTTGCAGAACAAACAGACATGCTTTTAACTTATGGCGAGGTACATAGAAATGGTGCTGCTGCTGTTTTAAGATACCGTGAAAAATTTCCTAACCGACGAATACCAAATCGTAAAACGTTTGAGGCCATTAAAAGACCCCTTAGGGATAATGGCACGTTAAAACCTATACGAGTAAACGCCGGTCGGCAAAGATTTCGACCAACTGCAAACTTTGAATAAGAAATACTCGATGCTGTTCAGTTATCTCCTACTACTATTACCAGAAGATTGTCACGTCGTTTTGATGTTTTCTCTACCAGCGTATGGCGAAAAACAATTATATCCATTTCACGTATTGAGCAGGCAAGATTTATTACCACAAGATTACAAGAAGCGCAGACATTTCTCCCAGTGTTTAATTCGACAATGAACACGAGATCCTAACTTCCTGAACGGCATTTTGGTTACTAATGAATCTTGTTTTACAAGAAACGGGATTCTTAATTTTCGAAATACACATACACATGCTGAAGAAAACCCTCGTTTGACTGCTGTTGGACATTACCAACATTCCTTTTTATTTAAATGTCTTGTGTGGTCTTCTAGGCGACAGCATCATCGGCCCCTTTTTTTTGCCACCTAGGCTGTCAGGTATTTCTTACTTGCAGTTTTTGCAAAATAATCTTCATGAATTCCTAGAAGATATTCCGCAAGGCATTAGGCAGAGGCTGTGGTTTATGCATGACTGTGCTCCAGCTTAGTTTTCTCATAGTGTCACTGATTATTTAAATGAAACTTATGGAGACCGATGGGTTGGCCGAAACGGATCTGTTAAATGGCCACCACAATTAATAAATTAATAAGCAATAAAGTTGGCACGCAAGAAGAGCTAAGAAATTGGATCGAGGAAGCCACCGTAACTTTTCTTTTTTTTTGGCCCCCTTCCTGCCATTGCTGGCATACGGGGTTCGGCAGTGGCGGGTTAATGCGTTGGGTTTACGCACGCCCGCCAATGCCAAAAATCAACTTTTTAAATTTTTTTCTGTATTAATAAAAAAATATAATACATCTTCAGGGGGTACCATTTAATTATTGGTCACAAATTAAACTTTCAGTGGCGCTGCCCGGTGCACGGGTGTGCACCTTAAGGCCTCCTGGCCAGTCTGCATCCGTCCGGGTGCCGTCCAGCCTTCCTGGTCCACCGCATCCGTCCGGTCCGTCTCCGTCCTCTCCTCCTCTTGTGGCTATTCGTCCGGTGGCTCAACGGGCGGCGGGATCCGGCCCTCCCTCGCTATCCTCTTCCACATGTTGGGGGTCTCGCCGATCCTCTCTTGGAGTCCCTCCGGGAGCGCCGCTATCCCCTGCCTCTTCACCTCGTATTTCAGGGAGCCCTCCTTCAGGACGAGGTCCAGGGGAATCGCTCCCACCTGCACCGCCTCATGCGACACCATTCTATAAGCCTTCGTGACCCACAGCAGAGCCAGTCTCTTCTTCTGCAGCTGCGTGAGGTTATGGCTCCACGCTGGGGATGCATACCTCAGGATACCCAAGACCACGCCTTTATAAATGGTCATCGTTGCTGGGTACCTGAGGCCCCAAAATGCACCCCCTATTCTTGATAGTCCATACAGCGACAGTGTAACCCTATCTTTCAGGTATCCCAGATGAGGGGTGGCGTCGAAGCCTTTCCTGAACTTCACGCCCAGGCACGTCCCCTCCTCACGCAGCCTTACTCTTTCTCCCTGAATGTCCAGGATGAGCCTCTCAGGAGTATTGCCTGGGTCTTGGCTGCGGCCATACTCAACTTCCTCCTCACGCACCATTCCGCTACGAGACTGGCGCACCTCTCTGCTTGCGTCTTCAATCTGGCTCTGCTGTTCTCGGCCACGATGACCGCCAGGTCGTCGACGTAGACCGTGGCAAGGAACCCTTCCTTTTCATGCTCCCCCAGGGCCAGCCCAAGAACCGACCCTTGTGGGCACCCTCTTTCTATACTTCTCTCTACCTCTGATCCTGACGCTCCCGTTACTGAGGTAGCTACTTACGAGGGAGTACAAATTGCTGGGGGTGTCGAACTCCTGCAGCCGCTGGAGTACGCAGGGCCACCATACACTATCGAAGGCGGAGGGTATGTCGAACAATACAAGCATTACGTACTTCTATGGAAGGCGTCTGTAAGAGAGGGCGGTCTTCCACATCCCTGCGCACTCTCAGCAGTGCATCTGTGGTTCCCTTGCCACGGTTCGAGCCGAACTGCCGTGGATGACTTGCTGCACTGAGGACTGGCCTTAGGCTGGTAACGATGAGGCTCTCCTGGCCTGTACGCCGCCTTATCCTTGCCCCCTCCTTTGTTAAGCAATCTCAGGTCCGCGATCCTCCACTCACTCGGGAAGCGACCCTGGTCCAGACACTCATTGAAGATGCCCAGAAGGTCATCCTCAATGAGGGGGGCGCTTTTCCTCAGGATCGCGGCATCTATCCCGTTGAGTCCTGGGGCTCTGCCAATCCTCTGTCTCTCCACGGCAAGAGTAGGTCCCATATATCCCATGGAGGGCACACTGTGGTGCATCTAACCATTTTAAGTTCTTCCATATCCTGGGATGGATCATCCCTGGGGTATGTATAGTCTATATACATCATAGCAGTCACAGTAATTATCAAGCACCATCCTGATGCTATACAAAGAGCCTGAGAAGCATGGATTCATAGTGCTGGATGTTGAATTCACCAAAATGGAGGCCCCTTTGAACAGTTACTCTAAAAGTTGTAATAATAATGCATAAATAGTAATAATAAATAATAAATCTTTAACCTTTGATATCTGTTTAATAAATGAGTTTGAAATATATGTCAATATGAACTTTTTTGTGTTAAACAAATACCTAACAACACAACAAGAAGAAAGAAATACAGAGAATAAATACCTAAAATTGCACAATTCCTAAACACCCTGTATAATTAGAAAATTGCAGCATATCAATGGATTGATATTGTAACAACCAGTAACCTACATTCATTGGGTATTTCTTTTCTATGAGATAATAGAATATTTCAGTTACTATTAATTACTAATAAAACAAAAAATGATCTAAAGAAGGAATTTTTGTTTTGTTCGATCATACTTTTTACTACTACTGTTTTTAGTTCAACATAAGAAATGTACATAGAATTATCTGGTCTGGAATCAGTAATAAGGAATATAAAACGTGTATTCTCTTCAATTACAATAAAACAGTTCTAATAATGTATGCATTACTAGGAAACAACAAAAATATTAACTAAACACTGCAAGTCTATAAACGATCTCAACTACTTTGTTCTTTTTTCTGATCAAGTTTAAGACAATCCTCGCCAACGATTGATACTAGTTTTTCATATTGCATAGGGCTGAGCTCTATGGAAGAATTTATTCGCCTAGCGAACTCTGAGGTTTCCATAAATCCAACATCATTACAATACTGAATACATTTCTGAAATTTAAAAAAAAAATTATGAAAAGGGTTTTTATCACTGAATAATTTAAAAAATAATTGTTGGGAAATCATTACAATTGCGACTTGTGGTGATGAACTTTCTATACAACTATCAATGTAGAGACTTAGAGCTTCTACTTTTGGTTCATTCATAGCAGCACTTCCTAGTTCAATCAGTTTATTCATAACCAAATTCGCCTTTGGTTTTTCATTGGATTTCAATAAAATGAGAATAATGTTTCCAAGTGCACTTGCAGACCATCTAAAAAAATTATCATGATAATTAAAGAAAAACAATAATAAAAAAATCTCAATAGACATAAAAAAAACACAAAAAAACAGTAAGCATAAAGAGATAACTTGAGCTTCACTGCAGCCTGTCCCTCATCAGAAAAACAATGATACCTCTTGTTCAGTCCCACGCAGTCAATTACAAATAGAGATATTAATTATTTTTTCCAGAAAAATGAGAGTAATAAGTCAATACAACATCCCTACCACTAATCAAATATTTTTTTCTACAAAAAATTATTTAATGCAAGAAATTGCTTAAAGTAATTTATGATATTACAAGTTGAAATTAAATTTAAACTGCTTAATGTATTTTTATTTTAAAAAACATTTATTGGTTATCTCTAAAAGGTTAATAAAGATTCTTATAACTAAGAAAGAAAAACATTAATCCAGTTAGATCAGGGGTTCCCAACCTGTTTTGTACCACATCCCCCCTTGTTCAAATGAAAGCCTTCCATGCCCCCCCCCCTTGCACAATTAATTGTAGCGGATATGAAAAAAGATAAATATTATATTAAAAACAAGACATTTATTTTAATTGTCAAAGAAGGCAACGTAATAAGTTTCAGCGAAATATGCAATATTTCGCTGATCCATCAAAGTCACACCTGAGTTTTTGCTATTAAATAATATATTATAATGATGTAAAATAAAATAATGATATAAATTATAAATACTGGTAGGTGGTTCTTTCCCGCTTTATTCCTTCTATCTTCTCCCATGCAGACCATGCAATCTTCGACATATCATCCATGAAATTTTTTTCATAATTTTGAGAGGCAATTTCTAAAATATTTTCAATGACACCGGTGACTTCAAATTGCTCAAAAAGTATGATGTCTGACCAAAGCTTAGGCAGAAGGTCCCATGCCATATTGTTACCAACAGCTCTTAATAAAGCCTATTTTTAAATAACAAAATAAATTTATAAGCTCACATTTATTATTAAGACGTTACATACATACACAAAGTGTTATAAAGTATATGTATATATGTTTGTTAATACAATTTGATCATTAAATAAATTACATTAACTGAAAGGCACTCACATTGGTCACCGATGGTTCAGGGACGTAAACATTAGGAACAAGGTCGTCATAGAATTCCATTACTTTGCTTAGTTCTTCAACATCAGAAAGCAAATAAAAAAAATAACGGCTGTAATAAAACAAAGAAATCTGTTAATTTTGATTTTTAAAGTCATTTGAAAGGAGATAAGCAAACATATTAAGTCCAGGTGCAATATTTAACTTTTTAAAATAAATTCTTACAAAGTAAATAATTTGAAATTATAGCACAATCGCGTCCCTTTTGAAATTAATAATAAAAAAAACAGTGGTTAACTGTCAATAGTAAATTATGGGATAATCAATAAATAATAATTCGAAAAAGGAAAGAGAAAAAAAAAGGAATATCAGTAAATACCAGAACAGATTAAAATTTAATCCATACGTGTGAAGTAATTTGTAATTTCAAGAAAGAAAAATCGGCTGTAGCAGAATATTTCTACAACACTAACAACCACATACCCTTTGAAAACACCACCATCCTTGTAAAAGAAGCTAATTACCATCTCCGTAGCATAAGAGAAGCTGTCGAAATTGTTAAAGAACCCAACAATTTTGATAAGGAAGATGGCTATAAGCTTAGCAAAAACTGGTATCCTGCCATCCAACGAAGACCCACACATTACCTCACTATCCATATACAGATGAATCCCACCCCACCGAACACAACACAACCTGTACAGGCCAGCCAATGGGAAGGCCAACTTCGATTGAGACCACGCCTCCCAAGCATTAATACACCGACGCAACAACTTCCTCTTCATTAACTGACTAACCCTGAAGAAGCTCACATCACGATGAGCGATTAATAGCACCGACATGCCATGGTCCATCCCGGAAGAAGAATATAAGAAGAATTTGTAAAATTGCCAATCTCAACACTTCTAATAATTTTTTTGTACATATATACAAATATTTTTAAAATGAAGACAAAATAATGTGTTATGAATTAAGTCAATTTTAAAGATCATTTATTTCAACCAGTATAACTATGAATATTGTAAACCAGAAGGTATTTATATGTATGTATGTGTTTGGATGATGTGTAATTGAATCAACCTTATAACTGGAACCGTTCTAATCCATCCTGGACAGTTTGAATTATATAATTTCAATATAGCTACTTTATTCAAAATTATTTGTTGTATAAGTTGAGAATGACCATTCAGAGCTTATTACAAAAAGTGATTAGCATTTTTCACTGTTATACCAGAACAAATATTATAATCACTTGGTAGACTAACGTATCAGTAAACCAACATAATTAAATACACTAAAGTATCACGAGCTTCGAGGAAAAAGGCCATCCAGATTATTTTTGAAGTAAAGTATATATAAATATTACAACAATTAAATATAATAAGTATTCCTGATTCGTACATACCAAGCTTCATATTATATGTCTTATATAAAAGCTAGGGTATAAAAACTAAAGTCACCACTGTCAATATATGCCATAAATAAGAATACTTGCCCAGTCAATTCAGCTTGTATCCCAATAATATTATCTTATTGTTAATTCTTTAAAACATATAACCCCTTTTATTGATATATATATTTTATTAATTAATTTTATCATACTAAAAAACAAATTAGGTTATAATAAAAATATGTCATTGTTATTTTCCTAATGAATTCCAGGTTTATTTTCCTTATAAATCAGTTTGTGATCTTATCTCGATGATATATTGGATCCTGATTCAAATTTCTTGTTTCAGGGGGTTAGAAAAAAAAAATGCATGCAAAATAAAATGGTTTTGTCATATATTTCCAACCACTCTAGTAAATAGGTTAATCTTATATCTTGTGTATAATTATATATATTATATTTGTGGAATTAAAACAACTTACTAATATATAGATTCATTAAATGAATCTCCAATCAAATTATAATTATCTCCGGTCAGTAAAAGTTGATGAAGCCTGTAAAGCAG
Source organism: Troilus luridus (assembly GCA_964056705.1). Classification (NCBI taxonomy): domain Eukaryota; kingdom Metazoa; phylum Arthropoda; class Insecta; order Hemiptera; family Pentatomidae; genus Troilus; species Troilus luridus. The sequence goes on along the minus strand of OZ057415.1, from coordinate 93,610,108 downwards.
TTCCTTATTGTTGAGTTTACTACAGACTTCCATTGCTTTGGAAAAAAAATATATATCTTTTTTGTCTTTGATGGTAAAGTTTTTATTGCTGGCATAATCCAAAATTGCATGCAATGTACCACTTAATTGTTCTCCTATAAAAATAAACAAGTGATAGCTACATCTTGTATTGCATAGTAAGAACAAATAATTGAAAACAAAAATCTAAACTTAATTACATTAAAATTAAAATTTATACCTTCTGATCTTCATTCTTTTTTTAGGGATATTTTTGGAATCAAATCAAAATAATTTCATTTTAGTGATAACATATTAAAAAAAAAAGAAGAATTAATTTTAAGATAATAATATTAAAATTTGAATTTTATATTCAGTGTTATTTATTTATTTTTCTTTTACACAGTTTACAGTTGTTTAAAATTATTTTATTTTAGTCACCCAATCTGATCCAAAAATATTTTTAGAAATAAAAAAATTTTAGCTGTCACATATCTATTTCTTATATTTTGACACCTATGATGTAGACAATTCCAATATGAATTGCAGCGATCAACAAGCAATGGTGATTCAAATACAGCCTTATTCTTTGTTATTATGTCTAGATGAGTACTCAATCAGGAAAACAACACACTTATAACAAAATTTATTAAAGAAAACTATACACACTTTCACATTGTTGTTAAGGATAACACAATCGAGAAGGTACTACTGAAAAGAGCGGGACCAGAGACTTGATCACTGATAATCGATACTACAATTGATACACAACAGTTATTTACTTCAAAACTTACTTATTTCCATTTTAAATAATTGAGGACTGTAAGTTAGTACCGTTTTTTAAACTATTACTACCATCTTGGTTATGGAGAGTAATAAACATTTCAGAAAAGGCTTAAAAATATTAATCTAAAATATATAGACTATGAATTATTTTCAAAGACAGTTTAGAAAATAAAAATAACGTATGTAACTAAAATTTCTATCCAAGTAGAAAATTCGTATGTAAAAAAAAAAGTATAAAAAATAATAAACTTACTGTTTTTACTACATATTTCCAACAAATAGTAAAATGTAGCTAAGCTAGGCTCTATGTTTAATGACTTGAATTCTGCTATTGTTTGGAGAGCAAAATGTTTTGCATTCCTGCTTGTGTTCATTTTGGATAAAGATTCAAGTACGCTATTAAGAGTTTTTACATTTGGTTTTATTTTTCTTTCTGCCATTTCATTTAGAAGATTCTGTTGAATAAATTAATACACATTTGTGAGTTATTTATGTTAAAAATAGGATCCTAATAATCCAAAATTAGTTTATTCTTACCTGAATAAGCTCCCATATTTTTGGATGACTTTCATTTATATATTTTGCTTTTGAAATTAAAGAATTATAGGTTTCTACATGTAGAATAATATTTCTGCTTTGTGCTTCAGAATATATCTGGAAAATTTAAAAATATTAGTAGGTAGTATGGTAGGGTATTTTCACCCTTATTGGTCCTAAGTCACCCTTACTTAACAACATTTTTTTGTTGCTGCGGTCACACATCACATGGAAGATGACAGGTGAGAACCTGTCAAAAATTCTTATAATATTGAAATTGGTTTGTGTATTTACCAAAACCAGCAAGTGAGAAGAACATATAAAAAATCAGCGTATGAGAAGGAATAATACTGATAAAAATATTATTAAATTAATAACTAATAAAAAAATTATTATTAATTTAATAATAAAAATATTATTAAATTAATAACTAATTGATTAGTTATAAATCAAACTGTAAAGTTAAAACTATTTAGTAAAATAAAATAAAAATATGCCATGGATATTATATATTATATGGTTATATTGTAGATTTTTTGTTTCTTCATTAGTTGAGCAAAATTAAAAATAATTTACTTAAAAGTATCATAGTATATAATTTTACATGGCTGTATGAATAATTTTAATACCATTTGCTGATATCAGAAACAAACCAGGTTATTTTATTACTATTAATGCTATTGATCTTAAGATATATCAAATTAGAGGAAAGAGGGCAATCAACCCTCGCCTTCCTAGTCGAGTAAAGGGACTGCCTTTTTTTGAGCATCCCGACATGCCCCCCCCCCCTCCCCGTCCAAGGCAGCGGCTACCTAGGGAAGGGGACTCTAGGGTGTGTTCTGAAGGTGTCCTTAATCTGTAAGTGTGGAGTGTGTGTAGTCTAGTGTACTGCATGTGTATCAGAGTAAATTATCTCCCAACGTGGAAGACCAGGGGCTGATTGCGGTCTGATGAGGGCGTTGGGGTCGCCACATCCCTATGCCGTTTCACTATAAATTAATAAAATTTGTAACACAAAAGTAAAAAAAAACAACAAGAAAATAATTACCTCAAAAGCCTTGTTCACTTGGAAATATTTAGACATTCCACATATAATGGCAGAATATGAAGATGGCATATCGGACTTTAATTCATAAAAAAGCTGTTCTGCTAAACTTCCGTCCCTAAAAACATTCTTAATCAATATATATATATATATATATATATATATATATATATATATATATATATATATATATATATATATATATATATACACCAACGCCACTAGGTATATTTTTTGTTGATTTAGCTTACATATTAATATTAAAAAATAAAAATAAATACTTAGATCAGGATGCAATAAACATATTTTTTATTTATTCTTCAGAGGTTATGTTAATAATATTATATATTTTTACTGACTGTATAGCAACTAATTATTGCAATATTAAAGTCATAGTTCCTTAACTAATATAAATAAAACATAAAAGATAAATTTATGTACTTCCAGGTTTTTGAATCTTTCTGACTTTTCATATTCATGAGAAACCATCTTTCACTAATCCAATCTTCGGACATGAGATCTTCCTCATTTGAAAAACATACACATTCCAGAAGACTTTGTTTTGTAGATGGAGTTAGATCTGAAATGAGAAATCACTTGCTTACCACTTCCATATAATTATATAAATATAATCCATATAATTATTTCTTAAATATAGCAAAAAAGGGAAAAATATATAAAATTTAGTTTTAATGATCAATGAAGGTTAAAATAGTCTTTATTCTAATTCATCTTATAAAATTTAGAATAGCTTAATTGTTAGGGATAAAAGATAAGATGACAATGGTAGGAAAAATTAATGTATTTTTTTTTGTACAAAAATTAAGGATACCAGATTAACTGAAGGATATGCATAATTCATTTACTTTCAGATTGATAGAACCGAATGATTTCAATCATAAATCATGGTAACTGATAAAATAAAATCTTCCACAAGGTTTGTTTTTTAGTTATAATGTTACGCCTTTACACAACAGGTGTCACTACAACTTAATACTAACATTACGCTTTGAATAAATTTAAGCAATGTAGAAGTTTTCTTTTTGTCATAAATCATGCTTTGCAACCGAATGCATCATAAGAGACAAAATAAGGTAAGCGCCAGATTGGTTCCTCTTCTGAATTGCTCTCATTCTATCTCAGCCAGCTCTAGTTTTCTTGAACATAGGATTAAAGATTTAACAAACCCTTATACGTACCAATGTTTTTATTTTTAAGCAATTTATAAACAAAAAGTGCATCAGAAACAAATCCTCTTGTTATCAATTTTTTAATTGTTTCTTCATCAACTTCAGATTCCTCATTATATTCTGGAGTTGGCAAATATGCCTAAAAAAATATGTACATATATATACAGTACAATATGGTAAAACATATATATGAAAAGAAAGATTATGAATCATGTAAAAAGTATAATGATATATAAAATCTCTTAATTACTAGTACGGAAATCAAATGTACATTAAGATTATAAATCGAAATATTGTTGACAATGCAAAAAGAAAGAAAAGCTATAAATTATATTGTTGATACAAAGTCAAAGTGGCATATATGAAACTTTTGAAATATATGAAAACTGGAACATTTTTCCAAATTTACAACATAGGGTTACATTTTTGTTGCTGAAATAATGTAGTTAATTTATTAATAAAATTGGTATTATAATGAATCTTTAATTGATGACATCATTTTATCAGTTAGGTATTTTAGATTTTATTGAAGGAATAGATTACCACACATTAAACTGTAACAAAACCCGAAAATAGCAAAATTTGTAGTACCATCAATGCGCATGATATGAAATTATAGGTTAAGGTAATATCATAAGTGAATAAAAAGAAAGAAACATTAAAAGTGAAAACAAAAAGAAGAAAGTGAAAAAGTAAAGACACTTAATAATATAAAAATACTTAATAGTATCTAGACCTAAGTAATGAGATTAGCACCTGTACCGTCAATACTGCATTTTACACAGTATCATTACATACCACAAACCTCAGTTCCTAAACACCCAATGCCTCATCCATTTCATTATATCTTACTTCTTTCTCAAATGATTTTAAATTGATGATAAATCCGCTCATCACATTACCCACTGCACTAATTATTATTCCTAATGCCAGTCCGTAATTCCATTTCAAATCGATATCTAAAATTCCTTCTTTAGAACTCAAATAGAGTCCTACTTTGAAGAAACTAACTTGATATAAACTAACATGTAAACTTACTGGTACCAACACTACTGACAGACACATTACAACAGAATCCGACAAAAAGACTGAAACGTCTCTGGAGCAAGGATCTACTACAGAGAGATGAAACATGCAAGGAGTGCCTTCTATGGGAGGTTTCTCCATCCATGCTTCCACGAGAATCCCATAGAGGAGGTTTACAAAAGAAGATCACAAATAAATTATGTGCCAAATGACATTTGTATAATTTCTTTCAAGAAATATATTATTAATATTAATGTAATATGCATCTCTGATTTATAAGGCAATCTATCAGAAGATTTATTTTGTGGTAGTAGCTTAATTTCTTTTGTAGGTAAAAAGAACTAAGCAAACATAGAAACGGCAAAAGAAACTTATTTTTTAAGATTATAATATTAATGTTTTAAAATAATTTTATTTTTTTGAAAATAAATTAGTGACATCTAATTAATTTCACAAGTAATTTTATATACCTCAATCAAAGGTTCGGCGATCCTATGTTTAAATAAATCACTGTGTTGTTGCCTGATCCAGCGGGCAGCTTTTTTTCCAGATTCCTGGGACAGAGCATAGGACCTTTTGGTAAAGTTGGAATATGGAATCAAGTAAGGGTCATCGTGATATTTATAATGTGGAGCAGTAGGATCTCGTTTCACTGTGCTAGCTAGAGCCTGCATCATAAAATTAATTTATTTTAGTATATCACCAATTTAATATCCCAAAATTATGTAACTATAAAAAAAATGAATACTTTTAAAATATCAGTTGGACCTCTGGGAATTCTTTTAGGAATATCAATTTCAACTTCAGTTGAATAACTCTGGTAACAACATTTGTACTTCTGAACACCACGAAGAAGATATTTCAACTTCATATTGAATTAATGTAAATAATCAAATATAGTAAAACATATTTCTATAAATTTACAATTTTATAACAGAATTCAACAGCCTAAATAAAATATATACGGCAAAGTATTTTTAAAGGCATTAAAGAAAGAAACCTCCCATTATCAATAATAATAACAAGACCTATCCAAAGAGGATTATGAGTAGAAAAAAAACGTTACCACAAATTTATCATAAACGTTTCTTATCTATCTTTTTAAAATAATAAACCAAAATTTTAAATGACCAAAAATAATTTTAATTATGATTGTTTCGACTTTCAGCTTTAGTATTTGATTTCTTAATAATCAAATCATTTCCCTGAGGAAGATTGCTTAAATTAATTGTTTTCTCTTTCTCTTCCTCCTTTGTGCCTCTCAGAGTAGAGATCCTTTAAGAATTTTGATGTAAGTTCGTTTGCTTTGAATCGACTATGGGTGATTGACCCAGAAGGAGATCTCATCGGGACAATAAGTGAGGAATTATATCTCACCTGGTATAAATAGAGCCCTCACATATAGGGTCATCTCCTTCTGGGAAGAGTTTAGCGTGAGTACGAGCTGTTGAAATCAACTGGCAAAGCTACAGGCGGAAGTAAACCAGAAAGTAACCGCATGATCTGTGAGGATTGCACGAAGGCAATCGACTCAGCATCTCATAATGTAATATAAAAGACATTACAGATGAGAAGAATCCTGCATATCGCCTGATGATCCAAAAAATACATACAAGATCATTTGTAGAAAGAACAGGAGATCTGAAAAAAGGATCCATATGAAAAAAGAAGATCTTGAAAAACGAAAGTGGTGGAAGAAATCGAGCTATAAAGGACCCAGAATGAAATCAGTATGTTTTACCTCTAGGAGAATAGGTACCGCCAATTTTTCAAGTTCCGATCAGACGTCTCTAAAGTCACTGCCGTGGTCACAGACTCTAATCACTGACAAATAAAAAGGACGATGGAAGAACCACTTTGAAAACCTCTTGAATGGAGAATCCATAGAAGAAGGAAGTAGGAATATAACTCCTACCGACTTCATACAAGATATATTCCTATATTCTATTCCACAGACTCCTTCAATTTGTTGAAAAGAGAATAGCCATCAACCAGGCTTTATGTAAGAAAAAGTACAATAGACCAGATCTTCTCAGTTAACATGATAATGGAGAGATCGGCTGAATACAATATCCAGACCAACCATCTATTTGTAAATTTCAGAGGTGCCAATGGTAGCATGATCGGAGAGTAACTGTTTGAAGGATGACCACTTTCGATATTTCTCCAAAGCCAGTCCACCTTATTAGAACGACAATGAAGCCTACTCAGTGCTCAGTGAGAGTCTCAGAAGCCACATCTGAATATTTTCATTGCCCTAAGGGGCTCAGGCAAGGTGGTTGATTAGCATGCTTGCTGTTCAATAAGCACGTTAACCAACCAACTTGATCTTCTACCAAGCCAGCTTCCCGTTTTTCGTCCCAAGCTAGCTTCTCCGCCAGCCTCAACCGCCGCATGCTTCTCCATCTTCCGGCTTCCAATGCCAGAGATGTCTTACAACCTTCTTCTTCCGGACCTCCTCAAAAATTAGCTTCTCAACTCATGTCCTTCGACTCTCCCTCTTTCGTATCTCTTGAACCCTATCACCAGGAGGTCTTGCTACCTCCCTAAGGGACTTAATTCTTATACCCGTCATGTTTGACCCCTATTCTTGTTTTCAAATTAGAATTATTTCTTTTCAAATTAAAACCATACAGGGTCTGTACGGTACAATGGACCTTGAAACACAACTAGGGAGTGGAGTGACTCAGTAGTAGAGCGCTAAGTTGCCTTGCCAAAGGTCCTGGGTTCAAATTCCGCTTCTTTACAGACTTTTTTTTAATCTGTCAGCAGCCGGAGAAGGATTATATGAGATCTAGGACCCTCATGGGGCTCACCAAGCCTCTATAAAGTGGATACTCAAAATAAGGAGGGAAATCTGGCGGTTTAGCGTGTCTGGATGGAACAGATAGGCAAAAAAATCTGTAGATTAGAGATTGCTCTGTTTAGAGCAGCAGCACAAAACCGAGAAGCCTGGCTTCTCAGGCTAAGGTAGAGTTTGACTCTTTGGGTTTGTGCGATCGAAGTATAACTAGTTTTGGTGAAGACGATTCTTTCATTTTTAAATTATTGTTTCAGTTTCCTAAACATTTCATTTGAAATTATTAGGATCACGCTTAAGAATCACGTAGATGGAGCCACTTTGATAACGTCTAAGGAGGGAGTTTTAAGCTTTAAAAAAATATTTAATTGATATTTTTGTGCGTATTAGCAAAGTTTAATTTTCTTGTTCATTTTTTAATCATTAATTATGAATGAAATCCTTCTATATTCCCTAGAAAAAGCAGAATAAACAATCACATAGTTCCGATCACGCTTAAGAATCACGTAGGTGGAGCCACTTTGATGACGTCTAAAGAAGGAGTTTTAAGCCTCCGCTTTCAGCTCTTATTAAAATCATGTTGAAGCTATTTCGTTATTGGCGAGTAAACTATGAAGGAGTTATTACAATAAGGGCTTCGTTCTGGTAACACATTATCACACTAACCGTTATTTCCCGATAACACGTTATTTTAGAGTGGGACGTTATTTTGACCCCACCACTATCCATTTCTCTTTGGTTGACATTGACCTAGATTAGCAATTGATATGGCTCTGACTTATTCTCTCAAATATCGAAAGATGGTGTTTACTGCCTATGTGTACTTGCTTGTGCAATGAATTATTGAGCTTAATAGCTCTGTATATATTCGCTTGGCCTTCGTTTAACTGAGAGCCGAAATATATACCAATAAGTCCGTTTAATGGCATTAATTTTATTGGATAGGTTATTGGTAGAAAGCACTGTTACTACTTCCAAATCTAGTTATTAAATCAAATCAATTTGTTGATTGTTATTCCCCAAATAAATGATTTACGAAACTTAGTGATGTGATATGGTTGAGCAGACAGTACTGGAGTGGTTGGCTGATTATTCATCTTTAAGTTCAAATGAAGTATACACATTTGCTAGTACTGTTCATCAGAACAATGAAGTGATAAGTGCACTTTATGCAGTTTTAGAAGATAGGCAGAAATACAATGAGGTAAATGTATTGAAAGGAATTATCTGCCTTTAAATGAAAAGTTTTGACATTAATATATTTTGATATTACAGCTTGTCGGTCCTGTTTGTACTACATTATTCGAATTCTATCGTTCGCAAGAAGCTGAACTTAAACGATTCACCCTAATTTTTCTTCCGACTCTAATATATGTTTATTTAAATGCTGTAGCTCATGGCGAAAAAAAGGTATGTTTTTTAACTTAATGGTTTTCTGGTTTTCTTTCATCCATGTAAATTCACTTATTATTTTTCAAATTTTGTGCACAAGCTTATTACAGAATGTTTTAAATGATAAGCTCTTGGATTCTGTCCTGAATGATATTAGTTACTATTAATTGTGTAATATCAGTTGTTCTCTGTGTCTTAAATAACATTATGGTTTATTGATGCTGAGTACATCCATTTTTAAAATTGTCAGTTAAATAATGAAATCGCTATCTTTAAACTACAATTAAAAATTGTAATAGTTAGATACTTGTTTTTATAATATTTTAATTTTTGTAGTTCTTATAATTATTGTAGAAACAGTATAAAATTACACTTTATGTAATAAGTAATTCAGATAGTTTATTAATACAGATTATCTGGATAGTGGTATAAAAATAAGTTTTTCTTAATTTGCAGAATGGGTTTGTCATCGTGATTTCTTTAGTTAAAATTAACCAGATTGTTAAGTAATTTATAATAGATTTGTCTAAAAGTTATTAATTGTGAGTTCTCAACTTTGCTTTACAGAATTTATCTTCTGTTTAACTTATATTAAAATGTTTTCCTTTGACGTAGTTATATAAAGATACATGATTTGACATTTTCTTAACATTTAGCGTAGCTATGATTGATATACTGCTCTCTTTAATATAGGATTTCTGAAATTATGTCAGACCATAAGTATAAATTAGTCACCACAGATATTTTTGACTTATATGGAAGGAGAGTAGCGATGTCAAACAATAAATTGATATTTTGATTTATTTATTTAAAAATAGTCTAATCAGAAAATGAATTTAGAAGACTGATAATTAGCCTTTTACTCATTCAGATGATTATCCACTCTCATTACGGGACCTTGGCCTTAATATTTAATGATGTAATTTTTTAAGAATTATAATTCATTTTTTAATCCTTAAGTTAGTTTAAATTATCATGTTAGATTATCATGTTTAAATTTGTTATTAATATTATTCAATGATTAAGAAGTTTAGTCTGTTTTATTTTAATTAACTCTGAGATTAATAAAAACTGAGATAACTTTGTATTGTGTGCTGTTTTCTTATGTTGTGTTTTTTATTTTTTGTTTCTTTCTTCTTCCTTTTGACAAAATATTTATCGATCACCCAATATTAGTGTGTTTGTGTATATATAACATTGATTTTAAGAAAAAGTAGTAATTGGAACTTTATATAGATATAATATATTACTTTTATATTTTTTTCTATTCTAATAACTTGATTATTTGATCGAATGAATCAATAAGTTATAGATTTTGTTGAAGTATTGAATTTTTATTACTCTGAGGCAGTAATATAAGATGTACTGTTATACTTGTTCATGTAAAGTTTTAGAGTATAGCCATGTTCTTTTTCTGTTCCTTAAAAGTATGTATAATTACTCTCATAAAATTGCCACGGCCAATATTTTTAATCTATTCATCACGTATTCCTTCTGGTTTCTATGGTGTTGCCAAATTATTTGCCGACGTTTCGCTGGCCATACTGCAAGCTTCAGTATGGCCATAATGGAGCTTGCAGTATGGCCAGCGAAACGTCGTAAAGTATTTGACAACACGGTCGTACCTTGAAGAAATACGAGTTGAATGGATAAAAGTATAAATATGTTTTATCATGTTTGTAATTTTCTTAAATATTGTTAATATTGCCTTTCATTGCAGACCTGCCGAGGAGTGGAAGCTTTATTACTAGGCTTGTATAATCTCGAAGCTGTAGATGAGAATTGTCAAGCTCAAAATATATCGTTTCGTCTTCCATCTCTGGCCCAGTCTTCAATTTACCATGAGGTTTGTGGTCATGGCTTGATAAATATTTCTAATTATAATTTACTAAAATAATCCTGATATTTTTGTTAAGGATTCTGTTCAAGATTTTTGACAAGACACGTTAGTAACTCACATTTTCATTTAATCTTACATTATTATTTTACAACACGCCTAATTTATAAAAAAATATCAATTATAATTACTGACTGTTGTAAATGTTCCATTGTAATCGATTTTTTTTCAAGAGAATGGAAATGCATTTATTCATATTTATAATTTTTCTTATTACAAATATTTCATTTGTTATCTATTATGGTTGAGATATTTTCGATCATAGTTGTGACCATTTTCTTTATTATACGGCATAATTACAACCAACATTTCGTAATGATAATCAGCTTATTATTATTTCATATTCTTTATGTCATAAGTCAACTACTGTATTTTTTGTGAGAATAAATTATAAAAAGTACTTCATTTTATACTTTGTGTATACAAAAGATACATTAGATAGTTGGAGCACAGTGATTATCACATTGCCCCAATGAATATTGATCTCAAGATATCCTAAGAATACATTTAATAATGCCTGTCCCTTGAGCCATTTATTGGCTGTTGTAGGCCTGATTTATTTGTTTATGTTGATAAAAAATCAAATTAATCTTAGTATTCAAAAAAGTAATAGTATTAATACATAAGTAAGTAATATACATCCTAATTTTGTTTCACAAATATACATTGGTCCGTTAATGTGTTATTATTAAACGTATTTTTAAAATTTTTAAAACTATTATGGTTCATTTCTAGCCCATGAGCCTGGCACCAGCATCACTCACTGAAAGTGCATTGAGAAGGCTAGAAGAATGTAACACGAAGCTTGTGAAATGGGGCCCATTCAGCCAACTTGAGAAAATTCTCTCTCAAAACAGAGCTTCAGTCATGACTGCATTGCTTTTTATTTATAATCAGCACATCAGCTCTTTACAAAAACATTGCCTGGATCAGCTTTGCAAAGTTACTTCAAAGTAAGTTATTTTATAGCTAATTTAAGCTATGATGAATTGTGCACTTTTTTTTCTCTTAGCTGCAATAGTGGATTAATAATTATGCCGAAACATTGGCAAAAAATAAATGAGTTTTACTATCAATATGTACACAAATTAGTTTGACATATTTGTGAAAAATTCATTGACTCCTCCCCACGATTATTTTCTTAAACCATATCTTTATCAGTAATTTAAGTAAATATAATTTATAGTTAAATGCAAAATTGGATTTCTTTATTGGTATATATTTTATTGTACCATCTCCAATTACACATTTAACATAATTGTGCTGTACAATATATTCCTTCTAATTCAAAGATAAATATTTTGTAACAGTAAAACCTAGATTGTTGAAAAATTATATTACCAGTTAGTAATAACTGAAATATTAGTACTGAAATCTATAATTATCAACAGTGATCGTTCACGACCCATGTGTGATTACTTCAAGGTTTCCCACCTGTGCATTTATTAAAGGTAATTTAAAATTGTCCAAGTCATTCTCCTTGGTTTCTGGGAAAGCTATTACCTATGGGTTTTTTTCTTGTCATAAATTATAATAACATTATTAAATGCCTTTGAAAGATTTATCATTTTTTAAAATTATTTTTATTATATGGTATTCATTGATAATTAATACCATTTGGTTTAATTTAACTTAATCGAGCTAAAACTTGATAGTATCACAGTTAGTTATAAAACTTATCATAACTGATTTTATCCTGCAGTTCATGTATGCAATTATTATTATGTACAAAAAATATTAACCATTGCTTACAATATAGTGGGTTTTTTTTATTAATGCAATAAAAAATTAATTATATTATGTTTCATCTTAAAGTATATCTTGGACTCCTTTAATTTGCCTTAGTGGACAAACAACCAAATTATTTATAATTACTGACACTGAGCTATAAGACTACTTATAAATGATTTTATTATGAATTCGAAAACATCTTAATATATTTATTCCACGAAATTGATAGCTGGCTGAAAAGAACCCCTCTTAAATTGATTTTATGATTAAATGCTATTATATAATATTCCCTATAATCCCACAATTACTTAAATGGTCGGATATTTACTGGTTATTAACAAAAGATGACATGTGGATATATTTATTTATAATAATAAAGCAAATAATTAATTAAATTTTTGTCAGAATAATAATGAAGTGTTCATTACCTAGATGAAAGGAACTGATCCTAATTGTACATTTTTTGAGTAAACTCAATTCAAAGTTTTATGATCTTGAAATATCTTTATATTGAGATAGCTTTTAAATATTTTTATTTCCTCTTCTTTTATTTAAATGATGAAATTAGTTTTATTTTATAATATGAAAACTTAGTGATTTGTTCTACTGAAAATATCAATTGTTTTGGTTCTTTTTCATCAAGTGGAATCGTCAGCTTCAATTTTGAAGAAATAGAATTGTAATTTTTTACTTTCAGGATCTATTTTAACTTTGATTTTATATTGAAGATATCTGAACCAACGGATAGTTCTTTTCTGTTGAAACAGAAAGCACTAATTCCGCTCAAATACACTTATAATTGATATTCACACTCATGGATTGCTTCCTTTTTGCTGAATTCCCTCTAATATTAACTGTTGATTCAATAACGCTTCAAGATTTTTTAATAATTTTAAAGACTATAATACTTAATCACTTGTTATTTTCAGGCTTGTAACACAGGGATTTAACAAACCCGGAAAACGGATTTCTTACAGCAATGATGTACCGAGAGTTCTTCCGAGAATCCCTGTTAGCCCCAAATTTCTTCTAGAAATTCTTCATAGTTTATATTATTCAACGTGAGTATTAAATTGATCAAATTTTACTTGTTAATTGATCTTCTAGTGTTGAATACTTTAAGTATTTATGTTGTTTTGAAATGGATGCATTTTTCACAAAAAAAAAAAAAATAAAAAAAAAAAATAATAAAAAAAAAAAAAAAAATAAAAAAAAAAAAAAATGGACCTCATCAGTTTACACTCCCATTATTTAACGAACTGTATAAGTACCCTCTTATTTTCTTAATGTTGGTAGAATATCATAATCCAAAGGATTTTAACTTCATAAAAAACATCTAACATATCTTTAACAGTTATATTAAGTTGATAATTTTCAAAAAAATTTCCCGACATTTATTTTCTAGTGCAATGAATGTAATATTATAATATTTTAAGCTTCAATGGAGATAGTGGACTTGCGCTTCAAGCTGTAGATGATCTTCACAGCAGAGCTTGTTACCAGGGTTATACCGAAGTAATTTTAGTTACCAGTGCCATAAAGAATTCAACTTCTCATACTTATTCAGGTAATCTTTGCTTCTCATTGGAAACTTATTTTGAACTCTAAATTCCTTAATGGTCACACAGAATTCCTTAATGGTGACACAGCATATTGCTGTCTTATAAATTTATTAAATGATAGATTTTAACATTCACGTGTAAAAGAACTTGAAAATCCAAACCTTGATTCCTCACCATCAATTAGAATTTGATTGTATAAAAGTTAAAGTAATAAATATTAAGTGCTGTCTTTAACCAGATTATAATGTTCAAAATTGTATGCTAAATAGTTCAATTTAAATATAAGTACTGACTAGTCTTTCATAATTAAAACTAACTGACGTCACTATAAAAATAAGAAGCCTATTGGTGGCATTTCTTTTTATTTTCAGAAAAATAAAAATAATTTGTTCTTCGATGTATTTTTAACAACTCCAATGTTCTTAAATATCTTGATATAATTCCAAACAATTTCTTATCAGCAATTGATCCTGATTGGTCCTCTATGATATTAATAAGGAAGCAAATAAATGGTTGAGATCAAGTTACATATTTATTTCCTGTAGAAACCAGTTTTTATTTTTTGATCATACTTTTGAGTCCTAATGAGGTCTGTGTTGTTTTAAGAGAGTCTTAACTGGAATTCAATTCTAGCTCCGACTCTCTTGAATGTCTAAAATCTTAAATTTGCCTAAAGATTACTCTTGATTTTAGAAGAATTTTGAAGAGAATGGAATCTCCTATATGTCATAATTTTTTTTTTTTTATTAAAATAATATTTCAATCTTGTTTTGACGTTAGATTTCAAAATTTGATTCAAATAATTGAAGTTAATAACTAATAAAAATCAAAAAATTACAATTTTAATGCAAATCAATTTATGCTTCCGTTTATTCCATAAATAATATATTACTATGAATAAAAAATATCATTTAATCTAACTTTACTGTTTATGATTTTTTTTTCAGGACAATTGACTGAAAAACCGATGGGCATAAGTTTGGCTATTTCACCTCAAACAACATCTACAGTTGTGTCAAAATCAATGATTACCAATGCTTCTTTTAGGACCAAAAAACTACCAGGTACTGTGAGACTTTCTATATTTATAATTGTTTTTAGAACCAATATACTTATTCAACTTCTAATAGTGTGTACTAGGTTAAAGATTTTTTTCCTCTGGTTGAATTAGTGTTTATAGAATAGAATATAAAAATAATTTTATTCTGGAGCCAGGTCCCTTAAGAATAGCAGATGTGTACAAAATTTAATAAAAATATATCTGGCCAAAGGGCTACTACTTTTTTATAATGTGTAAAAACAAGTTTTGGTTGTCTGATTTCTTGTACGATAAATTATTGTATTTGCAAAAAAAAACCTCAAGATTTTTATACATCTGTGTGTTCTAGATTTTCTTTGATCTGAAAAAGAATAATTTTGCAATTGTGTCTTTCAAATTGCACAATCTTTCAAAATAACTTATTTTATTCTTGCAAAAGTCCTCTAACCCTTCTTCTTTCCTCTTACCTTAAAAGATAAGTGAAATAAATAATTTTTGCATCAGTAATATAGGTATTTCTTAGTTAATAATTTTTTATTTTAATTATGTTTGGGTATATTGAAATAGTTGTGATAACGTCCTTCTATTATAATTATTAAATATATTATTACAATGTTAAAAAATAATTTTTAATGATTTTATGTTCTTTTTTTATTGAAAAAAAATTATTATTATTTTTATTCCACCAAGGAAGTATTTTGATAGTTTTTAGATTTCAATGGAATTATTCATTTTAATCATTCCTGACTCCATTTTGATATATATAATGTTTTTTTTTACATTCATGCTAATTAATTCTATTTATTATTCAATCAAAAAGTACTCAAAATAAAACTGAAAGAATTTAAAACCTAAAATGACAAAACAACTGAAATTCGCTTGTGGGCTTCTTGGGTTTACCATACATTAGGATCATTTAAATTAACATGAAACTAGTAAATCAAATGAGATAAAAAAAGAAAGAAATAATAATAATAAAATCCAGATGAACCTATATCTTTATCTTATATTGGGTTTACTATATACATAATTTGAATATACATTTATTAACCCTTATCGGTCGTACATCACGTGGGAGGTGGCAAGTCAAAAATTCTTATAAACTGAAAATTATTCGCACATTTACTGAAAATTTGTTGGTACTGATTGATATTATCTTACCTAATGAAAATCACATATAAAAAGCTAGCTTCCGATAAGGATTAATATTTATTTGTGGGAAAATATTTATTTTTGTACACATTTTACCTAGTTTAAAAGATATGATCAAAGTAGGGCCTGGATCTTTAAGTACATAATATTTTTGTATTTGAATATATATTTTTTTCATTATTTGTGAGGATAATATTTATATACAAATTTGAAGAAGATAAAAAAAATATTCCTAATTATAATTATGACAATTAAATCAATTGTAATAAATATTTTCAAGTCAATTAGTAAGAAAAATAATTTAAAGAAGGCCAAGAATATAAATATAATTCTTTAGTGAATCAGTTTTAACCTTCCATGAACCACGTGGATAGAAGTTACATCCTGCACTATGTGGGGTTTAATCATTCATAATAATCAATAATAATAAATAATCATTCTCTGATAATGACTTTGAAAAATATACAGAGATTTTTGTTTGGCTGGGGTTTATTAAGCTCCACATGGTGCACAGAAGGTTAACTCATTGATAGGTTTACAAAGATAAAAATAAGTGAGTATTAGATAAGAATAGAAAGGAAACAAAAAATTTTATTCTGAGGAAAATCCCTTGATAACAAAATTGAACTATAAAAAAAAAAAAAACTATGCTTCTTACTGGAAACATTCATACTAAATAAATGAACAAAATCATTAAAATTACAAGATAATAAAATAACAGAATATTTTTATAAGATAATGAAAAAAAAAGAAAATTAGGTTGGTAGTAAGACATTCCTTCAAAGTAGCTATTTGATTTGAATTGTCACCAGCCAGTTACTAACAAAAATCCAGTTATTTAATTTTACATGTTAAATACAAATATCTTCTGAACCAATACAACTAATATTTTGAATTATTAAGCATTCTAAGATCATTCAGACATTTCAATGTTTGGGTATGTTCTAATTATTTCATGTGGAAAGAAACTTTTCACAATCGCTTTGAGATAGCCTAATAATCTTTTCTTTTAATTATTTAAAAACCAACATTTATTCAAAGTGTTGCAGAAGGGTCAAAAGTTTTTAGTATAAATTGGGTTCAATGTAAATATAATTTATTGGGTTTTGGGCATTTTAACCAGCTATATGTATATTAAGTTTTTAATTAAAGTATTTCAACTTTTAAGCTAAATATTATATTTGAGTTTTTTGAGGCGAAAACTTCTTTAGCCGCATTTAGCGACATTTTATATAGGAAAAACTTAACGAGTTCGTATCAGCAACATGAGCGACATGCTCGTGACGTATTGCACGAGACTGGCAACGCCATATACATAGCGGCATATGTATAAGTTATACAATTTGTTTTAATCAACTTTAGTTTAAAGGTTAGAATTCCATTGATATTATATCAATAATATTTAACTAAAAATGTGTTTAATATTTGTGCAATTGATACTAATAATTACTTAAAGCATCAATAACTAATTGAACTTTTCGTTTCCCCCTAAAATATTTGATTTATCTCACTTTAAATGCCTTGTTTTATGAAATGATTGATAGTACAAATCCTTAAAGTTTTGTTGAAGTTAACGATAACAATAATGCTAAAAATGAAAATAAAGTTCATTAACATGCATGTAAATACAAATAAAAGGATAAATAATATAACTATATACTAATTATTTCATTTAAATTATTTATATTTTCTTTTGAGGTTAGCACAGCCCGTCTCATGTTTTGATTAATAAATAAAAACAATTATTGTTCGAAGTGTCAGTTTATGTGAAAACCAAACTAATGTTAATCATTTTAATTTAAAAATTTGTAAATTTGTAATTCAGGCTATAATTGATTTAAAAATATTAAAAAGGACGGAGACTGTTATTCAAGAGTTTTGCATTTTAACTTCTGTTCTCAGTCCTGACGACTGGCTATTTAAATTTTTTTTAATATATGAAGATCCAGGACCTATTACCTTTTATTTATCCATAAATACCTTTGATATTATTTACACTACTATCCTTCACTTTATCATTCCTTCATCCTTATCCTGCTTTATAGATGACATTAAAGGACGGAGAAGATTTACTTTTTGACTAGCAAGGAATTTCATTTTGAAGGTTGCCTTTGAGCTGTATGTACGTAAATAAATGTTTATTTTTATGAGTAGAATATTGTTTTGACAGATCTAATGGATGTCTTGATTCTTTTTGGATGAAAACTACATCATACAGTAGGCTAAGAGAGCATGTTTATCTTGATGTTCCTTTGCTCCAACAATTATTTAAAAAACTAGGCATTGGTTTTATAATTAGTGCCTGATTGGGAAACCATGGTTGATATTGAGTTGAGGATACTTATTGAATTGGAATAATAAATATTGACTGTTGAAAGCCTAGAATGACAGGAAGTCTAGAGTGTATCGTATTTGGTCCATATTTTATTTACTTATGCATTGCTGATAAATACTCCGGGATAAATAAAAATGGACACTCATAAGGGTGTTACTTGTTGATGGCCTATCTCTTTTTTACTACCAGGCTTGGCAATTTACTTTTGCCATATCACGTTTGTCCCTTTGATGAAGATGAAAACTCCATTGATTAAGTGTCTGTTTGAGAAAATTGTTACCATAAAGGAGTCTCTTTGATATCTGTTTATTAGTAGACATTTTCTAGGACTTGGACATTCAAGGGGCATCGTTTGACTCAAATGGTCAGAGCTGAGTTCAAGGGGACCGCTTTCAATTTCTGAAGTCATTTAATGACGGTAGATCAACTGAACGGTCATATTTTGCCAATTAAGGTCATCTTTAACTATTAACCTTTATTTAGAAAAGATAAAGATTGGTCTTCTGTCTATTGACCATCTTTGCTAATAGATTTTTTTTTCTTGAGCTGTGAACCTAGACGCTTTGATAACTTTTGTAATGAAAATAGAACAAGATCTTTCTTAAACCTATTCTTAAAGGGGGTTTACTTGAATTAAACTTGTTAAAAGAAAGTCTAAAAAAGGCAAAATACTATTGATGTTGAGTAGTTAGTGCTTTTCTTTGGTTTTATCATGAAATAATAATGCCTTAGTTATTAGACTTAATTTCTACGAGAAATACAATTTTTAGAAATATGGGTGTCTGTTTTTTTTTGTCCTTGTATCTGGGTATGGCAATTATTTGATCCAACTGTAGTATTACTTTAACCATTTCTGATCCCTTAATCTCTTCCAGTTCATTTGATATAAAGTTGTTTTCTTGTAGTTTGAAAATGATTTAATTGACATGCTTGAAACCTATTAGACTCATTCAGTTTTTGAAAATCCCAACTCCAAAAAATTCTTTTTCCTGTAACAGGGTATTCCAACTATTCTGGAAATCGTATCTTCGAGTTTTATTACATGCTGTAGTTTTTTGTATTAAAAAAATATATTAAGTCAAACTTTATCTGTTGTTAGTTTAAGAGTAGTTAACCCTAAACTCTGTTTACTGCACTTTCTCCATTTCATTTTGCTTTTTTTCCCCCCCTTTTTTTTTTTTATCAAAAGGTAGAGAAAATTAAAAATGAGTATCTGTCTCAGCTAGACAACAGAGGAATAATTAAAGTGAATAATGTTAATTATGAAATGAAATATTTTTACATAGTTTTTGAATATACTATTTGATATTTGGCTGATTGGAATTGTTTCAATATGACTAGATGTCAACATTAGCACTAGAAAGATGAGGATCTTTTGATTAGCTGGGAAAGTAAATTATACCAAAAGTAAAACTTCTAAATTGTAAATAAACAGCTGGTAAGGTTATAATAGTTGAATCTGTGATAGTAATTGAATTCATTGAATTTAACCTTTATCAGTTACTCTATAGAGACTGTGGTCTAACAATTTAGAAAAAGACCTTTTGTGAAATTGGACGCGAATATGGGGAGGTGTGGTGGGGGAGTTGCCATTGGTTACCTACATCTATTAATCTATTATCTTTTAGATTTATATAACCCATTTATTATTTAGGTTAAATTCCTTTACAAAAAGTGGGGTGTTGATGCCCTTCCCACTGGTGCCAAATTAATTCAAGTGCAATTATAGCCTCGATGAGGATGAAGGGCGAGTGAAGTTAGGTAGGCATTATGAGAAATGGCGCGGATGCCCTGAGTGGACTTCTGTGCAGGTCGTTTTCCATATTGTCAGACTTCATAGTTTTATAAATGAACATTCTGCTGTTCTATTATTGTTTATAACCGCTAACCATGACAGTTGCTAAATAAATCTTTACCAAATTTTAACGACATGTTCTTCGTAATTCCAGGAAGGTTTTAACTATTATAAAACCTTAACAATTAATAAATTCCTTAGACAATAATCATCCTATTGTTTAAGCAAAGCCATCACCACACCATTTCCTCTTAAGCAAGCTGATTGTACATTTTAATAACCATAAGTGAAAATTTTAATAAAATTGGAAGGTAAGGGGAAAAAATATATTCTGAAAATGTGAAAATTATTGCACATAAACAAGTTGTTCTAAAATAATTTTTTTTTTTGCAATATTCACAAGATTGAAGGAACAAATACTTGTAATAGATCTTCATGGAATATTTCATCCATACGCAATTGCATATGTTGTTTTTTTTTTAAATTAGAATTATCATCCATCAAATCATGTTTAAACCAATGTGGGACAAAACTCGAAGTATAACCCACCAGAAGTCAGAAAAATAAATTATTTTTCTTTTGGATTAATTCCAATAAATGATCATTAACAAAACTCATTCTTTGTAATTAGGGAATTGAATTTAGAGACTCCATCTTTTTCTCATGAGCAATAATAAGTCGGGTGCCCCCGTGGAGGAAATCTTAAGGTTCATATCTATGTCTTAAGATAGACTTTTGAAGATGACAGGACATTTTGTGTTATACATTGTTTATTTCAAGTAATCTCTTAAGGCTCCATGTTTCTAGTTTTAACTACATTATTGAGCACAGCACTCTCCTCTGATTTCAGAATTGCAGGTAAACGAATCCTCCTTCCTAATCCTTCTGGAACAACCATAGATTTAATAAATAACTCCTTCCTGAAGCATATTATAAATAAACAATCAAAATCTAATCACTCAAAATTCATACGCTTTATAGCCTTATTTCCTTTCCTTGTTTATTTTATAGCTTATTTACTTCCAACAGTGTCACATCAATTATGATAATGATTTTTATTTTTATTTTTAATAATTCTGAACGCTGTTTCTTGTAGATGACATTCCTATCCAAATTAGCCGAGGACCCGATGGTGAAAATGCTCTTGGTTCTATTTCTGAAGAAAAAGAAGATACTGGTAATGGGGTCCCTAAAGAAGGAACTGTTACGGGAAAAGATGTTAGTGGTGAAGCACCACCCCGTAGGTCTTTACCGAAGATGGCAGTTTCTTTTGGTAAGAAAACCCGTGAGAGGCTTAAGACAACAAAGTCACGTCTTGTAAACGGAGGTGAAGACCAGCAGCAGCAGCCTGGTGAAGAACTTATAACTGATACTGTTGGGGGTACCGATGAAATTATAGAACAAGTCAGGACCATGCAAGTTAGCTCCGTTTAGGTTTGGTATGTATTGAATTTTTCTTTTTTTGTTCTAATATGGTAGTATTTTTATTATTTTCTTGCGATTATTTATTTAGATAAAAGAGGAGTTCAGAGTTACTAACATATCAAAACATTTTTGGGTGTCTTGTGATTTAAAAAATAAATCTATAATCATTATATTCATTTAATCATTATTCAAATAAAAAAATAAATAAAATAAAGTTGCTTACTAAATTAAGAGAACTACAATTAGCTTTGCTCTCAAAGTATTGTGAAATTATTTTTAATTTATCTACTTTACTTTTCAAACTTGTTGTTTAATTAAAGCCTCTCTTTACTTTATTTTATTAGCATTTATTTTTCGTACTCTTCTTGTCCTTTAGAGAAATATTTGTACGAATGAAACAACTGTCTTTGCGACTTGTGGCTCGAACTGTGAATGAAATATCTGTCATATACCAGTAGGGCAGAATTTAAAAAACTTGATTATTAAATATTCCAAACTGAAGCATGCGCAACTCAATTTTGGTTACTGCTCCCCAACTCTTTACAAGACCTGGCCATGATGGCCGTGATCACTTCTCTCACTCTCCCAGTTTATATCTATTGTTTTATGTAAAACCCGAGTTTCCAGTGTTTCTACCCTGTACAAACTCTACATTCTTGTTTCTATTTTAATGATATTCATATAAATAACACAAATATTTGTGCAGAAAAAAGTACATTTCCTTTTACTTCTATTTCTTATCTGTTTCCAATTTGCGTTATATAAGCTCTATTATCTGTAATCACTAATGAATTACCTTATTTACAAACAAAACAAGTTATTAAGAGTGGGCCACTTTTTTATGCCTATTGGTGTTAGTCTTAAAATAAATTAAATGAAGATATTATTTAATGAACCATTAAAAATCATCATAATAGAATTTTGTTATACAAAATATTATTAATATATTTTATTTTATTTTTACTTTTTATTAATTGTTATCATTTTTAAATATTTTTATTTGAAAAGAAAAGATATGTCCAGGACCGGGACTCGAACTCGGGTCGCCCACGTTTCTAGCATGGTGCTCTCCCAATTGAGCTAACCTGCCACGCTTCTCGGTCCAGACACATTATTAATATATTTTTATTTTATTAAAAGTGCCCTCTTAAATTTTTATAAATTTGATGTACAATATTTCATTTTCAGGTTAATGAATTACTCTGATGATGCTTCAAGAATAATTTAATGTCCTAATATAAGGTTTATTTACTTGTAGTGTTCACATAAAATACTATCGTTGAAACTCTCCCCTTATCTGGTCAGTGTGGTTATATATTTGTTTTATTGTTATTTATTTTTCCAAGAGTTAATCATCGGTCTCTTGTTACTCACTTCACTTAATTCCATTAATTAGCATTTCATTTAAATATAAATCTTTACTCTTAGATACATAAATATCGAGGGCCTAATTAACAAAAATGATAAAAATTAATTTTAAAAAAAGTAAAAGAGGGATATGTTAACAATGCATCAGTATGTAAAAATATGATAATTATATGATTGTACTGTAGTAATTACTCTTTGTTATCTAAAAATCCGCAAAGTTATCTTAAAATAAGCATTTGACTATTTAATAGGATTTTGTTTTTGTTAATATTTTATATTTTGAAATATCGAGTTTTTATCACTTGTAATGTACATTACATACTGACTGGTCTTGGTTTTCTTTGAGATATATATATATTCAATTTCAATAAAAAAAATCTTAATTTTAAACTATTCATCGAATATTATTTTGTTTTCATAAAGTATGCTTGTAATTTATAAAATTTAAATTTTACTTTCTAGATAAAAAAAATAAATAAAAAATAAATATCAAATACCTAAAACATTTACATTTTAAATGTTTTTTGAAAGACATTGTTATTAAGTATTATTAGTAAAAGGAATCATGACAAAATTTTTAATTAATGTTATTAAATATCCATTTGGATTTGTATAAAATTGTTGTTTATTCTGAGAGGTCTATTTATGCTGTGTGCGTGTGTCGATATGTATTTGTTTATACTCTGGCAGGAATATTTCCTTCCTTGCGATCTTGTGTCTCATGGGAATCTACTAAACCTTCATTTACTAATCTCATCTTCTGAATCGAGTCGATCTGATCGTTTTTCACTAATGTTTTTAGTTTTATAGAAGTTTTTAAAGGAATTAAAAATGCACCATTTCTGCCTTTGTATTAACAAATAAAAAAAATATATATATAAATATTGTGAATATTGAATAGAGAAATGTACTTATTAGTGTAAAACTGTTTTTGTGATATGTAACGATTTGTTTATAGCCAGTGGCATAGATTTGTGTGCCTTTTAATCTATGTTTTTATTTAAAAAAAATTTAAGCTGTCAAAATGATTTAATTATTGTTAATTTTCAAGGGATTGCTCCTATCATGTTATATTTACAAATTTTAGATTTGTAAATTGAATTTATGGAATTGAACATGTGATGGTAAAATTTGAATTTGGAACAAGAGGAACCAATGATCTAGTGTTAGAAACTTGAGCGACTGCAAACATAAAATTAGGGGATAATAATATAAATTTTAAAGGCCCGTTGTTCTTCTGTGAGGTGAGATGTGAGATATGCAAGGCCCATAGGTGAGGTATGCAATAGCTGGTTATTAGTATATACCATATATACTCATATTTTATTTGCAGTCACTCAAATAATTAAGATTTGGATATTAATCCCTTTCAGATTATATATAATTACATATTTCTTTAATGAATGATTGAAATGTGATGAGAAGAATAAGTTTTCTTCATAATTAAAAATCTGTACCTTATTTATCCTTTTTTTTAAACAATTTTATTTTGATGATTAAATAATATTTTGCAATTTTTTTCCTTCTACTGATTATTGAGCCTCATTTAACTATTGTGAAACATTCATTCACTATATTTTGATGAATTTTTGTTAAGAATAAATTTTAAATATAAATTGTTTGCATTTAGTTTATATGTAATTAATTAAGTTGTTTTCTTCTTGTTTTTATCTATTCATTCCGAATGGCTGTATTACTTTTATTTTAAGGTTGTTGAAGAAGAAAACTATTTTGTGAAAAGTTTTCTCATTATATTATATTATATATATGTTTTGATCCTAACATTTATACGAATGCTTGAGGTTCATTTTGTTGATTTTTAATGTGAGAATTGATTTTTTAATCACAGTATGCCACTGGATATTTAATAAAACTATATAATTATAGTTTGTCTATGCTTCCATGAGTTACTCTCCGGTCGGTTAATTTATCATCAATAATATAAAAATATTAGATTTCAGAGTTTTTCTAACTATATCTTTGAATAATAAATATAAAAATATCTTTCTTGATAAAGTTATTGCATTAGATATGATATTTTTTCTAATGTAGTTATGCAAAAATTTAATTAGGTTGATACTGAACTAAAAGTTCTTTTTTTTTTCAATTTTTTTTTAATGTGGCTAGGTTTTCATAAATTTTCCTAAGTGTTCTAACAGATATTTTCCTTGTTGTCGGCTATAAAGGACCATTATTATTAGATTGATGACTGAATTCAGTCATGACCTATTGTTGTAAGGAATATTGTAATATGATTCTTGTTCATCACGACTTATAATAATGTCATCCATAAATTGTTCAAAATAATGATGATTGATTAATAAAATTTTGGTCTGTGTGTTCAGTTCAGGAAAAAAATATTTCCATCGTTCTCACCAATTTCTTAACCACATCAATACCATTCTACAACTATTTGCTAGGTAAATTATAGTTTTTGCCCTTACAAATTAAACATTGTTGAAAATAAATTAATTTCTGATTTTTCTTTTTCAGGTTGAATATATATTTTTTTAATACATTAAATTACAAATAAAAAAAGTTAAAAATAAAGACTTTTATTAAGTTGTAATATAATAAACCTCAACTCACACATCTTTGTAATGTGAAGTATAGCTATATTCGTTTTCTTGAGGGAGGAAAAACCCTATTTCGTATGTTAGATTTAACTACTAAACTGATTCTATATGTTGTTTATTTACTTTTAACAACCCCTCTTTTATTCATAAAAAGATTTATTTCTTTGAGTAATAGAATTTTGTTATCAAACTTGTTAATTTGTCTGGTAGTGTTAAAAAATATTGGAAAATATTAGTTGAAGCATTTTAATTATTTTTAATTGGTGGTTAATTAGAAATTTTATTATCGTATATAATGCCATTAATATAGTTTATTAAAATTATATAAGAGAATTACCCAATTGATTTGTTTTTAATTATATGTTTTGCAGAAAATTTGGTTATATCGGTTCTGACTATGGATCTTTATTTATATTGCTCTGTGAACAGATTTGGCTATAACTTCTTTTATAAGTTTTCAGTATTTGATTAAATTAGAAATATTCCTTCTATTTGACCGTTGTGTATGATTTTGTATATTTATGACATTTTATAAATAATATATTCTGTTATATATTTTTTGGGATTTATTATTCTAAAGATGGATTTTTTTTAATCGCCTCTTTCCTTTGAATATTTTAGTTACTGCTTTGTCTCTACTGTTGATGCTGTATGCTGTAAGAAGTGCAATAGAATGTTGTATTTCTATTGAAATTTCTAATGCTCTGTTGCTTTTGAGGCTTTCTGTTTTTTAATATTTAGCGCATGAAATTTAGTTTTATTTTAGAACTAAGCGACAGTAATTTCAGATTTCCTCTTGGTTTCTATGTTTATATTTTCATATACGTACACAGCTTGAATTTATTTTGTTAGTCAGATAAAATAATAGCGCTATGTAAAGGGCTTTTTTTAACAATATATTCTTGCCAAACCATTATGTTTATATATGCGAATGATAAGTTGTACTTATTTCATTTATTTCCATAAATTTATTGTTCATGAAGTTTTTAAACTTTAAATTTTATTTATAAACCAATAGTTACTTACCAAACATTGCTGACATCAAACTGTTATAAATTTTTGTTACCTTATTTTTATTATAAATAGGAAAAAGATATTTATAACATCATAGTTAATTATTTTATTTTATTTCTTTTTATATAGGTAGACTATGGGGAGGAAAAACAGATAAAAAGAGTTTTAGATTTTTCCCTCTTTGAAAAAGCACTAATTATTCTCGAGTGTTGATAAAAATGTATTTGAATGTTAATGTAAATGTGTTGCCGTGCATATTTAAAAAATATATATCCTTCATACGTTTTTGTTAAAATCAAATTGGTTGAATCTCTAATATGGGGAAAAGGAACATCTCACGATAGTACTAACTTTTTAAATTATATTTCTTCTTATAATATTCAAAAACTTTGATATAAAAAATTCACTGAGATAATACATTGCAACTTAATTGAGCTCAGAAGTAGGATTATCACTTTATTGAGATTTTTGTTCAAGAGACCCTGAAAAAAATAGACCGAACACATTAAACTACAAAAAAAGAAGTTAAGTCATAACTAAAAAGTAGTTAAGTTATGACATTGAAGGAGGCTCCGAAACACTTAAAACAAAAAAAAAAGCAAATCAGGAAAAACAAGAACAGTAACATCTTCACATTTCCCAATAGCCTTTTAAATTGTATAATCAGTTATACT
Organism: Troilus luridus; assembly: GCA_964056705.1. Lineage (NCBI taxonomy): Eukaryota > Metazoa > Arthropoda > Insecta > Hemiptera > Pentatomidae > Troilus > Troilus luridus. The sequence continues at coordinate 93,582,767 of OZ057415.1, read as the reverse complement.
TAATGCACTTACAAAAATCTTATGAAAACCTAACGTTCGATTGGAAAAGAAAATTTAGGATTCAGAAGTATCGTATAGGGATCAAAGAGCATTTGAAATCAAATTAAAAAATAAACAAATACAAAAAAAATAAAAATAAAAAAGTGGTTCGTATGTTAGATTTTAGTAATAATAATAATATACGGGTTATTTTTTACGAGTAAATCAGTACTTAAAGTGATGGGCTTTCTGTTATATTTAATTAGTTATTACAATTTATAAATAGTCACTTTTAAGGGCTATGAGTAGTTATTCATTGAACAATTTTAGATTTTTATATTTAAACAGAAATTTTGTAAATGTTAATCTATTTTCTATTAATATAACTTTACTTAATCAATTTTGTAGCTTAAATGTTCACAAAAATAAATTCATGTCATCTAAATGATGTAATTTGAAGCAATACAATCTTTATTTTTGTCAAATATGTATGAATAAATCATTATTTTTGAAGGAGTCATTTAAATTAAAGATAATATCTAGTGTTAATTCTAATCATGTGGAATATTATAATCTTTCTATTAATGTGGAGGTTTTCTATAGTATTTAAGGTTACACTTTCTTCTGTGATATCATTTGGTGTATCTTTTAGTGGGTTTAAATGGATATTGATTAATTATATTAATATTTATTGTTGTGATGTCTTCTAATATAATTAGTCTTGCCTAGAGGTGGAATGCTATCCGGGAAGCATGGAAGACTCTCTAAATGTAAGTAGCAATTTGTAGTGATCTAGTCTTCACCGTTAAAAAAAGAAATAAAGGAAAAAAAAAGATGGAAAATATTTAACATTTTATCACTGTATTTAAATCTGAAGTTCGTATAATCAGCCATTTCTCTTGTGTAATTTTGTAGATTCATTTGTTTATTGTCTATTATTAAATATATAGTTTCGGTGATTATGTATCTTCCATTTATTTGAATTTGTAATCAAAATAATTATCTTCATCATCACTTTGGTTCTGGAATTCAGCTAGAAACTTTTTATTCTGGATTGTAGTTATGTATAATTTTATTTTTCCTATTTGTTTTTTTTTTTAAGTTAATTCTTTTTAGATACCTTAGAAACATTCTCGAAATAGGATAGATCTCTTATTTTGGTTTCAGACCAAAGTGGTGATGTTTTGATTTTAGCTTTTATCGTATTGTTAAATTCATTTGATAATATATATGTTTTTTGTTGTTTAGTTTTGTTATTAAAGTATGATAACTGGCTTGAGTAGTAATTTGATTATTCCTTACATCCGCTACCTAAGTTAAAATTTGAAATTTAACTATATATAAAATAATAAATTATTTTGCTATTGATTTTTCCCATGAACATATATTTAATTTGATAAGCCCAGGATCTTGAGAAGAAGAGATCGGTTTCTGATGTGATGGGTATCTTAGAAAACCTTGATTAAGACTTGTAGGTTTTATGTCCTTGCTTACACTTAAATATTAACATTTTGGGGTCGGATTCATATAACTTTTTAGATACTTGTTATAGTCCAGGATCCATGGTCCATTTTTGCACTTGATTACTATCAAGCTGAATATTCGTGAATAGCTTTGTTTCCATAAGACGCCCAACAATTTCCTGTGCAAAAATCGTCGATTGTGGTAGCTAATAGAGGTAGCAAGGATAAAATATGTCGATTTGATGATTCTCAAAAATTTATTACTAACGGGGTTTTTTTTTTGTTAAATCTTGTTTGATCAAAGAGTCCCCTCCTTCCAATATAAATGATAAAACAAAAAATCAGCTCGTTAGTAATAATTTTTGATGACCTTGTTATCGATACATGTTGGAAGGAGGGGACTCTTTGATCAAACCATACATTTTGTGACAAATATTTTTTCAAATAATTTAGATAGTTATCTTCAGATTTAACAACAAAAAAAACCCAGTTAGTAATACATTTTTGAGAATCATCAAATTGACATATTTTATCCTTACTACCTCTTTTAGCTACCTCAATCGAGAATTTCCGCACAGGAAGTTGTTGGGCGTCTTATTGAAACGAAGCTATTCACGAAGATTCAGGTTGGTAGTAATCAAGTGCAAATATGGACCATGGACTATAACAGATATCTAAAAAATAATATGCATCCGTTTTCCGAAACAGACCCCAAAATATTAATATTAAAGTGTAAGGAAGGACATAAAACCTACAAGTCTTAATCGAGGTTTTCTAAGATACTCATCACATCAGAAACCAATCTCTTCTTCTCAAGATCCTGGGCTTATCAAATTAAAATTATGTTTATGGGAAAAATTAATAGCAAAATAATTTTTTTTTTTTCTGTTATTATCAGTTATTCCCTTATAGGCCTTCCAGCAATAAGAATAAATTGTTGTCCCAGGTCGTATTAGGATTTATAATTATGTTTCATGTTAAATTTCTCAAACATATGGAGTTATTACACATAAGTAATCATAATTACCGAATAAGTACTTTGCATGCGTTTTCCGAAACAGACCCTCACTTTGTTCTTATAATAATTATTAATTTACTAGTTAGTAAAATGCCATTTTATTCACTAACATTTTGTGCTGTGATTCCTGTAATTGACATCATGCGATTTAAATATTAAAAATTTTCTTTCAACCAATTACAATTTTGGGGCTTTAGTAATCGATGTTAAAGGTTATTATTATTATTAATATTTATTACATTTTGTTTGACATAGTTTCTTTATGTTTTGCTTCAATACTAACTTATTTTAAATAAGAATGCTTTGCTGCTTGACATAATAAACTTATTTCTATTATTTTTTCAAAATAGTTAAAGATTTGAATTTAGTTAAAGGTTTGAATTCAATTTAGTTCATAATATGTTTGTTCTATCTACCAGTTTATTGTTTATTTATTTAATGTCACTTTGAGCAGTTATGGCTAATTGGACGATGTTATACTGGAAGCCCTAAATTTTGCCTATCGAGGTATAATTAGGATATGAATCATTAATGAGTACCTGACACTATATAAAGTTAAAATGGTTAAGATAATAATTTCTACCTTATTATTATTATTGCTACCGAGCGTATTAAATATTAAAGTATGGAGGGTGCTTTAATACGCAGGGTATTTTGCTATTAATTTTTCCCATAAACATATTTTTAATTTGATAAGCCAAGGATCTTGAGGAGAAGAGATTGGTTTCTGATGAGATGAGTATCTTGGAAAACCTCGATTAAGACTTGTCCATATTGAGGTGGTTTAGTTTGAGCTGGTTTGATCTGCTTTAGGATCTACTTGGCTTTTCATTTATTCTTTTACTATCTTTTAAAAATTTTGTTCCTTATTTGGAATTAGAAATAATGTACTAGTTTTTTAAACTTGGCCACTTTTAACCTCACATCTAGACTCGAGGAGTATTTATTTACAAGTAACATGTTAATACAGTATTGTAATATTGAGTAATTTAGTGAAGGGTATTTCATCATCAAATTTTATGTATAATTCATGTAATAACCGTATCTTTTTCACCTTTGTCCAATTAAAAGTGTAGTTGTTAACTTTTTCTGTATACCAGCTTGTGATCTAAATCATAACTATTTGCTGGAATTCATTAAAGGTGTGTTTTTTTCACAGTTAGAGCATGTATATTAGAACAATCAAATTTCAAAATGTCAAAACATAGTTATATTTTTATTGGCTGAACCTCAATAAGTAGTAATGTAAGATAAAATTAGATTTTTATTTAAACCTGATTTTGAGAAGACATATATCTTTTGATTAGTAATGAACCCATTCATTGATTCAAATTGTAATGAGAGATGCATGTTTGGTTGGATATTAATTTTCTCAAACTGTTCATCCTTGAGTGGCCTTTGAGCACACAATATCCTCAGTGGCTCTATACACCGTTGTGCCTCCTTTATTAGCTAATATTGCTAAAGTTCGGGAGATAGGTGATCCCTGCGAAATCAAAACTAACTTTCTGCAATTATCTGTCTTAAGTAAGCTATCGAGTGAGATTAGCTGTAATAATTGGGACAACAAATCACTGGCTATACTGGTTAGGTGAATGTAAGCTCAGCTTACACAAGATAATCGGGTAAGTATAACATGAATATAGGAAATACATGTAATAAGTTTGGCAAGGGCTGTACTGACGAATATCATTGAGCCATATATTTATTTATACTAAGAGGGAGCAGGGTGGCTCAGTTATTTCAGTTTAAGGTTTTGAAAAATGTGTGATGCAAAATAACCCGATTCTTTATAAAACCCAAACTGCTCTCAAGCAACATTCAACAATATAGTAGACCTCTTAAAGGGCCTATATTCTCATTTTCAACCAGCATTTGTCACTAGGACTTGGATAATATATTTTTATTTAATGAAATTTACAACTGTATTAAAATAACTCTACAAGTAAATGTACTGACTGGTACATATTAGCATGAAAGACAAGTAGAGAAACTACCCAGTGGCAGTATTCAAATAATTAGTTCAACTTAGAAGGTCACGAGGCTATCTTTTCTTCAGACGCCTCGGAGGATTATCAGGAATTGAAGAGGTTGCTAGGTTTGAATGGAAATGAACTTTCTCATGAAAAGATTGATATCTGGTTCGGGCCAAATCAGCAACACGTGGGACATTAAGGTCACTATGGATTACTTTGATCGTTACAAAGTAAGGAGCATTGCGGATTTTACGGAGGATTTTGGATTGTAAGGATTGAATACGAGAGGGATTAGTGGAGCCTCAAAGGATAATATAGGATTTAAAAAAAAAAGAGTGATGTGCAAGATGTAATAAACATTTCCTAACCGCCCTTAATCTTTATTCAACGCTCGAGTTTAGGGAGTAGACGTCGTAAAAGGTCCTTCTTGCCATTGTAAATCAGTATTTGACACATGAAATTTGACTATTTAAGGTTTTGAAAAACGTGCGATGCGCAATAACCGAATTCTTTATAAAACCAAAACTGCTCTTAACCAACGTTCAACAATATATTAGACCTCTTAAAGGGCTCATATTCCCATTTTTAACCAGTATTTGTCACTAGGACTAGGAAAATATATGATTTGAAAAAAAGTGTGATGCGCAAGATTCCGCAATAAAATGCGCAAGATGTAATACACATCTCCTAACCGCCCTTAATCTTTATTCAACGCTTAAGTTTAGGGAGTTGACGTCGTAAAAAGTCCTTCTTTTCATTGTAAATCAGTATTCGACACATGAAATCTGACTATTTAAGTAAGAAACAAAATAACAAAAAAAAAAGAAAGGACTAAACAACAAAATCCATTATTTAATACTGATTCATTTAACCAAATGATAACCTGCTTAGAGAGCATCTTTTTGGGAAGCCAGGAAATGTTGGAAACGCAAGGATTTGAGTGGGATTATTGAAGAAACATGTTGGATGATAGGAGAGATTGAGTTTCACACTGTGATGGAGCGGGCGAGAACGAAACGCTTGAATGTTTTGGTTCTGTGAGGAGCGTACTGATCGGAAAGACGAGATCATGTTTCATGGTGTTGGACTGAGGATCTGAACTGGAGGAGACTTTAGATGTAGGGCGGTTGTTGAGAGTTGGTTGATTGCTACTACATAGAATGAACCGAGGAAATATTGTCAGCGAGGAGGAGGGAAGAGCCACTTTAACTCATCGTAAAGTTGGGACACGCGAGAGCACCTCGGGGTTCCAAGGACAAATCTTAGAGAGCACTTCATTATTCCCTTTTAATCTGTAAAATTAATCTGTAATTTACATTCTATTTTGGTTTTAGAAAACATATGGTTTCAGGTACCTTCTTCCTTGTAAATCCTAAGGAGGTTATATACCTCTAGAGTCTTGAATTTAATCTTAAAAATCAAAATTATGCCTAAATATAATTTAATAAGTCGAATCAATTTCCAAAGTTTTTAAAAAGATTTATTGTGAACCTAACAGAGAATACAAGCGTTATTAGATAAGACAACTATTCGAATCTTTAACTTACATAGCAACAGTCTAAATTACTAGGGGAATAAATTAAAAGAGGTAACTTACATTTTCTAACCGTTCAGGAGAGCAAAATTAACCTATCTATCTATTTATAGTAAAGTCAATGCAGATTGTTGGTCTTATAAATCTGACAATTTAGAGAATGTTAGAGATGTCTGGAGCCCAACTCGGGGAAGCCACGTTACCTCGTTCTTCCGCAATATTGTTCGGATAAACTTGCTTTTCCCTTGTACGGACATATTCCTTTAGCCGTTTTAAACCATTAGAGCTCGTTTGAAACACTTTTTTTTTGGAATTAGATCTGGAAAATTTATCTTAAACCGCTGTTACCAATTATCGAAAAAAAAAATCAAGTCACTTTAGTCCCCTGTATTTATCAAATGTCTCTGGTGCGTGTTATATAAGAACAAGGAATGGGAGTTGAGTCAGTGATCTCGCCTTTCATGGGCTAACTATATCGATACTCTGAACTACTAGTTCGGCATCTTAAAGTTCTACCGATAAGATACATATTCATATTTCTTTTGGTATTCACTTTCTTCGGTATTAACCCTTGGGTGCAACCACGTGCCTAATATCATCCAAATCACCCTTGCTTACGCCCTTGGTGTATTTAATAAGGGATAATCCCTTGGGAAAAGTTTCCCTTTTCAAACTCCATCTTGTTAGGTTATGTTTAAACATACTGTTTCGCGGCTGGATAAGAAACCCGAGAATCTTCAAGTTATAATGGTTATTTAGCTCCGGAGTTGAGATCGTAGATTCAAAGATAATCCTCCCCCCCCCCCCCCATAGGAACAAGTTCCATGTTTTGTTCCTCAACGTGTTCTGTTCCGGGGAAGCTGCTCTGCCTTCCTCAGCCTTATCGTCTTAATTACTACCGAATTATCTCAATTAACCCCCCGACCCCCCACACGGAGCTGCCAAATGAAAGGTTATCGCCCTCAATCTCCATGTTCAATATCCGGCTCCTACCGAAAATGGTAGCCGCGGGCCTCCTGTATTGGCGCGAACCTATCACGGGCTGTGTGATGAAAAAAATCTTCTTTTGGCTTTTTTGATTCTGATATATGAAAACTTGATGTTGCAGGGTTATCAGTTGTGGTTTCCGGTGATTAAAAAAAAAAAAAAAATGTACGACACAAACCCTTTGAAGGGCTTTGTGACGATTGCAATCACATGACTGTGTATAGATGATGTTGTTTCATGAGCAATATGGAGCTTGTAACACTATGCGAAGGAAATTAACTGTAAAGGTAGGCTGAAAACGATTTTTTTTTTGTTAGTATTCTACTAATTTTATCTAAAATATATTTTTTAAACGTATGTTAAATAGTTTAGATTGAGCTCTTCGTTAAAAATGTATATAGCTACCACCATGAAGTGCAATACCACTGTACTCGTACAAGTCCGAAATTGTACCGGATATTCAGTCCATAATACCTCAGTCCGTAATTATCTTTTATATTATGGTATTATATAGACGTCTATATAATTAAATAAAGTATAGATATTTTTTGATTAAATATTTTTTTTTTTTTTAGAAATCCACAGATATTCCATATCGGTAGTATTTTTACATTATATTTAAATAGGCGAAAATCAATGAAATATTATTTTTCTTATTTAAGAGGGCTTACATTGTCTGTTTATTAGCACGTTTGTCCATATTTTTAGACTAATTCAAATGGAAACCCTTAGATATCGCGAATATGAAAAAATGGACTTTATACTACTTTCAAAATTAACAGCTCATACTATTAAACTCAAACTAGACTCAGAGTTTAGGTAGGTAGGGATGTAATGGTGTTTGTGCTACAAGCCGTAGATCTGAACACTCTTCTGGGGTTGACCCAGCCTCAACAAAGAGTGTAATCTTAAATGGGATTAAAGCCTAGCGGTACACGATCTCAACCAAATTACCTCCCTGCACAACTCTTGGATTAGAAACCAGGATAGATCGCAGAGCCAAAGAAATACAAGTAAGTTTTCAAATGAAAATTTTATTGTAAAATTGCATGATAGGAAGTGAGTATAAAAATGTAATAAATACTTTTAAGCACCATTGTTTGGATAAATATATGAAAAATAGTAAAAAAAATTTTTTATTATTTCATTACAAACTGAGGTATAATATTGAATATTTGGTGGAAAGAAAGTCAATATTTTATTTTCTTGTAATAATCTTCTGTCGGTAAATTTAGTTAGAAGGGTTGGAATTGGAATCGATATTCTAGGCTCATCTCCTAAATCTCATCGTACACAGCATATTTCAGTTCTCAGTTCTGTCCTATTTATGTTCGATCATCTCTATACTTGTCAGATATTTTATTATTTTTCCCTTTTCTGTCCTGCTTTGTTATAGAATTCCCCTGTCAGTTCCCTTGTCCATTACAGTACATATTGATATATCAATAACGATATATCAAAGAACCATTATACTTTTAACAGTACTGTCAAAAAAGGACACATACTAGTTCATCTTGAGTATGAAAGATGTAATCAATTTTTACGAGGTTTTCTAATTTTATAGGATTACATAAAGTATGTCTGCGCTAATTAATTGGAAAAAAGATTTTACGGAGCTTTTATTGGAAAGAATAAAAACCCAGGTTAAGTGGACAGACTACCTAAGATGGAACAAAGTAGGAGTAGAAGAAAAGTAATAGAGAAAGGGGCTTTCCTACAGAAGCATTTTTTCTTTTCTCTTTGCCAATAGAATAAAAGTTCATCACTAGCCTCAGAATTTTATCGGTTTTGCTTATTACAGATTATCTAATGTTTATAAAACTAAATACAGATAAGTTAAAAAATGCAGGCAAGGAAAAAGTGGAGTTTTTGGAGATATTATTGTAGGAGGAAATGAGTTTGAACGAGTAGAGAAGTTTAAGTACCTTGGCTCTATGGTGACTAGGAAAAATGTCATTCGCGCTCCACGTCACTAAGCTCCATGATCTAATACAACAAGCCAAAAAAAAATAACTTTACAATACTTTTTTAATTATTTCTAATACTTTTATTATTATATAGATATCGATATAGAGCACAAGTGAATCGCAGACTGTGTTAGGTATATAGGAATGAATAGCTGGTGTAACTTGTGATTTGTACAGAGGCGTGGAGCTTGGAGTATGGAGGATATTGCTTTGGGAAGGAATAAGTTTGAACATATTGAGAAGTTGATGTACCTAGGGTCTATGGTAAGCGAAATTCAAGAGGAAATAAAGGCGCGATTACAGGGAGTTATCATTCGGTCTCGACATTACTAAGGTCACCGCATTTCTATCAAAGGAAGGATTAATTAAGAATATTGTTACGGTCAGAGAGAGAGAGAGAAAGACCGGCTGAAAGGATTAAACGAACTGTAGAGATTAAGACGAGCTGGGGGATTATGATGAGTAGAAGAGATTAAAGAACTGCGTAGATAGATAGCGGATTGCGTGGAATGTTCTAGGTGTCCCCCACTCCGACCAACCTAGCCTATATAAAAGGCCAGCTGTTTCGGCCTAGAGTCAGTAGTAAGTTGGTAGCAAAGTTAGTATCAGTCAGTGACAGTCCGTGTGAGTAATAAGTGTGAGTCAGTGATAAGTGATAAGAGAGTCTCGCCAACTCAGTGTATCAGTGAACTGTGACAGTACGAGAGTATAATTAACTGTTTCTGCTTATTACTGTGTGTGTCAGTTTGTCATATTTGGAGAGTCTTACGGTCGGTGGACTTTAATTAGAGGACTGTAAGTGTTAATTTTTAGTTATAAACTATAGTGTAATTTTATTGTATTTGTACAAATTTATGTAAATAGTCAAGTTATTTAGTATTAACAATATCTTATATTATTTGTATATTATTTTAGTAATTACATATCAGTTAGGCCTAGGTTATAATCTGTAGAATATTGTTATTGTAAATTGATATTAGTTTAATAATTTAATTGTTTTAAATAATTTCCTTGTAGTCTTTTTTAATTTGTTAATAAATATTAGTAACTTGAATTTAGTAGTAGTTTAGTTCATTTTACACCCAGTAGCCCGTAACAATATCTAATACAGTTATCTTGTTCTTTTATTTTTTCTTATCTATACACTGTTTTTAAAAATTAATTATTCATTATTTTTTTATTTAGTTTGATTAGGTTTTTTTATTCCGGCTTTATAAAAATAATTATTAAAAAACGAATATACATTATATATATTTTTTTAAACCAAACTAAACTAAGGTGTTGATAACCAATCGGTTTTACGCATCAAACTTGAAACAACTAACCTACCAACTTAATTTCAGTGAAAACAGGGTGATTTGAAAATTAATTTATTAGCCAAAGTATTGTTTTGTATGTGTAGATATTGGGTACGAAAATAACCATCGAGTGTAAAATACAATTTGAATTAAAAACACAAACATTCATGAACCTGACGCAGACAGAAATTGAAACACAAGCATAAATATGATATGAGGGATAATGGAATGGTCCAAATATCTGTTATTAGTAGGGCCCGGATTTATATGTTATAAAAATTGTGAAATATGTACTTATATATGTGGTTATTTTTTAAATAATATGTAAGTAAAAGGGAAGAATATGCAAAATCAAAATCAGCGAAAAATGCTTTATTTATTATTTAAAATGTTTTAGAAGTATTTATATTTATTAAAATTGGAATTATTATGGACACAGAATTTGGTCGTTTGAAATTGTTGGAAACAACGTACATTTTTGAATTTTCTAATAAAAAAGACAGCCGTGGGGGCCTTAAAATCGCTTTGTAACGACTGAAGGATCGCTCTACATCCACTGAAGTCATTGGTAGCTCTCAGTATGAGATAGTGAAAATTCTTCTTCATTATTTAGCAAAGTCAGCCCCTTGTGGATTTTCGTCATGAGCATCACTTCTTTCCAGCCTTGGGTTTTTCTCAGCCCATCTTGCAATTTCTTTTTCATATTGTTGTTCCAACTTCTCCAGCTGGTTCTTCTAGCTTCTAAATACCGTTTTCATTACTAGCAATGCTATTTTTGCAACTGGGTGAAATGCAAGTGAGATGTAACATATTCGGATAAAACACCTTCACCCCGCTTTCGCCACATGTAGAGCAGCGTCTGATAAAAATTGCAGAACGTTTTTGTGTCTTATCGAATCGTTTAAAAAACGCGCAATAGTAGCGTGGGTTGCATTTTTCCAAAAGTTCACAGTTCAAGAGAAACTGTGAAGCAGGTGAATAGGGAATCAGGTCGTTCTGATTTGAGGGTCAACAGTTGCTAGCACGTCGCCGAATACTAGGAAACAACCAACTTACTTGTCAATCTGCGCGTCTTGGAACTTTATTTACTCAACATACATCCGCAAATTTGAGATTGTTGTACAATATGTGAAATATGTGTTTATAGTGAATATATGTAATACATACATTTATTACATATATGTGAAATAAATATGGGCTCAGATGAATCAGAATGCCCTTAAAACGTATTTTAAACTGTTGTTCATTATGATATCTAAGGTAAATAAAAATATGTAGTATTATATATATTCTTATATTTTATAGTATTTATTTAGTATTGTACGTGACGAAGCATTTTCCTTTCACATATCTCGATTCTGCTTTCCAGGGTCCTGGTGAGAGCCCACTTTTCACAACCGTATATTAGAATATAATTTATTACAGCATTAATAACCCTCAATTTTAAATTTCTTGAGATGCTTCGGGATTTCAATACTCTTGATAGAGCGAAGAATGCTGTGTTTGCACTTGTTATACGCTGGTCTATCTCAGTTAATAGATCATTCGTTGAGGTTATTGTGTAGCCAAGATATTTGAAGTTATCTACTTTCGTGAACGATTTGCAATCCGCTCAGATGCTGTTTCTGGGGTGGACTTTACGGCTTACTATTATGTGTTTTGTTTTTTTCATCATTGGTCTGCTTCCCTCATCAGCGCCTTAGCTAGTCTCTCGATATCCCTTTCATTACTCCCGAGGACTTCTATATCATCGGCGTATGCAAGAATTTTATGTTCCAATCCGACCTGCACCTCGCCATTCTCTCTTGATGTTGTTCTTATCATCTATTAAAAATATTCTTTCCATTTATCGGGTGGTAAGTAATTAGTATAGCATTTCAGTGTGCTTAAGGTGAGAACATGCCATCCCTTTATTTATATGATATAGTACATTTCCGGCCTGGCTTCAGAGGACTATAAGTCGCTAAACCCGCCTAAAGAAGTTTTTACTTTAAAAAAAATCGATTTTAAGTTCTGCCGAGTGATTGTAATGTTAACATATGCCTCTAGGACTGGCCTGTAGAGTTGCAATGTCCAGGCCAGAACCTTCTGGATAATTGATGGAGCGCCAAGCTATGAGAGCGGAATTCCAAACAAGTATCCTTCCTCAGCGCTAACGCAGCTCACTTGATCTCGGATTAACTGAGGAGATGGATAGTCCCAGGGAGGGCTTCAGCTATTCCACGCCCATCACATACCATCCCTTCGGGAACAACAATTAACATGGAATGGCTAAGGTATTTCGGATTAAAGGGCGCTCGGATTAAAGCCGTGGTTTTTCATGTTTCATGTTTCATGTTTCCTGAACTCCAATGAATCAATTATTATCTTCAACAGTGGATGGTGCATTTTTTTTACATGTTGGGATTCGTTATTTTCATTGGTTTTTGTTTCGACGTGAATACGTCTTTAAAATTGCTTCAATAGTGGGAAACAAATTAAAAAAAAAAAGAATAAGAAAATCGTGGGATACAGCTTGGTGCTGCAGCTGCATATCTATCATTTCCATCCAAAATTCAGTTAGACCACTAGATAGCTAAAGAATCAAAGACTTTTTTATGATAAAGCGCGGTGGAGAGGTAAGCGCCGCGATTTTTGAGATCATTTGGCTGCGTATCTAGATTTCCATCCAGTATAACTTTTGGCTCAGAGATTTCATTCAGGATTCAATCTCCAGCCGTCGTCAAAATCTGTCGATTGTATATAGATCATTCGTGTAAAATAGTGACAGTGAATATAATAAGGTGTTAAAATAAAAATAAAATATAAAATAGTACATAATGTCGGCCTATACGCGTCGGCCTCGTTTACTTTAGCCCACGCATTGGCTCGTTCGATGCTTTGGCTCGTATGCATACATACGAAGGGACCCATTATTTTAAATAACAATGTTTAAAAATTGATATTATTTTAACATTAAAATCCCACTGGTGCCTGTAGAACAGATCCGATACTTAGGGTTGCATTTTGACAAACGATTAACCTGGAATCCTCACACGAGACTGAAAAGACAAGAAACCGCTCAACGTGTCAGGCTACTTCAACACTTACTAGACAAACGCTCTAAGCTCCCAATTAATTACAAAAGACTCATCTACATGACCATCATACGACCTATTTGGACCTACGGAGTAGAGCTTTGGGGCTCCACTAAGCCATCGAATTCCTCTCGTATCCAATCCCTACAATCCAAAATCCTTCGTAAAATCCTTAATGCTCCTTATTTTGTTAAGAATAAAATCATCCATAACGACCTTAATGTCCCATTTGTTGCTGATTTGGCCCGAAACCGCTATTTATCCTTTCATAACAAACTTCATTTCCACTCAAACCCTCTGGTTTTAAACCTAGCTTCCTCTTCAATTCCCGATAATCCTCCGAGGCGTCTGAAAAGAAGATGGCCCCGTGACTTCTTAGTTGAACTTGTGATTTGAGTACTACCAGTGGGTAGTTTCTCTACTTGTCATTTTCACATGTCATTTTGTATCGCTTAGTCCATTTACTAGATGTATTTTTTTTTTTATACAGTTGTAAATATCAATAAATAAATTAAAAAAACAACAAAAAAACATTAAAATAAATAATCAGGAAATGTCGAGCGTATATGTCCCTAATAATGGAGAAAATGCCCAGGGGTGCGGCTAAAGTTGTTATCGGAAAAAATATCATTACGAATTAATTCTAAATTAAAAAAAAAATCTGGAATATTTTTTAAAACTTTCTTTCCACCATTTTCTACATTATATACTGATTGAGAAATAAGTTTTTGAACTGTATCTCGTAAGAAAATAATAAAGGCTCTTTTAGAGATTTTCTGTTTGAAGCAAAAAATACAACCCTGTAGTACACTTGGGCCTGTGATATAAATCGCAATCGTAATGGAAGTGAAAGATGATACTAGCGCTTTGTGTTTCGCCTTATCAACTTTAAATTATTGAAATTATGACTTAACGAAAAGCTTCTGAAGGTTGTCACTAATTTTCTTCTGCTTTCCTATTCGCGTATTGAAAATTCGTATTCGTGATAAGTACTACCTCACTTGTCTAGAACTGAGAGGCACTATCCTCCTTGGATTGGATCCTTAATTACTTACACAATTTAGGTCTTTACATATGAAATAATTTATTTACTAAAGGCGATTTGGTAACTGGGATCTTGAACACAGCAATTCAACTCTCTACACACTGAGGTAGCCTATTCTAACACAACCGTTACTCAATCAATGTTTCACACTCCTGTAGGTGAAATGGACGATTATGTAGAAAAGTAGACTAATATAACAGACATAGAAAAAAAAAATTATTTTGTTGTCATATACGCTTATCTGATTTCTATAGTCTACCAAAGATTTCTGATGATGAAACACTAACTAATCTGTTATGAATATATATATCGTGAGACCCTTAAACAAATGAGGTTCTTTCACCATATTGGTGAAATAAGTTTCTATTATTATAGAAGGACGAACTGTGCAGCATTCACCCTCTCAAAGCCTGGCGCTACAGTCCTTGTAGGACCTGGGCCTCCTCCAACAACTTGCTCCACTCCGCTCTTTCTGAAGCTAACCTCCTCCCATCCTATGCAGATCCTCTTCCACATCTTCCATCCATCTCAATCGGGGTCTCCCGCGTTTTCTCCTTCCTCCCGGATTATCATACACCATTTTTCGAGGAAGTCTCTTCGGATCCATGCGTTCAATATGACCTAACCAGCCGAGAAAGAATCACATCAAGGGAATTCCCGGTCTCCGATCTTTACTGGTTCGTGCCTAAATGTCCCGCTTCTCGTCGTTATCATATATTTTGTTTTGACTTTGTTTACAACGAGGCCAAGTCTCCTTGCTGTCCCCTCAAACTCTTGCATAGCACCCTATAAAACTGACACTGTACATCATTGCTCCTTGAAAATAGGAAATTACATTATATAATTTTTTTAATATCATATTGAATCATCAAGATTGAAATTCCTTTGGAAAACAAAATCAAAGGTGAAACTCTTTTCTTTAATAAAATTTTATAACGTAAAAAGTTGTTTGCCAGTTTATATAGTCAGAAAATGTACACCAAATCGTATCATAATTTTAGTATTTTTACTTTAAATATGTTGAGAGACCTACCTTTATTTATTTTAGCTCATCCTCCAGGCACTGTGTTAGGAAGAGCTTGTTATTACCCACCTTTGAATTGGACATCGTCATTGGACCCAGGAATACCTGATGGTCAACACCACCAATATACACTGTGTAAGGCGACATTTACAGCGAGTTATATCATTGAGGAATGACTTGGGCACAATTGTGAGATGGAAACATGTGGAGGAAGCTTCGGGAGGCTGCTATTTAAGCTACCGTAACCAACAAGTCAATTATTCAATTTCATTTATTCATTAAAACGGTATGTTCCATTTAATTTTATTCCAATAACATTTCGGCAAAAAAAAAAAAACGTGCTATAAAAAATCCTACTTTATTTAAGTAACAATACTGATTAATTGTTTTCGATATTTTTCTGAATTCTGGATTTGATAACAGTAATATTAATTGTCAGAAAATAACAAAGGAGAGTTTAGTTGCCTCTAGTTGTTGGATTTCGATTTCAGAGCCTATTTTATATTGGCTTTGAAAACCGCTATTGTCCATTCAGATTGACAATCAGAAGGAGATGGTTTTGTGAAGCTGGAGCGGAATCTCTCCCATCGCTATATTGACACGTCCGACAAATAAAGGCTTCTAATTGAGGTCCTAAAATAGTTGATTAGTGCCTACTATTCACTCATATTAATTTTCTCTAAACGTATTTTAAAATTCTCGGGGAATGAAGCCAATAGAGTTTACACAAAATCAATTTTTAACTTAATTAATTTTACAGCCTAAGATCTAGGCCATCTTCAGGGCTGAGAATAAAAGAAAACAAATAAACTATTGGGTCGTTACGAACGTTTTTTCGTTTATTTACATTTTTCTTTCCATCAAGGACTAGATTATCTGTACGCAAACAATTATGTTATGTATTCCGTATGAAAGATCATTCATTCCTTTTTCATAATCAGTCTTACTTTTCCTTTTGAAGGTGAAGCAACGTTTTAAAAATAAATAAGAATAAAATTATGTCTTCCGCGGAAATTAGTATAATTTTTCTCTACGAATTCAAACTTGGCCATAGCGTCATGGAGGCGTTCCGAAACATTAATATTGTTCACGGTGAAGATACAGTGAGCGAAAGAACAACCTTCCGTTGGTTTGAAAATTTTCGGTCATTGGGAATTATGACCTTACCAACAAAGAACGTGGTAGGCCGAAGACTAAGTTGGACAACGAAAAGTTGAAAGAGCTGATCGAAGCGGGCTCTTCCCAAACCATTCATGAATTAGGTTAAAAAATTGGAGCAAGTGGCATGACTGTTTCCAGAAGCCTTAAGGAGCTTGAGATAAGACAAAAAAGCTAGAAATATGGGTACCACATGAATTAACCGAGGCCCAGCAGCTAACCCGATTGGAAACGTGCTTTTCACTTCTGTTGCGAAACTGAAATGAGCCTTTTTTTGGATCGTTTGGTCACCTGCGATGAAAAATGGGTGTTATACGATAACTGCAGGAGATCTGGACAGTGGTTAGATAAAAATGAAAAACGTCAATATATGCCTAAACCAAACCTTCACCCCAAAAAAGTAATGATTACTGTTTGGTGGAGTATCCCTGGTTTTATCCACTATTATTTTTTTCCAGCTGGTGAAACCATCACTGGCAATAGTTATTGCGTAGAATTGGAAGGTTTCGCGTAAAATTGGGTAAGAAACAACCTGCTCTGGTCAACCGAAAAGGTGCTATTCTGCTCCACGACAACGCACGTCCACACACTTCAAGGTTGACCGTGCAAAAGCTCCAGGAGCTGAATACAGAGGTCCTTCCTCACCCACCATATTCTCCTGGCCTTTCTCCAACTGATTTTTACTTTGTGCGTTGTTTGGATAATTTTTTAAGAAATAAAAAAATTGACAACGAATATGCCCTGAAATTGGCCTTCCCAGACTTCGTTTCTTTGTTGACACCTAATTTCTACAGAGCGGGGATAGAAATGCTTGTTTCACATTGGGAGAAGTGTATTGAAAGTGAAGGATCGTATTTTGATTAATAAATGCATTGTTTAATAATTTGTTTGCTAATAATTTAAATTTACACCTTCACTGACATTTCATATGTTACAACCTAAGATATAAAGAATGTACTACACAAGAAGATATAACAGGTCATGTAAACAGAAATAATAGGAATGATAAGAAAGTAATGTAAAATATGGTAAACTGCCACGAAAAATGATTTAGTTACAAAATATAATGATTATTATTAGTGAAAGACAAAATGAGTTTGAGATCGGTGCTTGTTGCAATTTGATTTCATCATCATCATCATAATCATTTTATCCCCGTTTACCTTTGCGCAGTGTGGGGTCACAATTTGTTGTTGATTTGATGTTGGATACTTTAGTAGGCAGTTTTTACTCATATATAATTATTTTGATTTAGCAGGTGTTTAGAAGTTTTATCGAATCTATAGTGAAGATAATGGACTTTCGTGTAGTAGTGCATGTGCTTTGTTTAATTGGTGTAGTTAGTGGAAACAACTGTTTGTTTGTTCATTTACCGTCACTTTATGCTGTTACGGCTAATCGGACGATGCTACAGTGGGAGCTCTAAATTTTGCCAATCTATGTTTAATTGGGATATGGATTTTTAACGAGTAACTGACATCGCACAAACTCGGGACCCCCGTTTTGCCTTTCCGAAGGACGGCGTAACTAAGGATTTGTTTGTTGTTTCCTGGGGTTTAGAAGGCGTAAAACATCCAGGTCATCAACGCCCGTTGGTTTTAAGCTTTAGGTCTTGCTATGGTAGCCCACCTTACCAGGCCCGAGAAAGAACGGAGCAAGAGGCGCGCCAGGCCCGAAGGGGCCGGCCGAAGTCCAGAAGGTGCCCAAGTCCCACAATTCAAGTGGTGGCTATTTTGTTATTTAGGACACGGGGACTGGCCAGAGGATGTGGATAAAAACCATGTTAACCACCTAACGACATTAGTACAATCCACTAATGTTTACAATCGTGTATTCATGGAAAAGTCCAAATCCTCTCAGATCCTCGGAGCTAACATGCCTCAATAGCCCCCAGCACCAGCCCCCAGGAGCCCAAGACACACCCGCCCCCCACCAATAACTAAGGATTTTTCCTCCCTTTAAAATCCTAGGGCCACCTGCCGTGCTACGAACTGGAAACAAGGGTAGTATATGTCTCTGTTTATCGGTGTACTGTTATTTATACATATGGAAGTAGTTCATTAAATCTCTATTGTATTAGATACATAATATTTCCTGTTTAGTCGGTTATGTACCAAAATTACTTTTATAGTTCTTTTTATATAAATAAACACATCATTATAATTTTCGTCTCGGAGAGTTCTTTTTAATTATTCTCAATACAACTACTGTTATATAAGAAAATAAAGTGAATAAGAAAACACAAACAATAAAAAGAAATGTAAAATTATTTAATATTTAATTTATAATTTTATTAAATATTTATATGTCCTTCAAACCGCATGGTGGTTCTATGATAAATGAGCAATTTTTAATTTCATGTTCTCACAAATAACTTTACAAAAATACATGAAACTCAATTTAACACCCACTCGCAAACAGGAAGATAAAGCAGATGCATATGAACATGAGAAAATAAACACACACATTAGGCCTCACATCTGGCAAAAACTTACTTCGTAAATCTTCCTGGTAAGAAACTATAGATTATTTTCCTTCCGTTGGTTTACACCGAGGTAGTTAAATAAACTAATGTCCACTATTTTTGGACCAATTGATAAACGTCGAGGGAACTGATGTAATATCCTCAAGATCCTGGATTCTGATACAATATGGAGTTCAAATAAATAAAAAAATTATCAAAAGTACATAATGTGATTTGAAGAGGAAAGATATGCCCTGGCCGGGATTCGAACCCGGGTCGTCCGTGACAGCACTCTACCATTTGAGCTACCAGGGTTCGCCTCACAGTCAGGGCCAACCCGTTCTCTTCACCGATCCCATATCCCCGTAATCTCGCAATTTTTGCGGTTTATGCACGGGGAAGAATGTTCGTTGAACATAACTTTAATTAGGATCGCGTTGACTTACGTCAATATTTTATTTATTAATTGTTATTATTTTTAAATATTTTCCTTTTGAACCGAATGTTTTTAATATTTTTGCTGATCGGTGAAGAGAACGGATTTGCCTGACTGGGATGAGCCCCCTGGTAGCTCATCTCGTAAGAGCACTACTACGGTGAAGCGGACAATCCGGGTTCGAGCCCCGGCCAGGGCAAATCTTTTCTCCTCAAAACCAAAATATTTAAAAATAATAGCAATTAATAAAAAATAAAAATTATATATAACTAATAAAGTTATATTGTAACACAGAAATGATTTATTTACTTGATTTTTCCTGAATCCATAAAGAATAATATTTTACATGAAAAACATATTCACGTATAAACACTGCCGTGTCCTTGACACAGCCACGCCCCATTTTTTTTTTTAATATTGTCATTGTTATTCTTATTACATTTCGTATGTCACTTCGACTGCTGGAGCCATTAGCGAGAACTGCTGTTAAATTTCTTGAATTAACTTCGTGACTTTTAAATAAATCAGGTTCTTCTGGATTTTATTATTATGTATTTTTTTTCAGTAAGCTTGATAGGTTACTAACGTATTCTTAAGAATAACTGAACAACTTTATTTTTAAAATACACCAGAAAAATGGAGTTGGATGATGGGTCGGGGTTAACATAACAGAAATTCTATGTTCAGAGTAGAAAAACCTTGGTTATGCCGTCCTTCGGAGGAGAATTGAAATGGCTGGCCACAGCGGTGTTTAAGATTCCTATCCGAATTATACCTGTATAGGCATAATTTAGGACTGTAGCATCTTCCGACTAGTAACGTCAAATGAATAAATATCTTTATTTTTTAACATGGTGTGGCTCACTTTTTCACTTAGCCTCGTACCACTTGCTTAGCGAAAGGTTCTTTGGTGGTCATTAGTTTGTGAGAGGACCATATAGCTCGGGTTAGTTAGAGATATTTCCCCCATGGTTTTGGACTAATTCCCAGCAGGGACGAGATATCCTGATCGAACTCCGGGGTTGAGTACCTGAGTCAATAGGCTCGGGGATTTACTCAAGCTTTGATAGAAACCAGGGCGGTGACGTCGATAATTGGACTAAGTCTTGGTTATATAAATATCACAACCTGTTATACGAGTGAAACGCCCCATTAAAAAAAAAAAAAGTTTAATTCCTAATATAAGATAGATTAGTCGATAAACAGAAAATGTGCGTGAATAATGTGTACGAAGAATAGATTGCTTCCTGTTAACAATATTATTAGCAATCGAAGGTCATCAATAAATAAGAATTAAATGATAAAAACAGAAGAGGAAACAATATCCTAATTTCAGTTAATCGAACATAAATTCCGCCCAAATGTGTTTCAACAGTACATCTGAACAGGCTCAGGAGGTTTTGAAAATGAAATAGCTACATATATATATATATATATATAGCTATAGTCTAGTATTTAAGTGAAAATGCGACTAAATATTACAGTAAAACTTGATTTTTTGTGAGTTTTTTTTTGTTTGTTCAAGGTCTAATGGATTTTTTCTTTTCACCGAATATTTTAATTCTGATTCTTTGTTGCTCATTCCTTTCTTCAAATTGGATTCTTTTTCCTTATCTGGAAACCTTCTATTGTAAATTAACTTTTTAAATTTGTCTCTTTCCTCTGTTATGAAATATTTTATTTAATGATAAAGCTGTACTTGTCCAATTTCGAAGGATATTCTTTTGTCTTCAAGTTAATTGAATAATTTTTAAAACATTTCTAAATTCAGAATAGCACTAGAAGATCATAAAGTCTACAGAATATCGAATATACGTGGCTGGCGAAAATTTTTAGAAATAAAAACCCTATAGCCTTACAACCCAGCAAAGTCTTGGGTTGAGTACAATACTGTACTCTGCTGTTTCTAGGACGACAGTTATGTTGGGCCTTGTTTCCCCCCAATGTAGGGTACCTAATTTATATAGGCTAGGTGGATCCAGGAAGGTATCAAGTTCCCACTAGGATCATCCGTGTCTGGTAACAGATTAAATAATTTATATGCCAAAGCCGGATTTGAACCCTGGACCTTCGGCATATTTTCGGTATATTCATTCTACGCACTCAGCTATCCCACTCTCTTGTTGAGATCCTTGGAAAATTTTAGATCCCTAAAAGGTAGCTAACTCCCTGGGGTCAAACCTGGATTTAGGTACTAAGTTTCAACCCTCTCAATTATTTGGTAGGACAATGGAGGTGCGCAATTCTTCTAAATCGCAAAATTTAAGGTAAAGATACTAAAAATATATATGAATTTATCCCTAATTCATGCAAAGACATGTTGATAAAATGATATGATGCATATTTAACAGAGTAATTCTTCATTTAGAACATAATAGGTTATGCTAAACTGAGCCTATTTTTGACTTGTCTTCTATGCTAATATTTATCATAGCATTGTGGAAAATTGTCCAATACCACAACTTAATATGCCAAATGAGAGATTGTCTAACACCTCCATTAAATACGTAAACATAAAACTCTGTTATTCGTAATGGACTTTAAATAGTTTAATAATATTGAGGAATTGAAATTGTTTCTTGATTGTATTGGGGCGAAAAGTACATTTCTCAGATTCGATTTTCAGGGATATTGTGTATGTACTGACAAATTTCCTGATGGTTTTATAATGCTATATACGTAGGAATAACAGTAAATGCAATAATCATATGATTGTAAGACAATTTGATGTCCTTGCATAAGGCAACTCATTACTTTATTTCTAGCAATACCTTATTAAAGTTAGAGACAATTCATGTTAGCTGTAAAAAAGTTCACAGATGGCTCACGCACTCACATAATCGCATTATTAAGAAACTGCCTCCTATTGTGACCCCGTTTGTACGATTAAAAATATTTTTGCGGATAAAATAAAATATTCGAAATTTATCTATTACAACGAATTCCATTAGTTTTGAATTTTTTGATAATCCATCGCTTCCTGCCTGAATTATTGCTATTAATACTCTTCTAAAATTAGCTCTATTTTCTCCATCGTCAAGTCTTTGCATGTTAGTCATATTCGTGTAATATAAATAATATATAAAACACAAAAGTTTATATTGTTGATACCCTAAGGGTTTTAAGCATTTAACCACGGACAAACAAAAATAGAACAAAACGTGTTTTGATGACACAATTGAAATGTAATGAAAATTTTAGAAATAATTTATATGAAAATGTAAAAGCTCAAACATTTAAAATATTAAATATTATTTGAAGAAGATGGCCAAGTTGGAGGTTGAAATAAACACTAAAATAGTAAGAATATGTTTTTTCTTATTATTTGAGAATTCACTTTGATCTCAATCCAGACTATCTATTTCTTTATGTAATTTAAATCTAAAATTATTTAACATGTTATTTTTTTCTAAAAAGTATTAATTTAAGTATTTATTTTAATTTTGTTTTTAGTATAGCTTATGGAACATGGTAGCTTACCGTGTAGAGCGCTCAGTTATAGTGCTGAAGATCCTGGGTTCGAATCCCGAAGTGGGATCTGCAGACTTCCCTTGAGCTGACCCCGGATCTATCCTCAATGGCTGAAGCTGGTGGTAGAGCCACATCACCTCCCTGCACAACCGTTTCCGTAGAAGCATAACAGACCATGCACTGAACCCGAGAACCTTAAAGCGGGACTAATTTTATTTTTAAATGTTTTTATTCTGAAGAGAAAAAATTTGTTCTGCCCGGGATTCGAACCCGGGTCATCCGCATCTCTAGTGCAGTGCTCGAACCATCTGAGCTACCAGGGGTCGTATCCAAGCCAGACAAATCCATTCTCTTCACCGATCCTATATCCTCGTGTTCTAAATTTTTGCGATGTAAACACGGGGAAGAATGTTCATTAAAAATCACTTTAATTAGGATCTTGTTATATTTATAATTTATTTTTATTTATTCTTCTTTTGATGGTGATTATTTTTAAATATGTTTATTTTGAAGAGAAAAGATTTTAAATATTTTATTTTTAGTCTACATATTTTATTTGTTATCATTTAAAATAAAAAAATATTTTAAAAGTAATTACTGAATATGAAATAATTGGATTAAGTTTAATAGATCTCTTAACCGGAAGTATATTTTCTACTTAAATAAGCAACTTGAACTAATTTAGAACTATTATTTTTCTTTAAAAGCTAGCGTTTTCGATTAACCTATATTTAACTGATGGAATCCCTGATTTGGATTAAGGGGCCGGGTCCTTTTCATTATAACCAAATCGCTTAAATTCAATTAAACTCTAATTTAAATCTAATTCGCTAATTTAATCTCATTAAATTAAAATTGATTAAAATTAATGTCATTAAAATCTTGCTTCGCTGCTTTTGACTTATTGTGGATTTTCTAAAGATGCACTTATTAATTTTAGAAAATACCTTTTGACAAAAATTATTTCAATTTGTTGAATAATGGATTTCGTTAGAAGCCCTTTCTATTATCATTAATAATAATAAATACTAATTTAAAAAAAACCTGAATCGCGTTAACCCAGGAATTATCGCTGTACTATTCAGCAGAGATAGAAGAGAATAGAATAGAAAAATAATTTTATTCTGGGACCAGGTCCCTTTAGAATAACAGAGATGAACAAAATAAAATAAATATATATCTGGCCAAAGGCCTACATCATAATAAAACAATATTTACATAATATATTGAAAGTAAATAACTAAACAGGTATGTTTTGGAGAATCAGAAAATGTGATAAAAAATTTAAATAAAAAAAACCAGACAAATTTACAATAAAAAGAAATAGGCTTATGGAAAAATATGTGAATAAATAATAGCATCTAATAATTAAAAAAAATGTTATCATTATGAGTGAGGAATATTTACAGTAGTTCATCAATCGATCAAGTTGAATATATCTATAAATTATTTATTGATTATAAAGCATCTGATTGGGAATTTAGAAGATGTAGGAAAAGTTTGGATTTAAATGAGGTTAACAAATATGCATAACGGATAAGGGGAGAACGGGGGAGAAAGGAACGCTCAAAAGTTTTGGTTCTATGGGAACGGATATAAAGATCGGATGGATAGAGGAGGTCTCGCGCCTTAGGATTGGATAGAGGATTTGAATTGTAGGAGACTACAGATATAAGATGGATGTTGTGAGTTGATAGTTTGATATAAGTTTGAACCATGGAAATAGAGTCTACGGATAGAAGGGAAAAGCCGCTTTAACTCAACGTAACGGTGGGACACCTGAGACCTCCTCGGGGCGACGAAGACAAATCGAAGCGACCAGTTCATACGCCTCAACCTCTTATCGAGCCTGTTCGTGAGTCCACCATATGCCACACAAACATAGTCAAAGTATGGAAAGATAAAAGAAGTGATGAGGAGCTTACGAATAGGTAGTGTTAGAAGTTGCCAGGAACGGTGGAATAACTTTAGAGAGCTTATTGCTCGGCGGGAAATTTGGGCAACGTGGGGTTTCCATGAGAGGGATTGGTCGAAAATGATTCGGAGGTTACTAACAGAGGACCTGAAGGCAATAGGGTGATCATTTAAGGTTAATTGGGGAAGCGAGTTGATAGATTTAAGAAGGGTGCTGGAACCAATTAGGATGGCTTGAGTTTTTGCAGCATTCAACGACAGTTTATTTAAGTTTGCCCAGGCACTGAACCTATCTAGGTCACATTGAATATTGGCAAATGCAGCTATTATCTCAGATAAAGGAAAGGACAAATAGATCTGATAGATACGATTGGCACAGAGGTTGAATGAGCCCCCTGAGGGTGTACATATCCTCATCAATGGTTGTTAACAGATTAAATAATTTGTTGTCTCTGATTGATATCGTACTTACTTATTTGTTAATTCCTCCATTATTGAACTTTAAGCCTCATTTTTATTTAATTCAGCTCAAGGGCTGACTGGTTTTGAATAAATTCATTTAAAAAAAATGTTATTTACTGAAAAATATGATGACGTTTACTTCACTTTTTTGTGATGTCACTCTTCTCTCAAGACATTTTATATAGAATTACACACTGAACCATCCCGCTTCCTAACAGTTAGTTCTAAAGTTTATACATTTCTAGTAGAAACCCTTGGATGTAAAGGGTTTTCACTGCTACAAAAATTATTAAGTATACTTGATAAAAGTTTTGTTCAATGAAGACACTTATATATAAAAACGTAAATAAATTACAAATAGATGTAAATTGTTACTGAATATAATAATTGTTTACAAAAGAAAAATATTTTAAAGAATCTCATTTAAAAGAGAAAGACTAAAAATATTGACATTGTAATCATACTTCGTGAGCAGGAACAGATACTTGTTTATGTAATAAATGTTTAAAAAATAAATATTTAAAAAAATCTCTTTCGAACTGGAATAACAATTTATTAAGCAAAATTCATATCTACATAATATCCATATGAAATTGAGAAATATATTTGTAAATATTACCAATAGAAATTTAAGAACGATTTCAGTGATTGAGTTAATTACGTATTAAAAAAAGTCAATATTTTTCAGTTTCTATTATAGTACTTTTTTTTTCACAGGAGTTTCCATTAATAGTGGGTTTCCTTGACCTATTGATTCGATGGTTTCCTTCCATAATGTCCTATCCAAGGTCCATTCTTCCCTCAGACAATGACCCATTATGTATTCCTCCACTTTGTTATCCTAGGTCTTTCTCGTCTAATCTTATCTCGTCTCTCCCCTAATTTTCTATTGGTGAAAAATATACATAATTGATATCATATAGTTTTACATAGTACTTTTCTACTATTGCAAAAGAAAATATATATCTTTCTAAGAACTCGTTTAAAAACATGTTTAGTATTAAAAACTCCCTATTAAATCACATCCGTTCAATAAATGAGTAGTAACTGAACTTAGAAGCTATGTTTTTATGACCTTATATGTCGTGTTATAATCCCAGAGTCCATTGAGGCTTTTAACAAAGCTCAGAGCCACAATTGAATTGAGTCAGTTTAATATTCTCGGTTCCAAGACATAAAACCCTTCACTTCGTATCTAACCACATTGCGCATATTAATTACTTCTGAACCCCTCTGTGTCACCATTTTATTCGAAGCCATAAAATAGAATAGCTCAAGTAATTTAGAAGCTAGGTGTCACATTTCATTTTACGATCCTGTAGAGAAATAAAACTTCTACAAATCAATAATCGTTAAGAAAATGAAATTATTTATACCCAAATTAATTGTGAACGGTTCATTGATTATCGATTCCTGGATACGCTTCGTTTATTCCTAATCAATGCTTAAAGGCTCTTTTGATCTTTATTCTGATTTTTTTATTTATGAGGTTGGTTGCTGAATAGTAACTGCTTTCTGTTTAGCATTTTTCGCTAAATATTATAAAAGGGTAGAAAATAAAAATATTAAATTGCTTAAAGTCATTAATGTTATATTAATCTTCATTAATATAGTAATTAGTAGAATTATAAAAAAATATTACCTCGTTAAGTTACGAAGTTGCTTGCTGAACAGGAAAGAAAAGCTTCTATATGAAAATTCTACGAGAGGAATAGGCAAAAATATTATAAAATATTTATTGGTATATATATTTATATACCAATTTTAATTAATAATACTTCATTTATTCATCCCTAGGAGGTATTCTTTGTGAGCCTAACGGCGGACCAACCCTCATTTTACATACTGTTCATATATATTTGTACTATTCGTTGCTCAAATTATATAACTGTAATTTAAATGTATTCTGTAGTTCAGATTGTATTAAATGAATTTAATAATATAGGTAAAATCAAATATTACACGGACACTAAACACTTTTTTATACAACTTGTTTTTTTTAATTACATTTTATTGAAATAGTATTACAGTCTGCCACTTATAGGCAATAAGTAATAGCGCTAAGTAGCTATACAAAATAATATACAAATGATATAAAATACCACAATTATACAAAATAAAATACAAAAAAATAAAAAAATAAAAAAGTTTAAATACTAAAATAATAATATAAACATGCGGATAATAAAAGCAAAATAAATACTTGCGAAAATGATAATAAAAAGAATGTCTAAAAGTAAAATAATTGCTCAGATTCATATCATAATTACAATATTTACAATTTGCCTGGGGTCCCCGAACCATGCTTCTTCCTCAGGAATGAGGGCAAAGCAGGAGTCCTGGAGGCCCTTGCCTCCTTTCCCAGCCATGTCACTTGCATTAAATCCCAATGGAAGCTGGTTAAGGGCGAAAAACGTCACACACGCTGTTCGTGAATGGAGAATCTTGCTAGAGCCAGTACTCCAATTAACATTATTTACAACAGGTATGACGGTTCCATGTAAGTATTTTGCCTAGGAAGAAGCCAAGGTATCCTACTGTGTCGGAAATAGGTAGGACGGTATCATTGAATTGGACAGAAGGACAAGTTCCCCGGCGGAATGCAAAATTCACGTGTTTTTGAGCTGGGTGAGCCTCAGAATACTGCGATTCCACCGAGTCTAGCTTGGATGTTTACAGATTAAATAATTTATCTCCCACGGCAGGATTCGAAACCCGGGTCCTTCAGCTCAGCATCTCAGCGCTGTACAAACTCAACTATCCCGCTTAATTTTTTTGATTTTAATTTTTTTTATTACTATATTAATAATTAAACCAGGCATTGATTTTGACTAATTAGTAAATTGGTAAACACATAACCGCCTTTGAAAAGGGAACCAATTTAGAACTCTTCATAGAAGTATAGTATTATTTAATTAGTATCAATGATTGGTGGGTAATTATAATCCAAAATGAGTAAGAAGTTACAATGCTTAAATGGAGACATGAAACATAGAAGTTCTGAAATATTAAGGCTAAAAACGTTTTTTACTCATCGGTGAGACGGACGCTACCCTCAAAATTTCTTTATCTCTGTATTATTATAAATTGAGGTATTTTTAAGAAAGGTAGTGCAGAAAAAATCTCGTACAGGTCTCATAAACTTACCGTGTGGTGGAGCGTCCAACGGCTTTCGGATGTCTTCGAACTCCTAGAAAGTTCCTCCCAGGTAAGTCCGATGGACTTGTTGACTAACAATGATGCCGACCTTAAAATTGTTTTCAAAAATACAAGAAATATTTATCGTTCCAACAATTATATAAGGGTGTCAAACGTGGCGGTAACCGTTTAAACAACAACGTCTTATGGTGTTCGAAAATAAGGGATTGCCTAGAATATTCAGTCCGAAAAATGATGACTACCAGTATCCACTGAGAACTCAGGAGATTACATAACGCGGAAAGGAAGTCTAAGCTTTTAGATACTATTATTGAGGTGATAGCTTCGGGGGCGTTGAGATGGGCTTGTAAAGTTGTTGGGCCCAATAGCCCTATCAGGTTTGTAAAAAAAGTACTGCCCAAGTTGAAAACGTTTTAGGGGTAGACTGAAGCGTAGGTGGGAGGATAGTGTTAAGGGTGATATAACTAATTTGAGTTGTACAGAAGATATTTACAAAGTAATCTGTGAATAGAAGTTTTTAAAAAAAGTGATATAGGCATTGTAAGACATCACGTGCGAATAGAAAAGTCACTTTATTCTTTGATTAAATCCCAATAACAAACAAGAAGATAAAAAGAAACATAAAATATATCTGGCCAGAAGGCTACATAATACAAATCAAAATGTATTTATAAAGTGACAAAACAGTAAAAAATAAATAAACAGTACGAACCATGACAAGGTATTAAGCAATTAGTAACAAGAGAATAAATAAATTAATAACAGCAGTTAAATGCATGAGCTAGAATGCATTCATTTATTTACATAATGTATATCTTCTTTACGAAAAACCAAACAAAAACGACTAAACAACAAAATCAATTATTCAATACTGATTCATTTAAGCAAATGACTAACCTGCTTAGAGAGCATCTTTTTGGGAAGCCAGGAGTTGCTGGAAAAGCGATATATGAGGATAGCGAAGAAGAATGACGGATGATAATAGGGATTCAGTTCCACGCTGTGGTAGAGCGGGGCGAGCATTTTTTAGTTTTATTATATATTAGTAAAGAAAAATGTCAACAACTTAGCTACAAACAATCTTTAAATACAATTATGCACTGATTGATCTTTACCTTAAGTTTTTAACATCTCATTATTTATTTAGATTAAATAGTTTTAATGTACTAAATAGTCAACAAGTGATAATTTGGAAAAAAACACGTTAAAGTAATGCGTGTTTAGTGGGATCAGGCAAGCTACAATATTTAGGGATATTTAATTCATGGGGGTGGTTACTGAATCAATTTTCGTGATTTATTGGCCCCTGATAGAGTTGCTTTAGCCTGGTATGTGCTTGCCGAGTTGGAAACCAGCCCAGAGACCTGAGGTTTAGGTGGCGGTGTGTGCTCACAGGAGAGCGGTGAGTATTGTTCGCTCGGCAGCGCCATTGAGTGTGTACCCGTGCGAACCGATGCTTCAGGGAGGAGTTATCATTGACGGACCATAATTGGGGTTACTTGTCATAGTCGTCCTTTATCATCAACTCAAACGATGGAGTAAGTGTAATGCATTACCATAATTAAATTAATATATATTATTTTTAGTACATAAATATTATTAAAGAAAAGCAAAAGTTCATAAGACAAATAATATTTGCTAAAATATAACTGGAATTGTCTAATAAACTAAAATAAACGAATCAATATTACCTGCCGATATTTTACCAATTCAAACAGACAGTCATGAGGACTCCCGACAGCAGCTCCGACAAACTCAAAAGAAAGGGAAACGAAAAGTTTAACAAGATATTGATTACTCTTTTAGGTTTCCACGATCACTATTTATACAAAATACTTCAGTGATATCTTCTGGTTTAGACCGTGTCGCTTACACACGGTTTCTAGGCTAACCTTTCTCAAAAGATGTAGGGATCACAAGATCATCCTAAACTGCGCAAGAATTGGCGTAGTAAATTCACCAAACATAATAGTTAGCGATACGGCCTAAACCAGAAGATACCACTGAAGTATTTTGTATGAAGATATTGATTTTTTAATGTATTATTAGTATCAATTCCACAACTATTTGGATAAATTCTAAAATTGTATTCTTATATCAATCGAATTCTAACATTTAATCTAACTAAGCAGACTAAAACATATTGTATAACTTATTCACAGGCTACTATGCGTCGCCAATCTCAAGCACAAGCGTGTCACGCCGAATTGAGCCAAACTCATTCATTTTTTTCCTAACGAAAATCGCTTAACGTGGCTAAAGACGTTTGAACTTCAAGAAAAAAGTACATCCACACCTCACAGCCGAACAAGATACTAACCTGAACAGTATTCAACGATTATCAAGGCTTAAATGCAACTATTGTATCGAAGAAAGGTTAGAGGACAACAGCTGATGAACAGTACACAGTAAACTCTATATACATATATATATATATATATATATATATATATATATATATATAAAATAATATCCATACTGAATAAGATGTTATGGAGCCATTTTGCTTAAAACTGAAAAATTATCCATAATAAATACATTTTTTTAAAGTATCACAATATGAGTAAATGATTCATTTATTCCTCCTAATAGCTACAATCCATCTCAGGATTGGCTGCCTGGATCTCCTTCCATTCTTCTCTATCTTGAGCAATTACCCACCAATTTCATAAGCCTAGAGTTTTGGCATCGCCACTAAAACAATCTTATTTTCTTCCGACCTTCCTTTTTCCGACTGGTTTGGGAAATTCCAAATACTTTTTTGGGGATTGTATTCTCTTACATCCCTACGACATCCCCTGCCCTACCTTAGCCTTGACATTTTAATATATACAAGTAAGACTGGTAATAGTAATATAAATAAATATGCTAGGGTAGCTACAGATTGAGATAAATATGCGAAATGACCGAGGACTTGGGAGCAACTATGAGGAAAATAAGACTAAGTTTCAAAAGTCGGGATGAATCCCAAAAGATTGAATAAGCAAATATTTGATAAGATATTCAACTTGAAAAGTGGAAGTGTTATGCTAAGCAGTTGAAAGAAGGACTTGAAAGACTTGGAATTACTGATGAGGTCTACCTGGACAGAGACAAATTTAGCTACCGACTAAAAAACTTTATTTTTGGCTCTTGTAGTAGAGAGAACGCAACATTCAAAAGTAGAAAAAAACAAAATTCAGAGAGAGTAGTATTGTTGGAGGAGAAGAAAGAATGAATGTGTAAAATTATGATATTTCTGTTTTAAAAAAAAAATTGTGTCCTCAAGGATCCTTGGCCCAATCCTTTATACAGTTTATACAGCTGACATCCCAACTCATCCAAATACTGTTCTTACCACGTATGCTGTTGATACATGTGTATTATCAGTCAACATCAATCCAGTTATTGTATCCAAAAGCATCCAATCCCATATCACTGATCTTGAAGAATGGTGTCAAAACTGGAGAATTAAAATAAATTCTCAAAAATCCCATCAAATCACTTTTACCTTACGTCGTAAACCAATGACTTCCTGCCCTTCAGTATCCTATTATAATATCCCACTTGTGCCTGTAGAACAGATCCTATACTTAGGGTTGCATCTCGACAGACAATTAACGTGGAATCCTCATACAAGACTGAAAAGACAAGAAACCGCTCGACGTTTCAGGCTACTTCAACACATAGTAGACAATCACTCTAAGCTCCCAATTAACTACAAAAGACTCATATACATGACCATTATACGACCTATTTGGACTTACGGAGTAGAGCTTTGGGGCTCCACTTAGCCATCGAATTCCTCTCGTATCCAATCCCTACAATCCAAAATCATTCGTAAAATCTTCAATGCTCCTTATTTTTTTAAGAATAAAGTCATCCATAACGACCTTAATGCCCCATTTGTTGCTGATTTGGCCCGAACCCGCTATCCATTCTTTCATAACAAACTTCATTTCCACTCAAACCCTCTAGTTTCAAACCTAGCTTCCTCTTCAATTCCCGATAATCCTCCGAGGCGTCTGAAAAGAAGATGGCCACGTTACCTTCTTAGTTGAACATGCGATTTGAGTACTACCAGTGGGTTGTTTCTCTACTTGTCATTGTGTATCACTTAGCCTATTTACTTGTTATATCATTGGAACATAGTTGTAAATATCAATAAATAAATAATAAAAAAAATAATTGTGTTATAAACAATTTAAATCAATAAAACATATATTATAATTATAGATTGTTCTTGTATAGATTTTTCTTTTGAAATAAATTGAAGTGGACTTTCACAAAATATTCTGAAGCGGAAGGGACTCTTAATTAAGTAAGCAGGGCATGTCTTTTTCTGATTGGGTTCAACTCGCTCCGATCTTCTGGTTCAGGATTTGACTTACCTGGATTGGACAATCAAGGAAACATTTGCCGTTAAATCACGAGGTAGTTCATTCCGGAAACATATTTGGTTTACTATCGATGTATTCCATCTCGTTTCTTTGTTTAGAAAATAGTGGTAAAAATCATATGTTTGCGACTATCCTTTTCTTTCAGCATGTAATTCAAAGAAACTGTGGAATGTGGACTTCTGGTTGTTTAATATTTAATGGGACATGACACCCAGATAGAAGGAATTCAATATTTCTTCCTCTTTCTTTTTTTTTTTTTTTTGAGTGGAAAGTTGACTGGAATTTCACGTAAATTGACTCCGTCATTTTTAATTTCCGAAATAGGATTCAGTTATATCGGCGATGTCTCCTTTTTCACCCCTGAACCCACACGCTACCCTCCCCCCCCAAAAAAAAGAGAAAAGAAAACTAAAAAGAATACTCGATTTGTTTCAACAAGCACGATTTTCAGTTAGGTTTAGGCTGTTTCTTTTAGTTTAATCTGTTGAAATTTTACAACGGTCCAAAAAATACATTATTGAGTAAATATTTGCAATAGTTAAAAAACTACATGGCAAAAAGGCGAGCAGATAAATCACTTATTGGTAGTGCTTAAGTGACTGATTTAAGTTTGTAAGTCCTGAAGTCCTCTTCTTTACAGATACCTCGGTTTTAAGAGAATCAAAGAAATCCACTAAACAATTATAAATATTGTTCTAACTTGTAACTTAATCCATATTTAATCGACTTACGAATAAATAACGTTTGGTGATAAGAGGAGGTTTTAGTTTTAGAAAAATGTTATAAAACATTCGTTTTCTGTCTATCGCATTATTTAATACATCCATGGCTTGCCAACAAATTAACTCAAGATTATCCTTGATATCCGAAATTATTATCTGCTGTTTTATGGCGAACTATTTTAGGTTTCATACGTCCATAAATAAGTCTCTCATAAAGATTGAAGAATAATATAAAAAGTATTAGGGTTATCCAATGCTAGATTAAGTCATTGTATTATATATTTTAATAAGCAAAGAATTAAATTTAAATACAACAAATGTATTTGGTTAATTTAAATAAATATATTTTTTAATAAATGGACTAAAAATAATTTTTATATATATATATATTTTTTTAAATTTATTTATTGAAATTTACAACTGTATACAAAATACATCATGTAAATAAAATGAGTGAATACATTGACATGAAAAGACAAGTTGAGAAACTACCCAGTGGTAGTACTCCATAAAAAGTTCAGCTTAGAAGGTCACGAGGCCATCTTCTTTTCAGACGCCTCGGAGGATTATCAGGAATTGAAGAGGTTGCGAGGTTTGAAACTAGTGGGTTTGAGTGGAAATGAAGTTTGTCATGAAAAGATTGGTATCGGATTCGGGCCAAATCAGCAATAAACGGGACGTTAAGGTCATTATGGATTACTTTGTTCGTAACAAAGTAAGGAGCATTAAGGATTTTCCGAAGGATTTTGGATTGTAAGGATTGAATACGAGAGGAATTCGATGGCTTAGTGGAGCCCCAAAGCTCTATTTCGTAAGTCCAGATGGGTCTAATGATTGTCATGTATACACTACAAGAGTTAATAGGGAGCTTAGAGCGTTTATCTAGTAAATGTTGAAGTAGCCTGAAACGGCGAGCTGTTTCTTGTCGTTTCAGTCTAGTATGAGGATTCCAAGTTAAGCGTTTGTCAAGGTGTAGTCCTAAGTACCGGATCTGTTCTACGGGACTTAGAGGGATGTTATTAAACGATACAGGGGGGCAGGAAGTCGCTGGTTTACGACGGAGGGTAAAGGTTATTTGATGAGATTTGTGAGAATTTATTTTAATCCTCCAGTTTTTACACCAATTTTCAAGGTCAGTGATGTGGGATTGAAGAGTTCGGGATGCTATAACTGGATTGATGTTGACTGATAATACACATGTATCAACAGCATACGTGGTAAGAACAGTATTTGGATGAGTTGGGATGTCAGCTGTATAAACTGTGTAGAGAATTGGGCCGAGGATACTGCTTCCTCGATCAATTAATTTACACCATTGCATTTAAAGGGGGTCCAAGAAGCTTGGAGATATAAATTTCTTTCAATTCAAAATTTTCCATAATGAAACACCCTTAAGATTCAAACTCAACTTAGTTTAATTACAACGGTGAAAAGTTCCATTCAGCAAAAAGCCCATTGTGGTACATTGTAAAAAAAATTAATTTTGGATTCGACATCCATTCATAAATTTTCAATAACCGTTCTTGGTTTGTCAAACTCAATGCGTTGGAAGGGACAATCCTCAAAAGGATTATTGTCCGTTTTAATCGTTCTTTTCCAATCTAATAACTTGACGTCACTGATTCGGCCTGTCTAAGCCACCAGCTTCTATTATTAAATATAAATAATTAAATCTTCGTCGTTAATTGTTATTCCGAATTTATAAAATTGATTAAAACACAAACACACACACACCCACCCACACACCTATAATTATAATTCATAAAATAAATTTGATTGCATACACACGATAAATTTGTACTAAAATCAGTAAGTAAATATATAATTGAGGAACGCCGGCAGATTGAGGAAAGATGGGTGAGTAGACATTATTATGATTTACTGTAAATGATCTGTAGGAGAGATATGATTGGATAATGAGAAAGTATGTAGGAGGTAGGAATTTACGGAGTTTGTAAAGCAACCCGGGGTGCCAGACTCGGTCGAAAGCCTGTTCGACATCAAGGAAGACCGCTTGACAATACAATCCACGTTCCAAAGCTGAGGAAACAACATCCACCACACGATGGCACTGCTGAATAGTGGAGTGGGATGTTCTGAATCAAAACTGGTGATCTGGGATAATGTGATTCGCATTTAGGATGGGGTAAAATCGTTTCAGGATGAGCTTTTCCAGGATTTTACCCATTGATGTATAAGTGAGATAGGGCGGTAAGAGGAAGGGTATTATATATTTACTTACTGATTTTAGTACAAATTTATCGTGTGTATGCAATCAAATTTATTTTATGAATTATAATTATAGGTGTGTGGGTGGGTGTGTGTGTGTTTGTGTTTTAATCAATTTTATAAATTCGGAATAACAATTAACGACGAAGATTTAATTATTTATATTTAATAATAGAAGCTGGTGGCTTAGACAGGCCGAATCAGTGACGTCAAGTTATTAGATTGGAAAAGAACGATTAAAACGGACAATAATCCTTTTGAGGATTGTCCCTTCCAACGCATTGAGTTTGACAAACCAAGAACGGTTATTGAAAATTTATGAATGGATGTCGAATCCAAAATTAATTTTTTTTAAAATGTACCACAATGGGCTTTTTGCTGAATGGAACTTTTCACCGTTGTAATTAAACTAAGTTGAGTTTGAATCTTAAGGGTGTTTCATTATGGAAAATTTTGAATTGAAAGAAATTTATATCTCCAAGCTTCTTGGACCCCCTTTAAATGCAATGGTGTAAATTAATTGATCGTGTAATAATTTTAAATAACAGATTTATATAATATATATATATGTATATATATATATATATATATATATATATATATATATATATTATAAAATATATATATATATATATATATATATATATATATATATATATGTATATATATACTAGCCAAATCAAGAATAAGGCAATTGCAGTTACGGAACTGAAACATACAACTCACAATCTTGCTAGCAGCTAACGACGGACAATTGGTCTAAAAAATACATCTGGTCCTGGCTCTTCAAGAAGTAACCCCTTCCTTCAATGCGGTTTGGGGAATTAAAACGGATGATGGTGACTACTATTACATCAATAAATCGTTGTTACAGACCTTTAGAATAGACAGAGGTCTTAAATTTAATTTAATGTTAAGCTGTAACCCAACTTTTAAACTTAAAACTATAAAACGAAACTGCATACTGTAGAGGTATCGAGGGTAATACAACATTTCAATGGCCTAGAAAAAGCAATTCAATTCAGTAGCAAGAAAAAGCAATACCTAAAACTATTGAAATATCTGACCGCAACACTATTCATTTATTTTATAACATAAGTTTTCGATACTGAAATTTCATATGTTGGTATTTCGAGAAAAAAAGTGATCATAGTCACTATGTGACATCATACATGGATAATGTATTTCTCACTTCTATCACTTATCATCATTTTCATTTTTATTACACTATGCCGTATTTTTATTAGTTGGTTATTACTTACTTTATTTATTACATACTGTATTTTCCATTTTTTTTTTTACTTACTGTAGTTTTTATTTATTTTTTGTTATGGTTATATATGCTCCACATGATCATCCTTGCACTTTATTGATATATATCTCATGTTCTCTCCCCTCCCCCATCTTTATTGTTCACCACTCAGATACCTGATACTTTTGTATTTTTACTTTAATATTTATCCGATTTTAATCTTTAATTTTTATCTTTATTACCTTATTCATTAATTTTTAACACTTGCTGTTTTATTCTTATTGTATTCATTAGTATGTTTTTTACTATCTCTGTATTTTAACATTTATATTTACCATGCTTAGCAATTTTTTGGTTTTCAATTGTCTGTATTTTGCATATTTAGCCCTGAAGAAGACCTGCAAAAGTAGGTCGAAACGTTGGCTAATTAATAAACATTTCTCCACATCTAAGAGAAATTTATTGAGCTCTACCCGGACCATTTTCTTCC
This sequence comes from Troilus luridus, assembly GCA_964056705.1. Lineage (NCBI taxonomy): Eukaryota > Metazoa > Arthropoda > Insecta > Hemiptera > Pentatomidae > Troilus > Troilus luridus. The sequence continues at coordinate 93,545,263 of OZ057415.1, read as the reverse complement.
CCTAATTGGAGAACATTAAAAGACATTGAATCTCAGATTATCTATTAACGTCATTTCCTGCCGAAAATTAATGACATTGACCATTTTTTAGTTTTGTTTTTAAAATATCGATATAGCTACTTTAATTCATCATAACTGGGCCAAATGGGTTTTTAATTCAAATGGCTACATTATGCTTATATGATTACTAATTCGAATAGTTTTAATGTAAAACGAAATAATAAAGATCAGAGACTTACATAGATGATGAATTTGATCTATCTATGACAAAAAATGACATTAAACAACTATTACATCTTCCAACAGATTACAGATCTTCACTTGACTTACGAAAAAATGACCAATATACAACATTACACTAAGAACTATTTGGACATATGGAGAAGAACTTTGATGTTCAGCAAATACACAAGATACAAACAACACAATCCAAAAAATCTAAGAAAAAATGTAAATTTTCCTCGAATTAACACTATGTGGACATAAAAATTCAAAATGTAAAATTTCACACATAGTATAAATGCACCATATTTCTCAGATCAACACCCGAATCCTCTAATTATTTCTCTTTTCTTATTTTTACTCTCTGTTACCTGGACTTCTTATAAGAACATTAAAAAGGCAATGGACTAGAGAAATAGTCAGAAAACATCAATTAGTCATCAAAAACTTCATATTCCTGCAAATCGAGGAAGGGGGGGGGATCATTGAGATCGAATTGGCCGAATTCAATTAAAAATATTAATTTTATTTTTATACATGAATTCATTTTATTCAAGACATGGTTCGAATCGGATATTATTAAACTTCTACAGTTGTTCAATAATTATGAGCTAACTGAAACAAGCGTTATAAACACGATATAAGAAACTAATTTAAATAAGTAATTCAAAACGTCTTCATGATATTGCTTTATCAACTCCATTGAGGACACGTGTGGCGAGAAATCAAGAAGAGGTGACCTATTAACCTATTAATTATAAATAAGCCCTGGATGGTCGATAAGTATGCAAATTGTCTTGTCTGGAAATTACTCATAGTTCGATAACGGAGTGGCAGTAAATTAGAACATTAAACATCATGACCCATGCAAAGTGATACAAACATAATAAATAAAATATTTGTTTGGGACTATTCTTGAAATAATTTTTGGCATGTGCTCTTCCCTTGTAGCTTCCCCTAATTAATTCACGTAATTCAAAAAGATTTTCTTATCCTGCAACTGAGATTACTCAAACATTAATAACTAATGAAATTAATCTGGTCATTCTCAAAAACCAGTTTTAGTATTAAAATTTGAAAACAAGTAAATTACAAATTTTATTTGAAAGACGTTATAATCAAAACTATTCAATAAAACGTTGTAATTAGGCAGAAAATCCTTAGGAATATATATACAGCCCCGGTGAATAAGTGGTTAAGTCTGATTTTCTCCAAAATGAGTTTCTCGTATTTAAGTAAGCGAAATCGAATTATTTTCGTAGTTAATAAGGGGCTAAGTATGACATTGACTTGAAAAGGAGTTATTGCTTATATTGCAACTCTATTTCAAGCAAAAAACTACGAGAATGATACGATCCCGGTTATCTGAATGCAGTGGTATATTTGGACAAACTGGACCAGAGCTTAGCTTTATCTATTTTGATAAAATAAAAACTGAACCGACATGATTTACAATAGTTCATAAATATCTTGAATGTTTAGGAATCACAGAAGATAAATTAAGGGCAGGGGGAAATTTAAAAAGTTAATTTACTACAGAAGATTTCCAGAAAAAGAACAATCGAAAATATTTCAAAAGAAAAAAGTAACAGAATGAAAATATTTCAGGTAAAAACAAATTATGCTTTGTTTGGTTGGTCCTTAGATGGTCTCAATGAGAAAAAAACGAAAAAGAATAATTAAAAAGGTTTAAACGTTTGATTGGTATCGGTCATTATTTTATTAAAAATATTGCATAGGCCGAATTTATTTCTATTATATTTATTATCTAGTTTTATTTATTTAATTATAAACTTATCTAATAGTAAATATTAAAATGTACTTTGACAGGTTTTTATTAAATCCATTATTATCGATATAATTCCATACACTACTTTTTTAAACTGTTTTCTCTAGGTCTCAGTTTGTAATGGTTATAGAATATCATAATTTGTATGATGATAACCTATAAGAAAGACTAAAAGCCAGCCAGAAGTTGAAGAGTTGAAAAATGTTGGAGTAGGTTGGTGAAATCACTTCTTTATCTGTTTGTTTTTTTTGTTAGCCTGTGTTCATCTCCATAAATATGGTATCGAAGAGAAGCCGTTTTCTTTAGTGTTGGGTCCAGTGGCAAGGATAGAAAGGCTACAAAAACATTAGGTTATATAAAAACAAAATTATCGTGTCAAAATATAACATGTAACAAGGTTCAATGGATTTATACTACTAATTTTTACTCTGAGAAGAGGAAGGCCCAGGCTGCGATGGCTAGATGATGTAGAGAACGATCTGCAGAGGATGGGGATCAGGCAGTGGAGAGGTCGAGCTGCTGAGAGGGAGGACTGGAGAGGCGTTGTTGCGGAGGCCAGGGCCCTGCAAGGGCTGTAGAGCCATGGGAAGAAGAAGAAGAATTTTTACTCTGTTAACCAAGTTATCAATTTTATAGCTTCTATCTTAGCTTCCCTTGAAAAGTTTCTATCCCTATTTTTTTAATACTAATATTGATGAACCCTTGAGAGATTTCAATTGAATTCAGAATAAAAAAGAAATTATATTAGTAATGGAAAAAATCAAATCAATAATGACTGATAACATAAGGGGAAAGAATAAAAGGTATGATGAAAAAAAGAAAATAACATTAGAAATAGATGTGGTTCAAGTGGATCGATTACCACAAAAGACTCATATCGATCAAACATAAAAACTTAGTCGAGGTATAGTTTTCTAAATATTTTGTATTATTTACTATTTTTCTCTCCTTCAAACCATTCAAGGAAAACGTTTGCGTAATTTGGATTTGTTATTTTGCCAAAAAATTTTCATTCTTACTCTTATCTTTCATTCTGTCGCTCTTTTTCAATCTAGATTGTATTGATATTCTTTTTCTCTCTTTTTTAATCATTATTTATTTATTTGTTTATTTTTTGGTTTAAAACATTTTTTTAAGCAGGATTGTAAAAACAAACACGGAAAGGACATACTCGATTAAAGAGGAAACGTTTGTTAAAGGACGGAGACAATGTACCAATAACGTCTCTAACAAGGTTCGAGGATGTCTTCCTTTAATTTAGTTCAGCTCAGATATATCCTTCCCTTTTGAAGTCTCCTCCTCAAAGGAAAATGTTACAAAACCGTCAAATATATGCGCAGTGTTATCCTGTTCCAAGGAGTATAGGGAAATCCTACGCGCCGTTCCAGTTTCAAACGAAGCTGGGATTACAAAGTTCCAATATGCAATCGAATCTCGACTGAATGTAATTTAATTCCGACATATAAACAATAGTAAGTCCTAGCAATATGTTTTTGCTATTTGAACTTTTTATTTATTATGTATGTTTATGTAAACTTCATACTTTATTATATGTAATATGCCTTAATTAGCGCGGTTTATTCTGGTTGATTTACTACCGTCAACATAAGTATAAACATTATTTAGTGAAACCTCTCTTAACGGACACCTCTAAGCGACGGACAACTTTGAATATCCCGGCTTCAACGTATACACTTTTGTAACGGAACCAATTCTTAAGGGCTCTGACACCCATATCGAAAGACGAATACACCTTTCCGAACGGACCTAACAAAGCCATACATACATTTTTTTTTGTAATACAATCTACGATATACATCGAAATCAGCACTTATTTTGAATTTATTATTAACAAATAAAATTAAACTTTACTAATAGAAACCTGAACCAGAACACTTCCCATCATGCAAAAAAAAAAATATTCATTTTAGTATTCTAAGCAATACGTCCTGCCTAATATTAGTTCTTTTTCCCAGGAAGAGTTTACATTTCGTGGCTCTGCTCTTTTGGCTGACCACATTTAGTCATCATGTTTTATCAAAGCCCGACATTTATCAGTCCGTTATGTTATTTTAAGATAAAATATTGAGAATGGAAAAGAAACAAGAGAAAAAAAAAGGAAGTAAAATTAACTTATTTAAATTAAAATAAAAGGGTTTTGTGGTTGAGTTTTATCCAAACACTAGTGTTATACAACTTGTTCATCAGTTTTATTTTCTAATTTCTAAATATATTTTACGTCCATATTGTGTTCTAAAAATAGTATGTGCATGAATAAAACACACATTTTATTTCAAAACTTGGTTTATTTAAAGTAATAACCTGTTTCGAAAAATTAACTTTAATTAACATTTTTTTTAAATGAATATAATTTTAATTTTATTATTTTTTTAAATTACTTATTTTTGGCGATCACTGAAAATTTTGAACCACTTGATGTATTGTACTTTGTAGAGAGTGCATTTTTCTGTACCCAATTTTGAAGTGAACAATTTTTTTTTTTACTATAATTTATAGATTGTACATTTGTGCCTTTTAAGACACTTTTTTATGGTGTGCTATTTATTATTTCCAGCCTAATAATTTAGTCTATACTTTCCCCTTATTTGAGTACTATAATTCCTTTTTTAAACTTGGCTGTGTAGAACACTACCCGCACAAAACTTATAATATTATTAAACGCTAACAATTTTTTTTTATTTACTAATAGAAACTGTTTGAAATAATATGATACAATAAACTTTTTATACACTGTACATTAAAATATATAGAGCTTTAAATATACATAATATACATCTAAGAACTTGATTTAAATTAGTTTGTAATATATAAATCCATAATTATGCCAATAACGAGATAAGATATTCATTCCACCAATAGGTACTAGTTGAGGTCCCAAGAAGATTTGGCTCCTGTATGAAAATTTAAAAATATTTTTTTAAGTTCGGCTCGTCAATATGTTTTTTGTAACTGATGAAATTCCTTGTATGTTGTATTTCATATTTCATGTGTTTTCTATTATGTTCAATTGGCTTCACCTTCATGTTTTCAATCGTTATCATATGTCTCATTCTCACACTCATCAGATTTATTTTATACTGGTTTTATTATAGTAATTTTACCTGTGAATTAATTAATGTATATGTATATAGGATGTCATATAACTAATACACATGCTTTGAACGAGTTTTTTGAGGTACTTTAATAAATAAAAAAAATTTTCTTTATAGAAATTGCTTCATTTTCTTGCCTCTTTTTATAAAAAAATTTCTTTGGAGAAATATCCTGTGATTAAAAATAAAGATATTTGAGACATTCCGCCCTCGAGAAAATAAGAGAAGATGTCGTCTTCTATGAAGGAATCCGAAATATCACGTTCCATTTCAGGAATTCTTGAAATCTGATGGGAACAATGCTAAAGAAAAATATAGCAATCTGATGTATTATTAAATAAATTAGGCTGCAGTTAACTATAGTGGGGTAAATGGCAGTTAACTAAATCATTTAAATTAACCAAATATATTATTAGTAAAGCATTACATATAAAATTGTTCTGTTCATGTGTACGTCACTGAACTCCTACAAAACGAATGGGCCGATTTGTTAAATTGATTTCTGGTATGAAACCTCAAGTTTTTGATTTATGCTGCGTCCGGCAGGCAGCGCTGTGATCAGAATTATTGGAGATAAGAAACTTGTCATTTTGAAGATACGAAGCTTTTAATTTGTTCGCAAATTCGTTACTTTCATCGTATCTTAGTGTGTGTTATTAAATTGAAATTATAAAATTAATAAATTAGCTTGGGATGGGTTTCCCAGTGTTATTAAAAATTATATGTAATAATAATAATAAAGATTTCATTTATTCTGGGACAAGTCCCTTTGGAATAACAATACAGGAATAGTGTAAAAACTAAAATGTCTTAGAGTACGATATATGACATTACATAAAGTAATTACAATTGAGATTAATAGATCAGGAATAAAAAATAAATAATAATTTACAAAAATTTATGAATTACCTCCTAAAACAATAATTAAAGCAAACTATTTCTTAAAAAGAACAAGCAATAAAGGAAAATAGAAATAAGATAACAATATTTATAAACAGAGAAACAATTGACAGTTACATATATACATATACACATACACACACATTTACATACATATTTTTGGAAAAAAAATATTTGTCATGATATTTTATTAAATTTCAATGATGTTTACTATTATTATGATGTGTATTGAACAACAATCTACCTATCCTAATAAGTAAATAAATCAAAATAAATAGATAAAATGAAATAGAGCATAATAAATAGATCTTCTTTATCTCTGTAGAACATTACAACGTCTGTCGGGTCAGCTAGTATAAATACAAATATTCATATATTTTTTTGCTCGGTATGTCCAAATCGATTTCTTTTCGTTAGTCACTTCTGATCGACTTGCCTAATCGTAGGAGCCAAACAGCTTTCAGCAATTTAAGAGGAACCAGAACATGCTGTTTGAAATATTCAGGGCCTACAAAAGAAAATCGTATATATATGAGATAGTTCAGTTTTTTATTTATATTAGTATACAAACAATATAAAATAATCCATAAAAAAACATAGCTGTAATTTTCGTTATTTGTTTTCTAGGTAGCTTGAAGTATATTTCATAGAAAATTCTTTATTGAAATTAGATATGAAAGGAAAATGTTAGGTATTCCAGATCTTACACTAATATCTTCTTCATCTTCATCCATGCAGATCTTGTAAGCAGACTAGAGGCATCCTACATCTTTGAGCAGGATCAGGAGATCTCCATCCCAAAGACATTTATTTTCCTGGATGTGATTTCCTCGAGTTCTATCTTCATCAGGCAGGTACCAAAGCTAAGGTTACGTAGAAGCCTCTGTGAAACAGGATGATTTGATTTAATGTTTGATTTCTCTGAGTCATAATATATTTTCTTGATAATAATAAATACTTGAGTCTAAATCCCCTTAATAATAGTTTTAATGGAAATAAAAGAGGGGATTTTCATTTTAGTAGTGCCTTAATTTGATTTTGAAGTAAAAAAGAGTAAACGTAAGGATTGACAAATACAAAAAAAAAAAATATATATTTACAAATATACGAATTCCTATGAGAAAGAAGGAAAAATGTACATTTATAAAAATTTTACTTGTCAAATAAACTATAGTGTACTGTATGTGTAACAAATGGAACTAAAATGTAAGTAAAAGCTTCTATCTGCCAATTTTTAAAATAAATGTTGACTGTGAATCAAAACACCTATTCACAGTTCTGTGGGAATCGGGTGGATTTAAAGTGATTGAAGAGACGGGACTAGATGATTGGAAGGGTTTTGGAGCGAAGAAAACTAATGTAAACAGCAATTTGTCGTTGAAGAATTTAGGCCCTAAAATTCTTTAATATCCTATCTTTAGGTTGTTTATTTATAAGTAGTCTTTTGTACTTACTTTTTTTATATAATGGGAAACAAAAGATCTTGAAATACGAGTGTATGCTTTTATTTTAGTACTTGGGTGGTTGACAGGCAAACGTTAAGAGCCATAAAAGGTTTTCATGGTGAAGAAATGAACAGATCCCTTCCTATTATGAATACTAAATCTCAATCGCCTTATTTTTGGAGATCATTAGTTGTTTATTTGTCAAATATAATTTACAATTAATAAATATGCTGGTATATATGATTTAATTTAAATCAGGACGAAGCAGGGTAATGTCATAAGCTGATGGGAGATATGTGATCAATTATCAAAGTTATCAACAGCTTGTAATTGACAAGTACAAATGTCTCTCTGCTTTGGCTTGGCGATGACAACTTATGAATATGCGGTGGTGATATAAATAATTATTTATGCATATACTCAATAATATCCTTGTTGATATTATATATAATAATTGTAAAGCCTGTCATATATTGATTTATATATTTATAAATGATTACACAAAATTTTATGTATGACTGAATAATTAATATGAAAAAATGTTTAAGTTAGACTGACTCTTTTAATATCAGAGAAAATGAGTTATTTTTTTAAACATTCAAGTAAGGTTTTATTAGACCTGATATTAAATTTTGAAATGTCAGTTATTAAAATACAGGTACTATATTAAAGTAAGAAATAGTATTTTTAGCTTATTCTGAGAAATGTTTCGGGGCCTGCTTATTTCTAACTTATAATATTTTAGTTATATTACGTCTTATATTATTTTGAAAACATCATTAACTAGTAACAACTTTATAGCTTAACATACGCTTGAAGGGTAACAGTAACAATCTGATTAATGAGAAGATAAAATAAACATTTTAAACCGTGTCGGTAAAAAATTTACTGAGTTGAAAAATAAAAGAGGACAGGAATCTAGAAACTATCTTGAGGAACTCCAGAATGCACAACAAATTGACGCTGATCACTCACTCTGCAAACAGGTTGATCAATTCCTTTGTACGTTTATCTCGAGGCTCCCGAGAGACGCCTCCGTTGCTCGATTTTACGTAGAGTTGAAGTGACTTCATCCTTTCTACCTTCCTTTCTAGCATCCTTTCTCTAACAAGTTATCCAATTCTAAACCTCGGCCCACTCCTGGAACATCATTTCATGGCTCTCAGATCTCTTTTTGAACCGCAGCTTTTAGCAGATCTTTCCTTATCCGATCCTCGTCCCTGCGAAACGCTTCACTTTGTGCCATTTCTCGCTCCAATAACTTTCCGACATTTAAATTCCATATATTTATATCTTTTTATCCTTACAATTCCCAAATAGTCAGAAATAGTTGCTTAGTTTTACGATAAAATCTTGTAATTAGATGAGTGAAAGCGATTTAATGATTTGTTATTTCCGCATCACTTTCAGTGGCACCGACTTAAAAATTTTTAAATAGTTGTAAGAGAGCTTGGCAGCCCAGTGCCTAGAAAGGAGTGTTGCTATGCTGAAGCTTCCGGGTTCCAATCAATCTGTAACAGATAATTTATTTAATCTGCAAACAGCCGCAGACAGATCCCATGGGATTTACAGCCTCTCCTAGGGCTCAATAAAGTTGGTACCCGTAGTTGGAGGAAAAATCTGGTGGTTAGGCGTGTTCTCAGATATTTCCGTCTTTCCCAGTTTCAGAAGTATATATTTTAAAAACAGTTAAAAGAGCTGTAAATGGATATTTCTTTCTTTATATTTTTTTTCTTAATCAGATGTCTATGTATCGCTCCTTCAAAAGAACAACGGCATAAATCAAAATCTTTGAGTTAAGCCTTCAGTAGCAATTGTATTGGTTGAAGCTTTTAATTCAGGAACTACAAATCTGATATTCCATTTCCAACGTTTCTTTTAATAAAGTCATTTTTTGAATTATATCAGGTTTTAACTTGAGATTTTATGGGGATAATTAAAGAATTTTTATTTTTTTAAAACTCATTTGGTTTAAACTCAGTTGGACAAGAAACATTTCAAATACATACCTTTTTGATTTATGACATTGTTCTTTTGAAAGAGCGATCGGTAAATATGTATTAAGTTTTCCTTCTGTACAATAATTGTTACAAAAATTTCTTCATAATTAGGAGTTAGATCATCATTTTTTAAATTTAATTAATTGATTAAATTTTAATTGTAACTTTAAGATTACTTAGCTTGTATTTTATTTTTTGCATTCTAAAGGGGCTTGTCTCAGAATAAATACTGAGTTTATTGTTATTATTAAACAAAGTTTTCGTAATATCCTTGGCTTCGCATCGGGGATTCAGTATTAAATAAGAAATTAACTGTAGCTGTGAGGTAGGGTAGAGGCTGGCTAGGTGGCAATATTGGAAGGAAAGTAACTGTCCCTCAGGGATTGGCAAACTTTCTCATAAACTTGGCTAATTGGGGACCAGCTTTCTTGGCGCCTTTCCTGGTCAAGCTACAACCCTCTCAGAATATTTCCTTCGCAATGACATAATGAAAAAGTTTTACACTTTAATAGATTTTACAACTATTGATTTTGTATATAAGCATTCACTTTATCACTGCTCGATGTATTTATAAATAATAAGGGGTTTCGATATCTTCTTATTAAATATCTTCTTTGGAAGATAACTGTAAAATCATAAAAATATTGAGTACGATTCCTAATTTAAATCCAATGAAGTTATATCTGCAAGAGTAAGTGGTAAAGTCAAAATTTGTCTAGAGAGAGTTAACTGAATTGAGGGAAGCGGAATTGTGTTATTATCGAAGTTTTTGGCTTGAAATGGAGTTATAATATGATTAATAACTCCTTTTCGAAGGAATGCTTGGCTTACCCTTTATTTTGAACACGTTGTGAAGAAAATTCGACTTTCCCACTAATTCACCCAGGCTGTGAATAAACAAAATTTACTTGGAAGATATGTACAAAATCATATAACCCTTGCAGGGTATGGTGTTAAGCACATGGTAGGGACTGTAATGTTTCTATGGTAATGGTTATCAAATATTCTTACTTTCCTCCACACTCACATGTGCGTTCTCCGAGGCTCAAGGGATCTCTGAATCAAGAATAGTCATAGCGCAATGCCTTTTTATTTAATTTTTAATTCATATAAACTTTCTCAATCATTAAAAAAAATATTAGTGATCACCGAGAAATATTTTATTTTATATATATGATGAAATAATAAAAACTGGGTCGTGAAACATTGCCTTTAACTGATGAACGCAGTTATG